>CAWUFW010011281.1:0-626882 GCA_963921515.1 Calotriton arnoldi
AAGCCACATGTATTGCTGTAATTCGACAATGCCTGCTTGCCCACATAGGGGATTTGGATCCATGAGTTACCTTAGTGTGGCAGTGTATGCACATCTGTATGATTGGTATTCAGCTCTCCTCATGTGTTGTGTGGTTGCCTGGGGACACTGGCACCCCCACCCCTCACCTGCTGTGTATGATGACAGTGTTGGTCTGCCTGTTTGTGTTTGTGCATCTGCACCACTGCATTGGCATATCTTGGGTGTGCCATTGGCTGTATGTTGTTTGGTGTGTTTCCCCTGCTGTCCCTGGGACTCCTAGGTCATCGGTCAGCACAGTGATCATGGTTTGTGTGTCCCATTGCTGCCATGGTATGGTATCTGTTCACCTCACATCTGCTGTCTCCACAGGGTATCTGCATTTGTGTGCCCATTGGTGCAAATATGTGGTTCTGCATTCTGATGGTCACTTCTGTCATTGTGTCATTGATGACTGTTGACGGTCTCAGCCCCCATGGGTGTTGTTTGTCTGCACATGGCCAAAGGAATGTTTCATTTGCACTGCAGTATTTGCCTCCTAATTTATGTTGCAATGGGACACATACACTACTTTGCCACAGATGAGTTTTTGGTTCTGTGAGCAGGAATGATCCATGCAGTTTGGCAGTTGCAGCTCTTTCTTTGTCAACAATTACCTTTGGTCACTGTGATGATGAGGGTGTAGACCCCATTGCCACAATGGTCAAAATGTGCTTCAGCTATGGACCCCACACTTGCCTTTTGGTCACTGTGATGATGGGGTTTAGACCCCATTGCCACAATGGTCAAAATGTGCTTCAGCTATGGACCCCACACTTACCTTTTGGTCACTGTGATGATGGGGGTTTAGGCCCCATTGCCACAATGGTCATGGGCTGCTTAGTATTGTGGGTGCCACACACATATATGTGTGGCACATGTGCTAGGGGGTCACATTGTATGTTGAAAGTCATGTTCGGTGTTGTAGGCATTTGACACAGCCTACACACGCTTGTCATGGTGGTGGGGGATGTCTTAATCTTGCATTCCCTAGGTTGTGGTGTGCTTGTTGTGTCATGCATTGTCCATCCTATGAGTGGGGTGGTAGTAGTGGTAGGCATCCAGCCCCCCTGGGTGAGGGTGGTAGTAGTGGTAGGCATCCTGCCCCCTGGGTGAGGGTGGTAGTAGTGGTGGGCATCCTGCCCCCGTGGGTGAGGGTGGTAGTAGTGGTGGGCATCCTGCCCCCTGGCTAAGGGTGGTAGTAGTGGTGGGCATCCTGCCCCCTGGCTAAGGGTGGTAGTAGTGGTAGGCATCCTGCCCCCCGTGGGTGAGGGTGGTAGCAGTGGTGGGCATCCTGCCCCCTGGCTAAGGGTGGTAGTAGTGGTAGGCATCCAGCCCCCCTGGGTTGGGGTGGTAGTAGTGGTAGGCATCCAGCCCCCCTGGCTAAGGGTGGTAGTAGTGGTAGGCATCCTGCCCCCCTGGGTGAGGGTGGTAGTGGTAGGCATCCAGCCCCCCTGGGTGAGGGTGGTAGTAGTGGTGGGCATCCTGCCCCCCTGGCTAAGGGTGGTAGTAGTGGTAGGCATCCAGCCCCCTGGCTAAGGGTGGTAGTAGTGGTAGGCATCCTGCCCCCTGGCTAAGGGTGGTAGTAGTGGTAGGGCATCCTGCCCCCTGGCTAAGGGTGGTAGTAGTGGTAGGCATCCTGCCACCCTGGCTAAGGGTGGTAGTAGTGGTAGGCATCCTGCCACCCCTGGGTGAGGGTGGTAGTAGTGGTAGGCATCCAGCCCCCTGGGTGAGGGTGGCAGTAGTGGTGGGCATCCTGCCCCCTGGCTAAGGGTGGTAGTAGTGGTAGGCATCCAGCCCCCTGGCTAAGGGTGGTAGTAGTGGTGGGCATCCTGCCCCCTGGGCTAAGGGTGGTAGTAGTGGTAGGCATCCTGCCCCCTGGCTAAGGGTGGTAGTAGTGGTAGGCATCCTGCCACCCTGGCTAAGGGTGGTAGTAGTGGTAGGCATCCTGCCACCCTGGGTGAGGGTGGTAGTAGTGGTAGGCATCCAGCCCCCTGGGTGAGGGTGGTAGTAGTGGTGGGCATCCTGCCCCCTGGCTAAGGGTGGTAGTAGTGGTAGGCATCCAGCCCCCCTGGCTAAGGGTGGTAGTAGTGGTAGGCATCCTGCCCCCTGGCTAAGGGTGGTAGTAGTGGTAGGCATCCTGCCCCCCTGGGTGAGGGTGGTAGTAGTGGTAGGCATCCTGCCCCCTGGCTAAGGGTGGTAGTAGTGGTAGGCATCCAGCCCCCCTGGGTTGAGGGTGGTAGTAGTGGTAGGCATCCTGCCCCCTGGCTAAGGGTGGTAGTAGTGGTAGGCATCCTGCCCCCTGGCTAAGGGTGGTAGTAGTGGTAGGCATCCTGCCCCCCTGGCTAAGGGTGGTAGTAGTGGTAGGCATCCTGCCACCCCTGGCTAAGGGTGGTAGTGGTAGGCATCCTGCCACCCCTGGCTAAGGGTGGTAGTAGTGGTAGGCATCCTGCCCCCTGGCTAAGGGTGGTAGTAGTGGTAGGCATCCTGCCACCCTGGCTAAGGGTGGTAGTAGTGGTAGGCATCCTGCCCCCCTGGCTGAGGGTGGTAGTAGTGGTAGGCATCCTGCCCCCTGGCTAAGGGTGGTAGTAGTGGTAGGCATCCTGCCCCCTGGGTGAGGGTGGTAGTAGTGGTGGGCATCCTGCCACCCTGGCTAAGGGTGGTAGTAGTGGTAGGCATCCTGCCACCCCTGGGTGAGGGTGGTAGTAGTGGTAGGCATCCAGCCCCCTGGGTGAGGGTGGTAGTAGTGGTGGGCATCCTGCCCCCTGGCTAAGGGTGGTAGTAGTGGTAGGCATCCAGCCCCCTGGCTAAGGGTGGTAGTAGTGGTGGGCATCCTGCCCCCTGGCTAAGGGTGGTAGTAGTGGTAGGCATCCTGCCCCCTGGCTAAGGGTGGTAGTAGTGGTAGGCATCCTGCCACCCTGGCTAAGGGTGGTAGTAGTGGTAGGCATCCTGCCACCCCTGGGTGAGGGTGGTAGTAGTGGTAGGCATCCAGCCCCCTGGGTGAGGGTGGTAGTAGTGGTGGGCATCCAGCCCCCTGGGTTGGGGTGGTGGCGCGCATTCAGGCCCCTGTGTGCATATGTGGCATTGGTGATGGGCATCCCGCCCCTATGGTGCTGCTGTTGCAAGTATATTCAGATTCCCAGTGTATGTGTGTGATGTGTCGTGTACGTGTTGTATGTGTTTTGTGGTTGGTGTCTGACTTACCTTCTGCGCCGTACGCGTCCGTGCCTGTTCCGGTAGTAGATGTAGAATATTGGTATGATCGGGACGAAGGGATTCATGGTTGGTTCGTGTCGTTCGTCCTTCTCGCTGCTTCGCGTCGCCCTCGCCGCTTGGCTTCGTCCCTCGCCGCTTCGCTTCGTCCCTCGCCGCTCGCGCCGCCCTCGTCTGTGCTGTGTTCGCCTCGTAGCCGTGGATCGTGTTGTGGCGCGATTCGGAGCTTATGTGCGCCTCTCCCGGATGCTTTGACGTGCCGTGCGTAGCGACGGGTTCGGCGCGTACGGAAAGCGCATCGTACTTGTCCGGCCGGACGGGGCTGCATTTTCCCTTCCGTGCGACTCGATTCGGCGTTTCCGGATTCGCCTCGGTCGGAGAACAGGACCTGGTTTGGGGTGAGTACGGCTCGGCCGGAATTTTTGCTGTTGTGCGCATCGTACTTGCTCGCTCGGTGTGTTGTACGGATCGGTCGGGAAACTGGCTTTCGCATGGCTTTTTTCCCGACCGAATGGTATTGGGTGCGCCTCCGCCCGAGATCGGAATCGACCCCTTAGAAGAATTTCCAAGTGAAACCAGTCAATGTTAGCCTATGGAAGGAAATTCAAGTTACTGGTAAGTACGGTTAAAATTACTTTTCAGGACCAGTACTGGGCTGAAAGATGCAGCACTGAGGTCTCTCCTGATAACAGGTGAGTAAATCTGAATTCGGATTTCGGCTGATTTTAGAGGAATATTTGTATGTTTCAAAAATCAACACTTAGAAACTTTTTCAGCAAAAAGCAGTCAATGATATCCTATGGAAGGAAATTCAAGTTACTGGTAAGTACGGTTAAAATTACTTTTGAGGATCAGTACTGGGCTGAAAGATGCAGCACTGAGGTCTCTCCTGATAACAGGTGAGTAAATCGGAATTCGTATTTCGGCTGATTTTAGAGGAATATTTTAAAGTTCCAAAACTCCACACTTAGAAGAATTTCCAAGTGAAACCAGTCAATGTTAGCCTATGAAGGAAATTCAAGTTACCGGTAAGTACGGTTAAAATTACTTTTGAGGATCAGTACTGGGCTGAAAGATGCAGCACTGAGGTCTCTCCTGATAACAGGTGAGTAAATCGGAATTCGTATTTCGGCTGATTTTAGAGGAATATTTTAAAGTTCCAAAACTCCACACTTAGAAGAATTTCCAAGTGAAACCAGTCAATGTTAGCCTATGAAGGAAATTCAAGTTACCGGTAAGTACGGTTAAAATTACTTTTCAGGACCAGTACTGGGCTGAAAGATGCAGCACTGAGGTCTCTCCTGATAGCAGGTGAGTAAATCGGAATTCGTATTTCGGCTGATTTTAGAGGAATATTTTAAAGTTCCAAAACTCCACACTTAGAAGAATTTCCAAGTGAAACCAGTCAATGTTAGCCTATGAAGGAAATTCAAGTTACCGGTAAGTACGGTTAAAATTACTTTTGAGGATCAGTACTGGGCTGAAAGATGCAGCACTGAGGTCTCTCCTGATAACAGGTGAGTAAATCGGAATTCGTATTTCGGCTGATTTTAGAGGAATATTTTAAAGTTCCAAAACTCCACACTTAGAAGAATTTCCAAGTGAAACCAGTCAATGTTAGCCTATGAAGGAAATTCAAGTTACCGGTAAGTACGGTTAAAATTACTTTTCAGGACCAGTACTGGGCTGAAAGATGCAGCACTGAGGTCTCTCCTGATAGCAGGTGAGTAAATCGGAATTCGTATTTCGGCTGATTTTAGAGGAATATTTTAAAGTTCCAAAACTCCACACTTAGAAGAATTTCCAAGTGAAACCAGTCAATGTTAGCCTATGAAGGAAATTCAAGTTACCGGTAAGTACGGTTAAAATTACTTTTGAGGATCAGTACTGGGCTGAAAGATGCAGCACTGAGGTCTCTCCTGATAACAGGTGAGTAAATCGGAATTCGTATTTCGGCTGATTTTAGAGGAATATTTTAAAGTTCCAAAACTCCACACTTAGAAGAATTTCCAAGTGAAACCAGTCAATGTTAGCCTATGAAGGAAATTCAAGTTACCGGTAAGTACGGTTAAAATTACTTTTGAGGATCAGTACTGGGCTGAAAGATGCAGCACTGAGGTCTCTCCTGATAACAGGTGAGTAAATCGGAATTCGTATTTCGGCTGATTTTAGAGGAATATTTTAAAGTTCCAAAACTCCACACTTAGAAGAATTTCCAAGTGAAACCAGTCAATGTTAGCCTATGTAAGGAAATTCAAGTTACTGGTAAGTACGGTTAAAATTACTTTTCAGGACCAGTACTGGGCTGAAAGATGCAGCACTGAGGTCTCTCCTGATAACAGGTGAGTAAATCTGAATTCGGATTTCGGCTGATTTTAGAGGAATATTTGTATAGTTTCAAAACTCAACACTTAGAAGAATTTCCAAGTGAAACCAGTCAATGTTAGCCTATGGAAGGAAATTCAAGTTACCGGTAAGTACGGTTAAAATTACTTTTGAGGATCAGTACTGGGCTGAAAGATGCAGCACTGAGGTCTCTCCTGATAACAGGTGAGTAAATCGGAATTCGTATTTCGGCTGATTTTAGAGGAATATTTTAAAGTTCCAAAACTCCACACTTAGAAGAATTTCCAAGTGAAACCAGTCAATGTTAGCCTATGAAGGAAATTCAAGTTACCGGTAAGTACGGTTAAAATTACTTTTCAGGACCAGTACTGGGCTGAAAGATGCAGCACTGAGGTCTCTCCTGATAGCAGGTGAGTAAATCGGAATTCGTATTTCGGCTGATTTTAGAGGAATATTTTAAAGTTCCAAAACTCCACACTTAGAAGAATTTCCAAGTGAAACCAGTCAATGTTAGCCTATGAAGGAAATTCAAGTTACCGGTAAGTACGGTTAAAATTACTTTTGAGGATCAGTACTGGGCTGAAAGATGCAGCACTGAGGTCTCTCCTGATAACAGGTGAGTAAATCGGAATTCGTATTTCGGCTGATTTTAGAGGAATATTTTAAAGTTCCAAAACTCCACACTTAGAAGAATTTCCAAGTGAAACCAGTCAATGTTAGCCTATGAAGGAAATTCAAGTTACCGGTAAGTACGGTTAAAATTACTTTTCAGGACCAGTACTGGGCTGAAAGATGCAGCACTGAGGTCTCTCCTGATAGCAGGTGAGTAAATCGGAATTCGTATTTCGGCTGATTTTAGAGGAATATTTTAAAGTTCCAAAACTCCACACTTAGAAGAATTTCCAAGTGAAACCAGTCAATGTTAGCCTATGAAGGAAATTCAAGTTACCGGTAAGTACGGTTAAAATTACTTTTGAGGATCAGTACTGGGCTGAAAGATGCAGCACTGAGGTCTCTCCTGATAACAGGTGAGTAAATCGGAATTCGTATTTCGGCTGATTTTAGAGGAATATTTTAAAGTTCCAAAACTCCACACTTAGAAGAATTTCCAAGTGAAACCAGTCAATGTTAGCCTATGTAAGGAAATTCAAGTTACTGGTAAGTACGGTTAAAATTACTTTTCAGGACCAGTACTGGGCTGAAAGATGCAGCACTGAGGTCTCTCCTGATAACAGGTGAGTAAATCTGAATTCGGATTTCGGCTGATTTTAGAGGAATATTTGTAATGTTTCAAAACTCAACACTTAGAAGACTTTTTCAAGCAAAAAGCAGTCAATGATATCCTATGGAAGGAAATTCAAGTTACTGGTAAGTACGGTTAAAATTACTTTTGAGGATCAGTACTGGGCTGAAAGATGCAGCACTGAGGTCTCTCCTGATAACAGGTGAGTAAATCGGAATTCGTATTTCGGCTGATTTTAGAGGAATATTTTAAAGTTCCAAAACTCCACACTTAGAAGAATTTCCAAGTGAAACCAGTCAATGTTAGCCTATGAAGGAAATTCAAGTTACCGGTAAGTACGGTTAAAATTACTTTTGAGGACCAGTACTGGGCTGAAAGATGCAGCACTGAGGTCTCTCCTGATAACAGGTGAGTAAATCGGAATTCGTATTTCGGCTGATTTTAGAGGAATATTTGTAAAGTTCCAAAACTCCACACTTAGAAGAATTTCCAAGTGAAACCAGTCAATGTTAGCCTATGGAAGGAAATTCAAGTTACTGGTAAGTACGGTTAAAATTACTTTTGAGGATCAGTACTGGGCTGAAAGATGCAGCACTGAGGTCTCTCCTGATAACAGGTGAGTAAATCGGAATTCGTATTTCGGCTGATTTTAGAGGAATATTTTAAAGTTCCAAAACTCCACACTTAGAAGAATTTCCAAGTGAAACCAGTCAATGTTAGCCTATGAAGGAAATTCAAGTTACCGGTAAGTACGGTTAAAATTACTTTTGAGGACCAGTACTGGGCTGAAAGATGCAGCACTGAGGTCTCTCCTGATAACAGGTGAGTAAATCGGAATTCGTATTTCGGCTGATTTTAGAGGAATATTTTAAAGTTCCAAAACTCCACACTTAGAAGAATTTCCAAGTGAAACCAGTCAATGTTAGCCTATGAAGGAAATTCAAGTTACCGGTAAGTACGGTTAAAATTACTTTTGAGGATCAGTACTGGGCTGAAAGATGCAGCACTGAGGTCTCTCCTGATAACAGGTGAGTAAATCGGAATTCGTATTTCGGCTGATTTTAGAGGAATATTTTAAAGTTCCAAAACTCCACACTTAGAAGAATTTCCAAGTGAAACCAGTCAATGTTAGCCTATGAAGGAAATTCAAGTTACCGGTAAGTACGGTTAAAATTACTTTTGAGGATCAGTACTGGGCTGAAAGATGCAGCACTGAGGTCTCTCCTGATAACAGGTGAGTAAATCGGAATTCGTATTTCGGCTGATTTTAGAGGAATATTTTAAAGTTCCAAAACTCCACACTTAGAAGAATTTCCAAGTGAAACCAGTCAATGTTAGCCTATGAAGGAAATTCAAGTTACCGGTAAGTACGGTTAAAATTACTTTTCAGGACCAGTACTGGGCTGAAAGATGCAGCACTGAGGTCTCTCCTGATAGCAGGTGAGTAAATCGGAATTCGTATTTCGGCTGATTTTAGAGGAATATTTTAAAGTTCCAAAACTCCACACTTAGAAGAATTTCCAAGTGAAACCAGTCAATGTTAGCCTATGAAGGAAATTCAAGTTACCGGTAAGTACGGTTAAAATTACTTTTGAGGATCAGTACTGGGCTGAAAGATGCAGCACTGAGGTCTCTCCTGATAACAGGTGAGTAAATCGGAATTCGTATTTCGGCTGATTTTAGAGGAATATTTTAAAGTTCCAAAACTCCACACTTAGAAGAATTTCCAAGTGAAACCAGTCAATGTTAGCCTATGTAAGGAAATTCAAGTTACTGGTAAGTACGGTTAAAATTACTTTTCAGGACCAGTACTGGGCTGAAAGATGCAGCACTGAGGTCTCTCCTGATAACAGGTGAGTAAATCTGAATTCGGATTTCGGCTGATTTTAGAGGAATATTTGTATGTTTCAAAAATCAACACTTAGAAACTTTTTCAGCAAAAAGCAGTCAATGATATCCTATGGAAGGAAATTCAAGTTACTGGTAAGTACGGTTAAAATTACTTTTGAGGATCAGTACTGGGCTGAAAGATGCAGCACTGAGGTCTCTCCTGATAACAGGTGAGTAAATCGGAATTCGTATTTCGGCTGATTTTAGAGGAATATTTTAAAGTTCCAAAACTCCACACTTAGAAGAATTTCCAAGTGAAACCAGTCAATGTTAGCCTATGTAAGGAAATTCAAGTTACTGGTAAGTACGGTTAAAATTACTTTTCAGGACCAGTACTGGGCTGAAAGATGCAGCACTGAGGTCTCTCCTGATAACAGGTGAGTAAATCGGAATTCGTATTTCGGCTGATTTTAGAGGAATATTTGTAAAGTTCCAAAACTCCACACTTAGAAGACATTTCCAAGTGAAACGCAGTCAATGTTAGCCTATGGAAGGAAATTCAAGTTACTGGTAAGTACGGTTAAAATTACTTTTGAGGATCAGTACTGGGCTGAAAGATGCAGCACTGAGGTCTCTCCTGATAACAGGTGAGTAAATCGGAATTCGTATTTCGGCTGATTTTAGAGGAATATTTTAAAGTTCCAAAACTCCACACTTAGAAGAATTTCCAAGTGAAACCAGTCAATGTTAGCCTATGTAAGGAAATTCAAGTTACTGGTAAGTACGGTTAAAATTACTTTTCAGGACCAGTACTGGGCTGAAAGATGCAGCACTGAGGTCTCTCCTGATAACAGGTGAGTAAATCTGAATTCGGATTTCGGCTGATTTTAGAGGAATATTTGTATAGTTTCAAAACTCAACACTTAGAAGACTTTTTCAAGCAAAACGCAGTCAATGATATCCTATGGAAGGAAATTCAAGTTACTGGTAAGTACGGTTAAAATTACTTTTGAGGATCAGTACTGGGCTGAAAGATGCAGCACTGAGGTCTCTCCTGATAACAGGTGAGTAAATCGGAATTCGTATTTCGGCTGATTTTAGAGGAATATTTTAAAGTTCCAAAACTCCACACTTAGAAGAATTTCCAAGTGAAACCAGTCAATGTTAGCCTATGAAGGAAATTCAAGTTACCGGTAAGTACGGTTAAAATTACTTTTGAGGATCAGTACTGGGCTGAAAGATGCAGCACTGAGGTCTCTCCTGATAACAGGTGAGTAAATCGGAATTCGTATTTCGGCTGATTTTAGAGGAATATTTTAAAGTTCCAAAACTCCACACTTAGAAGAATTTCCAAGTGAAACCAGTCAATGTTAGCCTATGAAGGAAATTCAAGTTACCGGTAAGTACGGTTAAAATTACTTTTCAGGACCAGTACTGGGCTGAAAGATGCAGCACTGAGGTCTCTCCTGATAGCAGGTGAGTAAATCGGAATTCGTATTTCGGCTGATTTTAGAGGAATATTTTAAAGTTCCAAAACTCCACACTTAGAAGAATTTCCAAGTGAAACCAGTCAATGTTAGCCTATGAAGGAAATTCAAGTTACCGGTAAGTACGGTTAAAATTACTTTTGAGGATCAGTACTGGGCTGAAAGATGCAGCACTGAGGTCTCTCCTGATAACAGGTGAGTAAATCGGAATTCGTATTTCGGCTGATTTTAGAGGAATATTTTAAAGTTCCAAAACTCCACACTTAGAAGAATTTCCAAGTGAAACCAGTCAATGTTAGCCTATGTAAGGAAATTCAAGTTACTGGTAAGTACGGTTAAAATTACTTTTCAGGACCAGTACTGGGCTGAAAGATGCAGCACTGAGGTCTCTCCTGATAACAGGTGAGTAAATCTGAATTCGGATTTCGGCTGATTTTAGAGGAATATTTGTATGTTTCAAAAATCAACACTTAGAAACTTTTTCAGCAAAAAGCAGTCAATGATATCCTATGGAAGGAAATTCAAGTTACTGGTAAGTACGGTTAAAATTACTTTTGAGGATCAGTACTGGGCTGAAAGATGCAGCACTGAGGTCTCTCCTGATAACAGGTGAGTAAATCGGAATTCGTATTTCGGCTGATTTTAGAGGAATATTTTAAAGTTCCAAAACTCCACACTTAGAAGAATTTCCAAGTGAAACCAGTCAATGTTAGCCTATGTAAGGAAATTCAAGTTACTGGTAAGTACGGTTAAAATTACTTTTCAGGACCAGTACTGGGCTGAAAGATGCAGCACTGAGGTCTCTCCTGATAACAGGTGAGTAAATCGGAATTCGTATTTCGGCTGATTTTAGAGGAATATTTGTAAAGTTCCAAAACTCCACACTTAGAAGAATTTTCAAGTGAAACGCAGTCAATGTTAGCCTATGGAAGGAAATTCAAGTTACTGGTAAGTACGGTTAAAATTACTTTTGAGGATCAGTACTGGGCTGAAAGATGCAGCACTGAGGTCTCTCCTGATAACAGGTGAGTAAATCGGAATTCGTATTTCGGCTGATTTTAGAGGAATATTTTAAAGTTCCAAAACTCCACACTTAGAAGAATTTCCAAGTGAAACCAGTCAATGTTAGCCTATGAAGGAAATTCAAGTTACCGGTAAGTACGGTTAAAATTACTTTTGAGGATCAGTACTGGGCTGAAAGATGCAGCACTGAGGTCTCTCCTGATAACAGGTGAGTAAATCGGAATTCGTATTTCGGCTGATTTTAGAGGAATATTTTAAAGTTCCAAAACTCCACACTTAGAAGAATTTCCAAGTGAAACCAGTCAATGTTAGCCTATGAAGGAAATTCAAGTTACCGGTAAGTACGGTTAAAATTACTTTTCAGGACCAGTACTGGGCTGAAAGATGCAGCACTGAGGTCTCTCCTGATAGCAGGTGAGTAAATCGGAATTCGTATTTCGGCTGATTTTAGAGGAATATTTTAAAGTTCCAAAACTCCACACTTAGAAGAATTTCCAAGTGAAACCAGTCAATGTTAGCCTATGAAGGAAATTCAAGTTACCGGTAAGTACGGTTAAAATTACTTTTGAGGATCAGTACTGGGCTGAAAGATGCAGCACTGAGGTCTCTCCTGATAACAGGTGAGTAAATCGGAATTCGTATTTCGGCTGATTTTAGAGGAATATTTTAAAGTTCCAAAACTCCACACTTAGAAGAATTTCCAAGTGAAACCAGTCAATGTTAGCCTATGAAGGAAATTCAAGTTACCGGTAAGTACGGTTAAAATTACTTTTGAGGACCAGTACTGGGCTGAAAGATGCAGCACTGAGGTCTCTCCTGATAACAGGTGAGTAAATCGGAATTCGTATTTCGGCTGATTTTAGAGGAATATTTTAAAGTTCCAAAACTCCACACTTAGAAGAATTTCCAAGTGAAACCAGTCAATGTTAGCCTATGAAGGAAATTCAAGTTACCGGTAAGTACGGTTAAAATTACTTTTGAGGATCAGTACTGGGCTGAAAGATGCAGCACTGAGGTCTCTCCTGATAACAGGTGAGTAAATCGGAATTCGTATTTCGGCTGATTTTAGAGGAATATTTTAAAGTTCCAAAACTCCACACTTAGAAGAATTTCCAAGTGAAACCAGTCAATGTTAGCCTATGTAAGGAAATTCAAGTTACTGGTAAGTACGGTTAAAATTACTTTTCAGGACCAGTACTGGGCTGAAAGATGCAGCACTGAGGTCTCTCCTGATAACAGGTGAGTAAATCGGAATTCGTATTTCGGCTGATTTTAGAGGAATATTTGTAAAGTTCCAAAACTCCACACTTAGAAGACATTTCCAAGTGAAACGCAGTCAATGTTAGCCTATGGAAGGAAATTCAAGTTACTGGTAAGTACGGTTAAAATTACTTTTGAGGATCAGTACTGGGCTGAAAGATGCAGCACTGAGGTCTCTCCTGATAACAGGTGAGTAAATCGGAATTCGTATTTCGGCTGATTTTAGAGGAATATTTTAAAGTTCCAAAACTCCACACTTAGAAGAATTTCCAAGTGAAACCAGTCAATGTTAGCCTATGAAGGAAATTCAAGTTACCGGTAAGTACGGTTAAAATTACTTTTGAGGATCAGTACTGGGCTGAAAGATGCAGCACTGAGGTCTCTCCTGATAACAGGTGAGTAAATCGGAATTCGTATTTCGGCTGATTTTAGAGGAATATTTTAAAGTTCCAAAACTCCACACTTAGAAGAATTTCCAAGTGAAACCAGTCAATGTTAGCCTATGAAGGAAATTCAAGTTACTGGTAAGTACGGTTAAAATTACTTTTCAGGACCAGTACTGGGCTGAAAGATGCAGCACTGAGGTCTCTCCTGATAACAGGTGAGTAAATCGGAATTCGTATTTCGGCTGATTTTAGAGGAATATTTTAAAGTTCCAAAACTCCACACTTAGAAGAATTTCCAAGTGAAACCAGTCAATGTTAGCCTATGAAGGAAATTCAAGTTACCGGTAAGTACGGTTAAAATTACTTTTGAGGATCAGTACTGGGCTGAAAGATGCAGCACTGAGGTCTCTCCTGATAACAGGTGAGTAAATCGGAATTCGTATTTCGGCTGATTTTAGAGGAATATTTTAAAGTTCCAAAACTCCACACTTAGAAGAATTTCCAAGTGAAACCAGTCAATGTTAGCCTATGAAGGAAATTCAAGTTACCGGTAAGTACGGTTAAAATTACTTTTCAGGACCAGTACTGGGCTGAAAGATGCAGCACTGAGGTCTCTCCTGATAGCAGGTGAGTAAATCGGAATTCGTATTTCGGCTGATTTTAGAGGAATATTTTAAAGTTCCAAAACTCCACACTTAGAAGAATTTCCAAGTGAAACCAGTCAATGTTAGCCTATGAAGGAAATTCAAGTTACCGGTAAGTACGGTTAAAATTACTTTTGAGGATCAGTACTGGGCTGAAAGATGCAGCACTGAGGTCTCTCCTGATAACAGGTGAGTAAATCGGAATTCGTATTTCGGCTGATTTTAGAGGAATATTTTAAAGTTCCAAAACTCCACACTTAGAAGAATTTCCAAGTGAAACCAGTCAATGTTAGCCTATGTAAGGAAATTCAAGTTACTGGTAAGTACGGTTAAAATTACTTTTCAGGACCAGTACTGGGCTGAAAGATGCAGCACTGAGGTCTCTCCTGATAACAGGTGAGTAAATCTGAATTCGGATTTCGGCTGATTTTAGAGGAATATTTGTATGTTTCAAAAATCAACACTTAGAAACTTTTTCAGCAAAAAGCAGTCAATGATATCCTATGGAAGGAAATTCAAGTTACTGGTAAGTACGGTTAAAATTACTTTTGAGGATCAGTACTGGGCTGAAAGATGCAGCACTGAGGTCTCTCCTGATAACAGGTGAGTAAATCGGAATTCGTATTTCGGCTGATTTTAGAGGAATATTTTAAAGTTCCAAAACTCCACACTTAGAAGAATTTCCAAGTGAAACCAGTCAATGTTAGCCTATGTAAGGAAATTCAAGTTACTGGTAAGTACGGTTAAAATTACTTTTCAGGACCAGTACTGGGCTGAAAGATGCAGCACTGAGGTCTCTCCTGATAACAGGTGAGTAAATCGGAATTCGGATTTCGGCTGATTTTAGAGGAATATTTGTATAGTTTCAAAACTCCACACTTAGAAGACTTTCCAAGCAAAACGCAGTCAATGTTAGCCTATGGAAGGAAATTCAAGTTACTGGTAAGTACGGTTAAAATTACTTTTGAGGATCAGTACTGGGCTGAAAGATGCAGCACTGAGGTCTCTCCTGATAACAGGTGAGTAAATCGGAATTCGTATTTCGGCTGATTTTAGAGGAATATTTTAAAGTTCCAAAACTCCACACTTAGAAGAATTTCCAAGTGAAACCAGTCAATGTTAGCCTATGAAGGAAATTCAAGTTACCGGTAAGTACGGTTAAAATTACTTTTGAGGATCAGTACTGGGCTGAAAGATGCAGCACTGAGGTCTCTCCTGATAACAGGTGAGTAAATCGGAATTCGTATTTCGGCTGATTTTAGAGGAATATTTTAAAGTTCCAAAACTCCACACTTAGAAGAATTTCCAAGTGAAACCAGTCAATGTTAGCCTATGAAGGAAATTCAAGTTACCGGTAAGTACGGTTAAAATTACTTTTCAGGACCAGTACTGGGCTGAAAGATGCAGCACTGAGGTCTCTCCTGATAGCAGGTGAGTAAATCGGAATTCGTATTTCGGCTGATTTTAGAGGAATATTTTAAAGTTCCAAAACTCCACACTTAGAAGAATTTCCAAGTGAAACCAGTCAATGTTAGCCTATGAAGGAAATTCAAGTTACCGGTAAGTACGGTTAAAATTACTTTTGAGGATCAGTACTGGGCTGAAAGATGCAGCACTGAGGTCTCTCCTGATAACAGGTGAGTAAATCGGAATTCGTATTTCGGCTGATTTTAGAGGAATATTTTAAAGTTCCAAAACTCCACACTTAGAAGAATTTCCAAGTGAAACCAGTCAATGTTAGCCTATGTAAGGAAATTCAAGTTACTGGTAAGTACGGTTAAAATTACTTTTCAGGACCAGTACTGGGCTGAAAGATGCAGCACTGAGGTCTCTCCTGATAACAGGTGAGTAAATCTGAATTCGGATTTCGGCTGATTTTAGAGGAATATTTGTATGTTTCAAAAATCAACACTTAGAAACTTTTTCAGCAAAAAGCAGTCAATGATATCCTATGGAAGGAAATTCAAGTTACTGGTAAGTACGGTTAAAATTACTTTTGAGGATCAGTACTGGGCTGAAAGATGCAGCACTGAGGTCTCTCCTGATAACAGGTGAGTAAATCGGAATTCGTATTTCGGCTGATTTTAGAGGAATATTTTAAAGTTCCAAAACTCCACACTTAGAAGAATTTCCAAGTGAAACCAGTCAATGTTAGCCTATGAAGGAAATTCAAGTTACCGGTAAGTACGGTTAAAATTACTTTTCAGGACCAGTACTGGGCTGAAAGATGCAGCACTGAGGTCTCTCCTGATAGCAGGTGAGTAAATCGGAATTCGTATTTCGGCTGATTTTAGAGGAATATTTTAAAGTTCCAAAACTCCACACTTAGAAGAATTTCCAAGTGAAACCAGTCAATGTTAGCCTATGAAGGAAATTCAAGTTACCGGTAAGTACGGTTAAAATTACTTTTGAGGATCAGTACTGGGCTGAAAGATGCAGCACTGAGGTCTCTCCTGATAACAGGTGAGTAAATCGGAATTCGTATTTCGGCTGATTTTAGAGGAATATTTTAAAGTTCCAAAACTCCACACTTAGAAGAATTTCCAAGTGAAACCAGTCAATGTTAGCCTATGAAGGAAATTCAAGTTACCGGTAAGTACGGTTAAAATTACTTTTGAGGATCAGTACTGGGCTGAAAGATGCAGCACTGAGGTCTCTCCTGATAACAGGTGAGTAAATCGGAATTCGGATTTCGGCTGATTTTAGAGGAATATTTGCACAATGGTGAAGGGAGGGCGGGGCCTGAGGTGACATCTGTGCAAACGCGCCCGTGGTGCGTTTTAAGTTGGGGGATTAAGTCCCCTTGAATCATGAGGGTCCCTACGGGCCAACTAGCCCACCAGGAACCTCCAGTATGCGCCAGGGGGCTGCGTTGCAGAGACATGTACAGAGGCCACACCCCTTTTTACACCTCTCTGCAACGCAGCTCTGTGGCGCTTTCTGGACGTACCTGTTGGGCTAGTTGTCCCCCAGGGACCCTCCAGGATTGAAGAGGATTTAATTCCCCATCTTAAAACGCGCCACGGGGCCTGTTTGCACACATGTCACCTGAAGCCCCGCCCCCTCCCTTCACCACTGTGCAAACGCGCCCCGTGGCGCGTTTTAAGTCGGGGATTAACTCCCCTTGAATCCTGAGGGTCCCTGGGGTGCAACTAGCCCACCATATACCTCCAAAAGCGCCATAGAGCTGCGTTGCAGAGAGGTGTAAAAGGGCGTGGCCTCTGTACACCTCTCTGCAAGGCAGCCCCTGGCGCATACTGGAGGTTCCTGGTGGGCTAGTTGGCCCCAGGGACCCCAGTATTCAAGGGGAATTGTTCCCCTCTGCAAACGCGCCAGGGGCGCGTTTGCAGAGTGGTGAAGGAAGGGGCGGGGCCTGCGGGCCCGATCGTTTTTTGTTTTTTTTTTGGGGGAGGGGGCCGCGTGGCCTCCCTCCCGGGCCACTACTTGCCCCGGGACCCCATCCCCGGGCTGGCCCTCTCGTTGGGGACTGTGGGGGGTCCCCAATCCCCCACAGTCCCGCCGGCTCCCCGTGTCCTACGGGAGCCGGCATTGCTTCACACATGGGGAGCAGCTAACATGCTGCTCCCCATGTGGAAAGCTAGTCGGCTTTGGATATTGGAAGAGAGAGCAGGTTTCCTGCTCTCTCTTCCAATATCCAAAGCAGCTTGTATGGCAGGACGGGAGCCGCGAGGCTCCCGTCCTGCCATAGCAAACTACAGTGTCCCGGGGGTAGGCACCCCGGGACACTGCAGGAGCCGACCCCTGGGGGGTGGTGGTCCCCAGGGCCATCAAGGGCTCCAGGAGGGGGCCGCGCGGCCCCCTCCCATTCAGTGCACAGCCCCGGGAGGTGGTGGTCCCCGGGGCTCTGGAGGTCCAAAACGGACCCCCATTGTAATTTTCTTCTTAGTGCCCCGGGAGGTGGTGGTCCCGGGCGTGTGGGGGCTGGAGCCCCCCACACAGGTTTTTAATAAAAAGAAGCCCCGGGGAGGTGGTGGTCCCCGGGGCTGCGGGAGGGCTCAGAGCCCTCCCGCACCATTCTACATAAAGCCCCGGGGGTGGTGGTCCCCGGGGCTTGGGGGCCCTTAGAGGCCCCCACACATAAAATTAACCTCCCCCAGCATGCCCCCGGGACTTGGCCCACCCGGAGGCCAGTGCTCATCGAGCGCGGAGACCGCGCTTCGATTTTTTTTTCGGCAGGGTTCGCGCTCCTTGAGCGCATCCTGCCGATTTAAAAAAATAAAAAAATGTTTTTGCCCAGGGGTCCTTGTGGGACCCCCTGAGCAGACCTAGGGGTCAGGGTGTTTCTACCCTGCCCCCTTTGTGCGCTTTGCGCACTTGTTTCTGTCCCTCGGTTCTACCGAGGACAAAATGGCTGCCAACACTTCCTGATTTGGAGTGTTGACAGCCAATTAACATAAAGCTCGTGCTCGGGAGGATCCGCGGCCCTAGATATATCTATCTTTTTACTTTTCATTTTCTCAGCAACTACTGAACGGATTTACACCATTTAACAAAAGGGTTCTTTCTGAACCAAGAACTACCTCTTTGCCAAATTTGGTGTAATTCCGTTCAGCAGTTCGGGCTGTAGCCGTGTCTAAAGTTTCCTATGGAAAATTGCATGGGGAAAACGCGTTTTGGGACCCCCTTTTTCTCGGCCCCCGCTGACGAATCCCCCGAGACTTTCAGGGTAGGAGCGGACCGGAGCGGGCCACAAAGTTTGAAAATTTTGCGAAGATACGTCAACCGGCAAGAGAGTTATTTCAAATAGAATGTCGCAGATTTCCTATGGATAATAGGTTGTAACTATAACTATCTACTGGCGACCGCCAGTAGATAATATATATATATATATATATATATATATATATATATATATATATATATATATATATATATATATATATTATTTGGGGACCCCAACGCCCAACTTTATTTAACTTACTCTAACTTACTCCTAACCTCCCTTTACCAATACCCAGCGTTAAATACTTAAATTAACCATACCTATCTTTACCACTATCCACCGTGCACAACTGTTGAAAGAAATAGAGGAAATCAATGAAGAACTCGATACATATGATGAAACGGAAGAGAAAGCCAAACTAAGGAGTGATATGGTACTCAGGCTAAAGAAAGAAAGAGGAAGAAAAGATCAAAGAGAGAAAAACTTACAAGTTTCAACGAGATCGTAATGACTACGAGTTAGGGCAAATATTCACGTTCGCTAAAAAGTATGACGCAATGCGAGTTTCCAAATATAAAGTAACGGAAAATTCAAAAACAACTAACAAAACCAAGGCAGTTGTAACAGATACCTCTCAGTCGGATATCAGCTCGGCGGGAGGAAGTGACTCAGACTCTGATATGAGAAATCCAGGGGGAACTATGCAACAACCAAAGCCTTCACCGGGAGAGGAAATCAATTTTTTATGCCACGAAAGGAGGCAAACCCTCCGCCGCAGACCTCAGAGGGAGAACAGCGAAGGCATGCCAATTACAAGCGGAGGCAGAGGCACAAAGCCAGCAGGCGGCGCACAATATCACAACAAAAAGAGGGGAAGGGGACAGTGGCCAAAGAAATAGATGTGATTGACAAAGCGGGAAAAACCATCATCAACCTATCCAAATGCAAATTAACCAAGAATGAGGAGAAAATCCTGTGCTTGGGTTTATCCTTCTCACCTGGAAAGGATTTTGACTACGCCACTACCAGGTTAGATATTTACAAATCCGTCAGAAAACTTAAATTGAGAAAATATCATGCGCTCAATAAAAGACAAAAGAAGCCAGTTGAATTACAAGGGGGTATCGGTTTAACACAGACAGATGTACCTCTACTCATGGAAATGGGGGAACTCTGGGAAACAGAAGGTGCTGGATATGAATTACAAAGGACAAGTAATAATACTGATATGCATCAAAAGGAGGTGGATACAGTCACAGAAGAGATTAAGATACTAACACCTTTTAAACCAGCGTCCACTTTTAATCCGATTACACCACGTGACTCAATTGACATTTTCCATGAGAATGTTACGGCACAAATCAAAAAATTAAATAAGGAAACCCAAATGAAACGTCGAAACTACAACAGACAGAATCAACAATATGAGGCCCTAATTAAAAAACTAAAAGTCGATAAGAGCATAGTCATAAGAAGCAGTGACAAAGGGGGCAATATTGTTCTCTGGCCAAAAGATGAATACAACAAAGAGGCTTTCACACAACTTAACGACAGAGAGTGTTACATACGGAATACACCAGCAGCCCTTAAAGAAGCACACAAAGAATACCACAAAAAATTAATGACCTGGAAAAGTAAACAACTAATCACGATGGATGAATTCAAATACTTGAAGAAAGACAACCCGGTAACTCCATCCATATATTTTATCCCAAAAATACACAAGGATCCGAACAAACCACCTGGCAGGCCGATAATATCAGCCAGGGATGGCCTGTTGGAACATACATCAAAATATATTGATTTCTTTCTCCAAGAATATGTGAAATCACTACCGTCATATGTACGTGACACTGGAGATTTTTACGGCAAATTAAAGATGTAAAATGGCAAGAGAGTTACTGGATGTTGGCGCTTGATGTAACATCACTTTACACCAGCATCAGACATTGTGATGGTAAACATGCGGTACAATACTATTTGTCCAAAAGACCACAACAATACAAAGAACATAACGATATGTTAATTGAAATGTTGTATTACTGTCTGAGAAACAACAATTTTATGTTTAATAATCTTATTTTTCAACAAATCAGGGGTGTAGCGATGGGGGCCAGCTTTTCTCCCAGTTATGCCTGTCTTCATATGGGATACTGGGAGGAGCTGGTCCTCAAACGCAATTTTGATAAAACAATCAAAGAGAATGTAATTCTATGGCTACGCTACATAGACGATTTGTTTGTACTATGGAATGGAACAAAAGAGCTAGCTGAGGATATTGTAAATGAAATCAACAAGAACAATATTAATTTACACTTTACTGTCACAATGAGCAAAACATCTGTTAATTTTTTAGATACTGAGGTCTATGTACAAAACAGTGCAATAGAAACTAGACTCTATAGAAAGGAAACTTCGGGCAACTCCACGCTACATGCAAGCAGTGGACACCCAGTACATCTCATCAATAGTATTCCATATGGTGAGATGCTGCGCCTCAGACGTATTTGCAGTAAGGGGCAAGATTTGAGGGAGGCACAGGAAAGTAGCAGACAGAGATTCCGTGAGAGGGGATACTCTGATAGTATTATCACTAAAGCCATTTCTAAGTCGATGGTGCACTGCAGAGAGGAACTCATCAAAGACAAACAATCAGTACCACAAGATAAGGTAAGGAGAGACGGGGAAAGAGATACCAATCAGTTTAGAGTCATAATGAGATACAGTCGACAACATAACAGTCTCCACAAAATTATTAACAGGAACTGGCCTTTAGTCTTAAACGATCCGGTGATAGGACCCACGTTACCACGTAGGGTGTCCATCACACACAGTAGAGCACCATCAATGAGAGATTCACTTGTGAATACTAGCCCAGATATAATGGAAAATACGAGTTGGTTGCAGACCAATAAAGTTTTTTTTAGATGCAAGACATGCAAAGCCTGCCAACATGGAGTTAATACTAAAACATACAGAACCCCCTTCAGCGACAAAGAATATAAGATCCAGAAACTCCTTTTGTGTAAGACGGAATATGCGATATACGCACTGATGTGCCCAATACGTGGGGAGTACTAAATTAGCAGTGCATAAACGCATATTACAACATCTCCGTGCTATCTCCAATCAGGATAACACATATCCGGAAGCTCGGCATTTCAGGGATCTACACAACAGTAACAATGAAGGATTGAAATATTTTGTCATAGACGCAATTCCACCCAGCAGGAGGGGGGTGATAGAGAATCCAAACTGCGAAAATTAGAAACAAGATATATTTTACAGTTTGATTCCAAGACCCCGGGTGGATTAAACATCACGGAGGATTTGCACACTTGCTTAGGATGAGTGACTATACCATCGCTTATCATATTTTGCACAAGGAGCTTTGTTTTAAAAAACTTTAAAAAACTTAACACTGTAGCATATATATAACAATTTTTTAAATACTATCATTCTCTTATTCTAGCAACATACATTATAAGGTGGACCAGGATATATATTTTTTACAATTTTATACAAAATGTTTTTTAATGTTTTGATAATTTTGTATGGATATTTATATATTTATATATTTATTTATTTATATAAGAAATTAGTCCCTGACATACAGATTATAAGGTAGAGTTACAATAGGAAAGTGTTGAGTACGGATGAAAAATTGGGGCACAATTAGATAATATACTGAAAGAGATATGTAAGAGCATTACGCTCAGTGCAAAATTTGAAAAGCATTAAATATACAAGTACGATATTCTCAGATAGTAGTTACAAAGACTGACCCACGATGACTCACAGGCGCTCAAACAATTCAAGGTTAAATTTGCACTATCGGTACGTAAACACAATGGTTTTAACAGATTCACACTTAAGGTTAAGTTCATTATATACAATCTTCACACATGCACACACAAAAGTACAGTAGACATCAAATATAGGAACAACAATATATACTGATGAGACTAGGTGGATTTAACCACGTTATTAGAAGTCATACAACTACAATGGTTCATTATATACAATATTAATACAGGGAACCAGATCAATTTCAATTGCGCGAAACTGGCAGGAGTATCTGGAATTATCTAGGGCAAATAAATTCTGCATACATGTAAATACAGGATCTAATAGTGTTTACATGAACTATATTTGTAGGTAATTATTAACTATGTTTTATTGAGTATTACGCCAGCAATTTACTTCTTTTGTATTTTACCTGTATTTTACATGTATTTTATCTTATTTAAATTTGTATTCAAACTAGTATTGTGTATAGATAAATCTGCATCTTTTACAAAGGTAACCATTGACAAACTCTTTTGTGTCTACTGCGACACTACTCACGTGATTTCAATGATTGAGCACTTGTCACTTTAAATTTGGAAGCAAAATGCCAGTACAACGTCATGTGATCAAGGCTCGGACGAGCCGAAACGTTATGGCGACATTGCAAGAATAAAATACTAAACAAGCACTAATTTGATGGTTTGTGTCCGTGTTGGAGGAGGAATTCTGGTAAAAAAACGCAGAATTGGTGATATATATATATTTAACTTACTCTAACTTACTCCTAACCTCCCTTTACCAATACCCACCGTTAAATACTTAAATTAACCATACCTATCTTTACCACTATCCACCCCTAAACCCTTAAATTAATATTACATCCCTTTACCACTACCCACTGATAAACCCTAAATTTACTCTTACCTCCCTTTACCACTACCCAACCTGTAAACCTTAAAATTACCCTTTATCTCTCTTTACCTTTACCCACACCTAAACACTAAAATCACCCTTACCTCCCTTTACTCCTACCTCCCCTAAACCCTAAAAGTACCCCTGCATATATCTTATTTAGAGAAATACTTTACATGTGTGGTTAAGGCATCCATGTCAAAGGCACGAATACTTACCTGTGTGGTAAAGGCATGCGTGGTAAAGGCATTGCGTGGTAACGGCTTTGTTGTAAAGGCTGTTTCTCTAACTAAGTGCCCATCTGAGACTGAGGCTGTTTCTTTGCCATTCCCACCATTTCACCAAAGTGGAAATGGCAAAGAAATAGAACAGGGAGTTTGTGAGGATTTAGGGGAAAGGTTTCTCTGCTGTGAACAATATTTTTCAATTTAGAAAAAGCAGAATGGTTTGAACTTCAAATTTACTTTTTCAAAGTGGTGACATGAGTAAGAGAACCCCTCTTACATTTAAAAAATATTTTAAATGTGAGAAGCTGGGGGGCTTATTTACAAGCCCCTAGCGCGTCACTTTTTTCCATATTAAAAGTGACATATTGGCGGCGCAAGGGGATTGTAAATAAGCCCCTTGGTATCAAAACCCCTGTCAGAGGGCCATGGGCATACAGGGGCTACTAGACCCAAGCGTGGAGGCTGAGGCCTTTTACTCCTGAGGTCACAGGAGCAACCTACAGTGGATCCTGAAAAACGGAGCCTTTAGTACTCTCTGGGGTAGGACACATTGAGCATTTCAAGGCTTCTCGCGTAGAGGTAAGTGCAAGGTAAGTCCTGAGCAAGACTTAAAATACATATAGTGACCCCAATGATCTGATCGTCCAGTCCAATACTTGTTTTTGGTAAGAAAAGAAGTATTTATTGCCCATGCAAAGTATCATACAGCACATTAAATATTACTTTCTAAAGTCTCTCAGGATGAGTGCTCTAGCGCTTTCCTAGGTAGTGTCCCCTGAGTCCTCATTATCTCTTCTCCATGCTAAAAACCAAGTATCTGGTGGTGTAAGAGGGCAGCTGGCTTTTCCTTGCAACAACGGTCCCTACTGGACAGAGCGCCTAACTCTTCGCTCACCTGGATCCACTCTCCAGGATCCCGCTGGGATTCACTTCCGCCAGGCTTTCTCTATCTCCTCACAGGGCACGCTGGTCTTGGCAGGCAGGCAAAAGGCTGGTGCTCAAGGCACAGGACAGGTGTTTTTAGCTACCTGGGTGATTGCCCCTTGCCCAGCTGGAAAACTAGCAGACCATGGTCCTCAGTCCTGGTTGTAGTAGATGGAGGTCATGGTTTTCTTGTCTATGCTAATTAACAATTTATGGGTTTCCGGCTCCCACTTTTACGCTGTTTTCTAAGACACTACATGCGATTTAGTGTCTGGCCTTTTGAAATTCTTGCTGTGGGTGTGGAGTCTTTTGAAGTGGCCACTTCTCTCTCCCGGTGTTTGTCAGAGGGCAATCTGCCTCAGCAGGGGTGGCACCAGATTTAATGGACCCACCATAGTGGCCATGGATACAGCTTCAGGGATACACCTGAGTGTCAGCTTCACTGATGTATGCCTCACAAAGTTTCAAAGGTCTAAGCCCCCCTCTTTCCTGATCCTATGTTCTGGTAGTAGTGCCTTATCAGATCCACCATCTACTCTAAGCACTGTGCTCAGGTCCCACAGTCTAGCACCCTTCCTGAATATTAAAAGCCTTTGATTTGCACTGTGGATGCTCTGATCCTGTCCAGCCAGAGGAATGTCAGTAATCTACATCTCTTGTCTGGGTCTACTGGAGGCGTGGTGCAGCGGCCAGACCATCTGGCTCCAGAATGGGGGGCTCACGGTTCGATTGCCGATGGCAGCTCAGCATCATGTGACTCTGGGCAATAGCTCACTTAACCCCTTCGCTGCTAGGCCTTTCCCCCCTGTGCTAAGCCTTTTTTGAGCTATTTGGGGTAGTTTGCGCTTAGGCCCCTATAACTTTTTGTCCACACAAGGTATCCACGCCAAATTTGCACCCTTTTTTTTACAACACCCTGAGAATTCTAAAGGTATCCAGAGTTTGTGGATTCCTCTGGAGGTGACCCAGAAATTAGCCAAGATACAGCTAGATTTCTTTTTTTGAAAAATGGGGAAAATGTGCTGCAGAAGAAAGTGTCTGTTTTTTTTCCCTGCAAGTAGTATCAACAAAAGGTTTGTGGGGCTGAAATCACCATCTTCCCAGCTTTCAGAGACAGGCAGACTTTTCTCAGAAAACCAACAGTTTTTACACAGTTTTGGCATTTTACTGGGACATAGCCTATTTTTGCTATTTTTTGTGCTTTCAATCTCCTTCCAGTTAGTGGTAGAAATGGGTGTGAAATCAATAATGGGTCTCGGAAAGCTATACATTTCTGAAAAGTAGGCAACATTCTGAATTCAGCAAGGGGTCATTTGTGTAGATCCTTCAAGGTTGTTTTATAGAAACTAACAGTTGAAAATAAGAAAAATTGAAAATGAGTTGAATAAAACTGCCATTTGTGCCAAAAATTTTCACCTGTAACTTCTTCTAAGTATGACAACGTTTTGAAAGGAATATACCGTTACATTTGCTGGACCCTTCTGGTTGTGGGGATATGTAGGACTTGTAGGTTCACCAAGAACCCGAGGAACCCATAGCCAATAACTGAGCTGCGTCTTGCAATGGTTTTTCATTGTGTACCGGGTATATAGCAATTCATTTGTTAAAATATAAAGAGTGAAAAATAGGTATCAAAGATACCTATGTATTTCCAAAATGGGAACAAAATATAGAGTTTGGAACAGTAGCTATTTGCACATCTCCAAACTTCTGGGTACCCATACTAGCATGTGAATTATAGGACATTTTTCAAAGTGAATTTTTTTTTACACATTGTCTTACATTTGGAAGGCAGAAATGCATAGAAAGTCAATAGGTAATAACAGTTGCTCTACAATTCTGTGTTCCCCTAAGTCGACCAATAAAAATGGTACCTCACTTGTGTGAGTAGGCCTAGGGCCCACAACAGGAAACAGCCCAAAACACAACGTGGACACACCACATTTTTACAGTGAAAACAGACCCTTTTTTTGCAAAGTGCCTAGCTGTAGATTTTGAACCCTAGCTCTGCTGGCACCTAAGGAAACGTAGCAAACTTATACATTTTTGAACACTAGACAACCAGGGGAATCCAGGAGGGGGACTTGTGTGGCTCTCACCAGGTTCTGTTACCCAGAATCCATTGCAAACCTCAAACTTTGTAAATAAAACACATTTTCCTCACATTTCTGTGATGGAAAGTTCTGGAATCTGCATGGATCCACAAAATTCCACCCACCCCGCATTTCCCAAAGTCTTCCGATAAAAATGGTACCTCACTTGTGTGGGTAGGCCTAGTGCCCGTGACAGGAAACGGGCCAAAACGCAACATTGACACACCACATTTTTACAGTGAAAACTGACCCTTTTTTGAAAAGTGCCTAGCTGTGGATTTTGAACCCTAGCTCTGCTGGCACCTAGGGAAACCTAGCAAACCTATACATTTTTAAAAACTAGACACCCAGAGGAATACAGGAGGGGGTGACTTGTGTGGCTCTCACCAGGTTCTGTTACCCAGAATCCCTTGCAAACCTCAAACTTTGTCCAAAAAAACACATTTTCCTCACATTTCTGTGATCAGGTTCGGACTGGCTACCGGGCGTTTTGGAATGCTGCCGAGCTGGGGGCTGATTTCGTTGATGGGGACCTGCGTGTGCTGAACGAAATTCGTTTTGCTTTGTTGATTTCGAAGCACACGCAGGTCTCCATCAACGAAATTAGCCCCCACCGCAGTGACATCAGCACCCAGCTCGGCAGCATTCCAAAACGCCCGGTAGCCAGTCCGGCCCTGTCTGTGATGGATAGTTCTGGAATCTATGTGGATCCACAAAATTCCACCTACCCGGAATTCCCTAAAGGTTCCCAATAAAAATGGTACCTCACTTGTGTGGGTAGGGCAAAGTGCCCGTGACAGGAAACGGGCCAAAACGCAACTTGGACACACCACATTTTTACAGTGAAAACTGACCTTTTTTTGCAAAGTGCCTAGCTGTGGGTTTTGAGCCCTAGCTCTGCCGGCACCTAGAGAAACCTAGCAAACCTATACATTTTTGAAAACTATACACCCAGAGGAATCCAGGAGGGGGTGACTTGTGGGGCTCTCCCAAGGTTCTGTTACCGAGAATCCCTTGCAAACCTCAAACTTTGTAAAAAGAAAACACATTTTCCCCACATTTCTGTGATGGAAAGTTCTGGAATCTGCACGGGTCCACAAACTTCCACCCACCCCGCATTCTCCAAAGTCTCCCGATAAAAATGATACCTCACTCATGTGGGTGGGCCTGGACAGGAATTTCCTCGTGCTCGTGACAGGCAAGGGCCCAAAATGTATTGTGGAGACATCAAAATTACCTATCACAAAACAACCTGTTTTTGCACTGGGGGTCACCTGGGTTTTTGGCGCCGGGATCGGCGGCCATCTAGGGAAACCTATCAAACGCACACATTTCTGAAAACTAGACACCCGGGGGAGTTCAGGGAGGTATGGCTTGCGTGGATCCCCCAATGTTTTCCTACCCAGAATCCCCTGAAAACCTCAAATTTAGCTAAAAAAAAATCACCTTTTCCACACATTTCTGGCTGGAATCACCACGCCGGCACAAATGTCCTACCACTCAGCGTTTCCCTCAGTCTCCCGAGTAAAATGATACCTCACTTGTGTGGGTGGGCCAAGTGCCTGCGACTTGGGAATTCACGCAAGTCACACCTCCCTGGACTCCCCGGGTGTCTAGTTTTCAAAAATGTCTGGGATTGGTAGGTTTCCCTAGAGGGCCGTTGATTGAACCCAAGATCAAAAACACAGGTTACTCCCTCGCAAAACAAGGTCTTTTTGTAATCGATAATTTAGAAGTCACAGGCACTAGGCCTACCCACACAAGTGAGGTACCATTTTTATCGGGAAACTTGGGGGAATGCTGGGTTTTTTATTTATTTATTTAAAGTTTCGTGTAGTGCGAACATGACCATGGCGGGTATCAGAGCGCTTTACACACGAGTTGAGGAAGACAAAGGCAGATATCTGCAGGAGCAAAGTAAAGCAATATACATCCGGAACAAAGTTAAAAAGTAAAGCAATATACATCGGGAGCATTAATGACATAATGGCGAGCGACAATGGGCCAAAGCATATGTTAGGTAATAGCTTCGGCAGCTAAGCAAGAACGTAGGGAAGAGGAGAAAAGCTTCTAGTTCAGCACCGTGTTCATTAGTCGGGCTTTAACTTCCCTTTTGAAGGCAAATGTATAAGGAATCAGTCTTGTTTCCACGGTAGGGAGTTCCAGATTCTCGGGGCAATGCCAGAGAATGTACGGTTGTATGTTTTCAGTTTATTACATTTCTTCGGCTTAAGCAGCAGTGTGCTGGTGCTCCTTGAGGGCCGGATGCTACTAGAGAGTTCGAGCTTATTTGCCAGGTAGATTGGGATATTGAAGTGTAGTGCTCTATGGGTCATACATGCAATTTTTAGCTGGATCCTAGCCTCAAATGGAAGCCAATTGAGCGATTTAAGGTCCGGCGAGATGTGGTTGGTTTTCTTGGAACCAGTGATGAGTCTAGTCGCGGCATTTAGAGATGCTCTGATGTGGGCTAAACTAAGTTTCGGCAGTCCGCATAGAGTAGCACTGCCGTATTCAAGTCTGGAGATGACTAATGCTTGCACCGCCGATTTGAAGTCCTCTTGGGGAAGGTAGGGTTTGAGTTTTCTTAGTATGCTCAGCTGGAAGTTCGCTCCTTTGGTAGATACTCTGATGTGATCTTGCATGTTTAGGTTCTTATCTAGCACAACCTCCAGTGATTTTGTGGAATCAATGATGTGTGGTGTGCAGTTGAGAGCAGTGAGGTTACTTAGATATTTCACAACAGTGGGGGTTTGCCTGGTGGGTGATATGAGGAGGAATTCTGTTTTAAGGGCGTTTAGTTTGAGGTGGTTGGAGGTTAGCCAATTTAGGGTTTTGAGTAGGGTTAAGTTGAGTGACTTGATATCATCGGGGAGGATATTTTCATGTTTAGTTGGGTGTCAACCGCGTACATGTGATATTGGATGTTGGATGCTTTGAGGATTACAGTCAGTGGTTCAATGAAGAGGTTAAAGAGCGTGGGGGAGAGTGAGGACCCTTGGGGGACACCCAGAGTGCAGGTACTGGAGTTGAATCGTGACTGATTGGATTTGACTCTTTGCGTTCTGTTATTGAGGAAAGAGGCAAACCATTTAAGTACCGTGCCAGAGAGCCCCATCCTGCATTCCAAGAGTTTAAGTAGGTTGTCATGTTTGACAGTGTCAAATGCAGCTGAGAGATTGAGTAGTATTAGCAGGCAAGCTTCATTCTGGTCTAGCAAAGTGAGAGCATCGTCCACAATATGAGTGATGGCTGTTCAGTGCTGTAGCCAGTGCGGAAGCCCGATTGGAATTGGTCGAGAAGTTGGAACTGCTCAATGTGTTTGCCCAGTTGTTCATGTACACATTTCTCAAGGAGTTTTGCAAGGGTAGGGATGTTTGTGATTGGTCGGTAGTTATTCAGGTCTTCCGGGTCCGCCGTGGGTTTTTTGAGAATAGGGAGCACTAGTCCAGCCTTCAGGCAGTCGGGTATCTCCCCTTGAAGAAGGGAGGCGTTGATGATCTTGGACCAGAGTGGGACTAGTGATCCTATCATTTCTTTAAAGAAGTTGGGGGGAAGTGGGTCATTGAAGTGATTTGAGGGTTTCAGGGTCGAGAGTACGTTGCGTATGGCTTTGTCATTGAGGGGTGTGAATTGACTCCATGAGGCATTGTTTTTGGGGGATAGACAGGGAGGCGTGGGGGGGTGTGGGTAATGAGGAGTCATGAGAGGGTGAGAGTTCGGTTAGAGCAGATTTTAGATCAGAATCAATCTTCCTAGCCTTTTCGAGGAAGAAGTCAGCAACAGCGTTGTAGTTTGGCTGGGGGTCAGGAGATGTGCTGAGGTTGGATAGGAGTGTTATTGGATTGTAACTTAATCAGCTCAAATAGCCGTTTCGGGTGATTTTTGGCTTTGTCAAGTTGGGATTTGAAGAGGTTGCTTTTGCCGTTCTAATGAGTTTGTTGTATCTACTTCTTTTTAGTCTAAGAGTTTTTAGATGACCCGTGGAGGGGGTGGATCTCCAGGTGCATTCTGCTAGTCTCATGTTGCATCTGTCAGCATTTAGGCTGTCATTGAACCATGGTTTGGAGTCTTTGATGGGTATTCTTTTTAGTTGAAGGGGGGCAGTTGCGTTCAGGGCAGACAGCATGGCATTGTTATAGTGCTCAGTGAGGTCGTGCACGTCGGCCATGTTTGAAGGCGGCTGTAGGAAGATATTGCAGTGTGATATGAGTTCATTTACGTTTGTTTTATGGAGCGATCTTTTCCACTGTTTTTGTTTTAGTGGTTGTGTATTTTTGGCGTTCCAACTTTCCAGGATACGGAAGTTGATATAGTGATGGTCTGACCAGTCACAGGGGAGGATAGATTCGAGATGAATGGAATTGGAGATGATTAGATCTAGGGTCGCGCCTAAGTTGTGCGTGGGGATGTCGCAGAATTGGGTCAGGGAGAGGTCAGTTAGGTAGTTTTTGAGAGCGTTGACTGCCTGATCATGCGGGTCATTCCAATGGAGATTGAAGTCACCAAGGAAGATCTGGGGGCTGTGTCAGCCTAGGTTGGAGGAGATGATTTCCATAGTTTGTTCAATTAGAGGGAGGTTGTCTACTGGGGGTGGTAGAAGATGTTCCTGCTGCAAAGGGGTCTATGTGTGTTGGAGATGTCTATGCATAAATATTCACAGGATGAGAGATTAGCTGAAGGGGACTGTTTTGCTGAGAAAGAATCATGGTAGATACAGGAGATGCCACCTCCCATTTTCTTAGCTCGATCGAGTCTGATAATGTTGTGGGTGGGAGGGACTAGCATGTCCAAGTTGGGTCCTGAGGAGTCGGTGAGCCAAGTTTCGGTGAGGATAAGGAGGTCAAGTTCTTGGGCAAGGATGAGATCGGCAAGGTCCGTGGCATGTTTCACCGCTGATCTACAGTTGAGTAACATGCATTTCAGGTAAGATTTGTGGTCAGTGAGTGAGGGCTGCGTCGTGGGGATCTGCATGAGGTTATTAATGTTTAGGGCATTGGCGTTGCGTCTGGGTGCTCTGTGAGGGTTAGCTGTGATGCTTTGGATAGCCTCTGTGTTGCCTAGCTTGGGGTAGGTCGAACCAGGGGTATTTAGAGGGGCTGTTAGTGAAGTTGTAGAAGGGGCTGCGATGGACGGATGAGGGTCGTTGTAGGCTCGGAGGAGGGAGAGAATATCTAGTTCAGATAGTTGATTTTTGGATCTGGCGGGTCTGGATGGGGGGTTAGGGTAGGGGGTGGTAATCAAGTTCAGTTCTGGGTGTTTTAGCCCAGGGTCACTCGATGACATAGTGGAAGGCGGTGGAAGATTATAGTGGTGATGGATCAGATGCAGGGTCTCCTGCGAGGTCATGTTGGAAGAGAGATCCTGGGCCAACTCCTCTGTGGTGATAATGAGATTTTGAATGACAGTTTTGAGAATTAGAAGTTCGTGGTTTATTTCCTTGAGCTTAGTAGCAGGATCAGAATGTGGATTGTGTCTCTTGTGGAGGGGGGTAGGGGGTTGTTCACTAGGGAGGGCGTAGGTGAGTTCAAGGCAAGGGGACGAGGGGGAGGGGTGATATCCGCTGGGGGAGAGTTCCATTTCTGATGTACGGGAGAGCAGGGTGAGTGGTTATTAACTAGGGCAGGCGTAGGACGAGGGGGAGGGGTGACATCCGCTGAGGGAGAGTTCCATCTCTGATGTACGGGAGAGCAGGGTGAGTGGTTAGTAACTAGGGCAGGGGTAGGCACGTTCAAGGCAAGGGGACGAGGGGGAGGGGGACATCAGCTGAGGGAGAGTTCGATCTCTGAAATGCGGGAGAGCAGGGTGAGTGAGCGCTGGAAGGGAGGTTAGGGGGAACTGGGTTCCTGGTGGAACATGGGAAAGCCAGCTGTGGAGAGAGGGAGTTATGTGGGATAGGGCTAGTGGGAGAGGGAGTGGGGGAGGTGTAGGAGGGGTTATTTGCGCTAGGGATAACAACTGCTCCAGCAATGAGGGCATGTGGTTGGTTAGTTCGGGGCACGGTGGGTGAGACTGAGGCGTCATGGTTTGGCTGAGCTAGGGCCCTGTGAGTGTTGATCGAGGTGAGAGGGGCAATCATCAGGTGGTTGTGGGATAATAGAGAGGGATCAAGGTGGTCCTGAGTCGGAGTAAGGGGAAGGACGTTCCTAGAGTGGATAGGGGTGTCGCTTCGGTCCAGCGATTTTTTAATGAGGGCGTATCTGTCATCAAAGATGTTCAGGTTGCGATGGGTGGCCTGAATTAGTATAGTACCATTGTTGTAGATGGATATAGTAGCGTTAGCTCTAAATGTGGGTGATGTCACAGCCAGTAGTCTAACACCATGGGGAAACTTTTTTGTCGAGGCGATTCTGAGTAAAGAGTGGAATGCCATTCTCCACTGAGCTCTTCTTTTAGTATAGAAGATCAGGTCACTAGTAATAGCACCTTTTGATTGACAGAAATAGGGATCAGAAATAAGGGTTTCTGGGTTAGCTTTGAGGAGTCTATGTTTCAAAGATTTAATCGCGTTTTTGGAAAGATTGGTCGGATACTTAATTAAGTAACTATTTGTACCAAACTTTACTAGCCTGGAGTCAATTCTGCATTGAGCACGGGGGGGCAAGATGGAGAGAGATTAGGTTACATGGAAAAGAAGAGAGGTTGGAGTGTGCAGGTTTCCAAAGTGTAGTTCTCACTGAGGATGTGTCCTGTAAAACAAGGCGGGATCCGTAGATGGCCTTGGCTTCAAGCTAATGGTAATAATGGTAGCAGTGATATGGCCTCCAAAAGGGTGTGGTTAGTTAATGATGTGGGATTCAAAGAAAGCAGCAGCTAATCCCTTCATAGTTAGTTTGAGGCCTATTTGAGGTCTTTTGGCACAGACCAGGAGAGTAGGGGTGAACCATTGTCAATTATGTCAAAAGGAGCAAATAAAAAATGCTTTGCTTGTGGTGGCGAGGTTAGGGTAGTGCCATTGCCATGTATGGCTCGTGGGTTCCAAGAGGAGTGAGGCTTTAGTGGCAGGGGACAGGGGCAAGGACGGAGAGATAGCGTGGGGGCCTCAAATCTTGTCTGAAACGATTGGGCTGGGGGCAGGAGATCAGGGGGGCAGCCAATAAAGATGATTCAGGGAGCAGCCTTTTTGTAGAGTTCAGTGTTGTGTGGTATAGGGGTCCTGAAATCAGCCTTGTTATAACAGTGAACAGGATTATGCGGTAAAGGGTTCATGAAGTCGGTCCTGTTATTGCAATGAGCAGGGGGCGACCAATATCAAGAGGTCAGGATAACATGGTATCGGTCTCAGGAAAACGGCCCTGTAATTACAGTGTTGAGCAGGGAGCGGCCATTTTAGAGTGTTCGGGATTGTGAGGAATCGAAGGTCAAAAGAAAGGCCCTGTTATAACAGTGATGAGCAGGGGCGGCCATTTTAGATAGTTCAGGTATTAGAGACATGAGATCGGGCTTGTTATTACAATGATGAGATGAGAGATGACCGGGCCAATTAGAGTGTTCAGGATTGTGAAGAATAGGGGTCTAGAGATCGGTCCTGTAGTTACGGTGATGAGGCTCATGGATCGGGCACTTACCCCATCCTCCGCGTGGGGTAGCAGTTCGAAAGTAGTGATCGTCTGTACAACAAGCCTGAGGTGCGTGGGACCCGGCAACTCGCTGTGTCGGGGGAACGCGCTCTGTAGATTCACTCAGCAGACGGAGGCGGGAGCGGCAGCTGGCACAATAGCTATAGAGCCGGTGCCCAAGTGCTACACGGGCCCAGTCGGCATCGGCCGGTACATGCCCTGGGGCTGGGGGGGTTCAGAGGACACTAGGCTCAACAGAGCAGAAGCACAACAGAGTGCGTTACATAGCGGGAGGTCCGTCCGGTGGTTAACACCACCAGAGTAAAGTACATCGGTGTCCCACTTCAGTCGAAGTCGATCTCGCGGGTCCGGCTCGTGGTGGGGGGAGGCGAAGTGGATAAGAGCCAGGGCAAGAATGACGGGCAAAATCAAACTTGGTAGCCGCGGTGTAGTTGGGGTGCCAGGAAGCAAGCCTCCCCACTTGCACTGAGCTCTTCGGCAGCGGCTGTCTCCGGACCTGCATGGATCATCAGGGAGATAGTGAGCGAGAGCAGTCTCCGGAGCTGGAGAGACCAGCAGGAAGCCAGTAAGGTTGCTAGAAGTTTGTTGCTCCCCTTAAATTACAGAACTTTCCATCACAGAAATGTGAGGAAAATGTGTTTTTTTCCCACAGTTTGAGGTTTGCAAGGGATTCTGGGTAACAGAACCTAGAGAGAGCCACACAAGTCCCTCCATGCTGGATTTCCCAGGGTGTCTAGTACTCAAAAACGTACAGGTTTGCTAGGTTTCCCTCAGTGCCAGCTGAGCTAGAGCCCAAAATCCACATCTAGGCACATTGCAAAAAAAGGGTCTGTTTTCACTGGAAAAATGTGATGTGTCCACGTTGCGTTTTGGACTGTTTCCTGCCGCGGGTACTAGGCCTACTCACACAAGTGAGGTACCATTGTTATCGGGAGAATTTGGTGAATGCTGGGTGGGTGGAAGTTTTTGCCTCCTCGCAGATTCCAGAACTTTCCATCACAGAAATATGAGGAAAATGTGGTTTTATTGACATTGGTTGAGGTTTGCAAGGTATTCTGGGTAACAGAACCTAGTGAGAGCCACACAAGTCACCACATCCAGGATTCCCCTCGGTGTCTGGTTTTCAAAAATGTATAGGTTTACTAGGTTTCCTTAGGTGCCACCAGAGGTAGGGTCCAAAATCCACAGCTAGGCACATAGCAAAAAAGGGTCAGTTTTCTCTGGAAAAATGTGATGTGTCCACGTAGCGTTTTGGTCCGTTTCCTGTCGCGGGTAGTAAGTCTGCCACACAAGTGAGGTACCATTTTTATCGGGAGACTTTGGTGAATGCAGAGTGGGTGGAAGTATGTGGATCTGCGCAGATTCCAGAACTTTCCATCACAGACATGTGAGGAAAATGTGTTTTTTTGACAATGGATGAGGTTTGCAAGTTATTCTGGGTAACAGAACCTGGTGAGAGCCACACAAGTCACCCCATCCTTGATTCCCCTTGATGTCTGGTTTTCAAAAACGTATAGGTTTGCTAGGTTTTCCTCGGTGCCAGCTGAGCTAGGGTCCATAATCCACAAAAAAGGATCAGTTTTCAATGGAAAGATATGATGTGTCCACATTGCGCTTTGGGCCGTTTCCTGTTGCTGGCACTAGGCCTACCCACATAAGTGCGGTACTATTTTTATCGGGAGTCTTGGGGGAATGCTTGGTTGGTGGAAGTTTGTTGCTCCCCTTAGATTCCAGAACTTTCCATCACAGAAATGTGAGGAAAATGTGTTTTTGTTTAACTAAGTTTGAGATTTGCAAGGGATTCTGGGTAACAGATCCTGATGAGAGGCACACAAGTCACCCTATCCTGGATTCCCCTTGGTGTCTAGTTTTTAAAAATGTCCAGGTTTGCTAGGTTTCCCTAGGTGCTGGCTGCGCTAGGACCCAAAATCCACAGGTAGGCACATTGCGAAAAAAAAGTCAGTGCCTATTGGGCTTTCTGCTGCACTGAGGGGTGAAGAATCGGGGGCTATTGCTCCGAAGGGGGCAGAAAGACTGTAGCTATTTTTTTAGAGGGATTGGTATGCCCATTCTGGACAGCCCCCACCCCTACGTATAAAATAGCCAGCGTGATCACTGGCACCTAGTGGGCTCTGTGCCCCCCCGGGGGGGGCAGATCAGAGGCTACTCCCCCCATCTGCCTCCCGGGGGGGACAGAAAGACTGTGGCATTTTTGGGGGGGTTGGAGGCATTGGCATGCCCATTCTGGGCAGCCCCCACCCCTGAACTTTGAAAGAAAAAATTTCCTGGTGCCTAGTGGGCTTTCTTCCCCCCCGAGGGGGCAGATAGGGGGCTATTGCCCCCATCTGCCTCCAGGGGGAGCAGGAAGACTGTGGCAATTGTTTTGGGGTGGGGGCATTGGCATACAGATTCTGGGCAGCCCCCACCCCTATGTATTAAAAATATAATAATCCCTGGTGCCTAGTGGGCTTTCTGCCCCCCCCGGGGGAAGATCAGGGGCTACTGCCCCCATTTGCCTCCTGGGGGGGCAGAAAGACTGTGGCATTTGTTTGGGGGGAACATTGGCATGCCCATTCTGGACAGCCCCTGAACTTTGAAAAAAAATATTCCCTGGTGCCTAGTGGGCTTTCTGCAACCCGGGGGGGGTCAGATAAGGGGCAATTGCCCCCATCTGCCTCTCGGGGGCATAAAGACTGTAGCAAATTTTTTGGGGGTGGGGGCATTGGCATGCCCTTTCTGGGCAGACCCCACCCTTACGAACAAAAAAAAAATCCCTGCTGCCTAGTGGGCTTTCTACCCCCCCCCCCAGGGGGCAGATCAGGAGCTATTGCCCCATCTGCCTCCTAGGGGGGGCAGAAAGACATTTGCCTTTTTGGGGGGAAAGGGGTCAGGGCATTGGCATGCCCATTGTGGGCAGCCCCCACCCCTGGCCTATAAAAAAATAATCCTTGGTGTCTAGGGTGCTTTCTGCCCTCCCAGGAGGGGGGGGACAGATCAGGGGCTACTGCCCCATCTGCCCGCCAGGGGGGGCAGAAAGACTGATTATGCCAGAATTTGTTGGGGGAGCAAAGGCCCTTACCCATGGGGCTGCTCCCCCCTCCCTGGTGGCTAGTGGGTGGATCCCTGCTTGGGTATTGTCCTCCTGGGGCAATCCCCAAGCAGGGATCCACTAGGGAGGGGTACCATTGGAAAGGGGAGCGCCCCCCCTTTCTAACGATACCCCTCCCGTCTGCCTTGGTGCTCAGGGGGCTGAGATAGCCCCCTGAGCACCAAGGCAGTGAAACAGAAACTAAGTTTCAGTTTCATTTTCAATGTAATGATGACAGCGCGCCATGCGTGCGATCGTCATTACATTGAAAGAAGAAAAAAAAACGTGGGAGGTTGAGGAAGCTCTTCCCCACCTTCCGAGGCCCCCCCCCAAAAAAGGAAATCCCTCTTCTGTTTGCAGCAGAGGGATTTAGTGCGCCTGTGCACATGACGGAATGGTTCCGTCATGAGCACAGGAGCACTGGTGCTCATGACGGAACCATTCCGTCAAGAGCACCGAAAGGGTTAATCTCCCCAACGGCCCCCGGCGCCTTGAAATCCTTAAGGGGGTGATATGTTTGCACTTTACAAATATGAATTATTATTATTATTATCTTAGCTCTTCTAGACCCTGGTATTCCCAAAATGGAATTCACAGGCCTTATGTTATGTACCACACTCAGGCACACACACATGCAACACGCAGTCATTCGCTGTAAGGCACTACATACATTCACCATGTGGGACAGAGCAAGTTAAATGCACAGCAGCGGAACTTTGCACGAGTGGGCCTGTAGGCGCTGTTATGTTGGCTGCTCCAGGTGGTATGGGAGCGCCAACAAACTGTGGAGGAGCCATAATTACTAAGGGACAGAGGCCTTACAATAAACACACCAGAGTCAGGGGTTCAGTGTTAGTCGGCTGCGGGTCAGGTGTTCTTCCCTGACCCCGCCTCCCCGCTCCGACATTTATTAACTTTGCCTTTCTGGTATGTGGGACCACAACACTGGACCCATGGAGTGGGTAACACATTCGGGACACCCCTCTACGTCATGGGTGTGTCCTATCAACCTGTCCTACCTGTTACATCACTGGTAGGCCATTGCAGGCACCACTCGGTGATACAGGGAAAAAACGCATTTTCACACTAGTGATTAATGTAAAACACAGAACAGGTATGCTGCCACCATCGCTCTCGTGCCATGTAAATATGGATAAGTGCAATAGCTCTTTATCACTATGAGGGTAGCACTTGGTGTGCCCATCCGGCCTAACCAATCTATGAGACACGCCTAGGTCATGGCACACATGCATGATCCATGTTCGCTTATGACCAAAAATCAGTACCAGGGCTTCAGTCACTGCTTCTATCTAGTCAGACACCGTTTACTTGATGATCTAAGGCAGGGGTCTCCAACCTTTTCTGTAAAATGAGCTAATTACGTTCAATGAAACTCATCAAGAGCTACTAATATTATTCGTTTTGTAATACTGACCACAAATATTACATTAGTGGCCACCATATGCAGGATCACTATTTACGATCATCTCAGTGCATCAGGCATGATTGCGAGCAGTAACGTAACAAAGTCTTTGTCAATATGTAATGACTCTACATGGGTAATACATAACAGCCATAGCTGCAGTGCTTCTGGCGCCAAGGTAATACGATTTGTAAAAGTCTCTCCAATGCCACTTGATTCATCACTCAAATATCAGCTTTAAATACATTTTGGAAATTCAGCCATTTTTCTCCAAATATCAGCTTTTGAGTGCTGAAAAAAAACATACTTTCCTTACGAATATACATTCTCTATTTTGGTATAGGTTTATTAATTCAACCAAGCAAAAGTTGCTAATTTAGTAGAGTGGTCTCCACACAGGAGGGCTACTTACAGATAGCTGGAGAGCTAACAGTAGCTCACGACCTACCTGTTGGAGAAACCTGATCTAAGGAATACGATAACTGCATAGTCCAATTTCACGTGCTCGCCTTTCCTTTGATCTCAATTGTCACACCTCAATGCTTGTAGGTTTCTTTTTTCCTGTTTGAATTCTGTGTCCTCTGCGCATTTAATGAAGCCGCTTCATCGTTCCCGCAGACCTGCTAAGCGCCTCCAACCCCAAAGTAACAATAAAATCTACTGTGATGCTAATGTTGTTATTGAATCGTTCTGGTAAGATGGCAACCTCGCACAAAAACAGCGCGCCCAGATAATGACCTCTTAAAAGTGCACCTCTCGGGACCTCGGTGCACCTTCCTGAAAGGGGGCACGTCTTCCATCTTGGGTCCTGCAGGCGCCATCAATGTGTCAAGTCGGATGGGAACTGAGTACTAACAGTCCCCGCTGACGCGAGCGTGATGGATGGCGCCCGTCAACGCGTCCAATGAGAGGGGGGCCATTAAAAATTTCAGAGGACTCGAGCGTGATGTATGGGCCTCGTCAAAGTGTCCTGTGTGAGCTGGCAGCTTACTGACAACCTCCGAAGACTCGAACGTTATATATGGCGCTCTCCGGTGTGTCATATTAGGGAAGATCCGCTCTGAACAGATTGAGGGGACCTGAACTTGTTATAGGATTTTCATTGATTGAATAGAAAAAAAAAACAAGTTAACAAGGCGAGGGGGCACTGCGTTTATTCGGAGGGCCCCGGAGATTCTCAGATGAGAACGGGCTCATTGTCAAAAGAGCGCGCGACCTTGAGGTTGGAAACATCGGCCATTTATATAAATACCTTCTCAGAAACTGCAACAGCGCAAACCCCCACCCCGTAATATCTTATCCTTGTCAGAAAGCAGAAGTCAGCTGTCCAGTTGGATAGAGCATCGACTCCACTACTGAATATCGTGATAGAAGAATATCAAGGTAACAGTGCTTAATTTGTAAAACAATAAGTGCCAGGGCTCTCCCCAGGAAGGCCACTGCAGCTTGCACCACACATTCCCATGCTGCCAATGATAGTAACAACACAACTACTAACCATCGCACTCCTAAAAGTGTTACAATTCGGATTAATTCAGGCCCCCAAAGCTATAAGAGTGGCTTGGGTGGCATGTAATGTTCGCAGTGGCGGCTCACAGTGGGAGTGCTGCGGGCGGTAGGGCGGGGGAGGGGCAGGGTGGGGGGGTAGTGGAGTTGGACATACGACGTCCACGAGTAAAGTAGGTAAATAAATAAATACAACTATTTACCTTGCTCACACTGCATCGCCAACTCGGCGATGCAGCCGCGCAAGATAAATAGTTTTATTTACCTACTTTACTCGTGGACGTCGTATGTCCAACTCCACTACCCCCACTCTGCCCCTGCCCTCTCCCGGCCCGCCGCCCGCAGCACTCCCACTGCGAGCCGCCACTGAAAGGTCGTTTTTATGTCTATTGAATTAATAACTAACTGTTGTTGTGGTAGTCTCTAAAGTAACCAGACAGCGCCACCCTGTGGTAGACTGTCAAACTCTGGTGTTGACAATTAAGTGGCGGTGCCGAGCACCAGAACACACCACTCAAATTAAGCATGGATCGAGGACAAAATATTGAGGGATAAAACATGGAAAGGTAAGAGCATATAGGGAAGCAAATATTCACTATTCCTAACTCCACATCTATGTACCTTCAAGATATATATACCACTTAGGGACATAGATTGGAGTTAGGTATAGAAAATCTAAAATTACCTGTTGATATTTTTATTCACTATTTTATCCTCGGTATTGTGCCCCATCAATTTTCTGGGGTCGATATTCAGGGTGCACACCTAGAGCATCTGGTTAAACTACCAGTCACACGAGTTTGTAACCTCAAGATCACAGGGGCTCATTTCCTGAAGATGAGCTCAGCTTGCCACTCAGCTGAGGGAGGCAAAACAAGAAGTGATTAAGTTTGGAGATCTTTGGAGAAAGTACTTCCAATGGTACACAGTGCTTAATTTGAGCCGGTGGTTTCCGGTGCTCAGCACCAGCACTTAATTGGTTTCTGGTGCTCCGCACCATCACTTGATTGTCAACACCACACTTAGGACAGTCTGCCACATGGTGGCGCTGCTCATCTAATTTAGAGATGAGCAGAACAACAGTTGTTTATGAATACAATATACATTAAAAGTTACTAACACCTGCCTCCCCAGCCATTCCTTTAGCTTTGGGTACCTGGAATAAGCTGAACTGTAGCACTTGCTCATGAGAGAGATGGTTAGTAGTTGTTTTGGCAGAGATGACAGGGGCGATGGGTGGTGCAAGCTGCAGTGGCTCCTGGTCAGGGCCCTGGCACTTATTATTTTATAAATTAAGCACCGATCATACGTAAATTATAAGAATGCTGCAAGTCACCAAGAAGTTCTGTGACCAAACAGAGAAATTAAGTCTAAAGTCATGTTCATTTATAAGTCTGAGGTGACTTGCAATATCCTTTTATGTACAATAGAAGGTACTTCATTACTTAGACTGCACGGTTGCAACTGTAATTACAGACAGATTTTCTTATTACAGATGACTAGCGATGCCAAAACTAATTTTCCAAAAGAAAATGAGGGAATTGTTGTTACGGAGCGAATGAAGGTTTCCATTTGTTAGAATTATATTTATTGTTTTTTTGTGGAGTGCTTAACAGCTCTTCCAGGGCAAGAGGCTTTTGAAAAGAAAGAGGTGACATTTAAAAATACACATCTTACAATGCAGAAGGGAATTGGTGGAGACAAAAGGATAATGCCTTGGAATTACAGTTTGGACCTCAAACCCTGATTCCTCACTGCTATGCTCTGTGACCTTGGGCAAACTACTAGATTTATTGGTGCCACAGGTTTCCAGTTGTAAAGCAGAAGAACTGAAAAGCCAATTTTCCAGCCCCGTTATCGCAGTTATATGACGCTCTGGTTCGGCACTCAGACGGGGACTGGGAGCCTGTGCATGTTCTCCACCCAGGCTGTGCATTACAGCCAGGTGGAGAACATGCTAAGTGCACATGCCTGTTTGGCCGGCCCAAGACAGCCACCCAAGCTGTCATGCGCACTTAGTGCACCAACCACTCCTAGCCCTGCTGGCTGTGATGACAGCACAGCCCAGATAAACTGCCTCAGTTCGGAAAAATAAAATGATAATAACATTGTGTTATTATCTTTTTATTTTTCCTTTTGCACTGCTCAGAGAGCAGTGGGGCGGCGCCTTAGCGGAGGAGCTGCTGCTGTCTAATCCACTGTGAAGCATAAAAGATGCACTTATTTTTTTAATGTATTTTGTAATTTTTTTTGTCAGGTTGTTGCCAGCTAGTGGTGCCACAGCACCGTGCATCATGAAAGTGTACCACACATCAAATAGACTTTGCATCTAAGACTGCGCAAGTTCGAAGCAGTGCCCCAATGAGGCTTGGTCGTTAGTGCCCATGAAAAGTTTTGGATTGTGAGTGCCAATTGTTGTTATTTGCTGAGGAGTATAATTTACCTTCCACTGCCTTTCCAATAAATCATGTTTGAACACAAGAGACAGCAGTGGCAGAATCAACACTGTCAATCACGCTGGGGACAGCATTGCACCCAGCCAACTCATCTCAACTGAGTCAAGAGCAGTGGAAGCCACCTGCCCTCCAGCTGCCAGGGAGAGCGCTGCACGCCACCCATTCATCTAAACCTAGAGAGGAGAGAAAGACACCCTACTTTAAATGTCGCTGGAGGTCGCATGGCACCCAGCCAACTCATCTAAACTGAGTCAAGAGCAGTGGAAGCCACCCTTCCTCCAGCTGCCAGGGAGAGCACTGCAGGAGAGAAAGACACCCTACTTTAAATGTTGCTGGAGGTCGCATGGCACCCAGCCAACTAATCTAAACTGAGTCAAGAGCAGTGGAAGCCACCCACCCTCCAGCTGCCAGGGAGAGCACCGCACGCCACCCATTCATCTAAACCTAGAGAGGAGAGAAAGACACCCGACTTTAAATGTCGCTGGAGGTCGCATGGCACCCAGCCAACTAATCTAAACTGAGTCAAGAGCAGTGGAAGCCACCCTCCCTCCAGCTGCCAGGGAGAGCGCCGCACGCCACCCATTCATCTAAACCTAGGAGAAAGCAGTGAAAGCCATTTACAACTGCCTGGAAAAAGCAGAGCAAACCACCCCAATCTTCTAAACCTAGGAGAGAGCAGAGAAAGACACCCCATTTAAAATATCGCTGGAAACCGCATTACACCCAGCCAACTCATCTTGACTGAGTCAAGAGCAGAGGAAGCCACCACCCTACAGCTGCCAGTGAGAGTGCTGCACGCCACTGATGGAGCAAGGACTCACAAATGAGACTTGCTCGGAGGCAATCTCCTCATAGTATTAATTTATTAAACTTTGTATTGTTCATACTAACTCTTGCATACATGACATAAGTAGCAAGGAAGCTTGCCTATGTGTTTTAACTAACAAATAACGCTTGTCTGTTCTAAAATGGCCGCTAAAACGCGGGAACTTTACTGCGCATATCTCAACCATATCACGTGGTGTGACGTCTTTCTTTGCTTGGTGGGAAAATTCTGCTTCTGCACAGTGTGTATTTAAAATGGCTGCTTAATGTTTTCACGTGCTACAGCTTGCTCTCGTGTTGTAATTAAATTGTCGTTTTCTTAACGCTATTAATGTGGGATAGAATTTATAAGTAAATGGGAATAGAGTAGAGAGAGTGGGTATACAGTGAAACCTTTTTTTTTGTGATATTAATATTTTCTTCTTTTACTTTTATTAGTTCGTAAACTTGGGCCTGGGGTTGGTTGGTGAACTGAAATTCGAGAGACAATGATTCTGCTCATGCGTCCTGCATGGCTGCCAAGAGAAAAGGATGAAGTCAACCTGGACATCGTCCAAGGCCATGACCTGATGGCCGACACTGCTGTACCCATGATATTCCTATTGAATGACAACAATTTACATGAACAATGTATAAACTTTGTCGTGAGACGGGTGGGAAATAAAGCAAATGTATTAAATTTGATGGGCGGTATTTTAAAACAATGGGCTTTAGGAAATTGAACTAAAATCATATGGTGTGAGGATCAACCCCCTGTCCCTGTCCAATCAGAAGTAGTGGTCCCATATTTTTACAACATTAATGGGAGGTACATGGGCGTAGAAGGGTATAACAGCCATAGATTAGCTAATTAGTCAGAGCAGGCGTTCACACAGGGACGAGACTAGACGCTGACAGGCAGATGCTCCAGACCGACAAGCTGATCGATTTCAGACTGAACCGCTGTCCAGAGAGGTCCTGAGGAGGGGGCGGCGGAGTCCATTAGAAGGAAGGCACGGGAGAATCGAGGAGAAGTCAAGTATCAGAGAGGGGAACGACGCAGGCGTCGTTGGTAGAGAGGTCACCGGTCCTGTCCTGAACCTGGAGGAGGTCTCTGCTCTTCATCCTTTCTGGGTCCTATCTTTTCCAACTCCTTGGCCAAGGGGTTTGGTTCTCGCACTTTAGGTAAATATAAATGCAACCTTTAGTTGCGCTGCTGTCTCTATCTTCTCCTTTCTGAGGGACCGTCATTAATCGATAATTGATTTCTTGTGCTTCATCCTTGATGTGCGATTAAGTATCATGCAATTCTGTACTTTACTCTGCTAAATCTTTAGATAAACATTTTAAAACTTCCTGACTCTGTGATCATTTCAGGATTATGAACTATAATGAATGTCACTCATTTTAAATTTCCCAATTAGCAAAGGATTCATTGGTTAGTCATTACTCTTCAATCAGAAAAGTAATTGGTAGCAGGGACTTTGATAAAGAGTACAACTGACTCACCAGTATGAAATACTAACGTAGTATGAATGAATGGGCCCAAGTGAGTATCTGATGTATGAATGCTCGTTGCTAGTATCACGCTGGATCAGTTTTCTGGTTATCAGAGGATGGTTCCTCTTTGTTAATTGGGTAATGAGAATTGCACTTTTATGAACTAACGTCTGTTATTTGAGTTTGTTTTATGTTGTCCAGAAATCCCCGGGGGAGGAAAATTGAATAGCAGGTGGTAAGTGGAAGCCATACTGCAGTGAGGTTATCTGTCAGGCAGAAAAAGTACTGAAAAGTTAAGTAGGGCTATCAGTACTCGTTAGGGACTCTATGCGTGTGAGTAAAAGCAAAAGGAATATGCTGGTGAAAATTTGATGTTATATCACCTAGAAAGGGTAACATTGAAGAAGTAACAGGTATGTTTGATGCTCGAGTGAAGAGTAAACGGAAGGGAGTTACTTGTAGTGTATATTTAGTAAACAGAAAGGGTTTACTAGTGTGAACGAAAACTATCTTTTTTCAATTAGAGAAACTGGCATGATAGCGAATGTTTTATGTTGTTACTGAATTTTAATTAAAGTCGTAGAAAAATAAAGTTTGCGTACGAGTTTTGTAAAGGGAGGGTCAGTTGCCGGAGAGGGAAGCGCCGCGCTGGGATTGGTTGAAACAGCGGACATGGAAGACTCTTGTAAAGGAGGGGTCAGTAGTTAGGAGTAGTATTGACGTCATAGGTACCGCGCTGGGATTGGTCGAAACAGCGAGGGACAGAAAAGCGCAGATTGTAAAGGAGGGGTTGGCAGACAAACGTCACAGAAAGGCCGCGCTAGGATTGGTTCAGAGAGAAAAGTTAGCTGGCATTTGATTGGTTGTTACTATAGAAGCAGAAATCATAGTGGATAAGTGGAAATTGTATGTTAAAACGCGATCCAACTTTAAAGGGAACTCGTCCGGATAGGAGATTCCTAGGTTTTGCAGAATATAACTTTATACACCGAGGTTTACCCAAAATGTACGGAGAGAAGAGGAAAATGTCATTTCTACAAAAGATTAAGAATTATTTTAAAAAGGATAAGCCAATCAAAACTAGAGAAGGAATTATCATTCCACCAGCTAAAACGCCCGCTTCATTCATGATGATGGAGAGAGGTTATCATACTTGCGTATGGTTAGAGAATTGGATAGAATATACCAAAAATGATGGGATTTCCTGAAAATGGTACTTTCAATGGGAGAATTCTTCCAAATTTGAGATTGAGGATGAATGATTTAGAACCCAGACCTAGACTAACCCAATACGAAGCCTTAGAGGAGTGGGAAACTGAGGCATTTGAACGTGACCGATCCAGAAGTAATAGGGGTTATCGGGGATTTTTCCCTAGGTACCAAAATGAGTCAAGGGATGGTCAGATGAAACAGTGGAGAAGAGCAATGCTTACAGAGGGACTGTATCCAATATTGACAGCAGAAGAACTGTTAGGGAGCAAATGCACAGAAAAGACAAAACACTTGACTAGAAGTGGAGATTCTGAAGATGAATTCATGGAAGAGATATTAAAGAACCCGCCACCATATCAGGAAGGGAAAAGTGGATGCACCCCAAGTGCACCACCGTTAAAGACCCCATTGGTACCGCAAGTATTGCATGATTCCCCAGCTAGTAGGGTACTTCACGATAAAGAAAAAGAAGCCCTAGATAAAACCAGAGCAGAATTAATACAGAAAATAACACAGTTGAAAGTGCATCCTGATTCCTTGACCATACCTGTAACAATTGGTCCAGTAGTTCCATTATATAGTGACAAGGTAAACTATCCCCAACCGCTAGTTACGCCTACTCCTGTGAATGTTCCTAAACCTGAAGCAGTAGTAATGGTGAGGATCACTTTAGTGATTGTGAATCTATGATTTCATTAATGGACTTGCCCATTCGAGAATCTGCAAATAGTACTCCCAGAAGAGCTACACCTGGTTGCTCGAAAGATGTAAACATAATAACCTCATCAGGAACTAAAAGTGCCACCGTAGTTACACCAGAAGATTTAGAAAGGTGGGCACAAGGATCAGACCAACAGAGTACACCCCCAAAGATCATGGATATTTATAAACTAAAGGTCGAATTGGAAGAAATAATAGCAGGAAATGTAGGGATAGACCGTCTTAATACTTACGATGAAGAAGAACTATTGTTTGTGTGCAGAAGTATCACAAGAAATGTAAAGATATTTCATGAAAAATTATCGGATCTAGCTCTACAGATGGGAATTGAAATAGGGAAGTCAAAGGTGTTACAGAAACCCTATAGAGCAGATTTTTCAGACAAAGATTTAGAAAACATGAATGCCTCTGGAAGAAAATTACAAATAAAAGAATTAATGACAGTCTTACAGAAATGGGGAGACCTAGATAAATGGAAAATTAGATGGACAAAGAAAAAGGAAGAAGCACGATACAGTAGAACAACTTCTGAATATTTAATGAAGGAAACAGGGAAGACAGATCAAATGTACCCAATGCGAGAAGTTCCAGGAGGGGGATATGTACATGTCCCATGGAGCAGACAGGATATTGTATCGTTTACGAATGATTTCCTAAAGTTAAGAGAAAAGCCAATTGAATGGTACAAGCAGGTTGAGAGGTTTGTGAAAGTGTCAAAGGTATTGTTGAAGGACTTGGATGGTCTGTTTGACATAATGGTACCTGCCGATTTATGGACAGATTGTAAAATCACAGTTGATTGGCCAAGTGAAGAGTATCCCAGAGATCCAAAGACAGGTGCTCCGTCAAGTGATGTAATGAAAAAGTATCAGCAGGTAATAACTTACCTGAAAGGGAAAATACCACCAAAAGAGACAGACTGGGTGAAAATAGACAGAACCACCCAAGAAGCCAGTGAATCGGTACACGCCTACTATGAACGTTTATTGCAGGTATTCAAACAGTATAGTGGATTTGAGGATATTGGAGATAAAAACATGAGTCAATTTGTCTATCGATTTGTTTACGGTCTGAAGCCAGAGATTTGTCAAATGATTAAGCAGCACATGTTGTGTTGGCAAGGGAAGCCCATAGATGAAATCCTGAAATATGCAAAATATTGTGGAGATGACATTGAGGACAGGCACAAGAAATTGCAGGAAAAGTAATGTGGGCTCAGGTAAAAATGGCTGAGAAACAGGGAATTAATTTGGATAATCCGAGTGAAAATCAGGGAAAGGATTCTGGAACGAATGGTGACACTGGGAATGGTGGAAAAGTGAGAGGACGAATGAGCAGAGAAGAGGCTAAAAAGAAATTTCCTTGTCATGGATGCGGAAAATTGGGGCATTGGAAAGATGAATGTAAAAAGATTCGGAATAATAATGGCCCAAATCAAAATTTAAATCCACAGACGCAGAATGACTCACAGCAGGGTGTAAATCCTCAGAGTCAGTTGCCACCTGCACCTATACAGGGTAATGTAAGCAGAGCAAAGCACGGTACAGACGTCGGATATCAAGGAGGAAGTGGTAAGAATGATTATGTAACATCACAGTTTCAGTACAGTTCATGACGGTGCCTAGGAGAGGGGGAGAAGGAGTGCGTACTTGGCGCATCCTTACCGGTAGATCAGTCAGGTCCATATGTTGAAGGGGATGTGAAGGGTAATGATATTACTTTTCTTTTGGACACTGGTGCTACCCGGTCTACTGTGAGAACAGCAGACATCCTAGACCTTCCTCTCTCTGGAGAAGCTATCCAAGTAGTGGGGGTAGCTAATCGAAAGATTAGAACACCTCTTACCGAACCAATGGAAGTTAAAATTGGAAATTTTAGAGAAATGCATCAATTTGTAGTGTGTGATTCCAGTCCAGTAAATTTATTGGGCCGAGATTTGTTGTGTAAAATGAACTGCACAATTTTCTGCATGCCGGATGGTGTGGCAATTCAGACCCAAGATGAAGACCATTTATATAAATTTATGATTGCAAAACAAGGTACAGAAGTAGATGAGATGTTCTCTTTGATAACAAAAGACAAGTTGCCAGAAGAATTAAAAACTACAGTAAATCCCATAGTGTGGGATTTCACGGGAAAGGAAGTAGGACTTATGGCGAAAATAGACCCAGTTAAAATTACTGTAAAGGAAGGTGCAATTTTCCCAAATACCAGGCAGTACAAAATGAGTGCAGAAGTAAAAGCAGGAGTCATTGAAGAAATCGACCGAATGGTAAAACAAAACATACTAAAAGAAGTAATGAGTAGCCCATGTAATTCACCAATAATGGGTTTGAAGAAACCTAGTGGAAAATATAGGATTGTTCAAGACCTACGAAAAATAAATAAGATTGTGGAACCTTGTTGTCCTATAGTGCCAAATCCTGCAGTAATTCTATATCAGATTCCTTGGACTGCAGGATGGTTTACTGTGATTGATTTATGCCAAGCGTTCTTTTCAATACCATTGCACCCAGATAGCCAGTATCTTTTCTCATTTAAATTTGAGAATAAAGTCTATGTATGGAATCGTGTTCCTCAGGGGTACACGGAAAGTCCTTCCATCTTCAATCAGATATTGAAAAAGTGCTTAGAGAAACTAGTGATGCCAGGAAGCTCAGTCTTAGTGCAGTATATAGACGACTTACTAGTGGCATCTAACACCAGAGAAGACTGTGTTGTTGACTCAATTGCACTATTGAATCATTTAACTGAAGAAGGGCATAAAGTCTCACCTGAAAAACTGCAGTTTTGTACAACGACAGTTAAGTATCTAGGACACCAAATTGAGAGGGGAAAAAGAAGAATAACCTCTGAAAGAGTAAAATTAATCAAGAAAATGCAAATGCCTGTAACCCAAAGAGAAGTGAGAATGTTCCTTGGAATAGTGGGTTATTGTCGACAATGGATACTAGGATTTTCTCTGTTAGCAAAGCCCTTAATTCAAATGACGAAAAAGAAGGCGAAGGACCCAGTTGAGTGGGATGATGAAAGTGTAGGAGCTTTTGTAAAATTAAGAAATGCTCTATGTGCAGCACCTGCCCTAGGTATGCCTGATTATAAGAAAATGTTTGCATTATTCTGTCATGAGAGAGAAAATTGTGCACTTTCAGTCCTAACTCAGAGACATGGTCTAGCCAGACATCCTATAGCATATTTTTCTGCTACATTGGACCCAGTGGCAGCCGCGTTGCCGGGCTGCTTGAAAGCAGTGGCGGCTACCTGTTTGAGCATTGAACAGAGTGAGTCAATTGTAATGGGACACCCTGTAAAAGTGTTTGTTCCACATGCGGTTGTGATTCTATTGACAAGAACCCGAACTCAGCATCTTACTCCTAGTCGGCTGACTAAGTATGAGAGAATAATTTTAGGTGCTGAGAATGTGACCATGGTAAGGTGCACAATAGTAAATCCTGCTACCTTACTACCAGACCCATACCATGAGGAAGTTAAAGATGACGAAGAAGAACATGATTGTTTACAAGTCACAAAGTTATGCACAAAACCGCGAGCTGAAATTCAGGAATTGCCCCTCAGGAAGCCAGACAGGGAGCTGTTTGTTGATGGTTCATGCCAAAGGCATGAAGACGGTAAACTAACTGCAGCATATGCAGTATGTGAATTAACTGGAATAGTCGAAGCATCCTATTTACCAGGAGTCAAATCGGCACAAATAGCTGAATTGATTGCTTTAATAAAAGCTTGCAAAATTGGGAGGAATCAAAAAGTAACTATATTTACAGATAGCCAATATGGTTACGGGGTTGTGCATGATTTTGGCCAACTATGGATGCAGAGGGATTTCATGACTTCTTCAGGATCCCCCATTAAAAATGGACAGTTCGTAAGGGAACTGCTGGAAGCAATACAATCACCAAAAGAATTGGCTGTGGTGAAATGTGCCGCACATCAGTCAGGAGATGACTGGGTGGTAGTCGGCAACAGATATGCAGATCTTGTGGCTCAACATTGTGCCAAAAACAGATTGGCAGTCAATAAAAGGGTGGAAAGAATGGGAATCAGCTGCCAACTTTTGCTGTATGCACCTCCTGAAACTTGGAATGATGTAAAACGATTGCAAGATGATGCTGATGAGAGTGAAAAGAATACATGGATTAAAATGGGATGTTCACAAAGGGCAGACGACGATGTATGGATTTATAACGACGGCAGACCAGTCATGCCTGACTGTCTGCTTTCACAAATGGCCAGGATGTATCATGGAGACACACACGTAGGGAGAGATGCAATGATTAGGCTCTTCAGACAAAATTGGTACAATCCAAGGTTCAGGGCCGTAGCAGAGAGTCTTTGCCAGAGATGTTTGACCTGCCAAATGCATAATCCAGGAAGAAAAACAATAATTGGGTTTGGGAAAATTGGAAAGGCGGAAGGTCCATTTATAAGATTGCAATTTGATTTCATTCAGTTACCACCATGCAGAGGGCTGAAATATGTACTTGTCATAGTGTGTCTGTTTTCAAAGTGGGTGGAGGCTTATCCTACGAGAAGGAATGATAGTATTACAGTTGCAAAGCTATTGCTACGAGAACTCATTCCTAGATTTGGTTTCCCAGTAACTTTGGAATCAGATAGAGGAAAACACTTTAACAGTGAGGTGATTAAGATAATCTGTGAAGCATTCCAAATTGAGCAAAAATTGCACTGTGCATATCGTCCAGAGGCTTCTGGAGTGGTTGAACAACTGAATGGCACAATAAAATCCAGATTGGGAAAAATGTGTGCATCAACATCATTAAATTGGCCGGATGCATTGCCACCTGTTTTAATGGGACTCAGAAGCATTCCTGATAGAAATACCGGATTGAGTCCCCACGAGATAATGATCGGAAGAGCAATGAGACAAGCACATGTTCCCACAAATAAACTGCTGAATATATCTGATGATATGGTTCTGGATTATTGCAAAGGATTGGCTGACCTAGTGCGTTCTGTCTCTCACCAGGTTGGAGAGGACGCAGTTTCCAGGCAGCCTGAACAAGAACATGATCTGAATCCTGGTGACTGGGTGGTAGTGAAGAATCACACCAGAGAAACGTGTCTATCACCTAGGTGGAGCGAACCTTGTCAGATCATATTGGTTACAAACACAGCAGTAAAGTGTGCAGGATTTCCTAATTGGATTCATGTAAGCCACACCAAAAGAGTACCAGACCCTGAAGAAGAAAATCCTCAGACAGTATCGATCACTGAGGAAGCTGAAGGTTGCCCAGCTGAAGAATCTCAGGAGCAAGATTCGAAGGAAGCTGACAAAGAACAACCGAGCACAAGTCAGGACTGGATACCAGTGGTGAAAATTCCTGAAGTTTACCACAGAACAAGAAGTCAAGCAAATTTAGAAGAAATTGAAGAAGATCAGATAGGTGAAGAAGAAGCAGCTCAGGAAGAAGAGGAAGACACAATAAGAGAACCTGAGCAGGACCAGATAGGGAGAGGAAATTGGGCTCAAAATAACGACAAATCAACAAATTTTGAGCAGGGACAGACAGGTCTAGAAGAACGCGATCAGGCTGCAGAAGTACAAAGTGCAATAAGCCCTGATCAGAATCAGTTAGATCAAGGAAAATACATTCAAACAGAAGATCTCGAAAATCTTGAACATGAAAACGAAAATCCTGAACAAGGTCAGTTATTAGAAACTCACAGTGGAGCTGCTGAAGAGAAACCAATCAGACCTGAAAAAGAAAAGATCAAAGAGACTGTAATTGTTGAAAACAAGATTGTCACACAACCTGAAATTAAAAGAATTTCTGAAGAAGAAAATAAAGAGACAGTGCAAACAAAGAAAACAAGAAAAGGTGATCATTGGCCTAGTGTCATTAAAAGAGTAAAATACCACATAACAACCAGAAGTGAAGATCCAGAACAAGTAAACGAAGTAACAAGCCAAACGGGACAAGAAAGCAAAACTGAAAAACGGAGAAGCAAAAGACTGAAACTTATTAACAATAAGTTTAAAGGTCCTGAGTGGACTTATATTATTCTCGAAGACTACGAGAGCTCAGAGTCAAGTGAAAGTGAAAGTGGTGACGAAGGAACTAGTGTGGAACTGACGTATGAGAAAGAAACAAGACCACCTTGATAACGTGAAATAGTCGTATAAAAGAAAACTGAAAAACAGATAAGAAGAGCAATCTTCCTTGTCAAAATGTCTGACGATAGAGTTACTGGGAAATCAAAACAGAAATGTTGTAAAAGATGCTGTGCAATATGCATATGTAGTCTGGTAATGGTGCTTATAGTTTGGTTAGTTCTGATCGTAGCAATTCCTTACCTTATGATAATGGATAAAAAGATTAACAACGAAACTAAGGAAAGGACAGCAAACTTGAAAAGTAATAGAGTAGAACTAATGGCAGAAAATGAACCAGAATTTCATCATGAAATAACTGATAACGACACTAGTTTGAATGTTTTTACAAAGTTATTGTTTCAATATGTAGATACCATGGAAGTTAGTAATTGTTATGTTTGTATGAAGTTACCAGAATCAGTAGCAGAAGGGTTAACGTATCATCATTTGCCATTAACTTATGGCATATCATGTAGTGTATTGACTAGTTTATTTTATAGAACAGGGAGACTTCAGTATTATTATTCAAACATAGATGTGATATTTTCTGAGGTTCCGATTCGAAAGAGTATGAACCCAGTGCTTAGTATTCAAGATGCACAGTTTATGGGAGAATTTTTCTTAACAATGAAATCGATAGATATAACACATGCACATAGAAGCAATATAACATGTTCTTTACATGAAGAAGAAAAGATATTTTTGAATTTAGTAGAAGATAGAAGACAAGATTTTCAAAAGAAAGCTTCGGAGCATAAGGCTCATTTGCCACCTTGGGCTGAGAAAGAAGGGAGTTACACACCTGGCAAGGCTCAAGCTGCTATGATTCTGGATTTTGTAAAGACAGGGAAAATTTGTCTACATAGATTAAAGGCTGATTATAGCAATGTTATCATCGGTACCAGTGAATGTGAACATAATTTCTTAATTCTTGGAGGGTGGGGACTCAAAGGAGGAACAGATTCAGTTTTTCTTGGAATCTATTATGTGTGTGGGAATAAGGCTTACTTTAGGCTTCCTGCACGGTAGTATGGAAGTTGTTATTTTGGAATAGTATTTCCAAAAATATACCACGTAAAAAGAAACACTGGGAGCAATGAAAATAATGGTGAATTAACACGTAGTAAAAGAGCTAGTTTTTCAGAAATTGTAGGTGATATATTTGGTGCATTGATACCTTCAGTGGGAATAATTCTGAACTCAAGGAAAAGATGTAAATTATCTACAGTGGTTGATCGGTTATCAACTGACACTGCTGGAGGATTTCTAATGATTAATGCGGAGATGGTTGCGATTAGGTCTATGGTTATGCAAAATCGACTTGCTCTTGATATTATATTGGCAAAAAAGGGCGGAGTCTGTAAATTATTGAAGACAAAACACTGTTGCACTTACATACCTGATAAAAGTGCAGAAATTGGAACATATATACAGAATATAACGAAACTTGAGAAAGAATTAAAACCACTGGAAGTTGATAGTGTATGGGAAAGATTGACAAGTAGTATTGCGTCAATTGGTACCTGGTTTGCTAATGTAGGGAAAGGACTTATAAGTCAAATATTAGTACCCTTAGCAGGGATAGCAATAATAGTACTGTCAATAATAATATGGTGCAAATGTTGTAGAAAGAATGAATCGTATAATGTGACAGGAAAAGGAAAGAAGAGAAAATTTGATGAAATAGAACTTGAAGATTTGAGAAGTGAATTATACAAGAAGCTGAGAGGGGATGTGAAAAATAGAAGGTGTAAAAATGAAAATGAAATTATTTCATGCTAAAAAGTTGGCATCTGGTTGTGGGTAGTATTTGATGGCTCAGAAACGCCATCAGAGAGGGGATTGACGGAGCAAGGACTCACAAATGAGACTTGCTCGGAGGCAATCTCCTCATAGTATTAATTTATTAAACTTTGTATTGTTCATACTAACTCTTGCATACACGACATAAGTAGCAAGGAAGCTTGCCTATGTGTTTTAACTAACAAATAACGCTTGTCTGTTTAAAATGGCCGCTAAAACGCGGGAACTTTACTGCGCATGTCTCAACCATATCACGTGGTGTGACGTCTTTCTTTGCTTGGTGGGAAAATTCTGCTTCTGCGCAGTGTGTATTTAAAATGGCTGCTTAATGTTTTCACGTGCTACAGCTTGCTCTCGTGTTGTAATTAAATTGTCGTTTTCTTAACGCTATTAATGCGGGATAGAATTTATCAGTAAATGGGAATAGAGTAGAGAGAGTGGGTATACAGTGAAACCTTTTTTTTTGTGATATTAATATTGTCTTCTTTGACTTTTATTAGTTCGTAAACTTGGGCCTGGGGTTGGTGAACTGAAATTATTCGAGAGAATGATTCGGCGCATGCGTCCTGCATGGCTGCCAAGAGAAAAGGATGAAGTCAACCTGGACGTCGTCCAAGGCCATGACCTGATGGCCGACACTGCTGTACCCATGATATTCCTATTGAATGGCAACAATTTACATGAACAATGTATAAACTTTGTCGTGAGACGGGTGGGAAATAAAGCAAATGTATTAAATTTGATGGGCGGTATTTTAAAACAATGGGCTTTAGGAAATTGAACTAAAATCATATGGTGTGAGGATCAACCCCCTGTCCCTGTCCAATCAGAAGTAGTGGTCCCATATTTTTGCAACATTAATGGGAGGTACATGGGCGTAGAAGGGTATAACAGATATAGAATTAGCTAATTAGTCAGAGCAGGAGTTCACACAGGGACGAGATTAGACGCTGACAGGCAGAAGCTCCAGACCGACAAGCTGATCGATTTCAGACTGAACCGCTGTCCAGAGAGGTCCTGAGGAGGGGGCGGCGGAGTCCATTAGAAGGAAGGCACGGGAGAATCGAGGAGAAGTCAAGTATCAGAGATCATTTCAGGATTATGAACTATAATGAATGTCACTCATTTTAAATTTCCCAATTAGCAAAGGATTCATTGGTAAGTCATTACTCTTCAATCAGAAAAGTAATTGGTAGCAGGGATTTTGATAAAGAGTACAACTGACTCACCAGCGTGAAATACTAACGTAGTATGAATGAATGGGCCCAAGTGAGTATCTGATGTATGAATGCTCGTTGCTAGTATCACGCTGGATCGCCACCTCACTCATCTAAACCTCGGAGAGAGGCGATGGAGTCACCATCATCTCATTCCTAGACGGGAGTGCTGCAGATCACTCAAATCATCTACATAGAGGCAACCAGCGTGGAAACAACTGCGCACTCCATCTCCCACTAGATAAGCCTCAGAGAGAGCATTTGAAGCCACCCACCTCTCGGTCTCACTGGAGGGTGCATTACACCCAGCCAACATTGAGGCAAGAGAAATGGAAGCCAACCTACTCGCCAGCTCATGGGAGGGTGTGCTGCAGCCACTCAACTCGTCTACATAGAGAAGACAGCAGTGGTAGTAATCACATGCTGCACTTCCTGCGAGAGAGTGTATTGTAAACCACCCCGACCATCTAAATCTTCGAGAAAGCAGTGGAAGCCAACCCCCTCTCCAGCTCACTGGAGGGAGTGCTGCATAGAGGAGACAGCTGTGAAAGTGATCGCACACTCCACCTCTCAGCGAGAGTGTTACAAACCACTCTACCCATCTACTTGAGAGCAGTGGAAACCACCCTGCTCTCAAGCTCCCAGGAGAGAGCTCTTCAAATCACCCAATTATTTCAACCTGGAAGAGAGCAGTGGAAGCTATCCCTGCCTCCAGCTCCCAGGAGAGAGCATTGAAAACCACCTCACTCCGTCACTCAAGAGCAGTGGAAGCTATCCCTGCCTCCAGCTCCCAGGAGAGAGCACTGCAAACCACCTCACTCCGTCACTCAAGAGCAGTGGAACCTATCCCCGCCTCCAGCTCCCAGGAGAGAGCACTGCAAACCACCTCAGTCCGTCACTCAAGAGCAGTGGAACCTATCCCCGCCTCCAGCTCCCAGGAGAGAGCATTGAAAACCACCTCACTCCATCACTCAAGAGCAGTGGAACCTATCCCCGCCTCCAGCTCCCAGGAGAGAGCACTGCAAACCACCTCACTCCATCACTCAAGAGCAGTGGAACCTATCCCCACCTCCAGCTCCCAGGAGAGAGCACTGCAAACCACCTCACTCCGTCACTCAAGAGCAGTGGAAGCTATCCCCGCCTCCAGCTCCCAGGAGAGAGCACTGCAGACCACCTCACTCTGTCACTCAAGAGCAGTGGAAGCTATCCCCGCCTCCTGCTCCCAGGAGAGAGCACTGCAAACCACCTCACTCCGTCACTCAAGAGCAGTGGAAGCTATCCCTGCCTCCAGCTCCCAGGAGAGAGCACTGCAAACCACCTCACTCCATCACTCAAGAGCAGTGGAAGCTATCCCTGCCTCCTGCTCCCAGGAGGGAGCACTGCAGACCACCTCACTCCGTCTCTCAAGAGCAGTGGAAGATATCCCTGCCTCCTGCTCCCAGGAAAGAGCACTGCAAACCACCTCACTCCGTCACTCAAGAGCAGTGGAAGCTATCCCTGCCTCCAGCTACCAGGAGAGAGCACTGCAGACCACCTCACTCCGTCACTCAAGAGCCTTGGAAGCTATCCCTGCCTCCAGCTCCCAGGAGAGAGCACTGCAGACCACCTCACTCTGTCTCTCAAGAGCCTTGGAAGCTAGCCCTGCCTCCAGCTCCCAGGAGGGAGCACTGCAGACCACCTCACTCCGTCTCTCAAGAGCCTTGGAAGCTATCCCTGCCTCCAGCTCTCAAGAGGGAGCACTGCAAACCACCTCACTCCTTCACTCAAGAGCAGTGGAAGCTATCCCTGCCTTCAGCTCCCAGGAAAGAGCATTACAAACCACCTCACTCCGTCTCTCAAGAGCCTTGGAAGCTATTCTTGCCTCCAGCTCCCAGAAGGGAGCACTGCAAACCACCTCACTCCGTCTCTCAAGAGCCTTGGAAGCTAGCCCTGCCTCCAGCTCCCAGGAGGGAGCACTGCAGACCACCTCACTCCGTCTCTCAAGAGCCTTGGAAGCTATCCCTGCCTCCAGCTCCCAGGAGAGAGCACTGCAAACCACCTCACTCCGTCACTCAAGAGCTGTGGAAGCTATCCCTGCCTCCAGCTCCCAGGAGAGAGCACTGCAAACCACCTCACTCCGTAACTCAAGAGCCATGGAAGCCATTCCTTGCTCTGTCTCTCCATATAGAGCTCTAGAAGCCATTATATGCAGTCCTTCAGTACGCAAAGCCCCAAATGGACATCTGTGCCCTAGTCGCAGATTAGGACTGACTGAATTCTGCTCGTATTTTGAGAGTGTCACATTTACTCCAGCTACTTGGAAGCTATTGAGTCTTACTACAAACTATAAGGAAATATGCGACAACATATGGAGAAAATGTGGCTCTAAGGTCAGTGCCTTTTCCTTTGGGCATCACCTGCAAAGACAAAACCCCTTCTCCTAGTGTGCCAGTGTGCCTCCTTTGCTAAAGTGCAGCAGCAAGGTAGCCATGTGTGGTAATGTGATTCATAAGTGTACTGTTAAACTTGATGTCTTCACAGAGCAAAACCACACAATGAGGATATATGTGCTGCTTGAAGGAGGATGCAAGGAAGACTGAGGCACCCATTCACTCAATAAACTTCTGAAGGACTGAAGGCTTGCAGATGGAGTCTAAACTAAATGGGGGGAAATAATACATGTCATGTGTTGCATTACAGTAGTATAGAATCAGCAACATCTAAAAACAAGCATTGGCATAGCCAATAGGTCTCGCCTTTGGGACCTTATAAGTGTTTAGCCATGCAACACTTGATGCTGTTGTACCAATGATATTGTGCTGCATAGCTAAATACTTATAAGGTCCCAAAGTCGAGACCTATTGGCTATGCCAATGCTTGTTGTTTGTGTCAGCAGAGACTGAGTAAATTAGATAACATGATAAAAATGACAATGGTATACTTGGACATTAGTGCACATACTAAAAATGAAAATCTCACACTAAAGGATAAAAATTGTTTATCATCAAATGAAAATGAGATGGTAGGGGACAAAATGAGTTCAGTAGCGAAAAGTGACATTTTAAGCAAAATTGATATAATTTCAGAAAGAAACTAGTTTGTTTAGTGAAAACTTGTTTGTGTACCTAAAATGAGTGGTTGTTATAAGGGGGTAAATAAAATACGTGCATTTTTAGAAAATGTCAGAATGGCATTTGAGGGGAATTATGTTCATTTCCCAAAAATTAAACGATGGTCTTTCAGAGCAAAACTGGGGAATGTTCAGAAAATAAAATGCTCATGTTTGGGGATAAATGTAATTATTTTGCTAAGAAAGGCAAGCTGCTGTTTAAGGACAGCATTTGCATACTTGAAATGGTCAACTGGTGTTAAAGAACAAAATTATTTACAATTTCTAAATATATTCGAAGCAGATATTTGAGTAATGATTCAGGCCAAGTTGGAACCCCTTCTTGATGCTGTGATGGCATAATTTCCTTAGAAACAAGTGCTTCAAAGAAGATGTACGAGTCCTGAGCCTCAATCTGTGAGTTTCTAATGTGAATTTGCCAATGGAAATCAAGACATTTGCGTATGAACGTTGAACTTTGATGTGCAAATGGCTTTGTGAATTGGGTCCATAGTCTGTCTAACCTGAGGGTTAATTAAGTCTGCTGTTTAAAGCCCGAGAGCGTAAAATCTGTGTAAAGTTTCATTTCTTCACTCTGGCGACCCGTTCTAACTTAGGGGCCGATTCCGATTCGGGCAGGAAATCTCTCCGACCGAGCCGGACCCGGAGAGATTTCCGACCGAATCGGACTCTAGCAGCCCGACCGAACGAGTACGATGCGTACGTATGCTATCGGACTCGATTCGGTCGGACTCCCATTGAAGTCAATGGGAGCCGGTCGTACAATGCGTACACGGGTTCCCATTGACTCAATGGGTACGACGCGAACAAGGGCGCCCCCTACAGCGGGTTCGCGTCGATGCGGGTCGCGCCGTACATGCACGTGTAGGGGAGACCCATGGGTCCCCCCTGTATGCGACTCGCACGGCCACGCGTGCAGGGGGGTCCGACACGGACCCCCGAAGTCTGGCTCCGACTGCTCTTTGGAGCCGGACGGCGCGAGTCGGTCGGACTGCTCGAGGTGCGCATCGTACTGGCTCGGTCGGGGAACGTCTCCATTGCGCGGTGCGAGTCTTGTCCGTGCGAGTCGGTCGGAGCGGTTCGGACCCGCGAACGAGTCGGTCGGCGATTTCGCGTACGCTCGCATTGTACTCGCTCGCCCGGACGCATGCACGAATCGGTCGGAAAAGAGGCCTCCGAATCGGATCCGGTAAAACCGAATCCGATTCGATGCCCTACCGGCCGAGATCGGAATCGGCCCCTTAGTGTATGACATGACTTAAATTTCAACTTGATGGAGACAGAAACTGAAAACAAAAGGTTGTTAGAAGTATAAATGAAGGTAGATGCGTCATACATTGTTTTTAATTGATAAGAAACCATCTGTTTCACAAGTGGAAAAATCCAGCAAATACCCGTATGCGGATTCGGCCTGCTCAACCGACAATGAAGGGGTTAATTGAAGACTTCGCTTGTGTCCCTTCGGAGTGGCCAGCGTAATGTATGGCTTTTTAGACAATGTATCCCAAAGGTGAGCGTAAAATGCTGAATTTGGCGCATCCAACATGGTTGTAGGACAAGTGTTGTACTTTCTTTGCTCGCTTTGTGCACTTCGTGCGCCGTGCACTGACCCCGGAAAGGTGAGTGTGAGCCAGTGCAGTTACTCCAGCACTCCCACTTCGAAGCAGTCTAGACTCGTGCCTCCATGCGTGTCAGACCGACGCAATCACCACATGAGGGGCGATGTGATGTACTGGGGAAAAGAAGCGCTAAGTCCCAGCAGAAAAGCACTGTAATGATGCTGGCGGCTTTAAAAAACAAGCAAAAGCGCGCCTCGCGCGGCAGCAGGGGGGAGGGGGGCCTGCCGATTCCCTTGCGGGAGCCAGCGGCGATAATTGATACCATATGGAGCTGCCGCTTGCTCCCGCAAGGCAATCGCCACACGTGCACTCCTTGCCATTGAAGGCAATGGAACGCATGCACGTTTTTGGGGAAAAAAGGGAACCGATGGCTAAAGGTCTCCTCCTACGCAGCGTATGCGCGCTGCGTAGGCGAGACCTAATCAGTGACACTCCCACTGCTCCAAATATGGAGTCTTTTTATTGCATGCACATCTGAGTACTAAGACCCAGAAAGACAATATGCAGATGCAGGACATTGCCCGCATTAGGGACCAGCTGCTGGAATGAGATGAATCTAGCATCCTGGGTAAAGGAGAACGAGCAAAAAACTGGCAGAGGGCTTATCTTTCCACTGAAATAATTTGATAGTTTCATTAACACTGTTTGGTAACATACTTCCATCTGTCTCAGAATCGGTCATTTTACTGAATGTGTGACGGGCCAACATGCTGTGAGGAAGACCTTTAAAAGAACCTCCAACAAAAAACATTGCAAAATAATTATCAATATTCACCTCAGTCTTAAAATGGGCTCCGGGTTTCTAAGGGTAAAATCTCAGGGCCATATTCACCATTAAAAACGGAAATTAGGAGCAGAGCTTTACACCTGAGCATACTTTTCTATTGTTTTCTTTTCACAAATATTCCCAGAAGTACTTCTGGGAAGTTATGCCAAGCAGTGGTTTTCAGTCATACATCTGAGAATTTCATGTGACTTTTCGTGAAGGCTCATATTACACCCTTGCTGAGTTCTTCATAGCAGATGACTCTGCAGAGGGGCAATAAAACTTTCTATGTTGTCCATAAGCACTTTTTTTCTATGTGGGGAAAACATTTTTCTCTGTGGAAAAGCCCTTCTCCTGCATCCACTAAATCTGGGATGATCCATTGACATTCTCATCCTGGCAGGGCAGTTACTCCAGCTTTTTGAAGGAGTAAATCTCCACCCATATCTAGGGTGCGAAGAGGTCAAAGACAAATTAAAAATGCCACAAATGTGTAAGAGAACTTTTCCAAATTTCCAATCAAATCATGCATTGGAACCGTCACTTCTTACCTACAGAGTGGGATGTAATGTGTATTTCTCCAAAATCATGGAAAATAAATCCGCACTAGCAAATGCAGTATTACATCCACCAGGAATCCCTCTGTGAATTCCTGGGAGGCTTAAAAAGAGGGGTGCATTTGCTCTTATAAATGTTTGTTTACCACCAAATTTATCTTTGTGAATAGCGCCTGGAGGAGAGTAGTTTGGGCCCCTTTTGAATTTACAGTAGGAGTGTGTTATAATCACGATTAGCCTGCACTCACATATACTCTGTGACTAATATATGAAAAGACAAGCATTGGCATAGCCAATAGGTCTCGCCTTTGGGACCGTATAAGTGTTTAGACATGCAACAGTTGATGTTGTTGCACCAGGGATAGTGTGCTGCATAACTAAATACTTATAAGGTCCCAAAGGCGAGACCTAATGGCTATGCCAATGCTTGTTTTGATTGCAGTGGAGTAACGTAGCAGATGAAGAAGCAGGGGACTTTGAAATTGAATTGAAAGCCTCATTGAGAGTATGCTTTGGTTCTGCAGTTGAGAGCTCTTTAACAGTGTTTTTGAGCATATAAACATTGCGCTTGCCTCAGGCAAAGCTACTCGGGCAAAGGTACTTGCTGCACAATTCAAATCATGACCCTGTTGTCATCTTTTAGCTAACAACGGTTATTAGTAGTTGCAAAAATAAGTGTGATCTGGAGTTTGCCCGAAGTAAAAATAGGGGCCACAATTTTCATCTAGCAAAATACACTATATTTATGCGGTGTACTTATAAGGAAGCTACTTAACCATCTGTGCACTTCCTAGACTGTTGATCTGCCGAAACAGTGAAATTGGAAGAGCGCACGTTAACTTATGAGGAGTTCACGGGGCGGTATGGGCAACTAAAGGATGTTTTTGTAACCCAACTTAAAGTTACTGGTTTTACGAAGATCGGAAGGATGAATGGCTGCTTGGACCCTGTGTGACAAGAAGCAGCGATGCACTATATATTGCTTAAAACGACACCATGGAACTACTGAAAAATCTTCACAATACAGATTAGAGAGTTGTTGTCTGATTGAAGTATCTGGTTATAACCAGTGGGTTGTTTAAAAAGACGAGGTGTACTAAATCCGTTAATACTTAGCTGTTATTGTGGTGGCAGCAGACTGGGGCTGCGGGGTGCGTCGAAGTCAGGGTGTCCTGCACTTACCAGTAGCTGTGGAAGGCAGCAGCAGCCCAGCACCAGGCCCTATATGCTGGGCGCAGAGCAGCAGGAGAGGCCTGGGCTGCAGCTTGTTTGCACAGGATGCTGGCGGGGGTGACATCACCCTTTGAATGTTAAATAATGTATCAACCACAACAATTAAGGAGCTTGGCGCTGTGGAGGAATAAAGCAGAGTATGTTGAAGCTCAGCTCTGTCCATTAAATTTAAAGTAAAAGCGGCGCCGTTGGTAAAGGCGTCCGGCCATGCTGTTTGGGGAAGTAGGATGGGTTTGCTTTTGAGGAAAGGCAACATTAATTTGGAAGCACACAAGCCTAAAGAGAATGCGGCGCGGTTAATAAATAAGTATCTAAACAAACTACATTTCAAGCAGAGGAGGGCAAAAGTGAATGCGGCGCTTCTATGTGATCAACTTTGGGGACCCTTTTTGGGAGCCATCTTGGAGCGACGTTCATTTGTAATTAAAAGTTCCCTACTATGAGAATGCACCCCCCTCTCCGCCTCTACAGGCAGCGCCGCAGCATGTCCACTTTGTGTAAAGGTATTCATGTTTATCCTTTTACCGCATCATATGTGTGAGGGAGCCGAGGTTGCACTGTCTGCCTTCCCTGTCGAGTTTGAAACACAATTTGAAGAGGCTCAGAAGACCAACTGCAGAATCTAAATGGGCCTGTGTCTTGAAGCCCCTGGAGTGGGCGATTACCGAGAGGAGCAAAATGAATTCTACGTCGGAGTGCCCCGGACAGCAGCTTGCTTGCATGGAATGCTGGTGGGGGTGACGTCACCCTCTGAATGTTATTAATGTATCAATCACAACATTTAAGGAGCATGGAGCTGCGGAGAAATAAAGTTGTGTGTTGAAGCTCAGTTCTGTCTGTTAAATTTGATTGTAAAAGCAGCGACGTTGATAAATAAAGGTGCCCGCGATGCTGTATGGGGAGGTGGGAGGGGTTTGCTTTTGAGGAACGGAAAAATTAATTAATCTAAAAACCTAAAGTGATTGCGGCGCGGTTAATAAGTAAGGATCTGAACAAACTACATTTCAAGCAGAGGAGGGCAAAAGTGAAGGTGGCGAAGTGACAAATTCAGAGGAGGGGCATGGATGTTTGAGGGCCGGAGCTGCCGAGGAGCTCGTGCTTGGCTGTTCGCAGTTCTGCCGGACCGAGAAACGGCAGTACTCTCCCATTTACAAAGTATTACTTCAACGCAAAGGCGTGCAGTTACTCTGCCATGAAAATAAAATAAAAATGTGGCCTGCAAGAGGGGGAGGTGAGACTGCGTGGGTGACAAGCGCGGCCACGCTAATTAATAACAAGTACAAACTTGCGCACGCTTAAAAAAAACAGCAAACAAACGGGTTAACAAGTGGGAGGGGTGCGGGGAGTGCGGCCGAGAGAACACACAGCGATTCCCTTGTGGGAGCGAGCCTTGGGCACCATCTGTTTGGAAGTTAATTACAAACAGATGTTGTCAAAGCTCGCTCCCGCAAGGGAATCGCCAAACGTGCACGCGTTGCCATTGAAAGCAATGCAACGCGTGCACGTTTTTGGGCGAAAAAGCGAACCGATTACTAAAGGTCTCTCCTATGCAGCGCATGCGCGCTGCGTAGGCGAGACCTAAAAAAAGAGGACTTCAAGATGATTACGTATCCTCATGAGTAACCAGACTTTTGTTTGTACTTTAGAAATGTACTGACAGAGGGGGAATTAGTATATTGTGAGGGGATAGCACACTACATGTGTTTATTGATTATTTTAATATTACTCTCCTAACCTTTAGTGTGCTAAGACTTTCCACTCATAACTGTTTAAATGTGCTGAAAGTATTTCTTAGTTGTTTAAAGAAAGTGCGCACATAATGTAACCTGTGAGGTGTTAATTTAGCCTAACTGGGGGGCGTGGCCAAGCCGCGGACCAAGATGGCCACGTAGCTTAGGAGCTCCGCAGAACTCCTCCTGAAAAATCGGCCGCCCAGCGGTAGCAGCGCACACACACGACAGCGGGGGCACAGGCAAACTTCTATTGCAGCCAGCTATGCCGGGATCCTGGAGCGGGCCGAATCTGACTCCGTGAGCTGGAGCTGTGCGTTACGGAAAGGCAGGCCCTGAAGCGACGCGACGCCTAGACACCGCGGGCTCAATTACCAGGCCAAGCCGGCGCTGGGAGGATGTACACGGCAATCAAGTGCCGCGATGATTTGAGGCCTGCAAACGAGTGAGGGCAAGATGGTGTTGCGGAGTTGAGCGGACGGCCGAGCCGGAACCGCAGCGTGCGGATCGGGGGTCGGCGGATCAGGAGGCATTTCACCGGAGCTCAAGTAAGCCTAACTGACAACCCCCTGGAGGCCCCGTGGTGACAGGGACCTTGGGTGAGTCTGGGGGCCGGGCGCTCGGCCGTGTCAATATGGTAAATTACTGCCCCCTGGTCGCCCGCCTGGGTTTGCGCGCATAAACTGCCCTCAGATAGCCTGTTAAAACCTCAGTGGGAAATTACAATCACCATTGAAAGTGGCAAACACTAACGTTGGCAAACGTGAGTTATGGCTCCGCGGCCCGGATTGTCAGGGGGCAGATAAGGAAGTGATCGGCTTGGTTACGATTGCAGGAGGATGGGCAGGTAATAACCGGACATAAGAACTGGCCCACGACACACAGAAGGTTGGGAAGATCCCCGTCGTGAGGGGGGTAATCAACTGAGGAGGATTGGGCACTGTTGCTTACTCGCTTGCCCATCAACAGTGCGGTGTTGGCTCAGATACAGCCAGGGATGAGAGTATTCTATCGACCCCACGCCAAATTCTACCCAGGCTTGCTATGGGCAAAGGGGACCCCAAACAAAGGAAGCTCAACTGCGAGAAGGCTGGTGCAGGGACCGACACATCCGGAGCACACATGGCGGAGGGAGGCGACTCTGCTGCCCCCCCACAGGCCAACCCTCAGGGTAATGAAGCGCTTATGACAGAGCTCAGGGCTTGATTCAAAGCACTAGACACACGCTTCGATGCTCTAGACAAACAGCTGGATAAAATGGGGGCCAGGCTGGATCAACACGAAGAAAGATTGGAAACCGCCGAAGGCAGGATTTCAGACCTAGAAGATGGTGCTGCACAGGCTACTAAAAGGATTGAGAGAATGGAAAGGGTACTCAAAACCATAGCCATTAAGAATGAGGACTTGGAAGCCAGGGGAAGACACAACAATATTCGCATCATGGGAGTACCGGAGTGCACGAATACTGGCAGTCTGGATGGATATGTGGAAGGGCTACTGGTTGACTTATTTGGTCGATACTCCTTCACTACTACATTTGTTGTCGAAAGAGCACACCACACCCTTGGGCCCCGGCCCAACCCTGGTTGCCCTCCTTGTCCAATCAGGGCACGGCTCCAGAACTTTAAGGATCGGGACACTGCCCTGCGTATGGTCCGGGAAAAGGGAGCCCTGGAGTGGCAAGGGTCATTGATTGCTCTGTACCTAGACTTCACGGCAATGGTGCAAGATGCCCGTAAGAAATATGCAACGGTCAAAATTGCTCTGCACCGGTCAGGCCTGAAATATGAGATGTTATATCCAGCAAGGCTGAGAGTTGATGTAGACGGCAGGTCCCGAATTTTCGACACACCCTCGGCGGTGCAAGAATTCTTCTGAACACGAGATGCTAATGGTCGACCGAGAAAGTCCCCCACGCCGGATTGATCCCCTGGAATACCGGACTCTGGAGCCAGTGCTGAACTGTTCTATGCCAGCTGATAGACTAACTGTAACACACATTACTGATAAGTATTGCCTGCACTCAGTACAATAATGGGACTTATAAAGCGCTTGCTGCCATGGAAGCGGCCGAAATAACAGTTTCATTTATAGACATTATGAAAACGAGGATTAGGCGCAGCGTTGCCACCCCCTTGTGCTTATGGACCTTTACTTTGTTTGGTTACTAGAAGATCTTAACACTATGTTTCCATCTCTGTTTGGGATTTGGGATGTCCCCCTTGATGAGGATGAGGGGATGGGAGGGGGTGGAATGGGATGGAGATGTTTATAGATTTGCTTGCATTTAATTTCCGTAGACTAATGCTCAGTGTGTTTAATGTCGCTGAAGGTCCATACAGTGGATTAGCCTGAAGCTTGGACGATGGTACATAGTAATAATCAGGTTGACAATATTATACTGATGTCTTGGAATGTGCGAGGGCTCAATGATGCATGTAAATGCAAACAAGTCCTGCATTACTTACAGCGTCATAGTGTGGACGTCGCCTTTCTACAGGAGACGCACCTTCCCCCGTACAACCCCCCCTAGCTTTGCCGCCAGTTGGGGCCCAAGCCGATACTTTGCGGGCTATAGTATATACTCGAGAGAGGTCTCTGTTATAATACACAAGCGGGTGCCATTTAGGGCAGTGGAGGCTTATGCGGACCAAGCAGGCAGATATCTGCTAGTGAAAGGGTGGCTATTGAGGAACACCATACTTTTCGTTAATGTATACGCCCCAAATACTGATGACCTGGAGTTCTTCACAGAGCTCCATGCCAGCATCGACAGGATGGGGGCAGAGCAGATATGTATTGGAGGGGATTTAAATATTTTATTGAATCCATGACTAGGTAGCAGAGCCACAACACCAGACACGAAACATAGGGCTAGACGCACATTATCCAGCCTGACCGAAACGTAGCAGCTGACAGACGCTTGGCGTCATTTATATTCGGATAAGCCAATGTACACACACTATTCTGCCCCCCACAACACATGAACCAGACTGGACTATTGGTTACTTACCCTAAATGTGACTACATGGCCGCCTCCCCCACACTTTGTCAGACCATGCCCCGGTTGTAATTGGGCTGAGGGTCCCAGGTGCAGGGAAGAGGACGGGGCAGTGGAGATTTCCCGAGGTGGCTCTCCGTGACCCAGTATTTGAGGCCGAGTTATGTCATGCCATAGAAGAATACTTCGTGATAAACACAGACACAGTGAATACTAAAGCTACGCTATGGGAAGCATTCAAAGCGTACATAAGGGGGGTGTATCTCGAAAGGGGCCGGGATTCTCAAAGATGTGCGCAACACCCTATCTAGGATTGAAGCCCAATTGATGGCAATAGACGCAGATCATGGGGCCTCCTAGACAGTTTCCGGCTTGAGGCGACGGGCGGCACTCCTAGCTGAATTTCACATGGCGGCGGAACGGGAATCCCACTATCTGGGGAAATACGCGGTAGCCAGGAGGTACGGGTAAGGTGAGCGCCCCGGACGCACCCTAGCTAGGCTGATACAACCCAATAGGGGTCCCACATACATCCCCTGCCTGCTTGGGGACGATTGTGAGCTCATATCAGTCTGTGAAGGTATTGAGAACAAAATATTATCATATTATAAAGACCTGTATACTACCAAAGTCTCCCCAGATGCCTCAGCCAGTAATAGTTATCTGGACGAAATAGCTTTGGTGTGGTTGGAGAATGCCCATAGGGAATTCTTGGCAGAGCCATTCACCGTGGACGATGTGGTCCAGGCCATAGACGCAATGGACGGCTCGAAGGTGGCGGGTCTTGATGGCTTCTCTGTCTGCTTTTACAAGGCATTTAAGAAAACACTGGCCCCCCATCTCATTGACGTTTACCAGGAGGCAATAGACACTTGCGAACTCCCACCGACCTTGCACGAAGCGGTTATCACACTTCTCCCCAAAGCAGGCAAGGATCCTAGACATTGTGGCTCGTATAGGCCACTTTCGTTACTGAACTTCGATTATAAAATTTTGGCCAAAATGTTAGCTACTAGACTGGCATTGATTATCGATCGAACGATCTCACCTGCCCAAGCGGGCTTCATCCCGCATAGATCCACCGCGCTGAGCCTCCGCACTCTGTTTGCCACTCTACACAGGATTACACCCACACTCCCGGCGACAACAGTCCTTTTAGACGCCGAAAAGGCCTTTGACTCGTTAGAGTGGCCCTTTCTTCGGGCTACATTAATTAGGCTGGGGATGCCGCCGAGGTTTATAGCGGTGGTCTCACTACTATAGACGTGCCCTTCGGCACGCATTCAGCTGAATGGTTCATTGACAGCCTCTTTTACACTCTTGAGGGGGACACGGCAGGGATGTCCACTCTCCCCGCTTCTATTTGTAATAGCAATGGACCCCTTAGTACGCCATCTCCAAGAGAATCATTTTCACAGGGGTATTCAGTTTAAGACAGGCCCGCTATTAATTACATTATATGCCGATGATATCATCTTATCTGTGAGACACCCTGATGAAAACCTAGGGCCCATTCTTCATGAGATCACCCGTTTCAGCGCCCTTTCGGGCCTGCACATTAATTGGTGCAAATCGTAAGTCTTTCCGCTGACCGAGGCACCTTGTAACCAGAACGCCGAGTTCCCATTGAAGTGGTGTGATGATGCAGTTAAATATTTAGGGATATGTATACACAAAGACCCGGCTCAAATACTCCAACATAATTATGGTCCAGCGATGGAGAAATTGGGCGACAAAATTGAGAGTTGGCTGAAATTGTCAATAGCCATGGCGGGCAGAATAGCTCTGATTAAAATGGTTGTTTTACTGCAGTTCTTATATTTATTTCAGAATATTCCAATACCTCTATACAAGGCCTTCTTTGCCACGCTTCGTTCCCATTTAATACGATTGGTGTGGGGTAGCAAACAGCCCAGAATTCGCTGGGACACCTTGACATTGCCTTACGAGCGGGGTGGGTTTGGAATCCCGAACTTCCTTGTTTATTATCTGGTCGCACAGTGCAGCTTTTCAAGGCACCTATTTGCGCCCTGAGGCTGATCTATCTCACCCCACTCCCCTATCGGCACTACTACCGGTCGGTCTAAAACCTGACCCACTGGACTTGCAAACATTGTCCATGGTTAGCTGGGCCTGGAGGCAACTCGTCCGGGTGACCGGGGCACAACTTCTTTACTCTCCGGCAATCCCCCTTGCAGGGATCCTGTGGGTACTTATCACTCAGGAGGTAACAGTACAGCGAACCTTAACTAAATTTAACCTGGCCACATTCGGGGATGTATTTCCCAGTGAACACATATTTTCACGTTTTAAAGATGCCCGATTTCAGGAAGGCACATTCATGGACCAGTTCAATTTGTGTAGGTTACAAAGGGCACTGCGATCGCAGGTTCCCAGCTACCCCTTAGAACCACCTGACTTTCCCCCACTGACGTTAATTATTAAGGAAACAAGCGGAGAACATCTTATGTCTAGAATGTACACGGCGACAGTAGCCATGCTTCCAGCTAGGGACGAAGGGATACGACTGGCATGGGAGCGGGATCTGGGTAGACCTCTCACAGATGCTCAGTGGCATGCATGCTGCGAGCAAACACGCAAAGTCTCCTTTAACCACAAACACAAGATATTACACTTTAAGTTCTTATGGCAAGCTTACGTCTCCCCTGCCAAGACCCACCGCATGGACTCCGAACGCACACACACATGTCCCAGATGCGGTACCCCAATGGCAGACTTTGCACATATGGCGTGGACTTGTAATAAAGTAGCCCAATATTGGACCCAGGTTTTTGGGGAATTGTCCTACATGACCGGTTTGAGCTTCTCTCTAACACCTATACAGGCATTGTTAGGATATGTGCAGGACATTTCTAAATCTTCCTGGCGCTTTAGTGCAATAGCGTTACTGTTAGCCAAAAGAGAGGTCGCATTACACTGAGGGAGTAAACACCCGCCGACATTAAAAGGCTGGATGTTTAGCATGTCATATTGCAATACTACTAGTGAGCTATAGGCTCAATTGCAACACCCAGCGTCCAGGCCACTTGATATATGGCAGCCCTACCGGTCATATTTGTTGGATCAAACATCTGCAAGCTCCCAGACGGAATAAGACTCCCAATTTGAAATGTGACCGGAGGAGTTGTATAGACCTCCCGAATGGACTACATAAATTGTGTACGATAAGAGGGTATGTTTTCCTCCTAAACCAGGCAAGGACAAATTATGTTGTATTAGATACGGTTGCTATGTATGCACATGGACCAAATTGAGCTGATTGTTTTGGGCATAATGTCTCGGAATGTAATTTCTCTCACTTTGTGGAAAATGTATAAATAAAGTGTTTAAAAAATAAATTTAGCCTAACTGTGGGCCTGAAATGCATTTCTAATATAGTTTCCAGCTAACTTTGTATATTGCTTGTATTGTGGAATATTGCATGTATATAGTGTTCCCACTACAGGTGGACACAGCTTCGTTAGTTGAGAGAAAGAATTATTGTTCCTAGTAGATAGAGAGGCCTGAGAAGGAGAAAAGCGATAACAGATGGACGACGAGTTCTCATGGGAGAAGGAGACGGCACCAAAGACGTACGAAACATCTGAACATTTGAACATGGAGATGGAGAATGGAAGCCAGAGGGTACTGGAAATGGAAATTTACTAGTGACACAATAGGAGGTGCCAGAATTCAGCGATTGCTAATGTTGTGATGTAGCTAGGTACAGCTGACACTCTACTTTAGGGCTCCTTGAGGAATATACCTTTTCTTAAGCTTGGTGGCTTCAGGCTTCTTGACCCTGGTTGGAGTTACTTCTTAGGAAGGCTCTAACTGCTGACACCTTTTCTTCCCCACCTTTGCTCAACTTACTCTAGATTAGGATTCCCCTTTCAAGGTAGTGTAGGAATACTTAGAGATTTGTAAGGCCTTTACTTGAAATTTGATGCAATCCATGGTGCATTTTTGCCTTTTGATAACATATGTTGCAGTGATCAAGTTTGTTGTTTTCTTTTTGCTGTACTGCCTTAATTGGTTTTGGAGATTCAGCTTCATTCTGTTTACTTTGCATTTTTACATCATAATGCTTCGATTGGTGCAAATTAATCTGTTTCAAAATTTGAGTAAAAACCAACTAACTGGAATTTGGCTGTCGACCTGGATTTTATCTGGAACCGTGGGAATTTAAATTCTATGTATTTTTTTTAAAAGGAGTTTTCTCTTTACCTCTCATGCTGCTTAAAAAGAACCATTGGGCTAGAGAATTTAGGAGTATGGGTTCCAGCTCTCCCACGCCTTAGTTGTTTAGAAATGCAAGAGAAATGTGTAAGGAGGACTCCTGGACTGTACTCAAAAAGCCTAAATGTTCTTTAATTTTATTGCATTGTGAGGACATGTGCTGCTGTGTTTTTCATGAAGATGATATGGTATGGTACTGCTGATACATTAGCTATATGTAGTGGCATCATGAGCCACCCACTTTAGCAGTTACTGCCCGGGTTGTATTGGACAACCAAATGTTGATTAGCTCTTTATGGGCCTCTCTGCCTGCAGAGAGTGGCTTATAAATATCACTGTAACTGAGTAAGGAGTGTGGGCAAAGGGCTGTCAAATGAGTCAAGCACAGAGAAGGAGACATAGAAAGAGAAACTAGAACAATGGGGTGGAAAAAAGGATAGGGTGGGAGAGGCAAATCGAAAGAGTGAGGAGGATACGGAAAGGTAAGATAGATAACGGAGGTGAAAATAAAAAAGCAAGGTGGTTAGATAGAAGGATGGGAACAACAAAGGGAGAAATTGAAGGACGGAAGGTTAAAAGATAGATTGAAAGGAATAACACAAACAAGAAAGAATGGAAGGAATTGGAAGTAAAACAAAGTAAAGAAGGATAAATGGAAGTCTGAAAGGAAGGAAGGGTGGATAGATGGAGGAGTGAAACAATGGAAGGATGTATGCATTGATGGCTGCAGGGATGGGATGGATGGAGGGACGGACGGACTAAAAGTTGCCATTAGAGTTTCAAATCATTTGGGTATATTTTCATTTTCTGGCTACTCCCTTGCTTACAGGAAATTTTAAAGCAAAACTACCTTGTGTTTTTTAACAGCAGATAATCCTGCCATTTTGAAAGCTATAAGTGCTGTAAATAACAGGTGTTACTATTACTGCTTAATGGCAAGCAGTGCAATGACATCTGCAGCATGAAAGACTAGATTTGCACTGCTCAGATTTAAACTTATGACCTTCTTGTTACACATGTATGTAAGTAGGGCATGCATAAGTCACTGACCATGTTGCCAGCAGCCTGATACCATGTTGTCAGCTACCCGCATTGCTGCTGCTAGGAAATGGGAGCGTCCTCAGTAAGATAATGTAAGTATTCAAATTAGAAGACAAGTGCCATGAAGCCAAGAACCTGACTTATGGAACAATTTGAAACTTTCTCCAAGATAGCTAATCCAACACCCTATTTATATGCACAGTGTACTAGATATGGACAAATAATATATTGGTAATAAGGCAAAAAGCTTGAAGCTCCAGCAATGTTATCTTAAGCCTCTCCTGTACCACACTCCAGGACTGGGATCCTATGTTTCTATGTTCCATGACTTTACAAATGGTTTTGAGCCGAGTTTGAATCTTGTCTTTGCCATTTTGACAATTCCTTTTAGATTTAAACAAGGAAATAAATCAGATCTTATGTGGCATCAGGCAGCCAATGTGACAGCGTCCTATAGGATTTAAGGACTTGAAATAATTCAACAAGCTTACTTGTGCCCAATTTTCTATTATCAAACAAGTGATAATGCGCATAACCTTTGACTAAATGTTGGACACATAAGATATCTGTAAAGTCACTCACATTTGGCGGATGTTACCCATTTTTAATTGGTATTTACTCTAACAAACAAAAGATCGCCATAGAGTATAATGGGCTCACCCCCTTTTTAAACTCTTCAAAAAATAGTTTGGACTCTCGTCACCTTAAAGGGATCACCCACTTAATGACTTCACATGATCTACAATTTTAAGTCAAGAGATTGACAGGTATGCATTTGGTACTGATGAGAAACTTTCTGCCAGGCCTTATGGACAACCCTCCATAGTTTGGTAAAATACACTACACAGTTTCCTGAGATAAGCACAATGGCATACAACCTTAGATCCATGCTTACTGCCCCAGCATGAGTTGAACCGCCTCACAGTGGGTCAGCTCTACATTCTACATTATTTAGCAATCTGCCGTGCCTCAAAATCTTCAGCGAACTTCTGGAACTAAACATCCACATCTTATAAACTTCCTTGTTATATGGATTATGTCTATACCGTTGTATTATACCTATTTAACATGGGTATGTGTCCAGACTTCCACTTGGGACAATCTATTGCCAACAGAGCTTTGGCCTTTCTCACTGATTTTTACAACAGTCTTTGGCTTTAAGTCACAATCTACTTGAATATATGCCCCTGCAACCCAAATAAGGTACACACAGCCTTTACCTTGTGTAACATGTAGTACTACTTGTACCCCAAATTTCACTGGTTTGTAAACAGTGCGCCATCATTCAACATCTACACCTAATTAGTTTCATTTGTGACACAAACAGCAAATAGTGCTAAAAGTGCAACATTTTTTTTTAAAATTTCTATAAAAAGGTATATTTATGACATATTTCTTAATTGAATTCCTGGGCGTACTCTGCGTGTAAGATTTATAACTATGTAGGGAGGTAAAAGTGTTATTTATTTTCGGTAAAGGTGCAAACCCCCATTCTGTGATGTGCAGGGGGAAGAACTTGTTTGCTCAATTCCATGTCACACAAACAGAAAAACTGGGCAAAATGCATTTTCACATTATTTTTTGCTCCAGTGTAAAATTGTCCAGAAACACAGATGCTGCTCGTGAATATGGCAGAAATCATTTGCTAAGTGGTGACTGGGGATTTCCACGTGGGATTTCAGGCTCGTCTCCCAACCCTTTCTTAATACATCAAAAGCTAAAAATACCAGGGACATCATTTCAAACTGTTCAACCAGTTCAGATTCTTCCATGTGTCATCGCTCAACAGGACCACAGTACAGTTAAACATTAACCTTGAAAGATGCCGCCGCCAACTGAAAGATTGGGTAACAGCGTTTGAATGGTTTGCTCACGTACCTTATTTTAGTGAAATTATAGAAGTGACAGCAGCCACAGAGACACAGAACGAATCAGCACAGCAGGAAAAGTCCAAGGGGCATATTAACAAGGCGGCGATAAACAATTATCGCCGCTTTTGCGGCCGTTTTCGGCCGAAAGCTGCGATAATTATATCGCCTTATCAGCAAAGACACGCTATCGCGTGTTTTGCTGATTTTACTCCCGCTTTCAGCACGCCTGACTTCGCATCGATAATGAGATGCAAAGTAGGCGTGTCTGTGGAAACAACATGGGTAAATATCGCGAAGGCAGCTTCGCGATATTTACAATGCGGGAAGCGATTATTTATCACGTTAAGTATGCTTTAACGCAGGAATTTAACGTCTGTTAAATTCCTGACTAAGGCATACTTAACATGGGGGGTGGATTCTGTGGCTAAGACCACAGGCCCTATCATCTAGGATATCGCCGTTTTCCACCATGGAAAACGGCGATATCCACGCTATTTCTGAAATTTTTATCGCCTCGGCGATGCGCGTTGTTAATAACGCGCTAACCGGGCGATAAATTACAGAGATAGCCGGCGATAAATATGCAAGCGCTTTGCGATATTTATCGCCGGCCCTTGATAATATGCCCCCAACTTTCTTCCTTCCCTGGCGTTTGTTCTCCTGCAAAGGTTGACTGACAAATGATGGAGAAAACAATATTGGGGCTTATTTACAAGCCCCATGCGCCGCTGGTGCGTCACTTTTAATATGGAAAAAAGTGACGTACCGGCAGTGCAAGGGGCTTGTAAATAATGTTCTTTAAAACACATTTTTCCCCAATTTCATTGACTCAAAATACATAGGTGCTACACGTATTTCTGGAGAGAGCTCTTGAAATAGTTGAAAACTCCTTGGTCTACCACAAGTACCAATATTAATGTTCTGCGGGTACAAATGCCTTAATGTGTCCACGAGAAAACTGATTCACAAAAAAGTGAAAAATCTTCACCTGCAGATTTGAGACTTTTTTCAGGTTGAATGTGGAAATATATGACATTTTCAGCTTCCCGAACATACCACTCTTAGACATTCTATTTTATCATGAGCAATTATACACATATATATTCTAAATGCTATGCGTTTTTGTAGGGCACGCTATCACCCGTAGGGTATCCTGGTACTGAACGGTTGTCGGTTGTACACCCTCTGGCCAGGTCTTGACGGGATTACCCAAAGAGCTTGTTGCTGCGAAAATAAGGAAAAAGGACTTGCCAACATATTTGTGTTCTATTTGTGTATGGGAAAAATAATTTTCCACATGGAGAAACATCTTCTGTTGCATGCCCATCAACTTTGGGGGGTGTTACTTTCTTATCTTAGAAAGTGATTTACTCCTGTCCTTTACTGGAGTATATCTCTGGCATTTGAAAAGATAAGAAGGTGTTGGAGACAAGTTTGAGGAATATGCCCAAATGTGGGTGATTACAAAATCACAAGCCATTACTACGCCATAATGCCCACTTTCCACTCTTGATCCTAAATTTACTCGTGCATAAAATCATTTATAAAATTCATAAAATCATTTATAAAATTCATAAAATCATTTATAAAATTGTGCATGAATGTCATTTATGAATGTGAATTGTTCTGCCTGTCTCTTCCAAACCTGCTTCGTTCCTACACTTGGCTAGCTTCGGATTCATCCTGTTTGCTTCTATTTTTGCTGTCCACAGGTCTAGGCTAGGCCTCAGCGAAATTTAAATTATGCTGTCATAATTTTAGGAATTTCATGTTACGCTTGTTTCACAAAACTCCACTATTATGCCACTTTGCATAATTATGTGCCATTGGTGGTAAAAATCTGCTGCGAAATGCACCATTCTAAGTATAAAATCACTGCAAATGCACCCGAACGACAGTATGTGAGATGCTGTTCTAGGGGCTTTCTTTAAATGCAACTTCTGCCCAAAATTTGCAAGAGGTTTAATTTTGGGCTAAAATATAGCGCAAGTAGACTGATTTGCATTATGTGTATTTATGCGTAATTTCACGTAATTTAAAAAAATCTCATGTAATTACGCAAAAGCAAATTCCCCGAATCTCGCACACACCTTTAGTCCGGGGTCACACACACAGGGCTCTTAATAATGCACAACCTGCGGAAATCCAGTGATCATGCACCACAAGGCCTGACTGTCCCAGAGGCGCTCTCAACATTAGAATTAAAAAAAAAATCTTTATTAGTTGCCCAGAAGAGAGGTAACACTGCAAGAATCAACAAGGACCACAGTCCACCGGGAGGCAACAGGAAACCTAGGATTCAGAGATGCTGTGGGTAGCAGCCACGGCCCGTGCAGGTAAGAGCGGTGGGAGGGGGATTTCGACAGACGAAGACAAGGGAAAATTAATTATTTATTTAATTTTCCCTCGTCATCGTCTGTCGAAATCCCCCCCCACCCACCCGGCCCCACCCGGCCCCACCGCCCACCGCTCTTACCTGCACGGGCCGCGGCTGGTGGATAGTAACAGCGCCTGGCCCTCTCCTCTAACCCCACCACTGAGAGACAGTGTCTATGCTGGTATGTAATCAGTGTTATCAGGACAGGACTGAAAGATATCCAGTAAGAGAGGAAAGTGTACAAGGCAGTGACGCTGACTCAACGTACCAGGTGCTAACATTGAAACTCTTAACCCAAATGTTATTGGGCAGATCTGACACCCCCCACCCTTCTGTTTCTAAAGACACTACAACGCTTCCTGTTATCCTGGTTGGGTAGTTCTGATATAAGAAGCAAAGAGAAAATATTGCTCTTTTCCGTGCCAATCAGGACATCACTAAGACATGAATGAATGATGCATAACTGTCAAGGGGCTATGATCGCTTACTCTTGCAAACCTGGAGCTACATGAATGATGAAGTCGAATGATTCATTCATGAGAGAAATATAGAGCTGACTGACGATTCTGGGCACTTTACAAACGGAGCCTTAAATGATGACGACGGTGTTTGATCTTATCAAATGAGAACCAGTTCAAATCAGTTTGCCTACAACAAACCTGTACGGAAACCGTCTTTTTGCAGCCCCCCCTTCCACTTTTTTGGACAACTAGCTGATGGTTTTTCGAGAGTGCACTGAAACCTGTTAACCAGACCCCAGGGCCAGTGTTCTGACCCATCACAACAGGTATGTCGAATTGGATGTCCCCGTTTGGCAAGTACTGACTTACTTTGAAGTCCCTAGTATATGGTACCCAGGGTAACCAGGGCATGTAAGGCAGAGTGTCTACTCAGGGCTGCAGCTCTCTCTGGTTGTGCCACCCTGAGTGTGACGAGAAACAAAATGGCTACCAACCTGCCACTACAGCCTGGGAGAGCAGTGTGTACGCTGCTGGTTTGAATTTGCCATTACCACCCCTTCCCTTGATAGTATATGCAGGTCTCCTCTAAGGAAGGCCTATCGAGTCCTATGGCAGTGAACTGTATATTGTTAAGCAAGACATATAGGTTTATATATGTCTTAGCAGCAAAAGCCTTAAAGTTGTCATTTTGTTGAGGAAAGTTAGTAGCCCCATTGGCTAACAGAGGGTTACCGTCTGGCATCCGAGCCTGGCTAACTTCTGAATGGGACTACCTAACTGGGTACTGTATGGTATCAAACTAATCATGGTATTAAATCCGACTTGTTGCCCAACTCAAAATAATGTCACTATTAAAGATAAACAACTTTTAGAAAGTTGCCACTCTGTGCCCCAGCTAGTCCATTGGCTTTGCACAGGCCCTGGCCAACAGACAGCTTTTTGCCCGCCTGGAGAGGCCTGTGAACGACTCCCAGGCTTAGGAACAAAGGCAGTTCCCGAAGAGTGAGGTGTGACATCCTCTCCCAGCAAGGCCACCCATGGTGTTAGCCCAAAAGGCGAGCTTTAAAGGGGAAGCCGCCTTTGAAGGGCTGCCTGTGACAACACACCCAAGCAGGATGCCTTTTGTTCCTGCAGACAATTAGAGACAGGTACAGAGAGGTAAAATCCGTCCCCAAACCAGTTTTCCTGTGGGTGTGTAGCCCTTAGGTAGCCACACCTCTCGGTTAGGCTACCAAGCTCATCACAGTCGAGGGAAGGTTCACATCTTGAGGGTGGCAAGGATATTGCACTCTGGGATTGCCAAATGTCGCACATCACCGGAACTTTGTCACCAAAGAGGAGCGGATCTACTAGCCCATTGATTAATGACTGCGTTGTCCCCTTGGGGCACTTTTCTGGGATAAAATGGACACCCCTGGCACCCTGAACCTCAGTTGGATTTGGAGAGAGGACCGAAAGAGGACTGCCCTGCTGCTTGGAAGCTGCACGAAGAGAGGCTGCACTGTCGGAAGAACTGCACCTGCTGCACTTTGGGCTAGTGAAGTTTGGACTGTGCCTGTCGCTCTTGGCTCGTGGAAAAATTGTTCCCCAGCCCCTAAGAGCAAAGCAGTGACTCCAAAAGTCAGTCGGCTTGCCCCCTGGAACAGCACAAGGGATATCAAAGCTGAGTAGCCACTTCTGAGGAATCGCCACTGGCCGGGGCAGGGTGCTCCGAGAGACAAAACCGAAATAGTCAAAAGTTGGATCTGGGAGTGCTATCAAAGATCATCATCTAAGATATTTGCTGTGACCACTGTGTCGCGAGATCTGTAGCCAAACCATAGCTGGCCTTCTACTGTCGCAAAGAGGACGTTGTTCTTTCAAAAGATTCAAAAGTTTGAAAAATGTTTGTTGACCAATGCTTGTTTGCAGTTGCATTTAAAGGTATTTATATATTCCAAAATCTGTATCTCCGGAACACTCCAGAGGATTTTGATGGTCAAGGACTCTAAAAATTCATAAAATGTGTTATATTTTTATAAATTGGTGTTGTGTCTCTTTCTTGTTGCGTGGCTTTCTTATTCCGTTCTTTGGTGCTGTTAAAAGCTATACACTAAGGGGCCGATTCCGATCTCGGCCGGTAGGGCTCCGAATCGGATTCGGCTTTACCGGATCCGATTCGGAGCCCTGTTTCCCGACCGATTCGTACGTGCGTCCGGGCGAGCGAGTACGATGCGAAATCTCCGACCGACTCGTTCGCGAGACCCAACCGCACCGACCGACTCGTTCGCGAAAGCCGACCGCTCTGACCGACTCGCACGGACACGACTCGCACCGCGCAATGGAGACGTTCCCCGGCCGGGTAAGTACGATGCGTGCCTCGAGCAGTCCGACCGACTGGCGCCGTCTGGCTCAAAAGAGCAGTCGGAGCTGCACTTTGGGGGTCCGTGTCGGACCCCCCTGTACGCCTAGCCGCGCGAGTCGCACACAGGGGGGACCCATGGGTCCCCCCTACCTGTGCATGTACGGCACGACCCGCTTCGACGCGTACCCGCTGTAGGGGGTGCCCTTGTTCGCCTCGCACCCATTGGAGTCAATGGGAGCCCGCGCACGCGTTGTACGACCGGCTCCCATTGACTTCAATGGGAGTCCGACCGAATCGAGTCCGATAGCATGCGTGCGCATCGTACTCGTTCGGTCGGACTGCTAGGGTCCGATTCGGTCGGAAATCTCTCCGGGTCCGGCTCGGTCAGAGAGATTTCCGGCCCAAATCGGAATTGGCCCCTAAGTACCTTAGTCTAAGCCTCGCTGCTCGAAGCCATAGCTACCCAGGGTTGAGCTTAAGGTTTAGAAATGAGCCTCACTGGACCCAAGACATGTTTTGCGAGTGTATTCCACGATAAAGCCCCACAGCCATATCATATAACACATCCAAATCCTCACAAAACTAAATAGGGGTCTGGAGCCAAAAGTAGATAGGGGTTTCTGAAGGTCCTGTGAGTGCATGCACTGGAAACAAATAGTGGAAGCTGAATTCCTAACCCATCAGTCATGGCAAATTTGGTTGGCAAGAGGACATTGCGGTATGTCACTTAAGGTTTAATGTAGCCTCCCTTTCTTTACTGATATATCCTTACTTCTAATAGCTAAATGTTCAAGAGGAGCGTCATTTGAACCTACTTCTAACTTTAACCAGTCATGTGATAGTGCTCGTCTGTGAGAGAGCGGGGTTTCTTGAATCTCAATCTCTTGGTAAAGTCATCAGATTAGTTTCCCCACTGGTCATACGGACCTTTGATTGTCAGCTTGAAGTGTAAGATAGGAGCGAACATCAGAACTACATGGCAAATATAGTGAAACCAATATGGGCCAAAAGAACGACAGAGAGTACGGTATCCAAACCTTAACAGTTTTAGTAACAGATTTAGTTCAGCTTACACGTTAAATCAGTCAACAAAATCGATATAAAAATATGGGAAGAATATACATGTTTAAATGTTCAGACAGTCTGAATTTGTATGTGATGAGAAACAATATACAAAAGAGGATAACATATATCAAGCAAAATATCACCCAAGCAGGTTACATAAAGGAACTTCCCTATTCTAAAAAAAGGGAGAGTGTAAATTTACTTTTTGCATAACTAACATATTAATTAGCAAAATGTGATCTGCATTATTAAATAACATGCACATTAGTCATATATTTTGTAGTAGGTGACCACATTTAGCTATTAAGGGGCCCATTACGATGGCGGGCGGAAGCACAACCGCCGTGCTGGCGGATGCAAAAACCACCAGTTACCGCCGGCACGCAGCAGTCCACACGCCCGCCCAATTACGATGCGAAAAGTAGGCCAAACACCGCCGGCAAGCCAGCAACACCGTCCGCCATCAAAGTGCGCCCGTACACGTAGCGGCGCAGCACAACTGACACACACCGTCCGACGAAACACGTCCCGCCCGGCGCATAAATTACGATGCCGCAAACAAACGGCTCCCACGGCCAAGAGATACCGTACGACAAACCGAAGCGGCAACACGGATGCCGAGCACGGACAACGAAGAAGCGGCTCCCCGAGCATGAATCCAGCACTGCAGGCCCTCCCCATGCTCCTGCTGATGCACCACCAAGGACGCAACGTACCGCGGAGACGCAGGTAGGCACACACACAACAAGAGCACGTAAACAGCGCACACAGTGCAAGGGCGGAAAAAGCAGACAACCCCCACCAGCGCGTGTACACTACACATCCACCATTGCATCCACATATGACACACAGGCCAAATCGTAACATCGCGGAACACATGTGTACACACCACCTGGGACTAGGAACCAACCACCCCGTCACGGCCCCAAAGCGCCGATGACGCCGCCACACATGCGCACAACGCAGAGGCCAACCGCAGCGCCATGCATGCGTCGCACACAGACACAGGGACACAACCAAGCAGCACACACATCAGCCCCACCCCGAACGCACATGACACGTGACAGGCCTGCCACAGACATGTCCCCAACGCCCAATTCACGGACAACACCCAACGCCACACAACCGACGCACACATGTCAGTGAAGACACGCAACTGCAGGACACACCCCAGTGTAACAAACATGGCGTAGCACACAGCGGCGGCAACACCAACTAGGAGAAGCAGGGCTCCTTCGGGAAGAGGAACGCCAGTACCACACTGAAACACCCATACCACCCTGCACATATGAACAAGACATATAAAGCGGAACACCAAAGAGCCCGGGGACCGACAACAGGTGGCCCAAGAATAACATTCACACACAAGGCCCAACGCAGAGCGGAAAGGCAGCCTGCCGCCCACACAAGGGAGAGCAGACAGCACTGAATGACCTTCCATTCCAACTCCGAAACCACAGCCCTACGACAGAAGCCGGTGAATACAGCCATTGTCCAAGAATAGACCAACACAGGCATGCCGAGGAGACCGACCACAGGGCAGATAGCGCATATCACAGAAGCACACAACGGACGGGGAAGAAAGAAGAAAACACTCCCCCATGTCGGCCACATGCAAGTTAATTGGAAGGAGTCACACATCACTGACCTTGAACTGTCTGAGAAGCATGTGGGAAGAGGGCCCGTGTCCTCCAAACAAGCCAACAGAACACAAGTCCTGTCTCCCTACGACTACACAGAGCTCACAGCAACCTCGGAGCGTGCACATTGCAGACTGCACACACAGCCGGAGCACGCCACCACAACGCACCGCTGCGAAATGGCAACCGCAACACACCTACCCAACTACGCCGAACAGCTCAAGCTGTACAAAACCAACCTGTTCCATACATTGGGATGCGATCTCCTGTCCCTGCTGAACGTAAGTTACCGACTGACTTACCGCATCACATTGTTCAGCTGCGTCATGCCCGTCTTCTACTGTCGGAGGTGTCCCTACCAGCATCCCGTGGAGATATGCCTCTCCAACCCGGCATGTCTGAAGGCGGACCTGCTACCACTACTCCTCCCTCTGGACGCACACGACAGGGCCTGCTCTGCCTATGGGGGCATGGCGTATGTGGCCAACATCGCACCCGCACTGAAATGGGACCACTGTGCCTCCACACGACGGATCATCGAGAACAGCTACATCGAATGTCACCCAGCATGCCCCATCATGGTCCTCCAAGGGACAACTTACGAACAACACCTTGACAGCCACCATCCGCTACATTGGCTGGCAAACATGTACACCACCAATGACATGGAAGCCCTGCTGGACGGCATCGCATACCTGACAACCTGTCAATTCGTCGGACCACAACGCAGGTTCCCCGAGTGACCTATGATGTCCAACCCCGCACCCATGCTTAGCTTCCGCACGGACTGGCCAGTCACCACCACAACAGCCATACCAAACGACCGGCAACTGTAACCACACCATCAACGACATCGCCATGACATCGGATATGACCGGGACATGCACACTGTTCCCCATCACATCCAGGAACACCGCATGCATCGTGGGAGGCAGTGGCATGGGGTCTGTGTATCGCACCCACATGGACGGAACTGCACGAACAACCAGGACACGACATGGATCCAGCGCACATGGACACACACACCGCTCAGTGGACATGAATAGGTCGCCTGGAGTCTGTGGGTGCTGCACCCCTCCCACCCCCGCCCCGGGAATCCCATACCAGGACCTTTGCATGGACGACAAGTGCATACAACAACAACACGACCCCAGTGACTGTGACATGTCCAGTAACCACCACAGTGCAACAACAAGTGGCACGCCGCTGCATGCACGCAAGCACATGCCCTGATGTCATCTCACATGCACGCGTGCATGAGGAACAACCGCAGCAAACCTGTCACATGGAACTGAGATGGACTGTGCCCATGATGCCAAGCGGTCTGGTAGGCTACATGTATACCGTCTGTGTCAAAGTCCGCAGCTCCGCAGCAATACGTAAATGTACATTAGCACAGCCTTGGCCAAGCAGATGTCACTCTGAAGCCCACATCCCACATGCAACAGCCAATCACATGTAACCCCACACCCTATCCCATTTGCAATCATGCTCAGTATATCCTCAACATGTATTCCGCTGCCAGTAGTGTCCACTATACTGCATCACAGAGGACAGAAGACTCAATATAATGTTTGAAACCAAAACTGTCTCCGCTGACTCATTTCACAAGTACGAATGAGAGAGGATGAGAGTATGTGAAGTACACGGCAGTCGTGACATGACCATGTAGTCCACTGGTATTGGATGTCAACGCAAATGAGTAGCACTACTGTGGAAGACACACATGTGTCGTGTGAAGTCGTATGGACGCAGTGCTCAGGTGGGTGGGTGCGACGGGTAGATGCGCACATGCCAAGTTGGAGCACGCCGTGTTGGGAGGGGTCATGAACAGTACACCACCGCTTCCCTGGGCATTGTGAGAGGACACCTGTCGGGGGGAGTGAACACGTGTGTGCACAGCAGCCGGGCACACGTACAAAGCGGTACCAGGCGCACCTCAGCCCACCCTCTGTGGACAAGCTGGATCCTGTTGTGCGCCCGCCATGCCCCTTGACAAGGCACACACAGCCCCAGTCGACCAGGTGTAACCCCAACATAGTCAATCCGCACAGGCGATACAGGGCACGGGATGGCAGTGGAGCATGGTGTGTGAGAGGTCTCCTCGTGCTCCTCCTGGTCATATCACGCAGGCAATAGAACCTCAACGTCTAGCATGGCACAAGTCAAATGGAAGTGTAGGGGGACGCACCACAGCACGAGCAGCACTGACGTCACGGGAGGTGGCTCGCACCATCCCATCCATTGCCCATCATACCAACCACGCCACATGCCATTGCGACTAAGTGCAAGCGCGTGCGCCACCACCCCCGAGCCCTCCCCAGAGAGGCCAAAGAGTGAATGTGTGGGCCATCAGCCACAGACGGACGCGGCCTGGCCGCAAGGGCAGCCACAGCCACTGGGTGTCGCAGGTGGCGGATCCGGAAGGCGAAGACTGTGATGCATAGTCCATGCAGGCCGGGTCTCCATTTGGGGCACCACGCAGGTGGACGGCGTCCCGCCACACATCATACCCTGAGACAGCCCACTCGTGCAACTGGACCCACACATACACTCCTTGCCCTCTCTGGTGCGAGCTTGGGGCTGCCTGTGCAAGCGCTAGCCTCGCAGGTGAGCATGCATATTGGGGGAGCGAGGGGAGGACATGAGGGCTGGGGCGAAGATGACTGTATCACTGTCAGTTAGTACAAGGGATGACCCAGATGTGGAAAGGAAGAGACGTGTCCCGTGTGTACTGCAACTAGTCGCCAATCCAACTACCCCCCATGTCCGGAATGTAAGCCCGCACCTAGGCCCGCCCATCCGCCACATCGAACATACCACCAGCACGACAACCTTCCCATTCGAAACACTGACTGTGGGTGGCGACCAGTGAACAATCATGTGTAGCCTACCCACGCATACATGTGGGCCCTCCATGATCCATGTCACCTGCGGCAAAGTCATGACATGCGCAATGAGGGAAGTGAGGAGAGCTGTCCGCCCCACGCGCAGAAGGTGCATCAGCTCCACAGACCCAGCAGCGAGTCCAGCAGGGGTCACATGTGCAGGGGCAGCTGTGCCTGGTGTGAAGGCACATGCATATAGACAGCACATCGACCAATGTGTAGTCTGCCCACATCTACAGTCCATCATCATGCGGACATAGGAATTTAACACAGGGCAACACATCTTCAGTTGGTGCACCCACCGTGACCAACAATGCGCAATCATCGACGTACCCGCCCTGTGCATGGCCCCCCACCCAACGGAGGCACATCCAGTGCCACCATCCCACACACACAAGCCTTCCACGGAACATGCTGTGTCCAATGGTCAGTACAGAGTCAGCGCCCATCTGGTGGATCCTGAACAGGAGACACATGCACACACATGCCAGCTCCCACTATGTACGTCTGCCACCTGGCACGTGCAATGTAACCTCTCACCTGTGACGTGTGACTGCAAGCACACAGCCGTCTTGGCATGGGGCTGTCAATGTGGACACCTGTCAATGTTTCGGGAGGTGTGATCCGTACAGTGCTGTACATAGGGTGCAGTGCTGACACCTACTACTGTCTCATATCCCCTCGTGCCACAGGTCCCACTTGTTTTGGCCGCTCAGCCTGTGCCCACATCGTCGTCGTCGTGTGCCATACTCATCCAGCCGCGGAAGCAGTTCCATGCTCAGCAGACATTCATGTTGCCGTGGCGTTGCCGCTTGACGGATATGCAGTCAGTCCCCATCAGCACGCCCCGCAAGTCATTGGGGCCTAGATCCCCATGTGCATGCACATGGCAGTGGTTTGTATCACTAGCCATTGCCATTGTTGGGAGACCTGTGTAAGTGTATTGTGGCCGTGCCGTCCCAGCTTGACAGCTGGGCTGTGGCTCATGTGCTTGCTCAGTCATGTCAGTGATGTGTATGCGAAATTGCTATGTGTCGTGTTGCTTTGACATGTGTCCTCTGCCATTGTCCCTAGGCGGAGACCGAACATTGACCGCCCATACCAATTGCTGGCGGACATGGACGATACAGAGGTTATTAGGAAGTTTCGGCTGGACAGGCCAACCCTGCATCGACTGTGTGCCATGTTAGAACCCCATCTCCGTCCCCGCAGGGTGTATCCGACTGCTGTCACCCCCACGGCTAAGGTGATGGCCGCCATGCATTTCTTCGCCACTGGGTCATTCCAGCACACAGTGGGCATTGGAGGAGGGATGTCCCAGCCCATGTTCAGCAAGGTGCTGAGGGATGTACTGGCAGCCATGATGCTGTACCGAAACAGGTACATCCGCTTCCCCAGGGCTCGTGAATTGGCGGCAGTGAAGGGTGCATTCTATGCCCTTGGCAGAATCCCACACGTCGTTGGAGCCATTGACTGCACACATGTTGGCCTTGTTCCACCACAGGCCACTGAGCACCTGTACCGCAACAGGAAGCACACGCACTCCCTGAATGTGCAAGTGGTGTGCCTTGCGGACATGGTGATCACCCACGTGTGTGCAAAGTTCCCAGGCTCGGCCCATGACGCACACATAATGCGCAACAGCATCTTGCCACGACTGATGTCCAATATGCAACAGGATCGTGCCTGTATTGTCGGTGAGTATGTGGAGTGGTGTAGCGTGCTGGTTGTGCGATGCTGTCCCCTGTCCAGTTGGAATTGCAACGGTTCTCTGTGTCCCTCACACCCAGGTGACTCTGCGTACCCGAATGGGGCATGGCTGCTCAGTCCATTGAGGAATCCTCGCACCCCAGCAGACGATCGCTACAATGAGGCACATGGGAGGACCAGACGTGTGGTCGAGCGTACCTTTGGCCTCCTCAAGTCCAGGTTCAGGTGCCTGGACCGCACCGGGGGTGCGCTGGCGTACTCCCCACAGAAGGTGTGCCGGATAGTGGTGGCGTGCTGCATGCTGCACAATCTGGCCATTCGGAAGCAGATCCCCCTCATCGTGGATGACGGAGATCAACCAGGGCCCCAGCCCGCAGACCAGGACAGCTCGAGTGAGGAGGACAGCGGAGAGGAGGAAGCTGGTAATGTGCGGCAGCAGCTCATCGCCCGCTACTTCACTTGACGGTGAGTGTCCATGTACGACGGCTGATGTGGCTGTATCTGTGCAGGTGTGTGTGTGCTGTGTCAGGGTGGCCGTTTGTTCACTGCGTGCTGTGTGTCAACGCTCCATGGCCAGGGTAGTATGCCACTGTTGGTGGCTGTGGCATTGTGCCCTATTGCTCTTTGCGATGTGTGTACATTGCTTGTAGTTGTTGACATGTACTGTGTGATGGGTGTGTGACACACTCATTGAATGTGCTCCTGTTCTGTCTCCCACCCCTAGGTCCCTACAGGCCCTCCAGATTCCATTGCCATGCCACGCATCAGGTGCCTTTCCGCCCAAGGTGGCCGTTGTATTCCGTACAAATAAAACACAGGGCACAAACAGCAGTTAGTGTAAAAGGTGCATTTATTACAAACTGTGACATGTGATTGTGTGTAAGGTGATGACAAAAGTGGTGCGTGCAGTGACAATGAGCTGTCGGTCATGGCTGCGTGATGCTCAGGGTGTACCCACTGGTTCTATGTCCATAGTCCAACACACACATGCCATCCAGATGGCTGTGTGGAGTGGGATCGTAGTCCAAGTCAATGCAGTGGCTGGTCAAGGAAGGCTGGCGGAAGGCTGGCTGGCTGCCTCACTTGCGTTTGGAGCGTGCGAAGTCCTCCCGGGAGATCTGTTTCCACTTCGGACGGCCCCTTCCACGTTTGCGAGGGGGTGCCTGCTTGCGACATGCTGGTGGTTGAGGTGTGCTCACTGGCTGTGGACGCAGGGGAACTGGACACTGCTGCTCCACCCTGCGCCCCGGCAGGTGGTGGCGGAGGGGAGCTGCTGTCCCTGGCAGTGACCTCACCACCACCACCAGCTGGCCCATGAGGTCCACGAGTTGGCCCATACGGGCGTCCATGGACCTCAGCACCCCCAGCACCTCACGCGTGTCTGAAGCAGACCGGACCCATTGTCCTTGGGCCTCTTCATAGGCCCCAAGGACTCTGGCCATTTGAGGCAGGGCATGGCTCCCAGTGGAGGCTGGCGTTTCCTGACCCTGCTCCTCCTACCAGTCCTGCTGCCACCGGCCTGCCCACTAGCCACATTGCTCACCACGGTCCTCGCTGTGGCTCCCAGGGTGGATCCAGTCGGCCGGGCCACCACCTGCGCTGGGGCTGGTGCCAGCGAAGACGTGGTGGTGGTGGCGGCGGTGGTGGTCGGTGCGGCGATGGTGGCGGTTGCAGCAGTGGTAGTGGCCACAATGACCGTGGGTGTGGCCGCAACGACAGTGGCAGCAGGGGGCTGGGAATGTTCAGCAGCCCTGGATGATGGGTTGGTGGGTAGGAGGGGTCCTGGGGAGCGGCTGGGCCCTGCCACACCAGATGGGCCTGCTTGGTGGTCCGTGTCCGAAGAGGAGGACAGATCCTCCAGATCCGTGTGTCCTCGTTGGGGGCTTGTAGGCTGGCTGTGCTGGCTGCTGGCTCCATCCCCAGCATCCAGCAGTTCGTCACCTGTGGAGAGAATGAGATTTGTTATTGTGTTGCACCTGGCGAAGTATGTAGTTGTCGTCTGACATTAACAGTTCGTGCAATCTCGTACATGGGTTTCCCGGAGGCGTGTGTGTGGCTGTAGCATTTGTAGTTGTGTGTGCTTGGCAATGGGACTGTGTGCTGTGCACATGTGGCATGGGACGGATTGGCCATGCCGATGGGTGTGTTGCTGTGCCCCTACTTATTGTGACTCTGGTGTATGCGGGCTCCTGGCCCATCCTGGGTCTGGTTTGTACTTTGCTTTTGGTGTTCAGATGGGACGCTTAGGAACGCATATGGCAACATGGGGGCCATGCCCCAGATTCGCATTTGGGAGGGAATATGCTTTTGGGGTTCAAATGGAACGCTTAGGAACGCATATGGCAACATGGGGGCCATGCCCCAGATTCGCATTTGGGAGGGGATATGCTTTTGGGGTTCAAATGGAACGCTTAGGAACGCATATGGCAACATGGGGGCCATGCCCCAGATTCGCATTTGGGAGGGGATATGCTTTTGGGGTTCAAATGGAACGCTTAGGAACGCATATGGCAACATGGGGGCCATGCCCCAGATTCGCATTTGGGAGGGAATATGCTTTTGGGGTTCAAATGGAACGCTTAGGAACGCATATGGCAACATGGGGGCCATGCCCCAGATTCGCATTTGGGAGGGATATGCTTTTGGGGTTCAAATGGAACGCTTAGGAACGCATATGGCAACATGGGGGCCATGCCCCAGATTCGCATTTGGGAGGGAATATGCTTTTGGGGTACATGCTGTGAGCCATGGGTGCCGAACGTGACATGTGTTGTGGCAGCATGACAGTGCATGGTTTGAGGTGTGTGCATGCTTGACATGGCCTGCATATTTGCTGTCTGTTGTGATTACTGGACATGGCATTGGACGCATCGTTATGAGTGAGTGATGGTTGTGTGCCAGCCAACGTATTGCAGTTGTCCCATCTCCTTGGTGTGCGTGCTGCCCTGTGCCATGTGCATCACTGCAGTGCTCGGGGGGTGTGGCCCATGTTGTGTGTTGTTGCTCACAGTGTGTCGTGCGCTTCATTGACTTCTGGCACATGGTTGGCCATGGGCATGTATCTTAGCGTGACTGCTGTATGTGTGGCAGCTGTGCGGATGACATGCCTTTCATGAGACGGGGCTGACTGGATGGATGGTATGTTGTATGTGCATGGTGTGTCTGTGTGTTTGATGGGTTCAGTGGTGTTCGTGTGCATTTATGTTGTTCCGCTCTGTTGCGTCTAGTGTTGTTTGTCTTACATAGGCGTAGTTGTGGGGTGTGTGGTTGACAGGCAGTAGGGGCTACATGGACAGGACTTCAATGGTGTTTCGGTTGTGTGTGATGAGTTGCACAGTGGCTGCCGTGTGGTACTATATTCAGTGTGGCTTGTGCATGCAGACGTGGCTCCTTGGGTGTTGCTATGTATGTGATGGGTCATGTGGGGTGTGAGTCTGTTGTTCATGTCCGTGTGCACATTGTTCACTTGTTCGTGACGGTGGGCGGTGCTGCGTCTTCGTCTGCTACGTGACATGTCCCATGTGTTGGTCGTGTTATGGTCCTCATGCCTCCAGTAATCCAGCCCTGTCCAGTTTCCCACCTGCAAGTTGTTCGTGCGTGCACTGTACTGGATGCCACATGGCTCTAAGCGGGGGTGCTCCATGTTGCAGGTCTGTGGGGGTGGGGGGTGTTGTGGGTCGTGGGGTGGCTGGACACCCACTGACACCGATTGCTGTGGACCGTGATGTCTGCCTTTCGGCTGTCGTTGTGCACTGCGGTGGCTGACACGTGGCTGTGGGGTGTGGGGGATGCTCCTCCTTGCTGTGCTGTGGGACTGGGGCCTGGTGTGTGTTGTACTTGGGCTGTCCACCCTCCCACCCACTGCACTTTGTGTTCCTGCCACTTACCTGTTACTTGTCGGTTAGTGCAGCTGTGGCGGACACATGGGTGTGGTGGGTGCTCGTTGTGGCGCTTCTGGCATATTTGGGGACCTGTTGGTGGTTACGTGGCTGGCTGAGTGTACACATGTCCCCACGTATGTTACAGTTGTTCGGTTTGGGCTGTGTGTGGTGGTGTCTGTTGCATGTGTGTGTGATGTGTTGTGTATTGTGTGCTGGACATGGGGGTGTTTGTCCCTGGGAGCTGTGGCATGGTGGTAGTGCATGTGAGTACATAGCGGTGTGCTGGTATACATTAGTTTGTACTTACCAGCCTCCACTCCCCTGCTAATCCGGCGAGGATCTCCGGATGTATTATGACTCGCACCTTCTCCTCCCACGCTTTGAAGGTCTTAAAGAGCGCGGGATTCCCTCCGCCAGTGACGGCAGCCAGCTCTCTGTTTTTGCCCTCCTTCTTCTTGACCAGGCTCTTTACGTCATTCCAACGTTTGTTTATTTCACCTCTGTTCCTGGGCAGGGTCCCGACTGCATTGACCTGGTCTACGATCCGGTTCCACATTCTGTTTCTGGTGGCTAGTGGTGTGTGCTGGACCATGTTCCCATAGATTTGTGGGTACACCTTGATGATCTCGTCGACCATGACCGTCAGCTCAATGGGCGTGTACTTGGGCATTCTTTGTGGTGCCATGGTGTTTGTGGTGCTGGTGCGGTGTGTGTTGTGTAATGTGCAGGGGGTTTGTGGTGCCGGTGTTTGGTGGTGGTGGTGGTGGTGGTGGTAGTGATGTGTGCGTTTCTGTGGTGTGCTGCTGTCCTTGCTGTGTCACTGTGTCCTCTCCTCTCCTCTCTGGTTTGCAATGTAGCAAGGGGTTGTGGTCTGTGGGAGTGCTGCTTTTGTACTCACCTATGTGGGTGTGTCCTCATGGTCTGTTGTTTTCAGGTGTGTTGTGTCTGGGGTTCTGGCCTTTGTATTTTTTGTTTGTCCGGGGGGTGTTTTCGGGATGTGTACTGTGCTTGTGTATTTGTGCGTGCCTTGCTGTGTGGACTTGTTGGCCATGTTGTGTGCTATTGGTTTTGTGAGCGGATGGTTTCTGTGCAGGTACGTGGGCGCCATGGCTTCTGCCGTGTCGATTCTCATCGGCGTTGTTTGCGCTGGCGGGCGGTATATTTGTGGTTTTTCCGCGCTCATGGCTGTGCGATCGTAATTTCACGTGCGGTGTGTCGGCCGTGAGGGCGGGCGGTTTTGTGTTGTCGTGCGTGTTTCCGTCCGTGGCGGGCGGTTTGACTCCGACTCGGACGTTGGCGGGCGGTATTTTGTGTGATTTTTCCGCCGATGGCGGTTTTCGGTTTGTGTAATCGTAATGGCGTGGTCGGTGTTCAGGCGGTGTGTGCGGGCGGATTTTTGCCGCTTCCATGCCTGGCGGATTTTTTTACGCCGGGTATCGTAATGTGCCCCTTAATTATCATTATTTAACAAATAATTACATAATTATAAATAATTTACCTCCCACCATATTCCATTATAAATCACACCAACAATGTTGCAAAACATGACACAATTAACATAATTAATTAACAAATAATTAATTAATTGATAACAACTAACAATCAAAATAAAAACAATTAATAATAAATTAATTCACACAATTAACACTATAAAATAACATTAAATAAATATTATATTACAAATATTTAAAAATGTATTAAAATTAAATTACTTCCCACCATACTCCCCTATCAACACACAACCCGCTCCTAAAAAAATGACACAATTAACATAATTACCAATTAATTAATAATAATTACCAACCAATTAATAATTATTTAATAATATAAATAAATTACCACAATTAATAATAAGAAATGTTAAATACATAATCTGAAAGAGACACGTTAGTGACAGATTCCTTACCTTAGAATATCCCCAGGCGTCAGGCTGGATCCGGAAAGTTTTTGCGTAGCAGTACCCTTACGCGTCGGTAGGCGGCGTCGCGCGGCTCCACGTCCGTCGTCGGGATCGCCGGGATGACTTCGCGGGCAGTACTTAGACGCCGCCCCTGCGCGCTGACGTCAGTTCTTCTTTTTTCCGCGCCAGTAAGTGCAGATCCGGGAAGAGCAGTGCCCTAGTCAATTTTTGACTAAATTTTTGGTGATTTTTTCACTGTTTCTTTTCGAGTCATCTCGACTCCTAGGTGTCGGTAGGGATGCCCGGCTTCAAGCCATGCGACGTCTGTGGTCGAATGATGTCGATCACAGACCCGCACTTAGAGTGTCTCTACTGTCTCGGCCGAGACCACGACACGAAGTCGTGCCCCGACTGCCGGGCCTTACACCCGAAGGCTTTGCGAGAGCGGTCTCGAAAGCTCCTCGAGGTCCGGCAGTCGGCTCCGCGCCGCACCAAGCCCCGGTCCCGTGAGAGGTCGAGGGGCCGGTCGCGGAGCCCCCGCCGGTCGTCGGAGTCCAAGTCTTCGCACTCCTCGGGTAAGTCGAAGCACAAAAGTCTAAGAAGCATCATCGCTCTAAGACTTCGCCTCGCCGGTCTCGCGACTCGGCTGAGGCCCCTGTCGGCACCGTCCCCGCCCCCGCGTCCCCGGACGTGCCTGTGGAGCCGCCCCCGCAATACCCGTCCTTTCCGGGTTCGGGGGCGACTCCGGCCCAAATACAGGAATTCCTGTCGGCCATGGCCTGCCTCTTCGGGCCTCAAGGTCCCTCCGGTGCGCTTTCGGGCCCCGCAGGCCCCGATGGGGTTGCTCCGGCGTCGCCGACGACTCCGGTCCCGGCGTCGCCCGTCCCGCCAGCCTTGATCCCGGCCCCGGCTCCGGCCCCGGCCCCGGCCTCGATCCCGGCTCCGGTGGTACCGCAACCCCCATCGACGCCGGTTGACCTAACCACGCCTCCGCCGGCGCCGATGTCCCCGGTGCCGTTCCTGACGCCGCCCGGGGCTCCGGGCGGCGTCGTTCCCCGGTTCTCTCCGGTTCCGGACATGGCGCCGGACCGACATCGCTCGACGCCGGCTCCGGCGCCGATGAGACCTTGGGTCCCAAATGTCCCTCCTCCTCCTTATTTTGAACCAGAGGAGGACCAGGAGAGCTGGGAGGGGTCGGATGACCCTCTCACACAGCAGTGTGACTATGACCAGGACTGGGCAGAGGAACTTGGGGATGCCAGTGGTCTAGACACCTCCCCTGACACTGGCATGCTGTCTCCTCCTTCCGTGGCAACGGAGGAGGGAGCAAATTTCGTAACGGTGTTGCGTAGAGCAGCTGGAGCCTTACACCTCCAGTTGCCTACTGTGGCTGTCTGGACTAACCTCCTGACGGAAGTGCTTCAGCCGGCGGCTACCTCCTCGGAGCCATTGCTGCCGTTTAATGACGCACTTTCTGACGTTCTTTTGGGCTCCTGGTCCAAGCCCGCCACAGGGGCTCCTGTGGATAGGAACGTGGCCCGACGCCATCGCCCCGCTCCGGGCAACCCCTTGTTTCTCTCTCAACATCCCACCCCCGAGAGCTTGGTTGTCCAAGCCTCTGCCTCCCAAACCGCCTTCCCTACTGCCCCTCCGGATAGGGAATCCAAACGCCTGGACCAATTTGGGAAGAAGGCCTTTTCTTCCTCCAGTGCTGGCTTGCGGTCGGTGAACACCGCATGCCTTTTGGGCCGATACTCCCACTCTCTGTGGGATTCGGTGGCGCAAGTCTTGCCCCAGTGTCCTGAGGAGGTCCAGACACTGCTTTCCCGCGCCATTGCGGAAGGAAGGGATGCAGCAAAGTACACCATCCGTTGTGGCCTTGATACCGCCGACTCGCTGGGCAGATCGCTTGCAACGACGGTGGCGCTGCGTCGCACGCCTGGCTGAGAACAACTGGTTTCTCGGGTGATGTCCAGAACACACTCATGGCCATGCCCTTTGATGGAGTCGGTCTTTTTGGTACCAAAGCAGACCATGCGCTGGAGCGTTTTAAGGACTCACGGGCTACTGCCAAGTCCCTGGGCCTTTCTGCTGTGCGCCCTCCGCTAACCTCTGCTTTTCGCCCCTTTCGTGGCCACGGAAGGGGCGCCCAGTCACGTCCGCTGCCCAGCCACCGGCCCGCGCAGCAAGCGCCTTCGCGTGGCCGAGGACGTGGCTCCCGCCGTGGCGGGTCAGGCAACCAGCGTGCGGGTCAGGCCACCAACCCCGCCCCGTCCGCGGCCTCCAAGCCCTCCTAGTCCTACCTTTCAGGTGCACAGCACGCCAGTAGGGGGCAGGGTCCGCCATCACCTTCCCCACTGGCGTGCCATCACCTCGGACAGGTGGGTCTTGGACATTGTCCGAAGGGGCTACCCCCTCCCCATCGAGACCCCCCCCAGCCATGCCACCTCAATTCCACCGCATGTCAGGGGATCACTTGGTGCTTCTGCAGAAGGAAGTCACGGCCCTCTTGGCCAAGAGGGCCATCGAGCATGTTCCGACCCCAGAAGTAGGACGTGGTTGCTACTCCCACTACTTTCTGGTGCCCAAAAAGGACAAGGAGGACATGCGTCCTATCTTGGACCTCCGGAACGTCAATCGCTTCCTCCGGAAGGAGAAGTTCAAGATGCTCACCCTAGCTCAGGTCTTGACTGCCCTCGACCCTGGAGACTGGTTGGTAGCGTTGGACTTGCAGGACGCTTATTTCCACATCCCCGTCCTGCCGGCCCACCGGCGTTACCTGCGGTTCACGGTAGGCCTCGAGCATTTTCAGTTCACCGTGCTCCCTTTGGCCTTACCAGTGCCCCTCGGGTGTTCACGAAAGTGATGGCGGTGGTCGCAGCTCATCTGCGCCGGGCAGGAGTTCCAGTCTTCCCCTACCTCGACGACTGGCTGCTGAAGGCGGGCTCGTCCCAGGCAGTCGTCTCGTACCTCCAGACTACGGCCGAACTCCTGCACTCGCTGGGGTTCTCCATCAATGTGCCGAAGTCGCATCTGATTCCTTCTCCACAGCTCCTTTTCATCGGAGCAGTTCTGGACACGACGCAGTTTCGGGCCTATCCTCCCGAACGGCGAGTCCGGGATATTCAGGCTATGATTCCGATCTTTCAGCCTTTATCCTGGGTTTCGGTACGGATGACCCTGAGGCTGCTGGGCCTAATGGCCTCCTGCATCCTGCTGGTCGATCATGCCAGATGGCATATGCGGGCTCTGCAGTGGGACCTGAAGTTCCAGTGGGCGCAGCACCAGGGCAACCTGTCCGATCACGTCCAGATCTCGGAGGGGACTGCAAAACAGTTGCAGTGGTGGCTCTCGAACCGGCAATGGGTCATGTGCAGATCCCTCTCCCTTCCCCAGCCAGAGCACACAGTTGTGACGGACGCGTCCCTTCTGGGATGGGGCGGTCACTTGGGAGAGGCGGAGATCAGAGGCCTCTGGTCTCCGGGCGGAGTCCCGGCTCCATATCAACCTTCTGGAGCTCCGGGCGATCCGACTTGCACTCAAGGCATTCCTTCCCTCTGTCAAAGGGAAGGTAGTGCAGGTGTTCACAGACAACACCACCGCCATGTGGTACTGCAACAAACAAGGCGGGGTGGGGTCGTGGACCCTGTGTCAGGAGGCTCTGCGCCTCTGGACATGGCTGGAACATCAGGGCATATTCCTGATGGTTCAACACCTGGCAGGTTCCTGAACGCCAGGGCGGACGAACTCAGCCGCAGGTGCATGATGGATCACGAATGGCGTCTTCACTCGGAAGTGGCGCAAGGACTCTTTCTACAGTGGGGAGAGCCTTGGTTAGATCTATTCGCCACCGAAGAGAACGCGCAATGTCAGCAGTTCTGCGCGTTGGAATTTCCAACGCGGCACTCGCTCGGCGACGCTTTTCGTCGCGAGTAGAGTTGCGGTCTGTTGTACGCCTTTCCGCCTATACCACTTCTACCCAGAGTGTTGAAGAAGATTCGGCACGACTGGGCCTAAGTCATCCTTGTGGCTCCGGACTGGGCTCGAAGAGTTTGGTATCCCGAGCTACTCAGTATGAGCATCGATCCCCCGATCCGTCTGCCTCTTCGGGAGGATCTTCTGTCGCAGCTGCAGTGGACGGTACTCCACCCGAACCTGTCCAGTCTCCACCTGCTTGCGTGGAGATTGAGCGGCGGCAGTTGATTCCTTTCGACTTGCCTCCCGAAGTTTGTGATGTGATTCTGGCAGCCAGGCGTCCCTCCACTAAGGTTCTTCTGTTCCTTCTTTCTCTGGCCCAACAGGGTTCTGCCCTGGGTACCATCAAGGGCTATCTATGTGCCATTTCGGCCTTCCTCAGGCTTCCTGATCAGCCCTCCCTTTTCAAGTCCCCTGTTGTTAACAGGTTTCTAAAAGGCATTACACACCTCTTCCCTCCTGTTCCGTTTGTGATGCCTCAGTGGGACTTGAACTTGGTTCTTACCTTTCTCATGTGCGCTCCCTTTGAGCCTCTACATAACTGTCCTCTTCGTCTTCTGACTCTGAAGACAGCCTTTCTGGTGGCCATCACCTCTGCTCGGCGGGTGAGTGAGCTCCAGGCTCTATCATGCAAACCTCCCTTTCTGTCTGTCCATCCAGACAAGGTTGTTCTTAGGACGCGTCCGTCCTTCTTGCCAAAGGTGGTTACTGCCTTCCACATTGGGCAGACCATCACTTTGCCCACCTTCGTTCCGCCTCCGCATCCTTCCAGAGAGGAAGAGAGGCTCCACCGTCTGGACCCCAAACGTGCGCTTTCCTTTTATATCAACCGCACACAACACTTCCGGGTGGATGACCAGCTCTTTGTTGGCTACGTGGGCGCCAAAAAAGGTCGGGCGGTGCACAAGAGGACCATCTCCCGCTGGGTAACCTTGTGTATCAAAGCCTGCTATTCTTTGGCTAAGAAGGAGCCTCCTGTTGGGCTGCGTGCCCATTCCACCAGGGCAACGGCTGCTACCACGGCTTTAGGCCGCGGTGTTCCGCTGCAGGATATCTGTCAGGCAGCTACGTGGGCCTCGCTGCACACATTTACAAAGCATTACTGCCTTGACAGTCAGGTCCGGAGGGACGGCTTCTTTGGCCGTTCTGTCCTCCAGGACTTCCTTGTCTGATCTTTGTTCGCAGACCCACCACCGGGGTTGGTATTGCTGGGGTATCTATTCTAAGGTAAGGAATCTGTCACTAACGTGTCTCTTTCAGATGCACAAGTTACTAACTTGTGTAACGATATATCTGTAAGAGACAGTAGTTAGTGACAGATTCCTACCGCCCACCCATCCTCCCCGTTTTGCGAACTGATTTCTAGGGTTAAGGACATCCCTTTCAGGGCCCTAGTATTTTTCAGACACCTATGTCAGCTTCTTGCATGGCTCTGCGTTCCTGGCGCGGAAAGTCGTGTACAGAACTGGCGTCAGCGCGCAGGGAGGCGTCTGAAGTACTGCCCGCGACGTCATCCCGGCGATCCCGACGCCGACGACGGACGCGGAGCCGCACGACCGCCGCCTACCGGCAGCGCAAGGGTACTGCTACGCAAAACTTTCTGGATCCAGCCTGACGCCTGGGGATATTCTAAGGTAAGGAATCTGTCACTAACTACTGTCTCTTACAGATATATCGTTACACAAGTTAGTAACTTGTGCATTAATAATTATTAAAAAATATTAATTAAATAATTATAATTAAATTACTTCCCACCCTACTCCCCTATCAACCCACAACCCACCCCTAAACCACCCCTAAAAAAATGACACAATTTACATAATTACCAATTAATGTATATTAATTAACAAAAAATTAATAAATAATTAATAATGAATTAATTACCACAATTAACAAAAAATAAATATCAAATTAATAAATATTAATTAATACATAATATTAATTAATTAATTAGAATTAAATTACTTCCCACCCTAATCCCCTATCAACCCACAACCCGCTCCTAAAAAAGGACACAACATAGTTACCAATTAATTAATAATAATTAACAACCAATTAATCAATAATTAATAATTAATTAATTACAATATAAAATATAAAATACATAATTATTAATTAATAGAAAATATTAATTAATTAATTATAATTAAATTTCTTCCCACCCTATTCCCTATAAACCCACAACCCGCTACAGAACTAAAAAGCAAAATTTATAATTAAAATAAAATTAATAACTTCTAAAAATGATTAATACATTTATTATAATTAAATTACTTCCCACCCTATTCCCTATAAACCCACAACCTGCTACGGAAATAAAACGCATAATTTACTTAAAATAAAATTAATAACTCCTAAAAATGTAATACATATATTAAAAAACAAATACAATACTTAAACAAAAATATAGAACACATACATTTAAAATACATACTAAAAACCATAACACTAATATAAACATCGATATTATTAACAAATATATTTTTACAAACGATATTACTAACTTCGATATTAACAAAAACGATATTTCTTACCTTAAAGTCGATATTCTGGTCCACGATATTCTTGCAGTCGATATTCTGTCATCACGATATTTGCAACTCGATATTGTTGTATGTCGATATTTGCAACTCGATATTATGTCTGTGCACCCTCACCGACATCCTTTTGAGCACTTGGACCAGACCCAACACAGGGGCTCCTGTGGATAGGATTATTGCCCGACGCCACCGCCCGGCTCTGGGCGACCCCACTTTCCTTTCCCAACACCCCACCCCTGAGAGCTTGGTGGTCCAAGCCTCCACATCCAAAGGCACATTCCCTAACGCACCACCTGATAGGGAATCCAAAAAGCTGGACCATCTTGGGACAGCGGTCGGTAAACACCGCATGTCTGTTGGGCCGTTACACCCACTCCGTGTGGGATACAGTGGCGCAAGTGCTGCCCCAGTGCCCGGAGGAGGCCCGGGCCGTACTCTCCTGTGCAGTTACTGAGGGGAGAGACGCAGCAAAGTTTACCATTCGCTGTGGACTGGATACCGCCCACTCGCTAGGTAGGACGATTTCCACATCGGTAGCCCTTCGACGCCTCGCCTGGCTGAGGTCGACTGGCTTTTCCGGGGATGTCCAAGCTACCCTTATGGACATGCCCTTTGATGGCCGTCGCCTGTTCGGCGACAAGGCAGACAATGCACTAGAGCACCGCAATGACTCACGGGCTACGGCCAAGTCCTTGGGCCTCTCCACCACTCGCCCTGCACAGTCTGCCTTTCGCCCCTTTCGTGGCTACAGAAGGGGTGCCCCACCACGTTCCACCCAGGGCCACAGGCTGGCGCAAGCTGTTCAGCCCCTGCGCGGCCGGGGACGTGGGAACAACCGTCGTGGTTCTGGGGGCCAGCGAGCCTCCAAACCCTCCTAGTCTGACCTTCCAGGGCCACCAATCGCCAGTGGGCGGCAGGATTCGCCATCACCTCCCCCACTGGCGCACATCACGTCAGACAGGTGGGTTTTTCAAATAGTCCGAAGGGGCTACTCCCTTCCCTTCGAGACTGCCCCTCCAGCCATGCCACCTCAGTACCATCGCATGTCGGAGGATCATCTGGCCCTTCTCCAACAGGAAGTTATGGCTCTCTTGGCCAAGGGAGCCATCGAGCGAGTTCCTGCCCCAGAAGTAGGTAGTGGTTGCTACTCCCACTACTTTCTGGTGCCCAAGAAGGACAAAGGCCTGCGTCCTTTCTTGGATCTCAGGAACGTCAACCGCTTCCTCCGGAAGGAGAAGTTCAAAATGTTGACGCTAGCTCAGGTCCTGTCTGCCCTCGACCCTGGAGACTGGATGGTAGCGTTGGACTTGCAGGACGCCTATTTTCAGTTCCCCGTCCTGCCGGCCCACCGGTTCACGGTAGGCCACAAGCATTTTCAGTTTTCCATGCACCCCTTCGGCCTTACCAGCGCCCCTCGGGTGTTCACGAAAGTGATGGGGTGGTCGCAGCTCATCTGCGCAGATCAGGGTACCAGTCTTCCCCTATCTCGATGACTGGCTGTTGAAGGCGGGCTCGCCCCAGGCTGTCGTCTCCCACCTCCAGACTACGGCCGACCTCCTGCATTCGCTGGGGTTCTCCATCAACGTGCCGAAAGCACACCTGACTCCCTCTCAGAAGCTCCTCTTCATCGGAGCGGTTCTGGACACGACGCAGTTTTGGGTCTATCCTCCCGAACAGCGAGTCCGGGATATTCGGGCTATGATTCCGATCTTTCAGCCTCTATCCCGGGTTTTCGGTCAGGATGACTCTCAGGCTACTGGGCCTGATGGCCTCCTGCATCCTGCTGGTGTACCATGCCATATGGCATTGGCGGGCTCTGCAGTGGGACCTGAAGTTCCAGTGGGCACAACATCAGGGGAACCTGTCCGATTGCGTCCAGATCTCGGAGGGCACTGCACACCAATTGCAGTGGTGGCTAACGAACCAGGATTGGGTCAACGGCAGATCCCTCTCCCTTCCCCAACCAGAGTTCACAGTGGTGACTGATGCATCACTGCTGGGATGGGGCGGCCACATGGAGAGGCGGAGATCAGAGGCCTCTGGTCTCCGGCGGTGTCCGGGCTCCACATCAACCTTCTGGAGCTTCAGGCGATTCATCTTGCACTCAAAGCATTCCTTCCCTCTGTCCGGGGAAGAGTAGTGCTGGTGTTCACGGACAACACCACCGCCATGTGGTACTGCAACAAACAAGGCGGGTGGGGTCGTGGACCCTATGTCAAGAGGCCCTCCGCCTCTGGACATGGCTGGAACATCAGGGCATATCCCTGGTGGTTCAACACCTGGCAGGTTCGCTGAACGCCAGGGCGGACGAACTCAGCAGCAGGTGCATGATGGATCACGAATGGCGTCTTCCCTCGGAGGTGGTGCAAGGTCTCTTTTAACAGTGGGGAGAGCCTTGGTTAGATCTATTCGCCACCGAAGCAAACGCGCAATGTCAGCAATTCTGCTCGTTGGAATTTCCAAGGCGGCACTCGCTAGGCGGCGCTTTTCGTCGTGAGTGGAGTTGCGGTCTTCTATATGCCTTTCCGCCTATACCACTTCTGCCCAGAGTGCTGAAGAAGATCCAAGCGCGACCGGGCCCAAGTCATTCTTGTGGCTCCGGATTGGGCACGAAGAGTCTGGTATCCCGAGCTGCTACACATGGCCATCGATCCTCCGATCAGACTGCCTCTTTGGGAGGATCTTCTGTCGCAGCAGCAGGAGACGGTCCTCCACCCGAACCTGTCCAGCCTCCACCTCCTTGCGTGGACATTGAGCGGCGGCAGTTGACGTCGTTTGACCTGCCTCCCGAAGTCTGTGATGTTATCTTGGCAGCCAGGCGTCCCTCCACTAAGACGGTATACACCTGTAGATGGAACAAATTTGTGGCATGGTGCGCAGCAAAGGCTGTGGATCCCCTTTCTGCCCCTCTTTCTGAGGTTCTCTTGTTCCTTTTTTCTTTGGCCCAGCAGGACTCTGCTCTGGGCACTCTTGAGGGCTACCTCTCGGCCATTTCAGCCTTTCTTAGGCTTCCTGATCAGCCTTCTCTTTTCAAGTCCCCTGTTGTAAATCGCTTCCTCAAGGGCATTACTCATCTTTTTCCTCCTATTTCCTTTGTAATGCCTCAGTGGGACTTGAACTTGGTTCTGACTTACCTTATGTGCGCTCCCTTTGAGCCACTTCATAACTGTTCTCTCAGACTTCTTACCTTAAAGACTGCTTTTCTGGTTGCCATCACCTCTGCTCGCAGGGTGAGTGAGCTCCAGGCTCTTTCTTCAAATTCCTTTCTTCCCAAGGTGGTTACTTCTTTCCACATTGGCCAAACCATCACTTTGCCCACCTTCTTTCCGCCTCCACATCCTTCAAAACAAGAAGAGAGGCTCCACCGTCTGGATCCAAAATGGGCGCTTTCCTTTTATTTGGATCGCACCAAACAATTCCGAGTGGATGACCAACTCTTTGTGGGCTACGTGGGCGCCAAGAAAGGTCGGGCCGTGCAGAAATGGACCATCTCTAGGTGGGTCGTTTTGTGCATTATGGCTTGCTATTCTTTGGCAAAGAAGGTGCCTCCAGTGGGGCTGCGCGCCCATTCCACCAGGGCCACGGCAGCTACTACTGCTTTGGGACGAGGAGTCCCTTTCAATGACATCTGTCAGGCAGCTACGTGGGCATCTCTGCACACGTTCACTAAACACTACTGCCTGGACAGCCAAGTCCGGAGAGACGGCTTTTTGGCCGTTCTGTTCTCCAGGACTTTCTGGTGTGAACTTGGTTTGCAGACCCACCTCCGGGGTTGGTATTGCTGCGGTATCTATTCTAAGGTAAGGAATCTATAACTAACTGTTTCTTTCAGATGAACAAGTTACTTACCTTCGGTAGCGATATATCTGTAAGAAATATAGGTTAATTATAGATTCCTTACCGCCCCACCCATCCTCCCCGTTCTGCGAACTGACTTCTGGGGTTAAGGATTTCCTTTCAGGGCCCTAGTTTTGTGCACCAGTGGTCAGTGTCTTGCATGGCTCTGCGCTTCTGGCGTGGAAAGTCTTCTACAGAACTGATGTCAGCGCGCGAGGGCGGCATCTAAGTAGCTGCCGTGCCGCAACGTCATCCCGGCGACCACGACGCCAACATTGAACGCGGAGCCGACCGACGCCACCTTTCGACACGCAGGGGTACTGTTGACGGAAAAATTCTCCGGATCCAGTCCAACGCCTGGCGGTAATTCTAAGGTTAGGAATCTATAACTAACCTATGTTTCTTACAGATATATTGTTACCGAAGGTAAGTAACTTGTTCATCACGATTGATGTTGAGGCACCAACGTTCATCACCGGAAAAGCAAACTTTACATTGAGACATCGCTGTCATTTGCCGTCGACAAGTAGATCGACGTCAAGGGACTGAGGAAGGTCGAGGACTTTTTCGACCTCTAATCAGGTATCTAGAAACGCGGAGTAAAAGGAGACATATTTACACTTCTCCGGATTCTGAGTACTCCAGGGCATACTCTCCTTCACAGGAAAGACCGGCTGCACCACAATCTTCGCCTCCACCTCCTTCTCCTCCACCTCAAGTGCCCCTATCTCAAGAGCCTCAAGTGCCTCTGCCTCAAGCGCCTCTGCTTCAAGCGTCTCCAGCTCTGGTGCATCGGACTTCTCCGTCTCACCCACTTCCAGTAGCGCCACTAGACCCTACGCCAAGGCCCAGATCTCATTCACATTATCATCATCCTAAGTGCCGCCATCATAGATCAAGGTCTTCACCATCATCCAGGCGCTCTTGTCATCACCATTCAAGGTCTCGCACCAGACACACCATTGAGACCTCATCTACCAATGCAGGGAGATACTCTCCCTCTTTAACAGACTCTCCTACTCCACATATGTCACCAGTGGCTGACATTACTACCTTGCAAGAAGTTTTGGGGAGGGGTGCCACCAAACTAAATATCCTGTTGTCCACACCAACACCAACTCCAGCTGTGATATTCGAGACCCTTCAGCATAGGTCAGCATCACAGCCTTTACTACTTCTGGTCCCCAGTCTCCTAGACCCAGCTGTGGACCTCCTCTTAACCCCAGCTTCTGTTGAGCCAGCTACATCTAGGCTTCAGAATAAATACTGTCCTCTGGAGTAGGATATTGCCAGATTCAGTCATTGTAGTGGCAGCAGAGAAACACCATGTGGCTGCTCCTGCTTCCACCGATCCTCCGGATAAGGAGAGTCACAAACTAGACTTGGTAGGTCGGAAAGTCTGCAATACCGCTGCGACCACAATGAAGTCTGCCAGCGCCACTGCTCTGCTTGACGGATATGATAGAGCTCTGTGGGAATCCTTGCAGCAGTTCGTAGATCTTTTACCATGGGACAAGTGGTAGGATTTTAACGAAATTCTCACTGAAGAGCTGATGGTCTCTAATCCGATATTTAGCGTTGCAGCAGATTCTTCCCTCCTTGCAGCACACGAATACTGCCACGGTATTGCTCTCCGACGGCATTCTTGGCTTCACCTTGTCTCTCCACAGCCAGAATACCAGCAAAGAATTCTCAATCTACCATTTTCAGGTAACACTCTCCTTGGTTCTCACACCGATGACGAAATGGTGAAGATGAAGGCAGAGATGGAGACTTTAAAAGCCGTCAGCTTAGAGAAACCTAAAGAGACAAAGAAAACCTTCAGGTCATTCCAACGCCATTTTTCTTCACAGAGGGTTCAAACCCCTCGTTGATATCAGGGCAGTCAACAAATTGGTATACAGTCACAACAGTACCAACGATCCTACCAGCCCTACCAGAGGAAGCAGGCCAGAGGAAGATCAAGCAAGCTGCCTGCTCAGGGAGGAAAACAATCAGGTTCAAAGCCTTGAATCTTCCCTTCCCCCTCTTCTGTTACCCACTCCGGTAGGGGGAAGCATCCATCATTTTCTGGAAGAGTGGAAAGACATCACAGAAGATGCCTGGGTTCTGAATATTCACCACTCAGTCACCTTCCATACCTCCGAAACCACCCAGAAGCCAATACCACAGCTACGAGTGGAGGTCAACATCCTCTTACAAAATCAGGTGGTGGAACTGGTTCCTCTTCAACAGCGAGGCACTGGGATGTATTCCAGGTACTTTCTTGTCAAGAAGAAAGACAGGAACGAATTCAGACCCATTCTCGTCCTAAAAAAGGCCAACAAATGGATTCAGCTGTAAAAATTCCAAGTGCTGTCATTACATCAAATTTACCCGTAATTATCCCAAGGGTATTGGCTCTGATCCATCGACCTTCAAGACGCATACTTTCATATTCCAATCGCTCGATTGCATTGGAAGTTCTTGAGGTTTGTAGTGGGGCGCGACCATTATCAGTACCAAGTTCTCCTGTTTGGCCTCAAGTCAGCACCTTGGACATTCTCCAAGTGTATGGCAGTAGTGGCTGTCCATCTACACAAAAAAAGGTATTCCTCTACCTGTATCTAGACGATTGGCTGTTAAAGGCATCCACCTTTCAGGATGCTCAGTTTCATTACAAATGGACTTGCAACCTCCTACAATGTCCGGGCCTTCATATTAACCACACAAAGTCAGCCTCTGTCCCAGTGCAGCTAATACACTACCTAGGGGCTTCCATCGACACCTTGCAAATAAAAGTGTTTTTTTCGGTGGAGAGACGCTTATCAATCCTTCGGAAGGCTCATGGAAGCTTTTCATTCGACCATGAGAACAGTGTCCTCTCTCCTTGGCTCGATGGCCTCCTGCAGTTTTCTCACACCCAATGCCCCTCTCCACATGAGGCCCGTACAGGAATGCCTTGAGGACCAATAGGACCAACTGACAGGCAATTGGGACCACAGGATTCAGCAAGGCTGTCCTTGAAATGGTAGTTGTAGGAAAGTAGGATCTGCTTTCATGGTTACCCCCACTTTTTGCTGTGTCAGTATGTTATATGACTAGTCTGACTGGGTTCCTGCTATTCAGGACCCCAGTCACCGTTCTTCCTCCCTAAATTGCCCATAGTAAGTACTGTTGTACATCCACAATTGGCTACTGGTGTCCCCTTGTAAATCCCTAGTATGTGGTACTAAGGTACCCAGGGTATAGGTACACCAGGGGTCTCCCATGCGCTGCAGTATGTATTCTGTCACCCACGAGAGACCACTCAGATTGTGACTACAGGCCTGCCATTGCAGCCTGTGTGAGTTGGTGATAGCACCGCTCACAGCAGATATAAGTTTCTTTTTATCTGAGGTCACTACACCTAAAACCTATAAGTCACCCCTATGGCAGGCTCTTCAGTCCTGAGGGCAGGGTGCTTGGTTGTAAGTGTGAGGTGTTCCTGCATGAGCAGGACACCCCTACAAACCCCTTAGTCGATTCTCCAGGCTTTGTAAGTGCGGTCAGCCATTTTAATACATCTGAAAGAGACAATTAGTTATAGATTCCTTACCTTAGAATGACCCCCAGGCGTCAGACAGGATTCGGAAAGTTTTTTGTCAGCAGTTCCCCTGCGCGTCGAAAGGTGGCATCGGTCGGCTCCGCGTTCGTCGTTGGCGTTGTGGTCGCCGGGATGACGTCACGGTAGCTACTTAGACGCCGCCCTCGTGCGCTGACGTCAGTTCTTTCTTTTTCCGCGCCAGCCAGTGCAGATCCGGAGAGAGCGATACCTCCAGTCACTTTTTGACTGACTTTTTGGCGACTTTTGTCAACACCGTTTTTGAGTCTTCGACTCCTGGTGCACGTCAGGGATGCCCGGCTTCAAGGCTTGCGGCTCCTGCAGCCGGCTGATGTCGGTGACGGATCCGCACCTCGTGTGCCTGTTTTGCCTGGAGCTCGACCACGATCCCAAGTCGTGCTCCGAATGCCGGACCATGAATCCGAAGTCTTTGCGGGAGGGGTCCCGAAAGCTTCTCGAGGCCCGGCAGTCGGCTCCGCGCCGTTCGAGGTCCCAGTCGCGTGGGAGGTCGAGTGACCGGTCGCGGAGCCACCACCACCAGTCCTCTTCGAAGTCTTCGCACTCCTCAGGTAAGTCGAAGAAGTCGAAGAAGCATCGTCGCTCTTCGTCTTCCCGTCGCTCGGCCGACGCGATGAGGGGATGCGGGTGGTGCCCCTCCCGCGGCTCCACGTGTGGAGCCCAAAGGGTCGACTCTGAGTTTCCCTCCCTTCCCGGGACCCGGAGCGACCCCTGCCCAGCTTCGGAGTTTCTACGAAGCAATGCATGCCATCTTTGGGCAGCCCAACTCTGCCGGCGCGCCTCCGGGCCCCGCGGACTCGGCTATGGGCCCTGGGCCTTCGATGCCGGCGGGATCGGCGCCGGTCGACCTGATTACACCTCCCCCGGCGCCGATTCCACCGGCACCACGTCCGCAGCCGATGCCTGTTGTGTCCCCAGCCGGCGTCGACCCCGGCCTCTGCCCTGAACTGGACACGGAGCCGGACTGGCGTCGACTGACGCCGGATCCGGTGCCGATGGGTACCTTTGTGCCCTTGTTCTACCCTGGTGCTCCAATCAGGCCAGATTGGCAACCAGAGGAGAGTGAGGAGGAGTGGGAGGGGTCTGGAGACCCTCTAACTGACCAGTTGGAGTATGACCCGGACTGGAGAGAGGAACTGGGGGAAGCCAATTGTCTAGATACTTCCCCAGACCTTGGCATGTTGTCTCCTTCTACCGTGGCTACGGAGGAGGGAGCTTCTTACGCAGTGGTGTTGCGTAGGGCGGCCGAGGCTCTCAACCTCGAGCTACCTACGGTGGCAGTCAGGACTAACCTCCTGACAGAGGTGCTTCAGCCGGCAGCGAGCTCTTCGGAGCCCCTGCTGCCGTTCAATGAAGCCCTAACCGACATCCTTTTGGGCACCTGGTCCAGGCCCAACACAGGGGCTCCTGTGGATAGGATGATTCCCCGACGACACCGCCCGGCCCCGGGCGACCCCACTTTCCTTTCCCAACACCCCACCCCAGAGAGCTTGGTGGTCCAAGCCTCCACATCCAAAGGCGCATTCCCTAACGCACCACCTGATAGGGAATCCAAAAAGCTGAACCATCTTGGGAAGAAGATGTTTTCTTCCTCCAGCTTGGGACTGCGGTCGGTAAACACTGCATGTCTGTTGGGCCGTTATACCCAATCTGTGTGGGATACGGTGGCGCAGGTGCTGCCCCAGTACCTGGAGGAGGCCCGGGCCGTGCTCTCCCGTGCAGTTGCTGAGGGGAGAGACGCAGCGAAGTTTACCATACGCTGTGGACTGGACATCGCCGACTCGCTAGGTAGGACGATTTCAACGTCGGTAGCCCTTCGACGCTACGCCTGGCTGAGATCGACTGGCTTTTCTGGGGATGTCCAAGCTACCCTTATGGACATGCCCTTTGATGGCCGTCGCCTGTTCGGCGACAAGGCAGACAATGCACTAGAGCACCGCAATGACTCACGGGCTACGGCCAAGTCCTTGGGCCTCTCCACCACTCGCCCTGCACAGTCTGCCTTTTGCCCCTTTCGTGGCTACAGAAGGGGTGCCCCACCACGTTCCACCCATGGCCACAGGCTGGCGCAAGCTGTTCAGCCCAGGCGATTCATCTTGCACTCAAAGCATTCCTTCCCTCTGTCCGGGGAAGAGTAGTGCAGGTGTTCACGGACAACACCACCGCCATGTGGTACTGCAACAAACAAGGCGGGTGGGGTCGTGGACCCTATGTCACGAGGCCCTCCGCCTCTGGACATGGCTGGAACATCAGGGCATATCCCTGGTGGTTCAACACCTGGCAGGTTCGCTGAACGCCAGGGCGGACGAACTCAGCAGCAGGTGCATGATGGATCACGAATGGCGTCTTCCCTCGGAGATGGTGCAAGGTCTCTTTTAACAGTGGGGAGAGCCTTGGTTAGATCTATTCGCCACCGAAGCAAACGCGCAATGTCAGCAATTCTGCTCGTTGGAATTTCCAAGGCGGCACTCGCTAGGCGGCGCTTTTCGTCGTGAGTGGAGTTGCGGTCTTCTATATGCCTTTCCGCCTATACCACTTCTGCCCAGAGTGCTGAAGAAGATCAAGCGCGACCGGGCCCAAGTCATTCTTGTGGCTCCGGATTGGGCACGAAGAGTCTGGTATCCCGAGCTGCTACACATGGCCATCGATCCTCCGATCAGACTGCCTCTTTGGGAGGATCTTCTGTCGCAGCAGCAGGAGACGGTCCTCCACCCGAACCTGTCCAGCCTCCACCTCCTTGCGTGGAGATTGAGCGGCGGCAGTTGACGTCGTTTGACCTGCCTCCCGAAGTCTGTGATGTTATCTTGGCAGCCAGGCGTCCCTCCACTAAGACGGTATACACCTGTAGATGGAACAAATTTGTGGCATGGTGCGCAGCAAAGGCTGTGGATCCCCTTTCTGCCCCTCTTTCTGAGGTTCTCTTGTTCCTTTTTCTTTGGCCCAGCAGGACTCTGCTCTGGGCACTCTTGAGAGCTACCTCTCGGCCATTTCAGCCTTTCTTAGGCTTCCTGATCAGCCTTCTCTTTTCAAGTCCCCTGTTGTAAATCGCTTCCTCAAGGGCATTACTCATCTTTTTCCTCCTATTTCCTTTGTAATGCCTCAGTGGGACTTCAACTTGGTTCTGACTTACCTTATGTGCGCTCCCTTTGAGCCACTTCATAACTGTTCTCTCAGACTTCTTACCTTAAAGACTGCTTTTCTGGTTGCCATCACCTCTGCTCGCAGGGTGAGTGAGCTCCAGGCTCTTTCTTCAAATTCCTTTCTTCCCAAGGTGGTTACTTCTTTCCACATTGGCCAAACCATCACTTTGCCCACCTTCTTTCCGCCTCCACATCCTTCAAAACAAGAAGAGAGGCTCCACCGTCTGGATCCAAAACGTGCGCTTTCATTTTATTTGGATCGCACAAAGCAATTCCAGGTGGATGACCAGCTCTTTGTTGGCTACGTGGGCACCAAAAAAGGTTGGGTCGTGCACAAACGGACCATTTCTAGATGGGTCGTTTTGTGCATCAAAGCTTGCTATTCCTTGGCAAAGAAGGAGCCTCCAATGGGGTTACGCGCCCATTCCACCAGGGCGACGGCAGCTACCACTGCTTTGGGACGTGAAGTCCCCCTTAATGACATCTGTCAGGCAGCTACGTGGGCATTGCTGCACACATTCACAAAATACTACTGCCTGGGCAGCCAAGTCCGGAGAGACGGCTTCTTTGGCCGTTCTGTTCTCCAGGACTTTCTGGTGTGAACTTGGTTCGCAGACCCACCTCCGGGGTTGGTATTGCTGGGATATCTATTCTAAGGTGAGCAATCTATAACTAATTGTCTCTTTCAGATGAACAAGTTACTTACCTTCGGTAACGATATATCTGTAAGAGATATAGATTAGTTATAGATTCCTTACCGCCCACCCATCCTCCCCGTTCTGCAAACTGATTTCTAGGGTTAAGGACTTCCTTTCAGGGCCCTAGTTTTGTGCACCAGTGGTCAGTGTCTTGCATGGCTCTGCGCTTCTGGCGTGGAAAATTGTGTACAGAACTGACGTCAGCGCGAAAGGGCGGCGTCTAAGTAGCTACCGCGACGTCATCCCGGCAACCACGACGCCAACGACGAACGCGGAGCCGACCGACGCCACCTTTCGATGCGCAGTGGTACTTGAAAAGAAGTCGCAGCAGTCGCGGTAAGGTGAATTTCTTTATTCAGTAGGAGAAGTCACAAGTAACGACCGGCCAGAGCAACAGCACCATAAACTGCCGTTCTGACCGTTCCACATGCCACCATTCTGAGTTGGAACGATAATGGTGGCATGTGCACTTAAAGTTACACGAACCCTAAACCAGCACAAGACCCAACACATCTTTCCCCTTAACCAAACAAACATGACAAAGTTATTATGACTATAAATCAAAAACAGCAAAATGCAATGCAAGAGAATAAACTATCATTACAGTCAAAAATTTCTAGACATCAATATTTGACATAATCTTTTAACCAAATTGAAGGCTTCTTCTCTCTTACAGAAGTTCTGGATTTAGACTCACTTTGACTAGAAACAGGGCTACCGTGAGGCAAATCTACATCAACATTTCCAAATGAATTCTGTTTGGATAACTTCTCCATATTCCACCATTTGCCATCATTTAACTTAACAGACCTGTTCCTTGTGAAAATGATTTGTTTAGGACACGAAAACTTAGAATGACCCTTGGTGATATGACCAGGTAATTTTACCTTGACCCAATCCCCTACCTTAAAATCAAACTGTTTTCTTCCTTTAATGGGTTCATTGGTGGTATATTTATTCTGGGCTTTAAAACATTCAGCCTTCACTAAGTCACGATTGACCTTTGGAACATTAAGATCTTGCATCCATGGCCTAACCAACTTAGATGCTGCAGATCTTCCCTTTAGTAATGTGAAAGGTGAGACTTTTGTTACAGCATTAGGTGTGGTACGTAAAGCCCACAACAAATTGGAAAGTTCTTTCCTCCAGTCTAAACCATTCACCACAGATAACTGAATGCTATCTTTGATAACTCTGTTGCAGCGTTCCACTAAACCATTGCTGCGGGGATGATATAGTGAAGTGGTGATGTGTTTGATGCCCCAATGAGATAAAAAATCTTGAAACTCCTTGGATACAAATTGTACCCTATTATCCGTGACTAATTCAACTGGAGCACCTTCCTTTAAAAATAGAGATTCCAGAAAATTAATTACTTCAACTGTAGTTGCCGATTTCACGAATTTAACTTCAGGCCACTTAGTACCATAATCCATTAACACCAAACCAAACCTACTTCTCTCGTCCAATACATACATTGGACCAATAATATCAAGGGCTAATTTAACCCAAGGTTTGTCAGGAACGGGAATCGCTTCAATGGGGCTAGGAAATGTCACCTGAGATTTGTCACTGGTTGCACATGATATACAATCCCTTACAAAATGTTCCACAGAACGATCCATACCAGGCCACCAGAACACTTCCCTAAGTCTTCTCTTCATCGCTCTCATGCCTATGTGACCTTCATGAGCCAAGATTAAGATTTTGTTCTGAAGAGACTCTGGTACAACCAACAAATCCGTTCTTTTAAGAATACCTGACTGCAAATTTAGTTCGGGAAAAACATGCTTAAAAGAAGCTACATCTTCATGCTTAGGCAACCAACCTTTACCAAGCATTGAAATTACAACTTGCAGCAACACGTCATCCTGAACCGCAGATTTCCATTCTTCTTCTGAAATGCATGAAAAACTGGAATCGACTAATGAAGCTACAACGCAAAACTCCTCCTCCTTCTGTTCACAAGATTGGTCAATTACTAAAGGCAATCTAGACAAACAATCTGCAAAAATATTCTTAACACCAGGAATATATTCTAACTGAAACTGGAACTCCATCAATCTAAAGTGCCATTTGGCAATGCGAGGAGTGGCATTACCAGCTCCTTTGGTGGTAAGTAAATTAACCAATGGCTTATGATCCATGCGAATAGTGAATTCAGAACCCCACAGATATTGTCTGAAATGATCCACACCCCACCAACAGGCTAACGCTTCCCGCTCTATCACGGAATAAGTGGACTCTGCACCTCTCAATGTGCGTGAAGCAAAAGCTACTACCTCTTCCTTTCCCTCTCTGACCTGTAGTAGAACAGCCCCTAAACCATATTGACTGGCGTCGGTGACTATAATGGATTTATCATGTGTGTCAAACGGTTGAAGAGGAATGGCCATGCTTAGTTCAAGTTTAATGGACTGAAATTCTTTTTCTAGTACAGATGACCAAATAAATTGTTGGTTCTTTTTCATTAATGATCTTAAATTGTGTGTCTTGCTACTACAATTAGGAATGAACCTGGCATAAAATTCTAACATGCCAAAAAATGATCTGAGCTGATCTTTGTTCTGTGGAGAAGGAAACAATTTTATAGCATTAACTAAATCTTCTTTAGGTTCAACACCTTTGGCAGAGATTTTATAACCAAGATAATTCACTTCATTGACAGCAAATTTACATTTTTCTGCTTTTAAGGTTGCACCATGATCTGTTAAAATGGATAAAACAGTGGCTAACGTCTTGTCATGTGACTCTAAATCCTTACCGTGAACCAAAATGTCATCTTGAAAACATTTTACATTAGGTACATTCACAAAAATAGATTCCATTACTCTTTGAAATACAGCTGATGCTGAAGCCAATCCAAAAGGCATTCTTTTGAATCTGTATGCACCCATTGGAGTGACAAACGATGTAAGATGACGACAGTCTTTCTTCAACGAAATTTGATGATAAGCTGATGACATGTCTAAGGTAGTGAATACCTTAGCATCTTTAAGAGACGTTAGCATTTCTGTGATGTTCGGTAGAGGATGCCTATCTACCCATATCTTGTCATTCAAGTCTCTCAAGTCTATGCACATCCTGAGAGTACCATTAGGTTTCCTGGCTAAAACCACTGGAGAAAGCCATTCGGAGCTCTCTATGGACTCAATGATACCTTGACTGCAAAGAGATTCAAGTTCATTAGACAATTCCTTCTTCATGGCTATGGGAACTCGACTACATTTGTGCACTATGGGTTGAATACCTTGCTTAAGAATAATCTGATGCGAAAAACCCTTTATTTTGCCTAGTGTATCACTGAATACAGAAGGAAAGGAAGATTTCCAATCATGGGAGTCTACAGTGCTTATAGATGCAAAATGGTCTCTAAGCAAAACCTGTTCGGAACTGTTGGGATCTAAAATGATTCCTAAATTTTTCTGTTCCAACCAGCCAAGAAGGGATGATTTATCTTCAGCAACATAGACAGTGGCAGTAGTACAATTATTTTTAAATGTTAAAGTGCAATCAAATTCCCCCAAGACTTGAACAGGCTTACCACCGTAAGCTACTGGTTTAATCAAAGATTTCCTCAAAGGAATATCAGTTAATTTGCACCATTCTTCAGGACCAATTAGTGTGCAAAATGAACCAGAATCAGCCATCATGGGAATGTAATTGCCATTTACACCAATTTGACAGTATGGTCGTTTTACGGTGTTGGATTGAAGTTTTAAAACAAGAGAAGCATTTTCAGAAAAACTAGGATTCGAGACTGTGCTATTTTGTAATGCATTGTCATACACATCTATAACATTTACTATTTGAGATTTGTTCATCAAATCTTGAGCTGTACTAACCATGTTAGAGGAAGATAACATCATAATTTCATTGCCATCCTCGCTGTCGGAATTCTGATCAGTTTCAGGTTTGGCTTCAATTGAAAGAACTTTTTAGCGTGATACTTTGCATTGGAATAACTAGGTTTCGATTTGCAAACTTTGGTGAAATTACCTTTCTTTTTGCATTTAACACAAAATTTATCTAATGCAGGACAAAAAGGAACATTACCCAAATGATTTCTACTGCCACATCTATAGCATTCAAACGTTTTTCGTTTGTCATAGTTAGTTTCTTTTTGACTACAGCCTTATCAAGGGCAAGAGCATGTATTTTGGTATCCAAAGCTATTTGGTCCATATATATAGCTGTGGATTCCATATTTTTTGCTATTTCTAGGGCTTTGTCTAGAGTTAAATCTTGTGTAGTTAATAACTTTTCTTGAACCTTTTACTATTAGTTTTCTCAACTAATTGATCTCTCAACATTTCATCTTGAAAGGTTTTGTAGTCGCAGGTGGAAGCTAAAACTCTAAGATCACTTACAAAAGTATCAACCGGTTCACCAGGTAACTGTTTCCTCATATAAAATTTGTGTCTCTCCATAATAATATTACGTTTCTTTTTAAACCTGGTGTCTAACATTTTTGTGGCTGATGAATACTCATCAACAACGTCACCTTCGCCCATGACTACAGTGTGAGGTAAGTGTTTCAAAACTTTTCTTCCTTCAGTGCCTAAGGAGTGACGCAGTAAAGCAAATTTTTTCTTTTGAGTGAAAACTTCAGCTTCAATGGCTTCTAAATAAGCCTCGAAACCTTCAAACCATAACTCCCATTCTACAGGAGGTTCACCTGGAGTGGCAAGAAAAGGAGATGGAGGCAGTACAGATTGTTGCATGGTGCCAGTTGAAATACACTGCAATTAACAATAACACAAGAAAGTTAAAAAAAACAAAAACTTGAAGGATGCAAGTATCGATACACAGCTAATAAAGATGAATCAGATTAAAGCTGTGCACTTCAGCGATGTAATAACCTGAATGCACGATGTTCAAAGTCATACAGGGACTTTGAAGAGCCAAAATGTACTTATTTAAAGCTGTGCAAATCAGCGTTGAGTAGTAGGTTGTTTGCACGATGGCAGAGAAAATGTACTTATTTAAAGCTGTGCAAATCAGCGTTGAATAGTAGGCTGTTTGCACGATGGCAGAGTAATCCACAATGCTTGCTGATGAGACAAGAAATAAAGTCTCTTTAAAGATGGCCGCCACAACGTGATGTGTAGCTCTGTGAAATTCGTGCTGAGCAATACAACATAAGATGCCCAATTTAATATGCGAGGCAGGATTGCAGGGAACCAAATGGTGCTAGTTTACAGCTGTGCGAATCAGCGTTGCATAACTAGCTGTGCGCACGATGGCAGAGTATCATACTTTCAGTGCCAGTTGAAGAACAAGGTTTCTTTCAAGATGGCAGCCACAACGAGACGTGTAGCACAATGAAATTCGTTGCTAGGCAATGAAGATCAACACAGCACTGCGCTGCGTGGTGAAACGTCGGGTTGACGTAGAGCAAAACTCCGGATCAACGCGCATAGGAGAGCGCGAGAACACCTGAGGTGGCAAGCTGAGCACGAGCGGTCTGGATTTGGTATACAATCTGACGAAAGTCATGAAAACCTACCAGACTCAGCATATGTTCCGGGAATGCTCTTTCGTACCTTCAACGACGCTCACTTATATATTTTATTGAGGAACTGCCAAGTCGTCCGAAGCGGAGCGGAGAACACGAACCAGTCGCGAACAAGATCTCCTCTGCTGTCGGGAAGCTTCCAGCCGGTCCAGGGTCCAACTCCGGTCGTCGCCAGTGAAAAGAAGTCGCAGCAGTCGCGGTAAGGTGAATTTCTTTATTCAGTAGGAGAAGTCACAAGTAACGACCGGCCAGAGCAACAGCACCATAAACTGCCGTTCTGACCGTTCCACATGCCACCATTCTGAGTTGGAACGATAATGGTGGCATGTGCACTTAAAGTTACACGAACCCCTAAACCAGCACAAGACCCAACAGTACTGCTGACGAAAAACTTTCCTGATCCAGTCTGACGCCTGGGGGTAATTCTAAGGTAAGGAATCTATAACTAATCTATGTCTCTTACAGATATATCGTTACCAAAGATAAGTAACTTGTTCATATAGTGGACATCAGTCATTATGAGGTGTTTAACTATATAGTGGCTGCACCGAACCTGGTTATGTTTGGTATCAAACATGTTGGAATCTGGACTGGCGGTAGAGATGGGTAAATCGATAAATCTTTCTGCAACACATGGAACTGTAGATCCTCGCAGCACTGTGCAATTTGCAGAGGGTGAAGCTCTGTTAGTGGGCAGGAGGGGTAGGAGGGGGTGAAAGCCACGGTATCCCTTTAACCGTCATACCCAACCCCGTTAAAACCAATACAGGACCTGAGGTGGTGGACAAAGGTCGGCGCGATAAAGCTATGATGAAGGATGGACAGAGAGACACCCTCTCAAACCTAGATAACCTAGGCGCAAGAAGTAAAAATGATATCCAGAACACGAGCAAGGAAACCGACTCTGGGGATAACTTCTACTCTATATCAGACCACTTGGACTCTTCTGACAATGAGATAGAGTCAATTCTAAACTTTTGTGCAAAGAGTGCATAGTGAGCTAAGCAGCAGGCACCCCGATGACACGGGCACTGATACCCCGGAAGCCAGCCCTCGGACAGTGCATAAGAGACATGATCTGGGAGATGGGGCTATGCAGGCAACGGGCAATGATGCCTTGCTATGGGACTACTCTTTTTCGGCGGAACTGGTGGTAGATAGTGGGCGCATCCCTGAGTTCAACAAGGAGAGCATGGTAGAAAAACCTGAAGAGATTTCGTTAGCTCAGATGTATCAGACTATAATGACCCACAGGGAAGAAACGCGTACTGAGATTTAACGGCCCCAAGGTGCTTACCGCAAACTTCAGAACTCTGTCCGTCGCATTGTGAAGTCATGCTCTTAATTCACTGAGAGGTTTAATGAAGCAGAAGCTCGGATCTTGTGTCTAGAGGATGAGCTGGCAGCTCAGAAGGCGGCAACTGAGGCTATGCGTTCATTAAAAGAGGATACACAGTGGAAGATGCCAGACATGGAAAATCGCCTCCGGAGAAATAACCTGAGAGTGTTGCAGATCCCAGAGGGCGCAGCAGGCCAGGACCCCCGCAAATACATCATTGAGTTATTTTCTGAAGCTTTTCCTGAACTCACGCAATGGGACTGGCAACAAGAGATCCAAAGAGCGCACCGATTTCCATTTAATCTTCGAGCAAGACCAGGACAGGCGGCTTCTAAACCTAGGGCGATACTAATCTCACTCAATAACTTTTTGGCCCGCCAGGCTGTATTCGAACTTGCACGCCCAGATAGAAAGAGGGCTGGTAAAGGGATAGAATTTTTTGTAATGCCAGATTTTTGTCACCATACAGTGGAGAAACGTTTGCAGCTACGTGAGCTTATTGCTCCATTTCAGGGCAAGGGCACCCAAGCCTTTCTCCTTAACCCAGCTAAGCTAAAGGTCATATGTAAGGAGCATACTCGGTTTTTCACCTCTGAGGTGCAGGTCAAATAGTACTTACAAGCCATCTAAGATAGGGGCTGGCTGCTGCGGGTGACGAAGCTTATATGTATGCTGTTCTAGTTTTTCGGTGTCTTTGGTCTTCCCTTTTTTTCTATCTTTTTTTGGGATTGGTTTCTTTACACTGTATAGGTGGTGGGGGTGCTTTGTGCGATAATATTATATAGAGTGTAGGTGGGGGGAGCAGCCGGTTAGCGGGAGCTTGTCATCTCAGGGACCATTGGTCCTAATGCCTCACTACAGGGGAGGGGGGAGGTCAGGTTGGGTTCAGGGGAGGTGGTGTGGGAAGGAGGGGGTGTCGGATGGGTGGGGGGATGTGGAGGGGCTCGGGGGCAGGTGGGGTCAGGTGGGGTGGGGGAAGGTGGGTAAAGCAAAAGCAATCCTTAGCATGATAAGCATAATAAGGATGAAAAAGCAAAGATCTATGTGGCTACACAGCAGGAGTCACGAGCGGGGGGAAAGTAGCTTCATTCGATGAGGGATAGGATGATTAATTCAGGATTATGCATCTGTTCGTTTAATGTGTGTGGGCTAAATAACACTGGGAAAAGACAAAGAGTGGCCACAGAGCTATTTGTGATGCACCCCGACCTGGTTTGTTTGCAGGAAACACATATACCGTGGGGCAAGCGGAAGAGTCTAGCGGAATTAGGGTATACGGTATTGTCATGTTCACAACAGTCTACAATGACCCGGGGGGTTGCAGAGTTAGCTAAGCAGGGAATCCAGGGATCAGGTCGTTTGCTGGTTGACAAACAAGGCCGATGAGCTATTATGGAATGCACTGTGGGGGTGGGTAAGTTCTCTTTATGCACAGTGTATGGCTCTAATTTTGATGAGGTGTCGGTGCTGGAGGGGCTTAATGTGGAATTGGCATCATGGCCTACCCCACTCATTTTATGTGGGGATTTTAATGTACACCTGGGATGTCGGGATTTACAGCTAGGCATACAGAACTATAAGGGTAGGAAACCTAAGGTGTTTAAGGCACTACAACATCTGTTGACCGATCATGGATTGGTCGATGTATGGGCGGCGCTGCGGGATCCAGACCCAGGATATACGTTCTGCTCCCATCCACACAAAAAGTTAGTCAGGTTGGACTACTTTTTTATATCACCAGCATTACTAGCAGGAGCCAATATTCAAGTTTTCTTCAGACCACGGCCAATATTCAAGTTTACTTCAGACCACGGCCCCGTAGTGGTGGATATTTTAGCTCTCAACATCTGTACGGCAATAATTATTCTAAAGTGCAAAAAAAGTTCATACTTAATTCCATAGCTGCCATGTATATTCTCCTTGTCTATTATAGATCTTTTTTCAATGTGAATTTATACATCGATTTTTCTTTTTTGTTTTATTTTTGAAGTGATAGTGCTCAATAGTACTATTAAAATGCTTTTGCAAAACTTCTAAAGTGCTTGACTGTTTTCACTATTCTTAGTCTAAATACACCAGACTCCCCCTCATTATAGAGTTTTCTGTATATCCTCATATCTTTTAAATAGATAGTTTTAAAAACTGTCATATTAAAGTGCTTAAGTGTTAAAAAATCTAAATCTAAAGTGCCAGTGCTTTCACTCCTACTAAATGTCCTCTAACAACCCACTCAACAAATTATCTTTTCCATTTTCTTTGTTTCGCTCCTACTGATGAATGTGCAGAATCAGATATAATACTTAATCAATAAAGGCATGTAAACAATTCCTCGTCCACATTAAAACCATTGGGTTCCTTACTATCTAATTCTTTTTTATTTTTTTTTATTGTTTTTTATTACGTGAGAAAACAAATTTTATACAAAGACAGTTCGAGCTTCTACAGGAAAACTCGCACAAATTTTTAACTGTTTTTTCCCCCCGCCCCAATCACCAATCAAAAACACTTTACCTGATGAGTTTTTAAAACCTAAGGTCTAAGACATCTTTATCCAACATCCTTCTCTTGTCTATTTTGGTAGTTCTTTAACAAAATCTCTTCCTTTTCACAATTCAATTATTCTTCTTAATTTGACTTACGTATACATATTTTGCATATATTGCATTAAACATTACACATTACACTCCATGCCTTTTTACACATCATCTACAAAATTAAAAGACCCAAAATGCATATTTTATCCAATCATCAAGTAAAAATCAAAAGAAAGGATAGCACTACATAAAACTCCATTATCTAACCTCCTAACCTATCCTTCTTCTTGCTCTAGAATGCTAGTGCGTACAATTAATCTTATTAAATTCATTTTGTTCAGTCCCCCGTATTTGTGCAATATCAGCTTAATTTGATAAAGTGCAAGTGCCATGTTCCGGAGAACAAATGTGCAAATGTGCAAATGTGCAAATGTACAAAGGAGAAAAAACAACAAAAACAACATTTATTATAACAGCCTTATTGTTAAGGTGCATTTAATTAAAAATATATATTTCTAAGTTCTTAATACGCTTTTTATAATTCTCAACCATAATTTCACTTGTCCCCTTATCCATACATCAGTTTCTAGCAGCCCAGTTGGTAAAATAGAGCATAAAGTACATATACAATTTCTATAAACTCGTATCGTCATGATACTTGATCCAAGGATGAAGAGGGGGCTATTCCTCTACTTGCTCCCTCCAAGTAGTGAAGTGTTCCCAGATTTTCCCTCCTGTCTTTCTAGCTTTAATACCCCGCCGATCATATATGGCTTTTTCGAGGCTATAAGTTTTCAATAACCGAGCTAACCACTGGTGAAAGGTCGGTGGCTTATGGTCTATCCATGCTGATGCAATAATAATTCGATACACTGCCATGGCTATACAAATTAAGGCCCCGCCATCTTCTAGACTCAGATTGTGTGTTCCAAGCATTATTACCTGAGGAGTAATTTCCACCTGTATCTGTAGCTTTTCCTGTAGGAAGAGTTCAGTTTCTCGAATGAGCGGGGAGCGTTCCCGGCATATGGCGAACATATGTATCGAATCTGCTTTATATAGCGCACATCTTGGACAGTGCGTGCCTTTCCCTTCTCCCCATTTGGCAATCCGATATGGCGTATAGTATAGTTCAAAACACGTTTTATAAAATTGCGCCTGAAGATTGGCTGGCATTAAAATCTCTAATGAATTAAGATATGCTTCCTGAAAATCACCATCTGTTATTCCCAGCGACTCTTGCCACTTTACTGAACATTTTCCCAGATCATCTTTCATAAAGGTGTTTAATAATACATACATTTGTTCAATCTTTGGTACTTCAGGTTGTTTTAGTTTCTCCACCAATTCACAACTTTCGTATTTCGGCATCCCTCCGGCCTTTTTTAACAGAAAATCCCTCAACTGTAGGTATTTAAAAAAATCCCTATTAGATAGTGCGAATTCCTCTTTTATTGCCTCAAATGATTTTAACCCTTCGGATGTAAATAGGCATCCAACCTGTATAATTCCGGAATCTATCCATTTCTGAAAGTATTGGTCCTTTAAAATCTCGGGTAACTCTACATTCTGCACAAATGGTGTATAATAGTTTACTTTTGCTAGTCCTACCAGCCGTCGTACTGCCGACCAAACCCTAAAAGCCGCCATGAGAGTCTTGAAACGCACTCTTTTATAATATCCGTAATTCACCTGGCGCCATAGGCACCCTCTTAAATCATGTGAATTAACATAGGTATATGGATAGCTCCAGTTTGACCTTTCAACCCCTGGATATGCATTCAACAGTGGTATATAATGCATAATGGAAGCTGCCCACCAGTATATTCTAAGGTTGGGTAACGCCAGCCCTCCCCGTTCCTTAGATAGGTACAGAAATTTTATCGCCCTTCTGGGTTTAGCGTAGGCCCATATAAACTGTGAAAAGATGCTCTCAAATTTTTTAAACCAAAAACTCGAGAAGATCAGGGGAATTGTTCTTAGAAAATATAAAACCTTAGGGAAACAAATCATCTTAATTATATTTACTCGTCCAATCAGGGTAAGATGTAGATTGTCCATTCTCTTTAGTGATTTTTTCATTTCATCTGCGCATGGTTCGAGATTTTCTTTAACTATCTCATCAATCTCAGCGTTAATCACAACTCCCAAGTATGTTGTTTTTTTAACAACTCTCTTATCAGTGCTTGGGGCAAAATTGTTCACAACTATTTGTGTTGTATCCCTATTCAGGGCATAGCCAGATATAGAACCAAATCTTTGGGCCTCGATTTTAATTGCATTCATAGCCATGTCAGGTTGTGAAGTGATTAACACAACATCGTCAGCATAAGCTAAAACTTTTTCTACGGGGCCAGTATCAAATAAAGGGGGAATATTCGGTGCATGTTCCAGATGTTTCAAGAAGGGGTCGATATAGATGGCAAACAATAAGGGTGAACAGGGGCACCCCTGCCTTGTACCTCTGGTTATTTTAATTACCTCTGTTAAACCCCCATTCACTAACACTCTTGCCTCTGGATCTTTATACAGGGCTTTTACTGCTCGAATAAACTGCTCGCCAATTCCTTTCCAAGACATAGTGGCCCACAAGAATTGCCAGGAGACCCTATCGAACGCCTTCTCAGCGTCCAGAAAGATAGCGGCCATAGGGTCTCCTGCTACTTGTTTCACATCAAAGAGTGTGATGATTTTCCGGACATGCTCAATAGTGCTTCTACCGGGGACAAACCCATGTTGCTTCTGTGAGACAATCCTGTGGATCACCAATGCCAGGCGAGAGGCCAACACTTTAGAGTATATCTTCGCATCCCCATTAATAAGGGTAATTGGCCGATAAGACCCTAACTCATCCATAGGTTTATTTTTTTTAGGGAAAATTACGATCTTTGCCATCCCCCAGGAGGCAGGTGGATCCGCCCCTCTATTATTTGTACAAACAAAGCCATCATAGTATCCTTTAACTGCTCATGGAAAACCTTGTAAAACTCGGTAGGGATCAGATCTGGCCCCGTCGCTTTACCCTTTGGTAAATCAGCAAGAGCTTTTACAATTTCCTCCCATTCTAATAATTGATCTAACTGATCCCTTTCTTCTCCCGTCAAGAGATCCTCCGCAAGGGGAGTTAAATATTGCTCTATTTGTTCTGCCCTACATGCGCACCCCTCCTGATTTTCTGTGTAAAGGGTCCGATAAAAGGCACAAAATGCAGTTCGGATTTCCCCAGCGTTCGTTCTCAATCCCTCAACAGGGTCTTTAATTGCCTTTATCTTGTTCCGGGTAGCTTCCTGCCTTGTTCTTACTGCAAGGAAATGCCCCACCCTTTCACTACATTCATACATCTCTTCATGGTGGGTTGTAGCCTTATCCACAGCTTTTTTAGTAGTGTCTCACCTATCAAAGATTTGCTTATTGCCACCCCTAGACTAGCAGTTTCTATATCTCCCTTCTGTTGTATGACCTTAACTAGATTGCATTCGGCTTGCATCAACCCATTTTGCAGTTTCTGCATTTCAGCTTTCTCAATTTTGTTTTTCCTCCATGCAAATTGAATTGTTTCCCCTCGTACTCCGGCTTTTAATGTATCCCATACTGTGTTCAGGGCGGCTGACCCAAGATTCCTTTCCAGAAAATCCGGAATCCACTTCCTCATATGCTCTAAGTACATCTCATCCACCAATAACGCTCTTTCAAACGACCATGATGAACATGGTTTTGCCTTATCGGCCCAGCCCTGTATCTCCAGCACTAGTGGGCTGTGATCGGAAAGATATCTAGGTGCTTTTTCGATTGTACTCTTCTGTCTAATTGTATATGAAACAAAAAAATAATCCAATCTCACATGTTTCCTATGTGGCGCGGAATAATATGTATACCCATGGTCTTGCGGTCTTAATTCTCCCCAGACATCACACAACCCATGCTCCTGACACATATTGCATAGAGCCTGATAAACTTTGGGCTTTTTACCAGTGTATGGTTCCCCCAATTTCCAGTCGCTATAGAGATTGATATTAAAATCACCGCACACCACTATAGGTAGTTCCCAATGCGCCAATTCATTTGAGACCCATTCCAATAAGGCTGGGTCATCAATGTTGCTCCCATATAGGGAGCATAACGTAAATTTTGGAAGGTCGGGTGTGCTACAACTGGCTATGACCCACCGCCCAGCTGTGTCTGCCTTTACTGTTAAGAACTGGATAATTTTATTTCGGACTAAAATTGCAACCCCCCGATTACGTGCACCCTGTGACGTTGCTCCTACAACACTATATCCCAAATGTTTTAACAAATCTTTTTGACTGCCTTCCACATGGGTCTCTTGGAGACAAACAATGTCAGCTTGTAATAATCTCAACCCTTGCGAGACCATTTGCCTTTTCTTTCTATCATTCAACCCACAGATATTTAATGATCCAATCCTTAATTTATTCATATATATATATTAATGTCAAGACCATGCAAGACCATACAGTAAGAACTTGTTTGTTTCCTTTTTTTTTCTTTCCCTACCTGTGTCCTCGTGTGTCCTCCCTAACCCAAGTGCCCATTCCTCATCAGCCTTTTGTCCACCCCTTCCCTCCCCCCTCCCTCCCCCCATCTCCCCCCATCCCCGTGCACTCCTCCCCCTCCCCCTCAAAAACCTAGGCAATCAGGCGAAGCCTGAATGATGTGCGTTTGATGAACTGCCCCGCCATCCCCCTGTGTTAGAAATACAAAACCAAAAATAATCAAGCGGCTTTTCATCTCCCCATTCAGCCATAGCCTCAGGAATTTACTGGCCTCCCGTCTTCGTACTCTCCACCCCTTTGCCTGACTTAATAATCTCATTTAGATACCCCTGGGCCAGAATTTCTGTAGCAAACACTCGAATAGTACCCCTGTATTTTACTTTGAGCCTGGCCGGGTTCTGTATGAACACCTCAGCCCCTGCTTTCTGAAAAGGTGTAATCAGTTGCCTGAGCCTCCACCGTCGTTCCACCGTCGCATGGGCGAAATCTGGTTTAGTGAAGAAGGAGACCCCATCATGCGTCTTTGGAGAGTTAGGTCGAGCTTGATCATACACCAATTGGCGCAGTAGGAAGTTACCAAAAACACTAAAAAGGCCCTTGGTCGGTTTTGGGGCTGCTTCCTCATCATTAGGGGTACGCGGTGGGCTCTTTGTATCTCATTGTTCCAGTCCAATTGGACTTGATCCGGAAAAGTATTCTTCAGCAAGTTCACGATATATAGTCTCGGGTTGCTGCCCTCCGCCCCTTCCGGGACCCCCAAAAATCGCAGGTTATTTCTCCTCTGTCTATTTTCTTGCTCCTCGAGCTTGAGCATAACATCGGGCATAGTTCCACTCTGTCCTGCGTTCTGTTCCTTTAGTACCTCAACTTCCCCTTCGAGAGCCTCCATCCGTGTTTCCACCATTGTCAGCTTTTCCGCGAAATCCCCACATGTTTTATTTAATTTCCTGATTCCAGCTTGTACTTTTTTATTGGCAATTCTGGCCCTGCGACCATCCGCCCTTACTTCCTCCTGCATCTGCTGGATTGAGCTTAGAATTGTAGATAGTGAAGGCTCAGCCATTTCATTCGCACCCTCCATTGCCTCCTCGGCCTGAAATGTTTGCGTATCAGAATAGTCCCACTTGAGTTGTCTCCCCACTTGCCATCTCTGGCCTTCTTTCCTTCTATGGCCTCCTAGACTCTTTTTCCTCTGAATTGTTTGTAGGTGGTCTCCTGATGCGGAGTCATCTGTTTCCAGGCCCCCTTCGCTACTGTTCGAGGAGATGTCGTCTTTTCCAGAGGGATCGGATTCGTCAGTGAGAGAGAAGAATTTATCCCCTACCCCGTCGGGCGAAGACTCCTCTCTGTTCTGATGCCACACTCTCACCACTCCTTTATTTCCCAGATTTTCTTTCAAGCCCTGATCACTTGCAGGCTTTTGCGGCAGCATTTCACGATTTGGGGTGGCTATTTTGTCTTCATTTTTATTTATTAAATTTATACCATCTTGGTGGTCATTAGCTCTCTCTACGTTGCCGGCAGCACTTACACCCTCCTCTGGGCCAGGGGGCGGAATCTCCGTAGATAGGTTGGTTCCTTTCAGGCCTGTTTCTTCAGTGCTCACCTCCCCACAGTGCACACTCTCTATCCCAGATATTGGCTCAGACCGCTCCTTACTTGTAGTCTCTGGTACTGGCCGATTCCCAAACATCGCGGTGAGAGTGGGCTGCGCAGGGTCATCCTCAGCCCGCCGACCTGGTTTCCCCAGTATTTTCCTAGTTCCTTGGTCTTTCTTGGCTCCTCTGCCCGTCGCGGTCCGTTGTTTGGTTTCGCCGGTGCTCCCGCTCCCGTTTGCCTCGTTCATGCCGGGTAATGCCGCGGGTGCCATGGGTGCTGAGCCGCCCCCCGTAGAGCCACCGACTCCCACGCGAGCCTTAACAGCTTTGCCACTCCTTGCAGCCATGGTCCGTGAAACTTTCCTCTGCGTCCGTCGGGAAGGTCCGGCTCTTTCGCGGCACACACACGTCTCTGTTAGCCGCAGTTCAATCAGCCGGAGAAGGACGTCCACAGTATCGCACGCTGACTCCAACCTTCGGGTGACCAGTCCAACCAGCCGCTGACCGATACTCCAATCCATTCAGGGAGGATAGCGGGAACGGAGCAGCTAACCACACGCCATCTTGCCTCCCCTTACTATCTAATTCTAAGATGTAGTATGTTTCCAACTTCCTCAGTTCTCTTTCTCTATGTCCTCCTCTTCTCTTTTTCGGCACCTGCGCTATGCAACTATATGTCATTACCGTCGGGTCACTTTGATGTTCCATTTCAAAGTGCCTTGCTACCGGGTAGCTTCGGTCTTTGTTGATCATGGCCCTTCTATGCTGTAATACTCTTTTATGAACTGGGAGTGTGGTGCTTCCAACATATATTTTCATACAGGGACACCTAAGAATGTATACCACAAAGCTCGTTTTACATGATAAAACTCCTCGTATCTTAATGGTCTTCTTTAAAGCTGTTTTAAAAGATGACATATTTTCCCCATGTTGGCATGCTTTACACTTACAACCTTCTTTTTGTCTAAGCCACGTTTGTTGTGATACTTCTCCCGAATAATCCCTTTTTACTAAGTAATCTCTTAGTGACTTAGATTTCCTATACTTTATCTCAGGGTTCTTTCTTATTTCCTGCCCCACTATTGGATCTTCTATGATAAAGTGCCAGTGCTTTTTTAAAATCTGTCTTATCTTCCTATGTTTGATGTTATATGTAGTGATAAACCTATGTGAGCTGTTTTTTCCTTTATTTTTCTTCTTCAACACTTGCTTTTGAGGGTTGAAACAGTACTTCCTCTCTATTCAAGTTCCTAGCTTTCTCTGATGCTGTTTCTAAAATCGAGATAGGATGACCCCTTTGGATAAAGCGATATTTCATTTCTTCCTCAACTCTGTCATATTCCTGCAAGGTGCTACAAGCTCTTTTTGCTCTTTAGAGATTCCCCAAAGGGGATACTTCTTATGAGGGGTGTTTGGTGAGAACTTCCCGCATGTAAAATAGGGTTCCCAGCTGTCGGTTTCCTAAATAATGTACTCTCCAATGCGTACCCCTCCACACACACTTTAATATCTAGAAATTCTACCGACAGTTTACTCCTATGTTCAACAAAGATCAAATTCAAATCATTGTTGTTCAGTTCACATATAAATTGATCTTCTTCCGTCTCCGTGCCCTGCCACAGCATGAAGACGTCGTCAATGAATCTTGACCACATTAAAATCTTTTCAGACCAATGTGCAATTTCGGGCCCCCGAGCAACTGCTCCTCCCGCCAGCCAAGATGTAAATTAGCATAACTGGGGGCGAAGCAGGTGCCCATCGCCGTCCCTTGTTCCTGCTGGAACATTTAATTTCCATACAAAAAAATATTTCTGGGCAAACACCACTCCATCATTTCCAGTATCATTAGATTGTGGGTAGCAAATCTCATAGGTTTCATTCTTAAAAATGTTTCCAATGCTCTAAGTCCATCTTTGTGTCTAATACTCGTGTACAGAGTAGATATGTGTAATATCACAAGTACCATATTTTGTTCCCATTTGATGTCATATGTTTTCCTGAGAAAGTCTGTCGAATCCCTCAGATATGATGGAAGAGTCTTTACTAGCGAATTCAGAAAAAAATCAATATATTTCAAAACATTTTCAAAGAGACTTTGTTGGGCTGAAATTATTGGTCTCGCTGGTGGATTATTCATGTTTTTATGAACTTTTGGGATCATATAAAACACAGGGATAACCGGATGCCTTTGTTTCAAAAATTGATATTTATCCCAAGTCAATAGTTCTTGTTCATTCCATGTGTGTAGTCTCTCTGTAAATTTCTCTATTACTTCCTCATATTCCCCTTTTGTAATTCGTTTGTAGCATTCCGTGTTGTTGAGCTGGGACAAGGCTTCATTTTTATACAATTCTTTTCCCCACAAGACTACATTCCCTCCTTTATCGGATGGTTTTATGATTGTTTCAGAGTCCTTTTTAATTTTACTTATTGTACGAAATAATTTTTGTTCTTTCAAGTTTTTCTGATCCTTTTGATTTGTTCCTTCTTGATATAATTGTCTTAAATCCTTAGTGACATTCTCTGAAAAAATATCCATGTTGACTCTATATATATATATATATATATATATATATATATATCTCCTCTGGTATGTATAGTGACTCATTCCTTAATGCGTTGGTTCACATGCATACTTGCATCGTCTACTGTGTTGCAGTTCCTCTTGCACATTGACACTGTCTACCCATCGGTACTTCATTGGGGCCGCCTGTATGCAGCGTGTTTGCCTCTTGTAGATGGCACATATCCTGCTGTCTATCAGGGTCCTGGTGACCCTTCCTGCTTCTGAGGGTTCCAATTTATAAATCGGTACACTCTTTTGTTGTGTTTTTGGTTCCCTTATCCTAGTTGCCACATGCCTGGGCTGTAACCTTACACTGCCTTTCTCCCTTGAAGTGATACACCGCTATGTGTTACTCTTTCTGCTCCCTTTTAGGAGCATTAGTTCCTCTAATGGGCGTTCTATATAGCTATGCTGGTTTCCTTGCCATTACCCCGTCAGGCTACTTCTTTTTGCGTGCTTTCGCCTTTGAGTGGTGTGACGCTCTGTGTTGCTATTCTTGCCTCTCTTTTTCAGGAACGTTAATTCCTCTATTAGGAATTTCTTCTAGCTATGATGGTTCTTACTCTCAAGTGCAGTCAAACTTGATCACAAATGTTGCGGATAGAAGCGCCCAGGTGACGTAGAAAAAAGTCTCCAGACCGCAGAAGGAAAAGAGATGAATATCGTAGCAATGAATACGTATGGAAATAAATCGCAGGCATGTAAATACAAAGCAGCCAATAGAGATACCAAACCATGCCACATATAAGCAAATAGGGACCATAACGATAGAATCAAGTCCCAACTATCTTCAATAGAGGCATGACAAGAAAGGGACCGTCCCCAGAGGAACAAGAGCCTGAATGAGAAAGGAGAAGAAGAAGAAGATGAAACCAGTGGCAGAACCAGAAGGCTAGCTCCTCTACTGCTGACGGACAACGGTTAAGAACCATCATCATCATCATCACCAACAAACTTTATTCGGTTTGAATAAAACCATAAAAGTCAGACAAACATGATTAATGACATCTTCCAAATTACAGGTTAACAGGTGTTAATACATCAAATTACACTGGATTTATAGTTAAAATACAGAAATTACAATACAGAAATTAATCACAACTTGACCTGAGTCTTAGAGCAGCCCTTAAAAAATTAAGAGTGTTCAAAACAGTATCTGTAGAGAGGAGTTGTAAAAAAGATAAAAGCTGGTCTTACCCTCTTAAAACCAGCTTTTTTGAGGATAGGAATAATAAATAATTTTCTAGGAAGATCATAAAAGCTGCAGAACATTAAAAAGTGCATCATGTCTTGAGGAGACGCTCCGTCGCAGCCACAGGGCATGAGACACTGACCTCTGTGTGAACCAAGAGATAGTAGAAAAGGTCGAGCCGAAACCTCGTCAATAAAAAACGATCATAAATACTTTTGAGCCCTAAAAGATATGGTTCGGTGGTTGGCACCGTTTTTAACATAATGTGCCTACGCACGCTGGGCTTACACAGCTCTGTTTCCTCTCTTTCACAATGGCTCCTTCTTAAAAAACACTCTTTGGCCCATGCATAGTCCCTCTTACATATACTCTCCGGATTAGTGAATAGTTCTGCTCTGCCTAACCTCAATAGGCTCACTCTTAGAACCATCATAATTGTGGATATAGTCTGCACACCAATCTAATCCATTTTCTCGAAAATACTCTGTATGTAAACTGAAGTTTATCTGTTGTGTGCTACCTTGAGACCTGACCTGCACCTGTCAGGTTAACAGACTCTGAAGCGGTGTGTACAAACCTGTCACACACATCAAGGGGCACAACACATGCCCCTAAGGTTCAACAATTAAGTAAACTTATTCATCAATGATGCTATGCAATTGTATTGCAATTTATTTCAATTTTTTATTTTTCTGTTATACGCAACCAATATTTGTGAATGTTGCAACTCTAAAACATACAATGATCATGATACATTTATATCATTACATTGTATTACAAACAAATGATCTTCATGAAATATTCAATGCCATGTTCCCAATGCATTTCGGGAAAGTCCCTTCATCAGGGGAATTCTAAAAATAACAAATACATATGTTTGAGCATGTTCAAAATTAACAGTGGCTGTAAAGTGATTGCCGTTACTCCTAAAGTACTCCTAACACTACTAGATGTTGTGCGCTCATAAGAGAATTCAAATGTGTTGAAGTAACCATGCTTTGTACGTTAACCATAGCATGCAACCCGAACCGAGAGTCTCCATGCCTTATATCCCAAGTGCAGAGTGCTTTCTCTGTTTATTTGAGCCATATACAAAGAGTCTCTGAGCCATATACACAGGGTCTCCATACCTTATATCCCAAGTGCAAAGTGCTTACTCTATCTATCTGAGCCATATGCAAAGCAACCAGTCGAAGCAACAAGTCTTACTCTGCACTTGTGATATAAGGCATGGAGACTCGCGGTTCGGGTTGCATGCTATGGTTAATGTATAAAGCACGGTTACTTCGACACATTTGAATTCTCTTATGAGCGCACAACATCTAGTAGTGTCAGGAGTACTTTAGGAGTAACGGCAATCACTTTACAGCCACTGTTAATTTTGAACACCCACATCAAGTACTCTTGTATAAACCTATATGGGATAAGAGAGCCTGTTATGTTCTCAAAACTTCTTGTTTTCTGTACATGCTCAAACATATGTATTATTTGTTATTTTTAGAATTCCCCTGATGAAGGGACTTTCCTGAAATGCATTGGGAACACGGCATTGAATATTTCATGAAGATCATTTGTTTGTAATACAGTGTAATGAGATAAATGTATCATGATCATTCTATGTTTTAGAGTTGCAACATTCAGAAATATTGGTTGCGAATAACAAAAAGATAAAACAAATTGAAATAAATTGCAATACAATTGCATAGCATCATTGATGAATAAGTTTACTTAATTGTTGAACCTTAGGGGCACGTGTTGTGCACCTTGATGTGTGTGACAGGTTTGTACACACGCCTTCAGAGTCTGTTAACCTGACAGGTGCAGGTCAGGTCTCAAGGTAGCACACAACACATAAACTTCAGATCTGAAAGAAACACGTTAGTGATAGATTACTTACCTTAGAATATCCCCAGGCGTCAGACTGGATCCAGAAAGTTTTCGTCAGGAGTACCCCTGCGCGTTGGAAGGTGGCGTCGTGGTCGCCGAGATGACGTCGCAGCAGCTACTTAGACGCCGCCCTCGCGCACTAACGTCAGTTCTTTCTTTTTCCGCGCCAGCAAGCGCAGATCCGGAGAGAGCGGTACCCCCAGTAATTTTTTGACTGAGTTTTTCGAGGCCTTTTTGTCTCTTTTTTTGAGTCGATCGACTCCTGGTGCCGTAGGGATGCCCGGTTTCAAGTCCTGCGAGGAATGTCATCGCATGATGTCGGTGACGGACCCGCACCGTGTGTGTCTCTACTGCCTGGGGCGCGACCACGACCCCAAGTCGTGCCCCGACTGCCGGGCCATGGCGCCGAAGACTTTGCGGGAGCGGTCCCGAAAGTTGCTTGAAGTCCGGCAGTCGGCTCCGCGCCGCTCAAGGTCCCGGTCCCGTGGGAGGTCGAGGGACCGGTTGCGGAGCCAGCACCATCGTTCGTCGGGATCGAAGTCTTCGCACTCGGAGTCAGGTAAGACGAAGCATTCTAAGAAGTCGAAGAAGCGACGTTGCTCCCCGACTTCCCCTCGTCCGTCGCGCGACGCGGCTGAGGGTGCGGGTGCTGCCACCCCCGCGGCTCCGGCAGAGCCTACGCAGTCGCCGCCGGCCTACCCGCCCTTCCCGGGTCCGTCGGCGACTCCGGCCCAGCTGCAGGAATTCCTGTCAGCCATGGCTCGCCTCTTTGGGCCGTCGGGCCCCGCCGGTGCGCCTTCGGGCCCGCGGGTCCGACTGGGGGTCCTTGCTCTTTACTGCCGACGGCTCCGGCATCGCTGTCGGCTCCGGCCCCGGCGCCGCAGGACCCCCATGGATCCAGGCCTGGATCCCGGTCGACGCCGGTTGACCTTGTAACACCTCCACCGACGTCGACCCCTCCGGCACCACTACCGACGTCGCTCGTTCCACCGGACGATGTCGTCCCCGGTTTGAGCCCCGAAGTGGACACGGCGCCGGAACGGCGTCGCTCGACGCCGATTCCGACGCCGATGGGACCTTTCTATCCCTATGTCCATCCTCCTTATCTTCGGCCTGTTCATCAGCCTTCGGAGGAAGGGGAGGACTGGGAGGGGTCTGAGGACCCTCTCACAGCACAGTGTGAGTTAGACCCGGACTGGGCAGAGGAACTGGGGGATGCCAGTGGTCTTGACACCTCTCCTGACCTTGGCATGCTCACTCTTCCTACAGTGGCTGCGGAGGAGGGTGCAAGTTACGCCGTGGTGTTGCGTAGGGCGGCCGAGGCCCTCCACCTCGAGCTCCCTACAGTGGCCGTCAGGACTAACCTCCTGACAGAAGTGCTTCAGCCGGCGGCTACCTCTGTGGAGCCACTGCTGCCTTTTAATGATGCACTGTCAGATGTTCTTTTGGGCACCTGGTCCAGGCCCATCACAGGGATCCTGTGGATAGGAACGTGGCCCGACGCCATCGCCCGGCCCCGGGCGACCCCCTTTTCCTCTCCCAACACCCCACCCCTGTGAGCTTGGTTGTCCAAGCCTCTGCGTCCCCGAGCGCATTCCCTACCGCACCTCCGGACAGGGAATCCAAGAAACTGGAGCAATTTGGTAAGAAAGCTTTTTCTTCCGCCAGTTCAGGGCTGCGGGCTGTGAACACCGCATGCCTCTTGGGCCGTTATTCCCACTCTGTGTGGGATACGGTGGCGCAAGTGCTGCCTCAGTGTCCGGAGGAGGCCCGGACAGTGCTCTCTCAGGCTATTGCTGAAGGGAGAGATGCAGCAAAGTTCACAATTCGATGTGGCCTTGACACCACCGACTCGCTGGGCAGGGCCATTTCCACGACAGTGGCGCTTCGTCGCCACGCCTGGCTGAGGACTACTGGTTTCTCTGGGGATGTCCAGAACACCCTGATGGACATGCCCTTTGATGGCATTTGCCTTTTTGGCACCAAAGCAGATAGTGCGTTGGAGCGCTTTAAGGACTCACTGGCTACGGCCAAGTCCCTGGACCTGTCCGCCACGCGCCCTCCTCCGCCTTCTGCTTTTTGCTCCTTTTGTGGCCACGGAAGGGGCGCCCCGACACGTTCGTTTCAGAGCCACAGGCCTGCGCAGCAACAGTCTCAGCGCGGACGATGGAACCCGCCGAGGCGGGTCAGGGGGCCAGCGGGTTGGTCAGTCCACCTCCACCCCGGCCACCACTGCCTCCAAACCTTCCTAGTCCGAGTTTTCAGGCCCATCAAACGCCAGTGGGCGGCAGGATTCACCATCACCTCCCCCACTGGCGCACCATCACTTCGGACAGGTGGGTTTTACAAATAGTCCAAAGGGTCTACTCCCTCCCCTTCGAGACTGCCCCTCCAGCCATGCCACCCCAGTACCACCGCATGTCGGGGGATCACTTGGCACTTCTTCAACAGGAAGTCGCTGCCCTCATGGCCAAGGGGGCCATCGAGCGCGTTCCTGCGCCAGAAGTAGGACGTGGTTGTTATTCCCACTACTTTCTGGTGCCCAAGAAGGACAAGGGCCTGCGTCCTATCCTGGACCTCAGGGACGTCAATCGCTTCCTCCGGAAGGAGAAGTTCAAGATGTTAACTCTGGCTCAGGTCTTATCTGCCCTCGACCCTGGAGACTGGATGGTAGCGTTGGACCTGCAGGACGCATATTTCCACATCCCCGTCCTGCCGGCCCACCGCCGCTACCTGCGGGTTACGGTAGGCCACGAGCACTTTCAGTTTACCGTGCTCCCCTTTGGCCTTACCAGCGTCCCTCGGGTGTTCACCAAAGTGATGCCGGTGGTCGCAGCTCATCTGCGCAGATCAGGGGTTCCAGTCTTTCCCTATCTCGACGACTGGCTGTTAAAGGCGGGCTCACCCCGGACAGTTGTCTCCCACCTCCAGACTACAGCCGACCTCCTGCATTTGCTGGGGTTCTCCATCAATGTGCCGAAGTCGCACCTGATTCCCTCTCAGAAGCTCCTCTTCATCGGAGCGGTTCTGGATACGACTCACTTTCGGGTCTATACTCCCGAACGGCGAGTCCAGGATATTCAGCCTCTGATTCCGATCTTTCAGCCTCTATCCTGGGTTTCGGTCAGGATGACCCTGAGGCTGCTGGGCCTCATGGCCTCCTGCATCCTGCTGGTCACTCATGCCAGATGGCATATGCGGGCTCTGCAGTGGGACCTGAAGTTCCAGTGGGCGCAGCATCAGGGGAACCTGTCCGATTACGTCCAGATCTCAGAGGGCACTGCACAACAGCTGCAGTGGTGGCTCACGAACCAGCATTGGGTCAATGGCAGATCCCTCTCCCTTCCCCAACCGGAGCACACAGTGGTGACGGATGCGTCCCTCCTAGGATGGGGCGGCCACATGGGAGAGGCGGAGATCAGAGGCCTCTGGTCTCCGGCGGAGTCCAGGCTCCATATCAACCTTCTGGAGCTACGGGCGATCCGACTTGCACTGAAGGCATTCCTTCCCTCTGTCAAGGGGAGAGTAGTGCAAGGTTCACAGACAACACCACCGCCATGTGGTACTGCAACAAACAGGGCGGGGTGGGGTCGTGGACCCTGTGTCAGGAGGCTCTGCGCCTCTGGACATGGCTGGAACATCAGGGCATTTCCCTGGTGGTTCAACACCTGTCAGGTTCACTGAACGCCAGGGCGGACGAACTCAGCCGCAGGTGCATGATGGATCACGAATGGCGTCTTCACTCAGACGTGGCGCAAGGTCTCTTTCAACAGTGGGGAGAACCTTGGTTAGATCTATTCGCCACCAAAGAGAACGCGCAATGTCAGCAATTCTGCACGTTGGAATTTCCAAGGCGGCACTCGCTCGGCGACGCTTTTCGTCGCTAGTGGAGTTGCGGTCTATTGTACGCCTTTCCGCCTATACCACTTCTGCCCAGAGTGCTGAAGAAGATCAGGCGCAACCGGGCCCAAGTCATTCTTGTGGCTCCGGACTGGGCTGGAAGAGTTTGGTATCCCGAGCTACTCAGTATGAACATCGATCCCCCGATCCGACTGCCTCTTCGAGAGGATCTTCTGTCGCAGCAGCAGGGGACGGTCCTCCACCCGAACCTGTCCAGTCTCCACCTCTTTGCGTGGAGATTGAGCGGCGGCAGTTGATTCCTTTCGACTTGCCTCCTGAAGTCTGTGATGTCAGTCTGGCAGCCAGGCGTCCCTCCACTAAGGTGGTATACTTCTGCAGGTGGAACAAGTTTGTGGCATGGTGCACAGCAAAGGCTGTGGATCCCCTTTCTGCCCCTCTTTCTGAGGTCCTACTGTTGCTTCTTTCCTTGGCCCAGCAGGGCTCTGCTCTGGGCACTATCAAGGGCTACCTTTCTGCTATTTCGGCCTTTCTCAGGCTCCCTGATCAGCCCTCTCTTTTCAAGTCCCCTGTTGTTAACAGATTCCTCAAAGGCATTACTCACCTTTTCCCTCCTATTCCCTTCGTAATGCCACAGTGGGACTTGAACCTGGTTCTCACATACTTAATGTGCGCTCCCTTTGAGCCTCTTCACAACTGTCCTCTTTGTTTGTTAACTCTGAAGACTGCTTTCCTGGTTGCCATCACCTCTGCTAGGAGAGTGAGTGAGCTCCAGGCTCTTTCTTGCAAACCTCCTTTTCTGTCTGTCCATCCGGACAAGGTCGTCCTCAGGACACGTCCCTCCTTTCTGCCAAAGGTTGTTACTGCCTTTCACATCGGGCAGACCATCACTTAGCCCACCTTCTTTCCGCCTCCGCATCCTTCCAGAGAGGAAGAGAGGCTCCACCGTCTGGACCCAAAACGTGCGCTCTCTTTTTATCTGAGTCGCACACAACAGTTCCGGGTGGATGACCAGCTCTTTGTTGGCTACGTTGGCGCCAAAAAAGGTCGGGCCATACACAAGCGGACTATCTCCAGATGGGTCGTCTTGTGTATTAAAGCCTGTTACTCTCTGGCAAAGAAGGAGCCTCCGGTGTGGCTGCGCGCCCATTCCACCAGGACGACGGCTGCCACTACGGCATTGAGACGTGGTGTCCCCTTACAAGACATCTGTCAGGCAGCTACGTGGGCCTTGTTGCACACTTTTACTAAGCACTACTGCCTGGACAGCCAAGTCCAGAGAGACGGCTTCTTTGGCCGTTCTGTTCTCCGGGACTTCTTGGTGTGACCTTGGTTCGCAGACCCACCACCGGGGTTGGTATTGCTGGGGTATCTATTCTAAGGTAAGGAATCTATCACTAACGTGTTTCTTTTAGATGAACAAGTTACTTACCTTCGGTAACGATATATCTGTAAGAAACACTAGTTAGTGATAGATTCCTTACCGCCACACCCATCCTCCCCGTTCTGCGAACTGATTTCTAGGGTTAAGGTCATCCCTTTCAGGGCCCTAGTTTCAATGCACCAGTTGTCAGTATCTTGCATTGCTCTGCGTTCCTGGCGCGGAAAGTCGTGTACAGAACTGACGTCAGCGCGCGAGGGCGGCCTCTAAGTAGCTGCCGCGATTTCATCTCGGCGACCACGACGCCAACGACGGACGCGGAGACGCACGACGCCACCTTCCGACATGCAGGGGTACTGCTGACGAAAACTTACCGGATCCAGTCTGACGCCTGGGGATATTCTAAGGTAAGGAATTTATCACTAGCTAATGTTTCTTACAGATATATCGTTACCGAAGGTAAGTAACTTGTTCTTTACATACAGAGTATTTGATAAAATGGATTAGATTGGTGTGCAGACTATATCCACAATTATGATGGTTCTAAGAGTGAGCCTATTGAGGTTAGGCAGAGCAGAACTATTCACTAATCCGGAGAGTATATGTAAGAGGGACTATGCATGGGTCAAAGAGTGTTTTTTAAGAAGGAGCCATTGTGAAAGAGAGGAAACAGAGCTGTGTAAGCCCAGCGTGCGTAGGCACATTATGTTAAAAACGGTGCCAACCATATCTTTTAGGGCTCAAAAGTATTTATGATCGTTTTTTATTGACGAGGTTTCGGCTCGACCTTTTCCACTATCTCTTGGTTCAACCTCGTGGCTCCCACAGAGGTCAGTGTCTCATGCCCTGTTGCTGCGACGGAGAGTCTTCTCAGGACATGATGCACTTTTTAATGTTCTGCAGGTTTTATGATCTTCCTAGAAAATTATTTATTATTCCTATCCTCAAAAAAGCTGGTTTTAAGAGGGTAAGACCAGCGTTTATCTTTTTTACAACTCCTCTCTACAGATACTGTTTTGAACACTCTTAATTTTTTAAGAGCTGCTCTAAGACTCAGGTCAAGTTGTGATTAATTTCTGTATTGTAATTTATGTATTTTAACTATAAATCCAGTGTAATTTGATGTATTAACACCTGTTAACCTGTAATTTGGAAGATGTCATTAATCATGTTTGTCTGACTTTTATGGTTTTATTCATAAAACCGAATAAAGTTTGTTGATGATGATGATGGTTCTTAACCGTTGTCCGTCAGCAGTAGAGGAGCTAGCCTTCTGGTTCTGCCACTGGTTTCATCTTCTTCTTCTTCTCCTTTCTCATTCAGGCTCTTGTTCCTCTGGGGACGGTCCCTTTCTTGTCATGCCTCTATTGAAGATTGTTGGGACTTGATTCTATCATTATGGTCCCTATTTGCTTATATGTGGCATGGTTTGGTATCTCTATTTGCTGCTTTGTATTTACATGCCTGCCATTTATTTCCATACGTATTCATTGCTACGAAATTCATCTCTTTTCCTTCTGCGGTCTGGAGACTTTTTTCTACGTCACCTGGTCGCTTCTATCCGCAACATTTGTGATCAAGTTCGACTGCACTTGAGGTCCGTGACTGCATTGTGCTATGGGGGTTTCCTTCGTTATCACCCCGTTTCCTTATTATGTTACCTCCTTTTATCGTGGTTTACATGCACCTTTCTCTCCCCTTCGTGGCGGACACAGTGTTGTTTTGTATGAACTGTACTACTCCATTTGCTATGTTGTCATATCGGTGCGTCGTGCCGTTATTCCTGTCATTCTTCCATATCATTTGTATGTCTTTCCTTGGGGTAGAGTAACATTCTGTTGCGCTCTTCCCTTTTTTCCAAGGGGATATACTCATATGGCTAGATACCCTTTGTGTATCTTAATGAGATCCTATGACTGTATACTTCCAGATATATGTATATTTCAAGGGATTGTCTATGGCTCTTTATTATATTTATGGCCGCTTCTTGCAGCTAGTTATTGCGATTGTTTCTCTTCACTATCATGATTACTCCATGATATTCGGAAATTGTTCAGTGGCTTTTCAGAGGTTCTATGTTACACATGTCCTATTCTGTGTCCTATATTCGTCCTATGATCGCCATGGCCTTATTAGATCCATTATTGGCATTTCTTCTTGCCATGGATAATTTCCCTTTACACTGTGGGTGTTATCTTGTCTATCCTATGGTTGTTTCAGTTGTGGTCACCTGATATACCTGGGTCAGATGCTGTCGAGGTCAAAACTTCTTGTTTTTCCCTGTTGTATTTCTGTTGACTTTTTTTTAAACATAATTTTATTGATTTTGGGTTTTACATAGTGTATTGTAATATTGCATTGTTGTGATCAATGTTAATTTGTTGCATTATTTCGAGAGTTGTCCTTAGAATCTCGCAATTGAGATGTCATATGTACCATCTTAGCATCCTTTCTCATGCATCCGCGTTACAAAATCTATCATTGTCAGTAGTTGTTACATATGTACATTTCCTAGGATTACAAATAAAAGGAAAATAATGCAAAATAAAAAATCCGTAACTGTTCATAACTACCCACCCCCCACCCACTCAACTGGCTCACCCGTACGTCTTGCAACTCGGGCCGGGGTTATACCTTTCATACTTTGGATTAACCTACATTGGCTATTGTGTTTTCAAGACACCGTTTATACTGGACGGCCTAAGAATCAGAGTAGTTCTATGTGGGATAGCTATACTATGACTCGGCGGAGGGGGGAGGGGGTGACATGTTTTGAGTATTGGAGGGTGTAAAGGGGTCAGTGGCCTTTAGCGATTCTAGCATCTGGTCCCATTCCAAGGAAATGGGTGTTTTACGTACCCCTCAGAGTTCCTCTCTTCTGATGATAGATCTCTCTGCCCCACCCCAACGGACCATCTCTGTATGCCAAGTGACTAATGTAGGGGGGAAAGCTGATTTCCAACTCATTGTGATGGTGCGTTTCGCTATGAGGATAGCCATATCCGCAAAACAACATTGTACTTTCTGTGTTTTCAGGCGGCGGCGTAGCCCTAGTAGACAGCTCTCTGCTGTGTCCCAGCCAGAGGTGCCCATTGTGTCTCTCACCATTTGACCAATAATGTGCCAAAATCCCCCCAGGCGCGGGCATGCCCATAACATGTGTAGTATGTCTGCGTCTGGCGTCCGGCACCTGGGGCAGCAGACTTGTGTGTCAGGGTATATACAATTAAGGCGGTGTGGGGTAAGGTATGCCCTGTGTAGGATCATGTACTGTATGAGTTTGAATTTAGCGTTACGGGACACCTTTTTGGGGAATTCCAGGAGAGAGGACCGTTCCTTATCGGTTAAGTCTCTACCGAGATCGCTCGCCCATTTCTCGCGCAGGGGCGTGAGGGAAGCACCAGCGTGCGCCCTGACACCCTTGTATAGCCATCTGATTAGGTTACGTCCTTCTCCCATCAGGTATACGGCGTGTATATATCCATGTGTAGGGGGTACGCTCCCGTCTGGGGACCAGCACTTTTTAATGTAGCGGGTGATGGTAGCATGTAGTATAAACAGAGAATGGGGAACTCCCTGATTATGAGCGAAATTCTCATGGTCTGCTAGCATACCGTCTATGAACAGCGCTCCTATAGTGGTTACCCCTTCCTGTGTCCATTGGGAGATACTATGTCTAGTGACTAGTCCTGTTGCAGTGGGAATTCCAAGTAAAGGAGTGTTAGGTGCATATGGGGGATTCCGCCTGGTGTATTGTAATGCCCTTTTCCAATAAAGAAGAGCTATTCGAAGTAGAGGGGGGCTGCCAGGGGGTGCCCCATTCCCAGGTAGTAACAGCGTATGGAGCGTGCCCCGGCTTAATGTTTGTGGCGTGTAATCGATTTCGTGTAGATTGCATCCTGCAAGCCAATATGACAGCCATTGAAGTTGGCTAGCCAGACAGTATGCGCGAAAGTCAGAGATCCCTAGCCCTCCCTCATCTGTTCTCAGTTGCATCTTGACCAGGCTCACCCTTCCACGCCCCTTCCCCCAGATGAGTTCCGAAAGGAGGGAATCTAATGTCCGGAAAATAGTGGCAGGGATCAGGACCGGCAGATTCGTAAAAAAAATATAGCAATCGTGGGAGAACCACCATCTTAGAGATGGCTATTCTACCCATCACTGAAAGGTGTAAAGATGTCCAAAAGGAGATCTGGGCCCGTAGTGATCTGATTGTTTTCATCAAATTACCCTCTATAAGATCTTGTGGGGTCCTGTAAATCTGAATACCCATGTATTTGAAAGTTTGTGGGGCGATTGACAGGGTGAGTTGTCCAAATTTGATGGACTCCAGGGCCTCCCTTCGGTTCATAAAGAACGCATGCGATTTCTTTTCATTAATGGCCAGCCCTGATGTACGTTCAAATTGTTGGAATATATGTGGGATAGGCTCTAGATCTTCTATCTGAAAGAAACACATAGTGATAGATTCCTTACCTTAGAATATCCCCAGGCGTCAGACTGGATCCGGAAAGTTTTCGTCAGCAGTACCCATGCGCGTCGGTAGGGGCGTTGTGCGGCTCCGCGTCCGTCGTTGGCGTCGTGGTCGCCGAGATGACGTCACGGGCGCTACTTGGACGCCGCCCACGCGCGCTGACATCAGTTCTTTCTTTTTCCGCGCCAGCAAGCGCAGATCCGGAGAGAGCGGTACCCCTAGTCTTTTTTGACTAAGTTTTTTTAGATCTATTTCTCACCTTTTTCTCACCTTTTTCGAGTCGATATCGACTCCTGGTGCAGTTAGGGATGCCCGGTTTTAAATCCTGCGAGGACTGTCATCGGATGATGTCGGTGATGGACCCGCACCGCGTGTGTCTCTTCTGCCTGGGGCGCGACCACGACCCCAAGTCGTGCCCCGACTGCCGGTCCATGGCGCTGAAGTCTTTGCGGGAGCGGTCCCGAAAGCTGCTTGAAGCCCGGCAGTCTGCTCCGCGCCGTGAGAGGTCCCGGTCCAGAGGGAGGTCGAGGGACCGTGCGCGGAGTCATCGGCGATTGTCAGGATCCAAGTCTTCGCACTCGGGGTCAGGTAAGGCGAAGCACAAGAAGTCGAAGAAACGTCATCGTTCTCCGACTTCCCCTCGCCGGTCGCGTGACGCGGCTGAGGGTACGGGTGGTGCCACCCCCGCGGCTCCGGCGGAGTCCATGGAGTCGCCGCCCGACTACCCGCCCTTCCCGGGGTCGTCGGCGTCTCCGGCCCAGATACAGGTGTTCCTGTCGGCCATGGCTCGCCTCTTTGGGCCGTCGGGTCCCGCCGGTGCGCCTTCGGGTCCCGCATGGGTGTCCTCGCGTTCCATTGCTGGCGGCTCCGGCCCCGGCGTCGCTGTCGGCTCCGGCCCCGGCGCCGCAGGACACCCTTGGATCCAGGCCTGGATCCCGGTCGACGCCGGTTGACCTCGTTACGCCTCCACCGACGTCGACCCCACCGGCACCGATCCTGACGCCGCTCGCTTCTCGGGACGACGTCGACCTCAGATTCAGCCCCGAAGTGGATGCGGCGTCAATCCGGCGCCGGTCGATGCCGTTCTCGACGCCGTTTGGGGATTTCTATCCCCATGTCCCTGCTCCTTATTTTCGGCCTGTTGAACAGCCTGAGGGGAGGACTGGGAGGGGTCGGACGACCCTCTCGCTGCAGCCTGCGAGTCTGAACAGGACTGGGCTGAGGAATTGGGGGACGCCAGTGGTCTGGATACCTCACCAGACCTTGGCATGCTGTCTCCTCCTACCGTGGCTACGGAGGAGGGAGCCAGTTATGCAGTGGTGTTGCGTAGGGTGGCGGAGGCCCTACACCTCCAGCTCCCTACTGTGACCGTCAGGACTAACCTCCTGACAGAGGTGCTTCAGCCAGCAGCTACTTCTGCGGAGCCGCTGCTGCCCTTTAATGAAGCCCTTTCGGACGTTCTTTTGGGCACTTGGTCCAGGCCCACCACAGGGGCTCCTGTGGATAGGAACGTGGCCCGACGCCATTGCCCGGCTCCGGGTGACCCCATTTTCCTCTCCCAACACCCCACTCCCGAGAGCTTGGTTGTCCAAGCCTCTGCTTCCCCAACCGCCTTCCCTTCCGCCCCACCGGATAGGGAATCCAAGAAGCTGGATCAGTTTGGGAAGAAGATTTTCTCTTCCCCCAGCTCTGCGCTGCGGTCCGTGAACACCGCATGCCTCTTGGGCCGGTATTCCCACTGCCTGTGGGATACGGTGGCGAACGTGATGTCTCAGTGTCCGGAGGAGGCCCGGCCTACTCTCGCCCAGGCTGTTGCAGAGGGGAGAGACGCAGCCAAGTTCATGATCCGTTGTGCTCTAGACACCGCCGACTCACTGGGCAGATCCATTGCAACGACGGTGGTGGTTCGCCGTCACGCCTGGTTGAGGACAACTGGATTTTCAGGGGATGTCCAAAACACCCTTATGGACATGCCCTTTGATGGCCGTCGCCTCTTCGGCGACAAGGCGGACAGTGCGTTGGAGCGGTTTAAGGACTCACGGGCTACGGCCAAGTCCTTAGGACTCTCGGCAGTCCGCCCTCCTCCGCCTTCCGCTTTTCGCTCCTTTCGTGGCACAGGAAGGGGCGCCCCGCAGCGTTCGCAACAGAGCCACCGGCCGGCGCAACAGTCATCCCAGCTCGGACGCGGTTTCCGCCGTGGCGGACAAAGGGGCCAGTGGGCGGGTCAGACCACCACCACCACCCCGCCACCTCTGCCTCCAAACCTTCCTAGTCCGAACTTTCAGGCCCATCAAACGCCAGTGGGCGGCAGGCTCCGCCATCACCTCCCCCACTGGCGCACCATCAATTCGTACAGGTGGGTTTTAGAGATAGTCCGAAGGGGCTACTCCCTCCCCTTCGAGACTACCCCCCCCAGCCATGCCGCCTCAATACCACCGCATGTCAGGGGATCACTTGGTGCTTCTTCAGCAGGACGTTGCGGCCCTCTTGGCCAAAAGGTCCATCGAGCGCGTTCCGACACACGAAGTAGGTCGTGGTTGTTATTCCCACTACTTTGTGGTGCCCAAGAAGGACAAAGGCCTGCGTCCTTACTTGGACCTCCGTAACGTCAATCGCTTCCTCCACAAGGAGAAGTTCAAGATGCTCACTCTAGCTCAGGTCTTGTCTGCTCTCGACCCACAAGACTGGATGGTGGCGCTGGACTTGCAGGACGCATATTTCCACATCCCCGTCCTGCCAGCCCACAGGCATTACCTGCGGTTCATGGTAGGCCACGAGCACTTTCAGTTTACCGTGCTCCCCTTTGGCCTTACCAGCGCCCCTCGGGTGTTCACCAAGGTGATGGCGGTGGTCGCAGCTCATCTGCGCAGATCAGGGGTCTCAGTCTTCCCCTATCTCGACGACTGGTTGTTGAAGGCAGGCTCGCCCCAGATAGTCGTTTCCCACCTCCAGACTACGGCCGACCTCCTGCACTTGCTGGGGTTCTCCATCAATGTGCCGAAGTCGCACCTGATTCCCTCCCAGAAGCTCCTCTTTATCGGAACGGTTCTGGGCACGGCGCAGTTTCGGGTCTATCCTCCCGAACAGCGAGTCCGGGACATTCGGGCACTGATTCCCATCTTTCAGCCCTTGTCCTGGGTTTCGGTCAGAGTGACTCTGAGGCTGCTGGGCCTCATGTCCTCCTGCATCCTGCTGGTCAATCATGCCAGGTGGCATATGCGGGCTCTGCAGTCTGACCTGAAGTTCCAGTGGGCGCAGCATCAGGGGAATCTGTCCGATCACGTCCCGATCTCGGAGGGCACTGCACCACAATTGCAGTGGTGGCTCACGGACCGGCATTGGGTCGACGGCAGATCCCTCTCCCATCCCCAACCGGAGTTCACAGTGGTGACGGATGCATCCCTCCTGGGATGGGGAGGCCACATGGGAGAGGCGGAGGTCAGAGGCCTCTGGTCTCCGGCGGAGTCCCGGCTCCATATCAACCTTTATTAGCTGCCGGCGATCAGGCTTGCACTGAAAGCATTCCTTCCCTCTGTCAAGGGGAGAGTAGTGCAGGTGTTCACGGACAACACCACCGCCATGTGGTACTGCAACAAACAAGGCGGGGTGGGGTCGTGGACCCTCTGTCAAGAGGCTCTGCGTCTCTGGACATGGCTGGAACATCAGGGCATGTCTCTGGTGGTTCAACACCTCGCAGGTTCTCTAAACGCCAGGGCGGACGAACTCAGCCGCAGGTGCATGCTCGATCACGAATGGCGTCTTCACTCGGAGGTGGCGCAAGGTCTCTTTCAGCAGTGGGGAGAGCCTTGGTTAGATCTATTCGCCACCGAAGAGAACGCGCAATGTCATCAGTTCTGCGCGTTGGAATTTCCAAGGCGGCACTTGCTCGGCGACGCTTTTCGTCACGAGTGGAGTTGCGGTCTGTTGTACGCCTTTCCGCCTATACCACTTCTGCCCAGAGTGCTGAAGAAGATCAGGCGCAACCGGGCCCAAGTCATTCTTGTGGCTCCGGACTGGGCTCGAAGAGTATGGTATCCCGAGCTACTCAGTGTGAGCATCGATCCCCCGATCCGACTGCCTCTTCGGGAGGATCTTCTGTCGCAGGGGACGGTCCTCCACCCGAACCTGTCCAGCCTCCACCTCTTTGCATGGAGATTGAGCGGCGGCAGTTGATTCCCTTCGACTTGCCTCCTGAAGTTTGTGACGTTATTCTGGCAGCCAGGCGTCCCTCTACTAAAGTGGTATACGCCTGCAGGTGGAACAAATTTGTGGCATGGTGCACAGCAAAGGCTGTGGATCCCCTTTCTGAGGTTCTACTGTTCCTTCTTTCTTTGGCCCAGCAGGGCTATGCTCTGGGCACTATCAAGGGCTACCTTTCTGCTATTTCGGCCTTTCTCAGGCTCCCTGATCAGCCCTCTCTTTTCAAGTCCCCTGTTGTAAATAGGTTTCTTAAAGGCATTACTCACCTTTTCCTCCTATTCCTTTCGTGATGCCTCAGTGGGACTTGAATCTGGTTCTGACGTACTTGATGTGCGCTCCCTTTGAGCCACTTCACAACTGTCCTCTTCGTCTTTTGACGTTAAAGACTGCCTTCCTGGTGGCCATCACTTCCGCCAGGCGGGTGAGTGAGCTCCAGGCTCTTTCCTGTAAGCCTCCTTTCCTTTCAGTCCATCCGGACAAGGTTGTGCTCAGGCCCCGTCCTTCCTTTTTGCCAAAAGTGGTTACGGCCTTTCACATTGGGCAAACTATTACCTTGCCCACCTTTTTTCCACCTCCGCATCCTTCCAGAGAGGAAGAGCGGCTCCACCGTCTGGACCCAAAATGTGCGCTTTCTTTTTATCTTAACCGCACACAGCAGTTCCGGGTGGATGACCAGCTTTCTGTTGGCTACGTTGGCACCAAGAAAGGTCGGGCGGTCCATAAGAGAACCATCTCCCGCTGGGCTGTCTTGTGTATCAAAGCCTGTTACTCTTTGGCTAAAAAAGAACCTCCGGTGGGGCTGCGTGCTCATTCCACCAGAGCTACTGCAGCCACTACTGCATTGGGACGTGGTGTCCCTCTGCAAGACATATGTCAGGCAGCCACGTGGGCCTTGCTGCACACGTTTATCAAACATTACTGCCTGGACAGCCAAGTCCGGAGAGACGGCTTCTTTGGCCGTTCTGTTCTCCGTGACTTTCTGGTGTGATCTTTGTTCGCAGACCCACCACCGGGGTTGGTATTGCTGGGGTATCTATTCTAAGGTAAGGAATCTATCACTACGTGTTTCTTTCAGATGCACAAGTTACTTACCTTCGGTAACGATATATCTGTAAGAAACATTAGTAGTGATAGATTCCTTACCGCCCCACCCATCCTCCCGTTCTGCGAACTGATTTCTAGGGTTAAGGTCATCCCTTTCAGGGCCCTTGTTTCAATGCACCAGTGGTCAGTATCTTGCATGGCTCTGCGTTCCTGGCGCGGAAAGTCGTGTACAGAACTGACGTCAGCGCGCGTGGGCGGCGTCCAAGTAGCGCCCGCGACGTCAACTCGGTGACCACGACGCCAACGACGGACGCGGAGCCGCACGACGCCCCTACCGAAGCACAGGGGTACTGCTGACGAAAACTTTCCGGATCCAGTCTGACGCCTGGGGATATTCTAAAGTAAGGAATCTATCACTACTAATGTTTCTTACAGATATATCGTTACCGAAGGTAAGTAACTTGTGCGTCAGGTCATGTATATATAGATGAGGTCATCAGCATATGCCGATACTACATGTGTTGTACCTCCCAGTCGGATCCCTTTGTTCTCTGCCTCCCTCCGGAGTTTGATGGTAAGGGGTTCTAAAGCTAATACGAATAACAGTGGCGACAAGGGGCAGCCCTGTTGCGTACCTCTTGCTACTGGATAGGAACGGTATACATGAGAGCCAGTACGGACCCGGGCCGTAGGAGCCGTATATAATAGCTTGACCCACTCCATGTATCCCGGTGGAATGCCGAATTTGTTCATGGCTGCTGCCATGTATTCCCAGTTTAAGGTATCGAAAGCCTGCCGCAGATCTAGGGAGATGCATACAGTCTCGCGGGAAACCTCAGAGGCAGCCTCCATGACATAGTGCAAGCGCCTGATGTTCAGGGATGTACTACGGCCTGGGACAAAGCCGCACTGATCAGTGTGAATTAATTTTGGGAGATAAGGAAGAAGACGGCGAGCCAGAATTTTGCTAAGTATTTTGTATTCCGTGGGTAAGAGGGATAGCGGGCTGTAACTCGACATATCTCGCGGATCTCTACCTGGTTTGGGGAGGAAAGTGACTAGTGCTTGCATAGTAGATAGCGGGAGAGAATGGGCCTCGTGAGCTGACTGGTACACACTTTCGAGGTGTGGTGTTAATTTGTCCGCAAAGGTTGAAAAGAATTCTGCTGGCAGGCCATCTAGGCCCGGGGTTTTATTACGAGGGAGCTCACGGATAGCCTCACTAATTTCGGCCCGTGTAATGGGGACGTCCAACCCCTCTTGGGTGGCCTCCGTTAACTTGGGGTAGGTCAAACCGTCTAGGAATGTCACTATGGGCTCTGCTATTGCAACATTGGGGGAACTGTATAATGTCTCATAATAATTACTAAAGACTAGATTTATTTCTTCTTGAGTGTGCACTATGGTGCCATCTAGCAGGGCCACCTCATGTATGGGGACAGGAGGGGGTGTTTCTCGTAATAATCGCGCCTGTAAAGTTCCAGATTTATCTGCTTTTGCGTGTTTATGTTGGGTGTATGACTGGTAATCTATCAATCGGAGTTGTTCTAGGAGTTCAGCGTGCCGTATTCGTCCTTCTTGCAATTTCTCTTGTTCGGAGGGGTCATTACTTGCTTCTTGCTCAAGTGTATTTAGAGAGGCCTCTAATGATGTTAGGTTCTTATGTACCTCATGGCAGGCCCCCACCGTGGCTCCTATAGCCGTGCCACGGATCACTGTCTTAAATGCATCCCATTCTATAAGGCGGGAGGAGGCAGAGTTAGCATTTTCCATTGAAGTAATTTGTGATGGTCGACCCCAATGTGTCGCAGAAGACCGTGTCTTCCAACATCTGCAGCCATAGCCTCCATGTAGGGACAGGGGTGGGTATTCTTCCCCTATCTAAAGTGATCTCGAGTGGGTTGTGATCAGATAGGGTTTTCCCCAGGTATGTAGTCTGGGAAATTTGGGGTGTGATGGGCAGGGAGCAGAATATTCTATCCAGCCTAATATGTAGCTGGTGTGGTGGGGAATAAAAGGAATATTCACGTTGGTAGGGTTTTTTAGGCGCCATACATCTTTTAGCGACCATCCCTCCGCCCAGGTCCTCAGAGACACCGCTTGTTTGATTGAGGCCGCTCCCCGGAGGGGAGGGTGGGAACGATCTAGGTGGACATCTAGGATGGAATTGTAGTCCCCGCCAAGTACTCATGGAATCTCTACCCAGTCCGTCAACACCGCGTTTAAACTTGTGAGGAATTTGTCTTGCTCGTAATTTGGGGCATATATACTGCCGAAAACTATATGTATGCCATCCAACGTACCGTGTACTTGCCCTGAGTGTCTGTCCGTTGCTCAATGGCCACAAACAGGACCCCATGCCTGACCCATATAACTGTTCCTCTCGCAAATGCGGAGAATGATGTGGTAAATATTTGGCCTCTCCATTTTTTGCGGAGTTTAACTGCTTCGGAGTCAGTGAGATGGGATTCTTGGATGAAGGCGATCTGTGCTTTACTTCTATTCAATTGTGCATGGACCCTATGGCGTTTGTGCACTGATCCCATCCCCCTGACATTCCAGGTTATTACTGTATATTTACCCAGTGTGGCCATGTATAAGTTCGTTCGGTTTTGCAACAGCCCGATGTCATGTAACAGGCGGTGTGTATGGTATAATGTAGGGTGAGCCAGGAACCCCAAAAAAAACAGCAACTAAAACTCCCAATACTAGGACCAGCGCATAAACTATGCTGTTCCAAACATTATACAAAACAGTCTGAACTTCCATTTGGTTACGATATGCATCTGCTGCAGGGGGGGGTATTTCTGTTGACTTGCTGTGACAGGTCAACTGGCATTCTGTTCCAATGGTTTTCAATGTACAATTCTTCAACATCTGGTCCCTTATCGGGGCTTGTGGTGTTTAAGTTACTATGTGCTGGACTTATGACTGAGTGTGAGATTTTTCTCAGTCATCCTTTTCCCCCTGTCTTTGTTTTCTGACCCGGTTCATATTACATGTATATTCTTTGTAGTCCCAGTTCGGTGACCCTCCTCCGGGGATGGTATGGCTTGGGTATCTGTTTCTAAGTAAGAAATCTGCGGCTAGATGTCTCTAGCAGATGAACCGATGTATCTGGTAGAGACAAGATCTGGCCGCAGATTCCTTACGCCCTTCCCATCCTCCCCGCACTGCGAACTATTTTTCTTTCGTCTTCATTTATATTGAGTGTGTTTGGGATGTCCTACTTGTAGGCATTCTTGTTGTGTTGTAGGCTCATGAGATATCATTCCTGGGGATATCCTTGTTGTGTTGCAGGTTCATTCCTGCTTCATTTCTGCATACTCCTCCGTTCAGTTGGTGGTACCTTGTTGTTATGTCTATTTCTTGAAAGGTCAGAAGGACATTGCTATTCCTGCTTTCTGCCCTGAGTCTTCTTGGACCTCTTGCATCCCTGACTGTTTCCTTCTTTCCTATGCATTCAACAGGTATGTCACACATGGTGTCTATTGTCTTGACACACTGTTCCAATAGGCAGTTTCGGTATATGGCTCCACATTTTGAACACGGACTATAGTCATGAAGAAACTGACATTAGCATGTCAGCAGTGGGGTTATATGGACTCCGCTGAAGTCACTTCTGAGGACAACGTCGCTTTGGAGTCGCTTGACGCCCTCTGCCGGCGCGCGGACATACTGTGGGGGGAAAAAGTGTCCGGATCTAGTGTGGCGCCTGGCTAAGATTCTCAGTAAGGAATCTGTGGCTAGATCCTGTCTCTACCAGATACATTGTTACTGAAGGTAAGTAACTTGTTCTTCATGAACATAAAATTGAGCTTGGGAAGATAGTGCCGTGTTTGGAGGTCGGAGCCCTACTCTCAAATATTAAGTACTGGCATGAGGAAGTAAGAATATAATTAAGGAAGATTACCTGTACATTATTCAGACATTTTCCAGAGCTGGACTTTTGAGATATATATGTTTTTATATTTATTATAACATTGTAACACCTATTTTATGTTTCATTTAAGGAAACAAGATGTATGCAGTCGTGATCTCAAAGTAAACACTGTTAAAAAGGTATTTTCATTGATTTTTGCATTTCAGTATTTTTGAAAAACAGTACTTACAATTGACAGCGGAGAAGATTCCTATATCTTATTTGGAATAAATTGCAATGTACCAATTATAATCCCCTTAACCAGTGGGTTGGTGATATATGTAAAGAAGGAAATTAATTTTTCTATTATTACCTAATACTAAAGTACATTTTGTATACAATGCAGTTTGTTACATCCCAAGCATAGGACTTTGTTTACCTGCTATCTCTCTCTCTCTCTCTCTCTCTCTCTCTCTCTCTCCCTCTATATATATATATATATATATATATATATATATATTTCAAACAGTCCTTCGTAACACACGAAAATAATGCACTCTCAGGACTTGTGCAAAGTTCAATCAGGAAGTTTTATTATCGCTTCCACGCTACGCGTTTCGGCATAAAGCCTTGCTCACCATGGAAAAAAAGGATGTTACATGTCAGTGACTGACTGGAGTCCCCTTTGAGGGATGTCCAGTGTTTACCCACCACCTACCCTGGTGAGGCGCACCTTGGGTGGTCTCAGCAATGTGTATCAGTGGTTGATGGTAATTGCATTTGACTTCAATGCGACAATGGATAGAAAGCTTGACCATCGCAAAACACAGGCTGCTGGACTGCACAGACAAACTTTTGTCTCTTAGTGGGCAACATCTTTTAGGCTGTGTGACACGTGGCAATGCTGGCACATGGTTGAGAAGGCAGCCAGTTATTTCTCTGCATCCCATGGGTGGAATGATTGTGCAGACCTCTACGGAAGTACCTGTGCTAAAAAATTACATTCCTGAAGATTGTGTACGACATACAAAAGTACAATGTGGAGGGATTTGATATGGTAAGTATGTGCCTCTATTAATGCGCAGACTAGCTGAACTTTCAGAACAATTGGCTATTCAGATATAGAGACAACCTTGAAGTTTGGCTAAAACGTGCCTCAATCGGATCACTGACAGAATATCGACAGTCAGAATATCGAGGTGCAAAAATATTGACACAAAAATATCGATGTCCAGAATATCGAAGTCCTATCTACATAATGGTAAGTACAAAAATATCAAGAGAAAAAATATCGGAAAAAAATATCGTTGTTAAAAATATCGTTTTTTTATGTTATAAAAATAATGTAAAATAAAGTAAATACATATAATTTAAAAAAACAGTTAAAATTATTTAAAAATGTTTAAAATTATAAGTAATACATATAATGTAAAAATAAATTAAACATATTTCTAAAATATAATCTATATACTTAATATTTATAAATAATTATTTTAATAACTTATAAATTGTTAAAAAACATATTGAAAATTATAAATACATATATATATATACACTTTCAAACAGTCCTTCGTAACACACGAAAATAATGCACTCTCAGGACTTGTGCAAAGTTCAATCAGGAAGTTTTATTATCGCATCCATGCCGAAACGCGTAGCGTGGAAGCGATAATAAAACTTCCTGATTGAACTTTGCACAAGTCCTGAGAGTGCATTATTTTCGTGTGTTACGAAGGACTGTTTGAAATTAAGGTACCGGGTGCTCTCCCGGGGTATGCACCACCCTCCACGGGTCCCGAGGTTTCGACGAGCGTTTTTTTGTGGAATATATATATATATATATATATATATATATCACTCGAAAACTCCTGTCTGCCACTCGATCTGACAGAATCTTCAGGCACGGACCTCAGACACTCCCAATGAACTTGCAGAATCCCACGCAATGTAAGTGGATGAAGCAGTGAAAATGTAATTAATAAAAAGTCCTCACAAAATTAAACAGGCATAATGCCTGCCATGACGCGTTTCACTCCTCACAGGGAGCTTGATCACATGATGCGTCTTCTTTCAGGGAACTCATTAAAAAACACAAAAGTGCACAATTGCCTGTAAAAACAAGCTCACCCGGTTGATGTATATAGAAAACATATATTTTTGATTGCTCCCCTATAGATTAGACGGATGGAATTCATGTGTCATCTTCACCAGAATTATGAGCTACGAGCACGGAGTTTTAGGTGTTTGTTTCTACAACCACGCTCTCCATTTCCTGATATATTTGGGGCAACAGGATACTTTATACGGTTATTTTGTATATACTATTAATTCCACATTTGTCTCTATTTGGGTACTACACCCTCTATAGATTTCGATGTCAATAATTCTAAAACAAGAAAACAGGTACTAGACCTTTGATAACATCTTTTATCAATATAGCCCACGCTTTACAAATAGGTACTTGACTTTTATAAGTGCATTTATTAACGTAAAGTCGTCACGAAATTTATGTCGGAGACATTACTACTTAACTTAGCAATACAATGTATAAACTATTGAAAGGTACATTTCAGTATCATATATTCCACCGCTTTTCTTCGCTGTCTTGGTACTATGTACATATTTCATTATTTTTCTAATTTTTGAATTTAAATGAATTATATATACAGCACTATGTAAATGATATAAATTGTTTGGTAATACTCACTTAATTAGTGGTGATGATTAAAATGTGAAGTATTTTCTTTATCTCTATGGTAGAGTATAAAAAGTCTGAACTTTGAACTAAGGTCATGTGACCAAGAGCTGGATAGCTCGAAACGCGTCTTTTTGCCCTGAAATAAAATATATTTTGTACCAAACTGGATCGGTGTGGCTCGTGCTTACGAGGATTTGTAAGCTGTCTGGTGGATATATATATATATATATCACTCGAAAACTCCTGTCTGCCACTCGATCTGACAGAATCTTCAGGCACGGACCTCAGACACTCCCAATGAACTTGCAGAATCCCACGCAATGTAAGTGGATGAAGCAGTGAAAATGTAATTAATAAAAAGTCCTCACAAAATTAAACAGGCATAATGCCTGCCATGACGCGTTTCACTCCTCACAGGGAGCTTGATCACATGATGCGTCTTCTTTCAGGGAACTCATTAAAAAACACAAAAGTGCACAATTGCCTGTAAAAACAAGCTCACCCGGTTGATGTGTATAGAAAACAGACTCTATCATACTCTAGTAGTTCATAGTTATTTGTGCATCCAATATGTTACGAATTCAAAATGCAATGAGGTATTAAAAAAATGTATATATAAATAAATATATAAATATAAAGTACTATTCATATTGTAACATTAAAAAATATATAATAATGTACAATAAAAACAACTTATAACCAGTTGTAGTTCATAAATCATCAATAACACTCTGTGTTGCTGTCACGATGAAAGAGGAAAATACCTCTACTGGTTGGAACAGGAAATAACACCTCAATATTAAGCATTTGATAAAACCATATTGGATCTAGAAATTTGCTATGCAAAATAGGCAAAATAATAACAGGTATAACTAAGTTATACATTAATCCGAACACCAGAATGGACATCATATAACCTATAATAGGTCAACATAGCAGCACAAAGACTCAAATCTCCAACAGTAAATTGTGGTCTATGATTGTAATACACTGAACACTGGTCAAACATACGAAGAAAAAAAGTTCCAATACGTAAACATGAGTCCTAGAACGATTAATCGTTCAGCAATAAAGTGCAAGTGCAAAAAGACTCATCATGCCAAGTTCAGTGTTATGGCTGCTAAAATCCATTCTGAATTAAAAAACAAATCTCATTAAAATTGCCTAAAAAAATCTATATGTCTGTTAATATTGATTAATCCGTTCTAAAAAGTGCAAGGTGAAAACATTTAAAGTGCAAAATAGTGCTGTACAAAATACAAATTCACTATCAGCTTGAGAAAACTTATATCATTTAAGCCTAAATGATCATAAAGTGCAAGTGCAAATGTCAATGTACAGTTCACAGAAAAATACAAAATTTAAAATTGTAAATTCATCTTATATGAGCACAAAATTTGTACCGAAACAGAAAACAAATGTCTCTATAGACTAAATTATCAACATCATATTACTAGTCAGTGAATATAAACTCCATTTAACCCTTGTAGAGGGAAAATACTTATCAATCACTGAAACAATAAATATAACGTGAATAGGTCAGATAAATCATAACAACATCAGAGAAAATTATGCAAATCCTCGCTCATATTGAGGCCATTAGGGATTCTAGTGTCGAGGGCTAAAATGAAATGGGATTCACGTTGATGTAATAGCCTCTCACGGTTCCCTCCCCGGCCGGGGATTGGAACCGCCCCTAAAACTGTATATTCCAGATCTTTCAGTTTGTTGTTGTGTACTGATTTAAAATGTCTAGCGACCGGATAATTTTGGTCAGAATTTACAATGGCCCTTATATGTTGAAGGATACGTTTGTGTACTGGGAGTTTGGTACTGCCAATGTATTCCAAATCACAGGTACATTTTAATTTGTAGATGGCATACTCAGTGCGGCATGTAAGGTGTTCTCGAATAGCAATCTCCTTCTCACTGAACGCTGTCTTATAATGAGTTGCATTCTTAGCAAATGTACAAGCGCGGCACGAATTGCACTTAAAAAAGCCTGTTTTTGTAAGCCAAGTGCTTTTGGTTCTAACCTCCGGCATAGGTTTAACTAGGGCATCCCTCATCGAGGGTGCCCTTTTAAAAGGCAAACTAGGTAAATTAGGACCTAAAGTAATATCAGTAAGAACAATTGGCCATTCTGAGTATATAATCTTACGTATTTTTTCTTCTTGTTCACTGAAGGTGGTAATCAGTCGTATTGTATGTACCTCTTTATTAGGACCACATCCTGTGTCCCTAGCAGTGTTATCTTTGGGCTTTAGTAATGTTTCTCTGGGCAGACTATTCGCTTTAGTTAGAGCTTGGATCAAAAGTGGTTTCTTGTAACCACGATCAAGGAACCTGCAAAATGCATCCTGTTGACATTCAGTAGAGACCGAATCTGAGCTACAGATTCTGCGAATCCGAATAAATTTGCCATATGGTATGCTGTTGATTAAATGGCGTGGATGCGAACTTTCCGCATGTAAAATAGAGTTTCCAGCTGTAGTAATAATTGGACGTCCTGGTATAGGCGTGGTCTTTTTATGTACTTTCGGCAGAAAATAAAGCATTGGGGTGACCGGATGTTCAACATTTAGGAAATTAATTTCTTCCTTGGTCAACAAACCATTTCTTTTCCAATGATGGATACGTTTACGTGTCTTTTCCTCTGCTGATCTCATTTCAAATTTAGATGATATTTTGTAGCATGAAGTATCTGATAGATGACGATCAGCTTCTGCCAAATATTCCTTTCGAGACCACAAAACTGTATTGCCTCCCTTATCAGATTTGTTAATGATAAGGTCTTGATTTTTTTGAAGTTTAGCAATCAGAGCATGATATTGTGTGTTTTTATAGTCTTTATGACGTTGAATGGTTGTCACAGTTCTATTTAAAACCTTTAATTCAGCTATTACTCTGTCACTAAATACATCGACCGCATCTTTCGGCATTAAGGGAAGAAACGTAGAAACCGGGCGAAAGGGACTAGGAGCTGACTTGTTGAAACCAATGTCTGAAGTTATTGAAGACGAATCATCTCCATTTGCCTCCTTTGCTAGATCGTATAATACTTGTAAATTGGGTATATCTTTGACTTGAAGAGTCCCATCTGTGTTATTATTACTGGGAGGGTTTGTTGATGCTCCTCCGGGGAATGTGTTCAGTTGGAAATGTTTTATCAGTTTTATCTTCCTGATAAATTTAAAAACATCAATCCTAGTCAGGTTATATGAAAAGCGATTTTTGGGACAATAGGAAAGACCCAGCGATAAAAGTTGGGTTTCAGCCTTAGATAAGACAGTGTCCGTAAGGTTGATGACTGTGTTATGATTTTCACTTTTTATTTTTTCCAATTTCTTCGTGCATTCCCTCTCGTAGTATTTTTTGCGGTGCCTGATCCGCCTCTCCCTCATACATTTGTTGGCTGTTCCCCTTGCAGATGCTGAGGTTTGCGGGGGCGCAAGGTATACCGCCGGTCCTCGCTGAGAAAATTCAGTTCCTCTCCTAGTGTGAAGTTATTAGGACCTGATGCTGAGGCCTCCGATGTACTAGGTTGACCATCTTCAGATTCACTATTAGATGTAAGAGAGACAGAGACAGAGTCCCCTTCATTTACCCTGACTTCACTTCTAGCAAGTCCTTGATTACTTGTTGCACTCCCACTGGTAAGTGCTTGTCTTTTGTAATTATCATATTTACGCGCAAACGTAAAAATTCTACCAGTGGCGTAATCATTTTGATCACGTGCGAACTTGAAAATTTTACGTTCCTTAATTATATCTTCATGTTTTTTAATGCGTGTTTCTATGTCACTTTTTCCTTTATTGATTAAGTCTGTTTGTCCTGTAGCATCTAGTAAACCGTTGATGCGGTCAATTTCTACTAACAGAGCATTGCGGTCAATTTCTGCATATTTGATTAAAATATGGATCATGTTCATTGATGCCTGCAAATTAGTTTCAGCCCATTCTTGTAACATTAGGGGATTCGGATTTTCAAATGTCGGTGCAATAAGCACGCGCAAACCCCTTGGAACACGGTTGGCATCTCGGTATTTTTCTAATGATTTTTTCTCCCACCATTTTGATAGTTCATTTTTCAAGAGTTTCTCTAATGTTTTCAATAAAGACCTTACATCATTGTTTCTTGTTTCTGTAGCGGGAGTTCTGTGCTCAGTAGATACATTGGGTAAATTCTGGAACCAGGGCCTCCGCCGCTGATTCCCTTTCACGAATCGCATCGTTGGAAAACATTGTGGATTAAACTTGTTGATAATTCAAACTACTTCTATAAAAGAGTATATCAGGAGAATCCCGTAACCCGTTGAAATCACACGATTTAAACACTACACCGAAGGTCTCCTTACCGGCGCTCGTCATGCAGCGCTCCCGGTCCTCTGACCAAACAGACTCCGCAGCCTCACGTCGTCAGAAAAACTCTCCGGAACTTGTGTTTTTACTTCTGGTGCAACGGGGGGCACAGCACTTGCAAATCTCTTACAGAGAAGAAAACCCATGCGCAGAAACGCAGATGGCTGAATATCGACTGTGCCTCAAAGAAACGGGAGGGTCCGTGTATCCGGAAACAGCCTGCTCCGGATGAAAGACTTCACTCGAAAACTCCTGTCTGCCACTCGATCTGACAGAATCTTCAGGCACGGACCTCAGGCACTCCCAATGAACTTGCAGAATCCCACGCAATGTAAGTGGATGAAGCAGTGAAAATATATTTAATAAAAAGTCCTCACAAAATTAAACAAGCATAATGCCTGCCATGACGCGTTTCACTCCTCACAGGGAGCTTGATCACATGATGCGTCTTCTTTCAGGGAACTCATTAAAAAACACAAAAGTGCACAATTGCCTGTAAAAACAAGCTCACCCGGTTGATGTGTATAGAAAACAGACTCTATCATACTCTAGTAGTTCATAGTTATTTGTGCATCCAATATGTTACGAATTCAAAATGCAATGAGGTATTAAAAAATGTATATATAAATAAATATATAAATATAAAGTACTATTCATATTGTAACATTAAAAAATATATAATAATGTACAATAAAAACAACTTATAACCAGTTGTAGTTCATAAATCATCAATAACACTCAGGGCCTGATTCTGATGCGGTTAGGAAATCTTCCGGATCTAATCGGTTTGGAAATGGTTCCCGACCGACTCGGATTGGGAGAGTCCGACCGACCGAGTATGATGCATCCGGATGCTTCCAGATACGATTTGGTTGGACTCCCATTGACTTCTATGGAAGCCTATGTTCCTAACCGCATCGTAATCTGGCCCTCGGTCAGGAAGACACGTTCCCGATACGATTTGGAAGAAGCGAATGCCGTTAGGAGGCCTTCCTAACCGCATCGTAATCGGGCCCTAGGTGGGAATGCTTTCCTAACCGGATCAGAATCAGGCCCTCGGTGTTGCTGTCACGATGAAAGAGGAAAATACCTCTACTGGTTGGAACAGGAAATAACACCTCAATACTAAGCATTTGATAAAACCATATTGGATCTAGAAATTTGCTATGCAAAATAGGCAAAATAATAACAGGTATAACTAAGTTATACATTAATCCGAACACCAGAATGGACATCATATAACCTATAATAGGTCAACATAGCAGCACAAAGACTCAAATCTCCAACAGTAAATTGTGGTCTATGATTGTAATACACTGAACACTGGTCAAACATACGAAGAAAAAAGTTCCAATACGTAAACATGAGTCCTAGAACGATTAATCGTTCAGCAATAAAGTGCAAGTGCAAAAAGACTCATCATGCCAAGTTCAGTGTTATGGCTGCTAAAATCCATTTTGAATTAAAAAACAAATCTCACTAAAATTGCCTAAAAAAATCTATATGTCTGTTAATATTGATTAATCCGTTCTAAAAAGTGCAAGGTGAAAACATTTAAAGTGCAAAATAGTGATGTACAAAATACAAATTCACTAGCAGCTTGAGAAAACTTATATCATTTAAGCCTAAATGATCATAAAGTGCAAGTGCAAATGTCAATGTACAGTTCACAGAAAAATACAAAATTTAAAATTGTAAATTCATCTTATATGAGCACAAAATTTGTACCGAAACAGAAAACAAAAGTCTCTATAGACTAAATTATCAACATCATATTATTAGTCAGTGAATATAAACTCCATTTAACCCTTGTAGAGGGAAAATACTTATCAATCACTGAAACAATAAATATAACGTGAATAGGTCAGATAAATCATAACAACATCAGTATATATATATATATATATATATATATATATATATATATATATATATATATATATATATATATATATATACTGATGCACAGTGTTTTATGCTATTTATTACCATTGGTGAGTGTGGAAACGTGACTTGACCCATGGGAAGGGTCGAATGATTAGTCATAATACTCCTCCACTTCTTCAACAATGCTAAGAAATAGCAAATTACACTGTGCTTCTGCACATATGGTTTATGCCACAACATTTTTTCATGTGTTTGTTTGAACAAAAAGGTATATAACCAAGCCCAGGATGCAAAGGGTTACATTTGTGCAGCAAGGTAAAATCACACTGAACAGACCTATTGACTATTAGGAGAATAGATTCTTTGAGTAAAGTAATTGTTTCATGCAGTCTATGGGGCAGTAAAAGTATTTTCTCATGTCAACTGTTCTACACCGCGGCAATAAAGAATTTTACATTTGCAGTGTTAATAAATGTGTGACTGCTCATTTATTAGTACAGTTGAGATCTTTTGCCTTATCAATTTTTTATGACATCATCATGTGATTTTTCCCCCACTTTTTTTTCTATGCTTCTCTATGTAAACATGTACTTCGCCCCCCCTTTTTTTATGGTGCTCCGTTTGTCCATCTTTTCCAGGACAGCCTGTGACCTTCTTAAGACATACCTACATTTATATGCCTGCTCTTCTTTACGTTTGAAGCAGACTATTGGTGCTAAACACTCAATTACATCATGACACTGCCCACCAACTTCTGAGGAATCTACCACTATTTGCTCTAGCTGACACTAACAAATTCGAATTTTGTGAAATTGCTCGTGGATTCACAAACACATACCAACACATTTATCATGTTAATCTCCAGATTGCCACTGTGGTCGTTGACATTTGCACATTTGAGCAAACGGAGCATCTTTGAGACAGTAGTCTGCCTCAAGGGCAGCACATTCATCAGACAGGCGCTGGGGCTGAACAACTCCAAAGCACATTTTCTCAAGAGGTAAATCTGACATGGCGTAGGTCCACCTTAATCGATTGTTTGTCTTGGGTGCTCATTTTAAAGCGCAGGCGTATTGGTACTTAACGAGTGCTGCTGTGTTGTATGTATTTCTACTGTTTTCACAGGGCTAAACTTATGTAAGTCCACTGATGGTGGAATAATGAGGACAGACGTCTGAACGCCGGTCCTCAAGATCCTACTGTCTACTCTTAAGGGACGGCGGTCTCTCCTCCCCGGCAGATATACCCCCTGCTCTAAAAGGAATAGAGCAACCAATGTAGATTCACTAGCTTGCTTCCTCACTGCTACCTCATATTAATTCAGAAGTTTTTTTTAACAATGTGTTTATTAACTTTGTATTCGTTTTAAACAGATTGCCTTACCGTGCATTGATAACAATGGTTATGGAGTTGACCAATGGCAAGGAAAAAAGAAAGGGTAATAAAGACAAGCATTTGCAATGCAATAATAGGTCTCGCACTTGCGAGAGTTTAAGTAAGCTATTATCATTGTAAATGACAATGCCTTTTATTTATGTTTTAAAAATCAACACAAAAATAAAAGGCATTGTCATTTACAATGACAATAGCTAAAACTCTCGTAAATGCGAAACCTATTGCATTGCAAATGCTTTTTTTTTAAAACCATTGCGTAGGTTTATGAAAATCGTTTCAACTTTTTTAACGTTTCTAATTGTTTTTGCTCTGCTACATTTGCAGCTGCTTAGATCCTTTTTTAATTGAAACTATTTAATTAAATGGTTCTATATCGTATATACTTCGCAGAAAAGATGGTGCATGATTCTCCCGAGCTAAGCCAATGTATCTGGAAAAGCTCGGCTTTGTAGAGAAAAATTCTGCTTACATTTTCCTACATGACTGGGTTTGATTACAGTAAAAAAACATGTGGCTAAGCTGTGAAAATCTTATTGTTATGTAGAAAAAAACTACTGACTGAGTTGGATAAAGGCAGACTGTAAAACGTTGTGAAAAGTGAAAATTCGGAACTAAGCCCGCCAAAAAAGAAAAACAGTTTGCACAACCTCGCCTAGAGCGCCATGAAGACAGACACGTCTTGTTTGGGGCGGTCCAGCTTTCCTCGGGAGTGAGGGAGACAGTTTTAGTTTTATTCACAGTAAGTGCCGGGCATCTGTGTTGAGTCTGCCCTGCTGGGGGTGTTGGTGCACAGTGGCAGTGTCTATAGCGCCATGAGTGGTGGTGAGCAGGAAGCGGCACATGTTTGTGGAAGGGATGGGAGCACTGAGAGAGCCCACTGATGCCTCTGAAGAAGAACAAGCGATGGATGGATGGATGCATGCGTGAATTAATCTCAGCCACTGTTAATTACTCGTGGCAGCCCCCTAATCCACCCTTTTTGCCCACCATGCCACCTCCGTTTGGACCCAGACATATGCAAATCAAGCTGGACCCTGCTCCACTCGGAACAGTCCATCCCAAACTGCCAGGCCAGGTCTCCCCTAAACCTAAACACAAGCAACCCAGGGCCCCACTACCAGTAGTACTGTAGATAGGGGCCTAGTTGTACACACACCTCCCCTCCTGAAAACAAAAGCAGCGCTGGGTCTGCCTCGGGGCGCTGAGAGGTACAAACCACTGCAAACTTTGCTGTTTAGCAGCAAAAAACTTTCAGAGCTCATCTGAATTCTGGGGAATATGTTTGGTGAAATCATGTAGTAAAGAAGGCAGCAAGGCTGTGCTTAGGATCACAAGGTGACTCCCTGCCACCAGGTACATCATATTCTGGTCCATGTTTCCCTCTACAAACCATTGTAATCCAGAACTTTAGTCCCGGTAAAAACACTGGTCCTCAATTTTCCTGTGAATGGGGTCCCAGTGTCATGGGCTGGACAGACGTTGGACTGATAATGTCTCTCACACTGGGGTGTCTCTTAAGGTAAAAGGACTGGCTTCTCTGACTCTGGGGCACTCCACGTGCAACCATTACTGCGATAGATCCTTGTGGGACTCGCTGCAAAGATTTATAGAAAAGTTGCCCAGAGAAGACCGCAGGGATTTTGAGGAGATATTGCAGGAAGGCAGCTTGGTGGCGAACCAAGTTATCAGCGCTGCAGCTGATGGAGCGACGCTGTCTGCACACTCCTACGCACACGGAATCTGTGCCAGGAGGTCATCCTGGCTCCGACTGACTGCGCTAAAACCTGAAGCGCAATCCTGAATTCTCAACCTTCCTTTCTCAGGCTCATCCTTGTTCGGCACTCACACTGATGAGGAAATGTAGAGGATGAAGACGGAGCTCGATACCCTGAAGGCGGTCGGGCTTGAAAAAAAGAAAGAATTCAAGCGCCGTTACAGGCCATACGATCAGCGGCCCTTCCATCAGAGGGTTCAAACCCCTCACTGGCAGAGGCAGCAAAATCATCAGAGCCAATCGAGATCGCATTACCAGGGTCGTCGTGCCCCTAGAGGAAGAGGAACCACTCGTCAATCTACCGCCTCAGCAAAGACGCCATCTAAACAATGAGTGTCCGCTTCCCCCATCGCCGTTACCCACTCCAGTGGGGGGAAGTATTGCCAACCATCTAGAAGAGTGGCGTGGTATCACAAAAGACCAGTGGGTGTTAACTACGCTGCAGAATGGCTACTCTCTACGTTTTCGACATCGGCCTCCCACGATCCCTCCAGTAAGAACAGCATGGCACCAGATGAAAATACTGCAGCAGGAAGTATCCACCCTCCTGCGAAAATCTGCCATCAAGGAGGTTCCTGTATCGCAACGAGGTCGAGGGGTATATTCAAGATGCTTCCTAGTGAGGAAGAAAGGTCGAAAATCAGAGTACAGACCTATTCTACAACAACAAATCCATCAAAAGGGAGAAGTTTCGCATGTTGGCTCTCCATCAAATATATCCACATCTACAGCAGGGAGATTGGATGTGTTCGTTGGACCTGCAAGATGCATACTTTCACGTCCCGATCAGTCCACATCACAGAAAGTTCCTGCGTTTTCTGGTGGGATCAACCCATTATCAGTTCAAGGTTCTGCCCTTCGGGTTGAAGTCAGCTCCTCGAGTGTTTACAAAGTGCATGGTAGTAGTGGCAGCCGCTCTACGGCGCAGAGGCATCTTTGTGTACCCCTATCTCGACGACTGGCTTCTGAAGGGTCCTTCCCCCCAGAGCGTGAAAAACCATTTTCAACAATGTCTAGACCTTTGCCACCAACTGGGTCTCCCGTCAACTTCGAAAAATCGACTCAGCAACCCACACAAAGAATTCATTATCTGGGTGCAACAATAGACTCCGCAATAGGAAAAGTGTTTCCTTCAGAGGAGAGACTGTCATCTATCACACCGAAGGGCAAGCAGATTCTGCGCAGCAGCCTGCCTTCAGTCCGTCAGGTTGCCTCTCTCCTAAGGTCGATGGCATCGTGCATCTTTCTTGACCCCAATGCCAGACTGAGAATGCGTCCTTTACAGCAGGATCTGGAGGACAAGTGGGATCAGCGAACGGATCGGTGGGACGACAGGATACAACTGTCAGAATCAGCCAGAGCATCCATTCCATGGTGGATGCGACAGGAAAATCTGCTGGTAGGTGTTCCATTCCATCAGACACCACCCTCTCAATCATTGATCACGGATGCCTCCCTCCAGGGTTGGGGGGCTCACATGGGGTCTCTCCAGACTCAAGGTCGATGGTCAACAAAAGAACAGTTGTACCATTCATTCATTCATGAAACTTTATTTCGGCTATTACGGCCATAAAAGTACATACATATACACAACCACTTAAAATTAATATCAAGATAAAATACGATGTCGTAAGAACCACTTATTATAAAATAGTACAAGCATAGATAGCAGTAATGATCGCTCATTGGGAAATAGGGAAATAAAAATAATAATCATCACTATGGGCAATATAATCACTGCAAGCCAATCATAAAAAATATAAATTAAACTAAAAATATTAAAAGAAAATTCACAGCCTATGTTTTTATATAAAACCTAAGTCGCGGTAGCAGCCAATTAAAAGCAGGTCTTAATAGATCTCGTTGTACCACATCAACATGCTGGAACTGAGGGCGGTTCATCTAGCTCTCAAGGCTTTCCTCCCTTCGATTCAGACCAGCTCCATTCTAGTACAGACGGACAATACAACCACCATGTACTATCTGAACAAGCAGGGGGAACTCGATCGAGGACCCTATCATTGGAAGCCCAAGCTCTCTGGCACTGACTCCTTGCGAGGAATCTATCAATAACAGCAATACACCTACCGGGAGAACAGAATTCACAAGCAGACGCTCTCAGTCGTCACTTCGAGGACCAGCAGGACTGGGTCCTAAACGACGAAGTCGTACAAAGCATTTTCCAAGAATGGGGTCGGCCAAGCATCGACCTGTTCGCAGACGACACAAACAAAAAATGCAGAGACTTCGCATCAAGATACTACCGACCAGGGTCGAAAGGGAATGCTCTTTTTATCAGCTGGTCAGGGGCATTTGTGTACGCCTTTCCTCCCCTTCCACTCATACCGAAGGTCGTGACCAAGCTCTCCCACTCAGAAACGAGGATGATTCTGATTGCTCCGGACTGGCCCGAGACAGTGGTGGTACCCGGACCTTCTGCACCTGTCAGAATGTCCACACAGGAGGCTGCCGTGCAGACCGGACCTGCTGTCCAAGATGAACGGGAGCATTCATCACCCCAACCTTCCATCACTGAACTTGGCAGCATGGCTCCTGAGGTCCTCCAGTATGGTCACTTAGGTCTTCCACAGGACTGCATGACCATCTTAAAAGAAGCTATAAGACCCTCTACAAGACACTCAAACGCTTGTAAATGGAAACGTTTTTATTTATGGTGTGTGCAAAACAATTGTGATCCTACCAAAGGGCAGGAGGAAGTGGTGTTACCCTACCTGCTTCACTTGGCTAAGGCATGCTTAAAGTTCTCTCCCATTAAGGTACACCTAGCTGCCATTACGGCATATAGGCGTTCTCCTTCTCAACCTTCCTTTTTTCAACTACAGGTAGTAAAGGACTTCTTACAAGGCTTAAAGAAGGTCTACCCTCCTGTTCGGCCTCCTTCACCTCCCTGGGAGCTGAACTTAGTGCTATCTAAATTGATGGGTCCCCCATTTGAGCCTATTCACAAAGCATCCTTACAACACCTTACGTGGAAGGTAGCTTTCCTAATGGCTATTACTTCGGCTCGCAGGGTGAGTGAGATCCAAGCCCTCTGTTCAAAAGAACCATACACAGTGTTCCATCTCAAAAGAGTAGTCTTGAGAACCCACCCTTCTTTCCTTCCGAAGGTGGTGTCAGATTTCCACGCCAATCAAACCATTTCACTGCCGACCTTTTTTCCTAATCCCTCTACTCCAGCTGAAAGGGCACTCCATTCCTTAGACCTAAAAAGAGTTTTAAAGTTCTATTTGGACAGGTCAAAGTCGATTAGAAAATCTGATCAACTATTCATTAATTACGGTTCGATCAGAACAAGTTTCCCAGTTTCTAAACGTTCCATCTCCAGGTGGATAGTTTCATGTATCAAACTGGCTTATCAGTTAGCACAAAAGCCACTTTGGTCTAGACCCAAGGCTCATTCCACTAGAGGAAAAGCTGCTACGACTGCTTTCCTTAACAATGTACCGATTTCCGAGATATGCAAAGCAGCCACTTGGAGGTCTATCCATACCTTTAGAAGGCACTATTGTCTTGATTTGGATACCAGAGCAGACACCGAAGTAGGCCAGGTCTCCTTGAGGAATCTGTTCCAACACTGATTAATGCTGATTTGTTTGTTGGATCATTTCCTTCTCATTTGCCCACAGGCGGAGGATGGGCTTGCTATTCTATTCAGTGCTTATGACTATTGATGAGGATCCCCTGGAAGAGAAGGGTAAGTTACTTACCTGTAATCCTAGTTCTCTTCCAGGGGTATCCTCATCAAAGTCATAAGCACCCCACCCGCCTCCCCAGGCAAATGAGACTGTTGTATTATTGAGCTATATCTTTGTGCCCTGACCTTCGGGTCTCCGCAAAGAACAACTCACCTAACTGTCACCCCTGAGGCATGATGGGAAGCTAGGGGTCATGGCTGCCTTAAAGGCACGGTGCCAGTTTTTGTGTACAATTACTTTCATTTTCTATGCTATTGGTTTCCAATGCGGCCTGTAGGCTAACAATGCTTGCTCTTATGCAGTTTTTCTTTCATGACTCTACTCATTAAAAGGAATTCAAGTTATACTTACCTTCCTGTGGTCTACATGTATGTAAGTGATATGTGATTGCAAAAGCTGTTATTTCTTTATTTATTATTACATTGTTTAGCCTCCTATATGGGGGCTGCATTTGGATGAGAAAAAATGATATATGTGTATATATATAGAGCTGTATATATATATGTTTTCATATATATTTTTTATTATTTCTGGAGTACCCGCACATGGGCGGGAATATTCAGTGCTTATGACTTTGATGAGGATACCCCTGGAAGAGAACTAGGATTACAGGTAAGTAACATCCTTTCAATCCAACCCACATAATTCCACTACACACCACTTACATCCACAACACTCCAAACAAAACACAGGGGTAAAAGACATTGCCATTTACAACGCCAATAGCTCTAACTCTCGCAAATGTGAGTCCTATTGCATTGCAAATGCTTGTTAAAGTAGCAGTCACGTTTGCAGAGTGGTGGAGAAAGGGGATGTGGGGCCACCGACCAGCTCTCAGGAATTCCGCTGTGTAGGACTTACAGTAGGTATCAGGAGGGCTTCTTGACCCCCAAGGTCCCTCAGGAGTAAAGTGGACTTCATACCCCAACCAGTAGTGCGCTAGGAGCCACGTTTGCAGAGTGGTGGAGAAAGGGGGTGTGGCCTCCGAAGACCTTTTAGCAATCCCGCTGTATGGGACATACTAGAGATAACAGGAGGGGTAGTTGGGGGCATGGCCTCTAAAGACCTGTTACCAATTCTCCTGTATGGGATATACTAGAGGTAACAGGAGGGGTAGTTGGCCCCCAAGGACCTGTGGGTGGCTGTTCAGAATTGTCCTAGGACAAGATTCAGATCCGAAACCACTTCAACCGTCTGGGCACCTTGGACTTCGTTGGACTTCGCCTGGAACCGAGACTCTATCAAGGAAGACTCCTGCTGCTTCTGGTCTCGTCATCCTGCCAGTCTTCTGTGTTGTCTGTGCCTGTGCTTCATCCAGGTTCTCCTCCAGGCCTGTGGGCATCAAAGACACCCAAAGTAATCTCCCTTGGAGTGAAGGAGTCACTCCCCTGCATCTGCAGGCACTGCAACGAAGCTGACAAGTCTGCTGCTCCTGATGTCCCACAAACTTCAAAAGGTGCAGCAACACAGGTGGTGGTTAGGCAACTCCCTCGAGGCCTGACCTCTCCTCTCTGCAATTTTGAGGCCAGTATTCCTCTTTGGCACCGCTGGGACCAAACCCCTGTGCACCACGTTGACTTGCCATTGCCAAGGCTTGCTGGCTCTGCACTCCAGAGATCTTTGGGCTACAAAAATCGCCAGCCTCCAGCATCTCTTCCTGCCAAGTGCAGCATCCTCCCCGCATCCTCTGCTCCGTGGGTCTTTCTTCTTGGTGAGCTGCTCAAGGTCCACTTGTGACTCCTGTGCCTTCGGCCTGTGGGTCCTCCTGTGGGTCTTCTTCTGCTTCAGTTTGCTCCGCTGCTTGCTCAGGCCTGCTATGACTCTTCTGCTGGTGGTGAGTCCTTTGGACCTTGCTGGTCCCAACGTTGCTCCCTCTCTGCTCCTCACATTAGTTGTAGCTGTCAAGGCTTGTTGGTGCTCCTGCCAGACACTGACCCCCTGGTTCTTGACTTCCGATGTGGAAGAGCTTGTGCACGGCTCCTGGTCTTCCTCAGCATTGCCTGGTCCTCACAGCTGCAGCGACAAGGTCACCGTCAACACTGCTGAACCGTCCGACATCGGTGAGCATTGCTCTTCAGTGCCTCCTGGTCACCTCCAACTGGCATAGACTCTGTCCCCTCTGCTTACAGGTTCTCCTCTTCAAGAATCCACCCTTTGATTCCACCGGACTTTTGCACAGTCTTCTCCAGCGCCATCTTTACTGAAGTACTCCATTGTGGTCTGCGGCGGTTTCCGATGTCAATTTGCACCTATGCACCTGGCTTCCCTGGTGTAGGTATTCTGGTTCCTGGGGTATCCACGGGTGCGGTGACTCTCCAGCCTTCTGTCTTCCACGGGGTTTCTTCAGGGGCCACTGGGAAGGGTCCTTCTTAAAAACTGCAACTGCGACTTCCCCGTTGACTTCTATTGGACACACGGCTGTGTTTCCACTCTGCACACATCTTCTGCAGGGTTCCTGGGCACTTACCTTGGGTGGCTTATAGTGTCCCCAGCTCCTGTGAGTCTCCTGGTCCAAGTCCCGACTTTGGTCGCAGTTTGCATTCCACTTTCTCAATCTATGGTTTGGTCTCCCCCTGGAGACCCCTGTATTTTGTGCTACTTGCCTTATTGCAATTAAAGTATTACTGTGTATATGTGTTTATATCTCTGGGTAGGAGATATACCAATATGTTAGTGAGTGTTGTGTAATAAATAGACATATTTTTATATATAAACTGTGTGGTTCTTTTTTGTTTAACCTACACTACATGATTAGCCTGATAAAAACAAGCTGCTTAACACTCCTTCAAGATAAGCCTGAAGGCTGCTCTCCATAGCTACCACTCTGAGAGCTTTCAAAGGTTATCAAAGACCACTAAAATCACCATAAGGGTTGCCTGGATGAGTGCAAGGTGCATCACTTAAATAATTGTACACCATATACTAAGCCAACCTCCTACACACGTCACCTAGAGAGGCGCCACATCGGTGCGCTGGCGTCAGTTCTTTTTTTTCCACGTCAGTCAAGGGCTGATCCGGAAGATAGCTACCCTCTGTCACTTTTTGACAGGATTTTTTGACTTTTTGTGAACTCCTTTTCTGGTGTATAGGAAGTCACTTCAGGGTTCAAACTGAGCGGCGCCTGTCATGGCACCAAGTCAGTGACAGACCCGCATTTTGTTTCAAGTCTTGTTCCGACTGCCGGGCAATGGATCCGAATGCTTTGAGAGATCAGTCCCTAGAGCTGCTTGCGGCCCAGCAGGCGACACCACGCCCAACTTCTCGTAGGTCTCGGTCCCGGTCAAGGGTGAAGTCCCGGGACCGCTCCAGAAGTCCTTAGTCCTCTTTGTCCCCCTCATGATCCTCAGGACACTCAGCTAAGAGGCACAAGAAGTTGAAGCATACTTCAACTTCTCCCCATCTGTCGGCTGACATGTTGGAGGAACATCAGTGTTCAAGGCCTCGTTCTCCGGAACCTGCACCTGGGTAGGCTCTGCACCTCCCTGCTTTTCCGGGAGCTGAAGCGACCCCCGCTCAACTTAAAGAATTTTATGTGGCCATCCACCTCATTTTTGAGCAGTCTGACCCCTCTGGTACGCCTTTGGGCCCCACGTGGTCAGTGGGGGACCCATCGGGTTCTGCACCAGCGGCTCTGGCACCGATGCCCTCCCTAGATCTGGACCGGTGCTAGTTGTGCCACTGCGACCTTCCCTGAACCCAGTCCTGATGCCGATACTCCTGGCGCCGCCAGTGCCCACCGGGGCCGCCAGCTCTATTCTGATCCCTGATGACATAGAGCCGGCACCGCGTCGACCGATGCTGATTCTGGCGCAGACAGGGCCATTGGTCCTATGTTGTTCCCTGAACCTTATTCAGACAGGGCTGGCTAGGGAGAAGATGGGAAGGAGTCACTGGACCCTTTAGAATACCAGCAGTACAAACAAGAGATGGACTGGTTTGAGGAACTGGGACAGGCCAGTGGTCTGGTTACCTCCCCAGACACTGGCATGCTTTCTCCTACCGTGACTACGTAGGGGAGAGCATCATATGCTATGGTGGTGGGTAGGGCAGCTGAGGTCCTTGACCTTCAGCTACCCACAGTGGCAGTCAACACTAACATCTTGAAAGAGGTGCTACTACCGGGCGCTTCCTTCTCGGAACTCTTTCTCCCATTCAACGAAGCCCTCACAGACGTCCTTCTGGGAACCTTGTCCAAACCCAACACAGAGGCTCCTGTGAAGACTGCGATCACCCACTGCCATTGCCCTGCCTTGGGTGCCCCAAACTTCCTTACTACCCACCCCAGAGAGCTTGGTGGTCCAAGCCTCCACGTTACCTGACACTCCCCTGGACGGGAAACAGCGTTTAGAACGCTGTCATTACATCACGCTACTATTACAACGCGGTCATTACAACGACCGCGTTGTTAGTACGCGATGCATTTACAACACCTACCCTACTGTTGCGCAAACTGGAGTAGGAATAGTAATTAATACTAGTCCTAAGTCCAGCGCGCCCCCTAGTGCAAGTCGTTGTAATGACTTGCGCTGTAAATGCATCACGTACTAACAATGCGGTCGTTGTAACATCCGCGTTGTAAAAGCACGTGATGTAATACATCGCGATGTAATGAGCCATATCTGAAAGAGACACGTTAGTGACAGATTCCTTACCTTAGAATATCCCCAGGCGTCAGGCTAGATCCGGAAAGTTTTTGCGTAGCAGTACCCTTGCGCGTCGGTAGGCGGCGTTGTGCGGCTCCGCGTCCGTCGTCGGCGTCGGGATCGCCGGGATGACGTCGCGGGCAGTACTTAGACGCCGCCCCTGCGCGCTGACGTCAGTTCTTTCTTTTTCCGCGCCAGTAAGCGCAGATCCGGGAAGGGCAGTGCCCTAGTCAATTTTTGACTACGTTTTTTGTGATTTTTATCACTGTTTTTTCTCGAGTCGTTCGACTCTGAAGATGTCGGTAGGGATGCCCGGCTTCAAGCCATGCGACGCCTGTGGTCGGATGATGTCGATCACGGACCCGCATCGAGACTGTCTCTACTGCCTCGGCCGCGACCACGACTCCCAAGTCGTGCCTCGACTGCCGGGCCTTGCATCCGAAGGCTTTGCAAGAGCGGTCTCGAAAGCTCCTCGAGGTCCGGCAGTCGGCTCCGCGCCAATCCAAGCCCCGGTCACGTGAGAGGTCGAGGGGCCGGTCGCGGAGTCCTCATCGGTCGTCGGGGTCCAAGTCTTCGCACTCCTCCGGTAAGTCGAAGCACAAGAAGTCGAAGAAGCGTCATCGCTCAACGACTTCCCCTCGCGGGTCTCGCGACTCGGCTGAGGGTCCCGTCGGCACTGTCCCCGCCCCCGCGGCTCCGGGAGTGCCTGTGGAGCCGCCGCCGCATTACCCGCCTTATCCGGGTTCGGCGGCGACTCCGGCCGAGATACAGGAGTTCCTGTCGGCCATGGCCCGCCTCTTCGGGCCTCAAGGTCCCCCCGGTGCGCCTTCGGGCCCCGCGGGCCCTGATGGGGTTCCTACGGCGCCGCCGGCGACTCCGGTCCCGGCGCCGCCTGTCACACCGGCCTCGGTCCCGGCTCCGGCCACGACCTCGACCCCGGCTCCGGTGCTGCCACAACCCCGATCGACGCCGGTTGACCTGACAACACCTCCGCCGGCGTCGATTTCACCGGTGCCGTTTCCGACGCCGTCCGGGGCTCCGGGCGGCGTCGTACCCCGGTTCTCTCCGGACACGGCGCTGGACTGACGTCGATTGACGCCGGCTCCGGCGCCGATGAGACCTTGGGTCCCACATGTCCCTCCTCCTTACTTTGAACCAGAATTGGAGGACGAAGAGAACTGGGAGGGGTCTGATGACCCTCTCACACAGCAATGTGAGTTTGATCAGGACTGGGCTGAGGAACTTGGGGATGCCAGTGGTCTGGACACCTCCCCTGACACTGGCATGCTGTCTCCTCCTTCCGTGGCAACGGAGGAGGGAGCAAACTTTGCAACGGTGTTGCGTAGAGCAGCTGAGGCCTTACACCTCCAGTTGCCTACAGTGGCTGTCAGGACTAACCTCCTGACGGAAGTGCTTCAGCCGGCGGCTACCTCCTCGGAGCCACTGCTGCCGTTTAACGAGGCACTTTTGGACGTTCCTTTGGGCACCTGGTCCAAGCCCACCACAGGGGCTCCTGTGGATAGGAACGTAGCCCGACGCCATCGCCCTGCTCCGGGCGACCCCCTGTTCCTCTCCCAACACCCCACCCCTGAGAGCTTGGTTGTCCAAGCCTCTGCCTCCCAAAGCGCCTTCCCTACCGCTCCCCGGATAGGGAATCCAAACGCCTGGATCAATTTGGGAAGAAGGTTTTTCTTCCTCCAGTGCTGGCTTGCGGTCTGTCAACACCACTTGCCTCTTGGGCCGATATTCCCACTCCTTGTGGGATTCGGTGGCGCAAGTTCTGCCCGGGTGTTCTGAGGAGGTCCAGACACTGCTTTCCCGCGCCATTGCGGAAGGAAGGGATGCGGCAAAGTACACCATCAGATGTGGCCTTGATACCGCCGACTCGCTAGGCAGATCGCTTGCGACGACAGTGGCGCTGCGCCGTCACGCCTGGCTGAGAACCACTGGTTTCTCGGGCGATGTCCAAAACACTCTTATGGACATGCCCTTTGATGGGGTCGGTCTTTTCGGAAACAAGGCAGACCATGCGCTGGAGCGCTTTAAGGACTCGCAGGCTACAGCCAAGTCCCTGGGCCTTTCTGCTATACGCCCTCCGCAACAGTCTGCTTTTCGCCCCTTTCGTGGCCACGGAAGGGGCGCCCAGTCACGTCCGCTGCCCAGCCACCGGCCCGCGCAGCAAGCGTCTTCGCGTGGCCGAGGACGTGGCTCCCGCCGAGGCGGGGCGGGCAACCAGCGTGCGGGTCAGGCCACCAACCCCGCCCCGTCCGCGGCCTCCAAGCCCTCCTAGTCCTTCCTTTCAGGTCCACAGCACGCCAGTAGGGGGCAGGGTCCGCCATCACCTTCACCACTGGCGTGCCATCACCTCGGACAAGTGGGTCTTGGACATTGTCCGAAGGGGCTACTCCCTCCCCTTCGAGACCATCCCCCCAGCCATGCCACCTCAATTCCACCGCATGTCAGGAGATCACTTGGTGCTTCTTCAGAGGGAAGTTGCGGCCCTCTTGGCCAAGAGGGCCATCGAGCGCGTTCCGACTCCAGAAGTAGGGCGTGGTTGTTACTCCCACTACTTTCTGGTGCCCAAAAAGGACAAGGAGGACATGTGTCCTATCTTGGACCTCCGGAACGTCAATCGCTTCCTCCGGAAGGAGAAGTTCAAGATGCTCACCCTAGCTCAGGTCTTGACTGCCCTCGACCCTGGAGACTGGATGGTAGCGTTGGACTTGCAGGACGCATATTTCCACATCCCCGTCCTGCCGGCCCACCGGCGTTACCTGCGGTACACGGTAGGCCTCGAGCATTTTCAGTTCACCGTGCTCCCCTTTGGCCTTACCAGCGCCCCTCGGGTGTTCACGAAAGTGATGGCGGTGGTCGCAGCTCATCTGCACCGGGCAGGGGTTCCAGTCTTCCCCTACCTCGACGACTGGCTGCTGAAGGCGGGCTCGTCCCAGGCAGTCGTCTCCCACCTCCAGACTACGGCCGAACTCCTGCACTCACTGGGGTTCTCCATCAACGTGCCGAAGTCGCACCTGATTCCTTCTCCACAGCTCCTTTTCATCGGAGCAGTTCTGGACACGACGCAGTTTCGGGCCTTTCCTCCCGAACGGCGAGTCCGGGATATTCAGGCTATGATTCCGATCTTTCGGCCTCTATCCTGGGTTTTGGTACGGATGACCCTGAGGCTGCTGGGCCTCATGGCCTCCTGCATCCTGCTGGTCGATCATGCCAGATGGCATATGCGGGCTCTGCAGTGGGACCTGAAGTTCCAGTGGGCGCAGCACCAGGGCAACCTGTCCGATCACTACCAGATCTCGGAGGGGACTGCAAAACAGTTGCAGTGGTGGCTCTCGAACCGGCAATGGGTCATGGGCAGATCCCTCTCCCTTCCCCAGCCAGAGCACACAGTTGTGACGGACGCGTTCCTTCTGGGATGGGGCGGTCACATGGGAGAGGCGGAGATCAGAGGCCTCTGGTCTCCGGCGGAGTCCCGGCTCCATATCAACATTCTGGAGCTCCGGGCGATCCGACTTGCACTGAAGGCATTCCTTCCCTCTGTCAAAGGGAAGGTAGTGCAGGTGTTCACAGACAACACCACCGCCATGTGGTACTGCAACAAACAGGGCGGGGTGGGGTCGTGGACCCTATGTCAGGAGGCTCTGCGCCTCTGGACATGGCTGGAACATCAGGGCATATTCCTGATGGTTCAACACCTGGCAGGTTCCCTGAACGCCAGGGCGGACGAACTCAGCCGCAGGTGCATGATGGATCACAAATGGCGTCTTCACTCGGAGGTGGCGCAAGGACTCTTTCTACAGTGGGGAGAGCCTTGGTTAGATCTATTCGCCACCGAAGAGAACGCGCAATGTCATCAGTTCTGCGCGTTGGAATTTCCAAGGCGGCACTCGCTCGGCGACGCTTTTCGTCGTGAGTGGAGTTGCGGTCTGTTGTACGCCTTTCCGCCTATACCACTTCTACCCAGAGTGTTGAAGAAGATTCGGCGCGACCGGGCCCAAGTCATTCTTGTGGCTCCGGACTGGGCTCGAAGAGTTTGGTATCCCGAGCTACTCAGTATGAGCGTCGATCCCCCGATCAGACTACCTCTTCGGGAGGATCTCCTGTCGCAGCAGCAGGGGACGGTCCTCCACCCGAACCTGTCCAGTCTCCACCTGCTTGCGTGGAGATTGAGCGGCAGCAGTTGATTCCTTTCAACTTGCCTCCCGAAGTTTGTGATGTGATTCTGGAAGCCAGGCGTCCCTCCACTAAGGTGGTATACGCCTGCAGGTGGAACAAGTTTGTAGCATGGTGCACAGCAAAGGCTGTGAATCCCCTTTCTGCCCCTCTTTCTGAGGTTCTTCTGTTCCTTCTTTCTCTGGCCCAACAGGGTTCTGCCCTGGGTACCATCAAGGGCTATCTTTGTGGCATCTCGGCCTTCCTCAGGCTTCCTGATCAGCCCTCTCTTTTTAAGTCCCCTGTTGTTAACAGGTTTCTTAAAGGCATTACACACCTCTTTCCTCCTGTTCCGTTTATAATGCCTCAGTGGGACTTAAACTTGGTTCTTACTTTCTTGATGTGCGCTCCCTTTGAGCCTCTGCATAACTGTCCTCTTCGTCTTCTCACTCTGAAGACAGCCTTTCTGGTGGCCATCACCTCCGCTCGGCGGGTGAGTGAGCTCCAGGCTCTGTCATGTAAACCCCCCTTTCTGTCTCTCCATCCAGGCAAGGTTGTTCTTAGGACGCGTCCGTCCTTCTTGCCAAAGGTGGTTACTGCCTTCCACATTGGGCAGACCATCACTTTGCCCACCTTCTTTCCGCCTCCGCATCCTTCCAGAGAGGAAGAGAGGCTCCACCGTCTGGACCCAAAACGTGCGCTTTCCTTTTACATCAACCGCACACAACAGTTCCGGGTGGATGACCAGCTCTTTGTTGGCTACGTGGGCGTCAAAAAAGGTCGGGCGGTACACAAAAGGACCATCTCCCGCTGGGTCATCTTGTGTATCAAAGCCTGCTATTTTTTGGCTAAGAAGGAGCCTCCTTTTGGGCTGCGTGCCCATTCCACCAGGGCAACGGCTGCTACCACGGCTTTAGGCCGCGGTGTTCCGCTACAGGATATATGTCAGGCAGCTACGTGGGCCTCGCTGCACACGTTTACCACACATTACTGCCTTGACAGCCAGGTCCGGAGGGACGGCTTCTTTGGCCGTTCTGTCCTCCGGGACTTCCTTGTCTGAATCTGTTCGCAGACCCACCACCGGGGTTGGTATTGCTGGGGTATCTATTCTAAGGTAAGGAATCTGTCACTAACGTGTCTCTTTCAGATGCACAAGTTACTAACTTGTGTAACGATATATCTGTAAGAGACAGTAGTTAGTGACAGATTCCTTACCGCCCCACCCATCCTCCCCGTTCTGCGAACTGATTTCTAGGGTTAAGGACATCCCTTTCAGGGCCCTAGTATTTTTTCAGACACCTATGTCAACTTCTTGCATGGCTCTGCGTTCCTGGCGCGGAAAGTCGTGTACAGAACTGACGTCAGCGCGCAGGGGCGGCGTCTAAGTACTGCCCGCGACGTCATCCCGGCGATCCCGACGCCGACGACGGACGCGGAGCCGCACGACGACACCTACCGACGCGCAAGGGCACTGCTACGCAAAAACTTTCCGGATCCAGCCTGACGCCTGGGGATATTCTAAGGTAAGGAATCTGTCACTAACTACTGTCTCTTACAGATATATCGTTACACAAGTTAGTAACTTGTGCATTCAGTTGGGGCAAGAAATTTTTTTCTTCCGCCAGCCCTGCATTGCGATCGGTGAACAACACATGCTTATTGGGCCGTTGTTCCCACTCTCTGTGGGAAAGGTTGTGCAAGTGCCTCCACAGGTCCATCCTCTCCCAAGCAGTATCAGACGGGAGAGATGCAGCAAAGCTCTCCATCCGCCGACTGACTTCATGGGCAGAGCGATTTCTACGACGGTGGCTGTTAAAATCCATGCCAGGCTGAGAACATCTGACTTTTCTGGTGATTTCCAGGCCTCGCTTACGGACGTGCCCTTTAATGGCACCCGTCTCTTCGTAGACAATGCAGACATGGCGCTGGAGCGCTTTAAGATATCCCGGGGTACGGCCAAGTCCTTGGGCCTCTCAGCTGCCACCCATCCCCAGCCTTCCTTTCGCTCCTTTCTTGGCTACAGAAGGGGTTTTCAACCACTCCAACCCTATCCCAGCCAAAGAGCCACGCAAGTTCCTCAACCCCTGTACGGATGAGTGTGCATTCGTTCTGACCACGAGGGTCAGGTAGCCAGAGGTCCAGTGAAACCACCACCCCCCTGGCAGCTTCACTGTTCAAGCCCGCCTAGTCTTGCCCTTCCAGATCATGGGCGTCCAGTTGGTGGCAGGGTCAGCCATCACCTCCACCACTGGCACAATATCACATCGGACAGGTGGGTCCTCCAGATCATCCAAAGGGGCTACTCCCTCCCCTTTGAGACCACACCTCCCTCCATACCTCCTTCCTATGACCGGCTGATGGAGGATCATTTAATTTTGCTCAGGGAGGAAGTCAAGACTCTCTTGGCCAATGGAGCCCTAGAGTGGATTCCGGCATCAGAAGTAGGTTGTGGGTTCTATTCCTGCTACTTTCTGGACCTGAAAAGAACAAGAGCCTTCGTCCTATCCTAGACCTTCGAGCTCTCAACTACTTCCTCAAAAAGGGGAAATTCAAGATGCTCACATTAGCTCAGGTCCTGTCTGCACCGGACTCGGAAGACTGGATGGTATTGTTGGACTTGCAGGATGCCTATTTTCATATCCCAATCCTGCCTGTCCATCGACGCTACTTGCGGTTTAGGGTAGGCCACAAACACTTTCAGTCTCTGTGCTCCCCTTTGGTCTTACCAGCGCCCCATGGGTGTTCACCAAGGTGATGGCTGTGGTCACAGCTCATCTACGCAGATCAGGGTTGCCAGTCTTCTCCTATCTCAACAAATGGCTACTGAAGGCTGGCTCACCCCAGGCTGTCGTCTCCCACCTCCATATACAGCGAAGCTCCTGCATTCGCTGGTGTTCACTATCAATGTGCCGAAGTCACACCTGACTCCCTCTCAGACACCCCTTTCATCAGAGCTGTTCTGGACACTGTGCAGTTTCGGGTCTGTCCTCCCAAGCGGCTAGTCCAGGGTGTTCAGGCTATGATACCGATGTTTCAGCCTCTATCCTGGATTTTGATGAGAATGACTCTGAGGCTCTTGGGCCTCAGGGCCTCCTGCATCCTGCTAGTAACACATGCCAGATGCATATGCGAGCTCTGCAGTGGGACCTGAAGTTCCAATGGGCACAGCATCAGGGGAATCTCTCTGACCTAGTCCAGATCCCGGAGGGGACTACGAAGGATTTGCAGTGGTGGCTAATGAACCGCAGTGGGGTCAGAGGCAGACTCCTCTCCCTTCCCCAACCAGATCTTACAGTAGTGACAGATGTGCCACTCGTGGGATGGGGCGGCCATCTGAGAGAGGTGGAGATCATAGGAATCCGGACTCCACATCAACATGCTGGAGCTCTGGGCGATCTGATGGGCTTTGAAAGCCTTTCTACCCTCCATCAAAGGATGGCTAGTTCAAGTGTTTACAGACAACAACACCGCCATGTGGTACTGCAACAAACAGGGCGGAGTGGGGTCGGGAACTCTTTGTCAAGAGGCCCTGCGTCTCTGGACATGACTGGAACATCAGGGCATATCCCTGGTGGTTCAACACCTGGCAGGTTCCCTGAACACCAGGCAGGTTCCCTGAACACCCAGGTTCCCTGAACACCAGGGCAGACAAACTCAGCCGTCAATGCCTAGCGGATCAAGAGTGGCATCTACATCCGGAGGTGGCACAAGGTCTTTTTGAGCAGTAGGGAGAGCCTTGGTTAGATCTGTTCGTCTACGTAGACAAGGCCCAATGACAGCAGTTTTGTGCGCTGGAATTTCCAAGGCGACTCTCGCTCGGAGACACAATTCGTCTTGAGTGAAGTGTAGGCCTCCTATATGCCTTTCTGCCCAGAGTTCTCAAGATCAGGAACGACCTGGCCCAAGTCATGCATGTGGCTCCAGACTAGGCATGGCGTGTCTGGTATCTCGAGCTTCTGCAAATGAGCATTGATCCTCCGATCAGGCTTCCCCTTCGGGAGGATCTTATGTCGCAGCAGCAGGGGAGGGTCCTCCACCCGAACCTGTCAACTCTATGCCTTCTTGCATGGAGATTGAGCGGCAGCAGTTGAAAGCTTTCGACCTTCCTCCCGGAAGTTTGTAATGTTATTCTGACAGCCAGGCGTCCCTCCACTAAGGTGGTATACACCTGCCAGTTGAAGAAATGAATAATATATTTTACAGAAAAGTCCATCAACCCTCTTTCTGCTTCCCTTTCCGATGTCCTACTCTTTGTTTTGCCCCTTGCCCAGCAGGGCTCTGCTCTGTGCACCCTCAAAGGACATTTGGCTGCCTTGTCCGCCTTCCTGAGGCTACCAGACCAACCATCTTTATTTAAATCACTAATTGTACATAGATTCCTTAAATCCGTGTATATGTTTCCAACTTCCCCCTTCATTATGCCTCAGTGGGACCTTAATTTGGTTCTCACCTTCCTTATGTATGCTCCTTTTGAGCCTCTGCATAATTACCCACTCCGGCTGCTCACAATAAAAACAGTCTTTTTTGTGGCAATTACATCTGCCAGGAGGGTGAGCGAGCTGCAGGGTCTATCATCCAAACCTCCCTTTCTGACGATATTCCCTGACAAACTTGTGCTTTGCACTAGGCCCTCTTTTCTGCCGAAAGTGGTAACACCCTTCCATGTGGAACAATCTGTCACCTTTCCCAGTTTCTACGCTCCTCCACATCCCTCTAAGGAAGAGGAGCGACTCCACCGTCTGGACCCAAAAAGAGCGTTGTTGTTCTACTTCGACCACACAAAAGATTTCCGGGTGGACAACCAACTCTTCGTGGGGTAGGTAGGTGCAAAGAAAGGTCGGGATGTGCAGAAAAAGCCCAAATCACACAAGGTCATTCTCTGCATCAAGATGTGCTACGCTTTGGCAAAGAAGCAGCCTCCTGAACGCTTAAGAGCTCATTCCACCAGAGCTAAAGCTGTTACCACTGTGTTTGCAAGTGGAGTCCCAATCCTGTAAAATCTGACAGGCAGCAATGTGGACATCCCTGCACATGTTTACCAAGCATTACTGCCTGGACAGTCAGGTCCCCAGGGATGGCCACTTTGCCCATTTGGTTCTGCAGGACTTCTTAGTCTGAAAATTGTCGGCAGTCCCCCCTCCGGGGATGGTATTGCTTCAGTATCTATTCAAAGGTAAGTAATCTGCGGCTAGATGTGTCTATCAGATGGACTAGTTATCTGGTAGAGACATGATCTAGCAGCAGATTCCTTACCGACCCACCCATCCTTCCCGCACTGCGGACAAGTTTGTAGGGTCAAGGTTGTTTCCTTTCAGGGTCCTAGTTTTTTAAAACACACCAATGTCAGTACTGTTCATGGCATCGCATTTCTGGCATGGAAAGTTTTAAAAGTAATTCACGTGAGCGTCCCGAGGTGGCCCCTATATAGGCGACGCAGATGTCACTTCCAGAGTGGATGACACCGATGATGTCACGCGAAGCCGACGGACTCCACCTACCGACACGCAGGGCTTTTGCTTGAAGAAAAACCTTCTGGATCCAGTCTGACTCATGGGAAATTCAAAGGTAAGGAATCTGCAGCTGGATCATGTCTCTACCAGATAAGGCATTACCGAAGGTGAGTAACGTGTCCGATACTACAATAGCATTTCAGCAGACCCCTAGGTCCATGTCCAATGGTCCAGGACTGGGTTGGCACCTCTTGACAGGACAGACTAACCAGCAGATGAGCCCAAGGGTTGGAAAAGGAGAGTTCTAATTATTTTGTGACCCTGAGACTGAGGCAACAGAAGGCAAGCCAGCAAGCCCTCGGAGTCACTTTGGATTCAAGTGATGCAGGTCCAGTCCTTCTGACCCAGGCAGGGTAACAGCAGGCAGCAGGGCAGCTCAGCAAGGCAAGAGCACAGCAAGGCAGAGTTCAGCAAAACAGTAGTCCAGCAGGGTGGCAGTCCTTTTAGCAGCACTGCAGTTCTTCTCCCTGGCAGAGTAGTCACAGGTCCAGAAGTGTACTGAGTTGGTGGTGTCAGGCATCTAGTACTTATACCCAGTTGTGCCTTTGGAGTTGGGGAGAATTCGAAGGAATGCTTTGAAATGCACAAGGTCCCTGCCCTTCCTTCCCTGGCTCCAGACTCACTACAGGGTGGTATGCAGCTCTTTGTGTGGGGACAGGCACAGCCCTATTCAGGTGCAAGTGTCAGATCCTCCCTCTTATCTAGCTCAGGAAGACCCATCAGTCAGGTGATGAGCCATCAGGATGTGAATGGCCCATCAGGCACACCTACATTCCTTTGTGCATGGCTGTCTAAAGGGAATGCACAAAGCTCAAATGTCACCCACCCCAGACGTTTATTCAGAGACAGACAGAGGCACAGAATGGTTAAAGTAAGAAAATGCCAACTTTCTAAAAGTATTATGTAAAGAGAGGTTAGGCCCAAGGACCGTAGCGAGGTAGGGCCTTTTTAAATAGAAACTCTGAAAAAAACCTGGCTACTGTTTCGTGGTACTGCTATTTAATTTGAACAGACACACTACAAGAACCAATGTTTGAATCCCCTTGGATCTGGTTATTTATTTAACCTTTTCTTTTGCATTTCAGAACTACTTTTAGATTATTTCAAAAGCGTCTGAATATGAAGGAAACACTATTCATTTTAACACAGATAGACATAATTATACCAACACGCAAACAATGCTGTGACAAAAAATGTGTAACATTTAAAACATACAATAATGCACCATTCTCTTTGCACACTGGTTTTTACAATACTCCCTTTAAGCTTAACATTTGTACAAAAAAGGCGTAAATCACAGGAGGTGCCAATCTCATAACACAGTTTTTCAAATTTGTAACAACCCTTTACTATTTATCAAAAACGGGCGTAAACCACCAAAAAGTGCCGACGCGTTTCAAGTCCCAGTGAAACTCGTGGGGCTCTCATCAGGGCTTCTGACTTTCTAGTCTGACTTATTGTGCAGATGAAATCTAGTGGATAAACATAAATAAATTATGTGTCAGTGCATTATAAAACCTCTCCTTCTCTCTGTTTATATACACCGTATAATGTGAGAATTACCTGCTGGTTACAGCTTGTTGTTCACCAGTTTTTGGGTTTAACATGGGTTATTTCATTTTCGGTGGGAGGCTGTAAGGAAAAAGGATCAGCTATTTAGCGCTAGATAGTAACTAAACTGCAGCTTTTAAAACGTTTTTCGGTGAGGTTAAGCCGCGTACCTGAATCATAAAGGGCGTCATCTTCCCTTTCATGTAAACTATTCTCGAGTAGCGTTTGCAGGACTGTCCGGATTAATTATTTTCCTGCAGATGACATTTCGACAATATTTTGAGTTACGTGTGCCCCACAATACATTGTTAAAGCCGCTGCAACATGTTGTTATGGTGTTGTGGCTAAGCCGCGTACCTGAATCATAAAGGGCGGCGTCGACCTTTTCATGTGAGCTATTCTCGAATAGCGTTTGCAGGAATGTCCGGATTAATTCTTTTCCTGCAGATGACATTTCAACAATATTTTGAGTTACGTGTGCCCACGATACATTGTTAAAGCCGCTATTGCGCTGCAACATGTTGTTATTATCTTACTTTTGAGGTGTGTATCCTTTCCTGGAACCTTCTTTCCTCTCCCGTTTGCTGCGTAACCGTTCACTTCTTTGCAGCCGTAGAGACTTCCTGTTTGCTCGCAGTTATCAACAGCGGGTTGCCCTGATGGATTATGGGCATTGTGGTTCTTAAATCTTTGTCATTAGAATGTTTCACATTCGTGATAGTTCCGTCATCTCATTCAGGCCAGAGACAGTTCAACTAAATTTTAGGATAAGATACGCTTCTTTTTGGAGGAGCAGTTCATCCAGATCACCTCCTCTTGCATTTAGCGCAACTCCTGTTAAAACAGTCCATCTTAAATCCTTTTCACCATGATTTTTTTCAATATAATGGGAAACCATGGGCGCATTTAGCACTTTCTTTTTTATTCTCGAATGGTGCTGGACAATCCGTTGATTTATTTGTTGGTTTGTTTTGCCGATGTAGATCTTTGAACAAGGACAAATGACAGCGTCGATCACGTTTTTTGTTTTACAGTTCGTAAATTCTTTGTGTTTCCATTTAATGGTGTTGTGGCAGAATTCAGTACCTTCTATCGTCAATTCGCACACTGAGCAATTACCACACTTGTGATGGCCCTTTACAGGTTTCATTTTCCATTGAGCTCTTAAATCACTCTTGGGGCGATTCGGTGACATATCAGCTCTAATGATTTGTTGCCCTATGGAAATATTCTTCTTCATTGCAAACAGCGGTCTCGGGAAAGGACACTCCAAACCTTGTAGCAAATGCCAGTTCTTAAGAATAATTTGCCGATAGTTATTAGTATCAGGGCCATAAGTGGACACACACACCAGTCTCTCAAGCGGTTGTTTCGCTTTTTTTTGGAGGAGTGCTTCACGCGGTGTGAACCAGGCTCTTTTGGTAGCATGTTTGAGTAATTTTTTAGAATACCCTCTTTCAATCATCTGTTGGCAGAATATGGACACATGGATTTCAAAATCTTCTCTTCGTGAACAGTTTCTACGTATCCGTAGTAGCTGGCCATAAGGGAGATTATCCTTCAAATTTCGAGGGTGCGAACTGCTGTGGTGTAGGATTGTATTCCTGTCAGTGGCTTTTCGATGTAACGAAGTCGTCAATTCTTCATCACGTGGTACAACTTCAACGTCCAGGAAGGTCAGACTGGTCTTACTCTTAGTGATGCTAAATTTGATATCTTCATGCCTACTGTTCAGCCATCCATGGAACATGTCCAAATCTTCTTCTGTACTGTTCCACAAACACCAGATGTCGTCTATATATCGATACCATTGTAGAATGCTTCTTTCAAACGGATTGTTGTTAAAGATGAATTTGTCTTCATATTGGGCCATATAGACCACCGCCATTTCTGGCGCGAAGGGACACCCCATCGCGGTGCCCTTCGTTTGCATATAAAATGATTCCTCGAATTTGAAATAGTTCTTCTTTAAAGCTATTTCTGCCAACCGTAGAATAAAGTCTGTTGGAACTCTGTGTGGTCTCAATCTATTTTACAAGTAAAACTCTATCACTTGCAAGGCCTCATCCTGCGGTATCTGCGTATATAGACTGATGACGTCGAATGAAACCATCCAATGCAATTGGCAATCAAACTGTTGGCCCTCTACTTTGATGATGAAATCAGTTGTGTCTCCTAGATAGGAGGGGACATCTTCTATGAATGGTTTTAGAAAGATATCTACATATTTTGCAATGGGCTCCATTATGGAGTCACACCCCGAGACGATTGGTCTTCCTGGTGGCTCTTTAAGTCGTTTATGGATCTTTAGCAGAAAGTAGATAACAGGGGTACGTGGATGTTTCTTTAAAAGAAAATCAAATTCCTTAGGACCAAGGAAACCCTGTTCAGATCCTTTCTTCAATATTTCTGTAATTCGTTCCTGTATTTGCCGTGTAGGATCCCCCTGGATTTGACTATACCATTCTTGATTATGGACTTGACTTCTACCCTCAGTTAGATACATGTTCTTGGGCCATAGCACCAAGGCCCCACCCTTATCGGCTGGCTTTATGACTACCGAATCATCACTTTTCAAATCACATATGGCTTGTTGTTGTTGAGGTGTTATGTTCCTTTTTAGATAGTTTTTTTGTTTCTCCAATTGGCCAATAGATGAAAGCACTACCTGTTCAAAAGCCCCAATTTGTTTGGGAATACTATGTGCAGGTGGCACAAACTTTGATTTGTTCACTAAACCAGAATGTTCACCACTTCCTTTATATTCTTTGCCTTCAAAGAACGCCTTGAGACGAATTTTACGAAAAAATTCAATTGCTTCTATTTTCAACCTTGTGTAATCAGTGAGTTTATTTGGGACAAACTTGAGTCCAAGCTCCAGAACAGATTCTTCATCTTTAGTTAACTTTTTCTCAGACAAATTCACGATAGAGGTCGTTTTTATGACTTGTAATATTGGCGCCTTGTTCTCATTTCCCATTCAATCAATCAATCAGGGGTTTGTTAAAGCGCGACTACTCACCCGTAAGGGTCTCAAGGCGCTAGGGTTGGGGGGGGGTGCAGGTTCCATTCCATCAAGGAGGGGGTCTGTCGAAGAGCCAGGTTTTGAGGTTTCTTGCGAACATGGGGAATGATGTTGTCTGTCTGAGGTGGAGCGGAAGGGCGTTCCATGCTTTGGCCGCGAGGAAGGAGAAGGAGCGGCCTCCCGATCTGGTCTTTCTGGTGCGGGGGACCACGGCATAAGAGAGCTGGGCTGATCGTAGGGTCCTTTGGGGTGCGTGGAATTTGAGTCGGCTGTTCAGGTATGCTGGTCCGGTGCCGTGGAGGGCCTTGTGTGTGTGGGTGAGCATCTTGAAGGTGATTCTCGCCTCGACGGGGAGCCAGTGGAGTGTGCGCAGGTGCTGGGAGATGTGGCAGTGTTTTGGCAGGTTGAGGACCAGTCTTGCGGCGGCGTTCTGGATGTTCTGTGGCTTGCGGGTGAGGTTTTTGTTTATTCCGGCGTAGAGTGCATTGCCGTAGTCGAGTCTGCTGGTAACCAGGGAGTGAGTGACGGTCTTTCGTGTGTGCGAGGGGGATCCATTTGAAGGTCTTACGAAGGAGGCGGAGGGTGTGGAAGCAGGAAGACGAGACAGAGTTGATCTGGCGGTCCATTTTGAGCTCGGAGTCCAGGATGATTCCCAGGTTGCGTGCGTGGTCCGTGGGGGTTGGCGGGTTTCCGAGGGCGGGGGGCCACCAGGTGTCGCTCCAGGCGTCAGGGTTTGGGCCCATGATGAGTACTTCTGTTTTGGTGGTGTTTAGTTGTAGGCAGCTGTTTTTCATCCATTTGGCGACGGCTTCCATGCCTTCTCGAAAGTTGCGTCTGGCGGTGTTGGGCTCGTTGGATAGGGAGAGGATGAGCTGGGTGTCGTCTGCGTATGACACGATGTTGAGTCCGTAGGTTCTGACGATGGGGGCAAGTGGAGCCATGTAGATGTTGAAGAGCGTCGGGCTGAGGGAGGAGCCCTGGGGGACTCCGCAGGTGGTAGGTGTGGGGTCCGAGAGGAAAGGGGGGAGTCTGACCCGCTTCGTCCTGCCGGAGAGGAAGGAGCGGATCCAGTCGAGGGCCTTGGCCTGGATTCCTGCGTCGTAGAGTCTGCGTATTAGGGTGCGGTGGGAGACTGTGTCGAACGCCGCTGATAGGTCGAGGAGGATGAGGGCTACTGTTTCTCCTTTGTCCAGTAGGGTGCGGATGTCGTCTGTTGCGGCGAGGAGGGCGGTTTCCGTACTGTGGTTTTTTCTGAAGCTGGATTGGAAGGAGTCGAGGATGTTGTGTTCTTCAATGAATGTGGCGAGTTGGCTGTTGATGGCTTTCTCGATGACTTTCGCTGGGAACGGGAGCAGGGAGATGGGTCTGTAGTTTTTGAGGTCGGTGGGGTCCGCTGAGGGTTTCTTTAGGAGGGGGTTGACCTCGGCGTGTTTCCAGTCGTCGGGGAACCAGGCGGTCGCCAGGGAGCAGTTGATGGTGTGGCGGAGCATGGGTGCGATGGTGTCGGCGGCTCTGTTGAAGATGTGGTGGGGGCAGGGGTCCGTGAGGGCCCCTGAGTGGATTGACTTCATTGTCTTCAGTGTGTCTTCGGTGGTGAGGGCTGTCCAGTCGTCAATCGCTGGTTTCCGGGTGTCGGGGGTGGTTGGTGAGGGTTCAGTGTGTTGGTTGTCTTCGTCGAGGTTGTCGTAGATGCTCTTGATTTTGTGGTGGAAAAAGGTGCTGAGTTTGTCGCAGAGGTCTTTTGAGGGAGGGATGTTGGTAGACTCGCTGGTGGGTTGGGCGAACTCCTTGATGATGCTGAAGAGTTCCTTGCTGTTGTGCGCGTGGGTGGAGATTCTGTCTTCAATCGCTTTTTTCCTCGTTTCTCTGATGAGTTGATGGTGGGCGTTGGTGGCGGCTCTGAAGTTGTTGTGGGCTTCTGTGGATTTGGTGTTCCTCCAGGCCTTTTCGAGGCGGCGGCATGTGCGTCTGGACTCTTGAAGTTCGGTGGTAAACCATCTGGCTTTCTTGGCGCGGGTATTGTTGTTTTTCTTGAGGGGGGCTATGGTGTTGGTGCTGTCCGAGATCCATCTATGCAGGGTTCGGGCTGCTTTGTTGGTGTCGTCGTTTTCCGCGATGGTTGGGATGGAGTTGTTGAGTGAGGAGGTGAGCTGGTCGTCGGTGATTTTGGTCCAGTTTCTTCGTGGAAGCAGGTGCTGGTGTCTGTGGATGGTGGGTGTTCTGAAGGTGAAGTGGACGCAACGATGGTCGGTCCATTGGAGTTCGGTGGTGTGGCTGAAGGTGATGGAGTTTCCTGTAGTGAAGAGGGGGTCGAGGGTGTGTCCTGCTGAGTGCGTGGGCTCGGTCACGATCTGGCGGAGTCCAATGTTGTGGAGGTTGTCCAGGAGGGATGTGGTGTTGGTGTCCAGTTGGTTGTCGAGGTGGAAGTTGAGGTCTCCCAGCAGGGTGTAGTTGGTGGATGCGATGGCCTGCGGGGAGATAATGTCCGTGATGGAGTTGGCGAAGCGTCCGCGGGGTCCAGGGGGCCGGTAGATGAGGGTTCCTCGGAGGGTGGCGGTGGGGCTGGCCAGTATCTTGAAGTGAAGGTGTTCCATCAGTTCTGTGGGCTCGTCGGGGATTGTGCTCAGGCGGAGGCTGGATTTGTGGACGATGGCGATTCCTCCTCCTGGGCGGGAGGGGCGGTCCTTCCTGGAGATCTTGTATCCTTGGGGGATGGCGATGTCCGGTCCCGAGGTGGTGTTGGTCCAGGTTTCGGTGAAGAACGCTATGTCCGGGGTGGTGCTGTCGAGGAGGTCCCAGATTTCTGTGGCATGTTTGTGGAGGGATCGGACGTTGAGGAGGATGCATTGCAGGGTCTTCGGTTCGGTTGTGTTCTTGGGGGCGGGTTGTGCTGGATCCGTGTTCTTGGCGGTGCTGCAGGTGTGCCGGCAGCGGTGACAGCTGAAGGGTCCGTGGGTGTCGGCTGGTGATGCTAGCTTGCAGTTGTTGTTGCGGCCTGGGTTGAGTGCGTGGAGTGCTGCTGGGTCGTAGCGTTGGCGGGGCGGAGGTCCAGGGTTCTTGGCGCTGGTCGCGGACGGGTCGCGGACGGGCGCAGACGGGCTTGCCTTTGACGCGCCTTTGGTGCACCAGCGGCGCGCCCGCTGCCCGCGGCCGCCATTAAGTAGGGGTCGGGGAGGGCTGGACAGCTGGGAGGCAGGAGCGGGGAGGGGAGCTGGATTGGGCCGGTCGCGCTGGGGGGGAGGGGCCGCGGGGGCAGCAGCGGCGGGGAAAGGTAAAGGGAGGAAAAAAGGGAAAATAAGCAGAAATAAGGCACAAAAGAGCAGAGATGCAGAAAGGTGAAAGATAAAAGAGGGTGGAAAAACGAGTGAAAACGAGTGAAAGAGCAGAGCGAGAGGAAGGGAAAATGAGCAGAAATAAGGCACAAAAGAGCAGAGATGCAGAAAAGTGCAGAAAGGTGAAAGATAAAAAAGGGTAGAAAAACGAGTGAAAACGAGTGAAAGAGCAGAGTGAGAGGAAGGCGACAGAGGTCCACTGGACCACCAGGGATGAGGCGCAGGGAAACCTGCGGGTGGAGGAGGGCCTCGATCACCAACACTCGAGAGTGCAGGGGCAGGGGCAGGCCTCACTTAATGGTGGAGCTGCGAGGGTGGGAGAGCAATTTCACTGACAATGAGTCAGTGGTCTTGCCATGGCTGCTGTTTGAATCTCACCCTGGGTTTTTGGTCGCCATTGTCTAAAAAAGAATTCTGCCTTTTTGAAGGTCCTTCCCTGGGATCTGATTCCCCTGAGGTATCGGATGATGATGATTCAGAAAAAGTTAAAAACCGGTTCTTTGAACGTCCTTGATACTCTGAAAGGGCTCGACGAGAATCTGTCTTGGTGTAGAAATCGTCCTTCAAGTAAGGATATGCAACTTCTATATTGAAGGATTTGGTGTCCCTTTCAAATTTAGCTGTTTTGAAGCTGATCGTGTTGTCTTTGAACGTTAGAATTTCCTTTTCGATTTTCTCAAGCAGAATCTTTGCTTCAGATGTAGTGTGATTATCCTTGATTGCTTGGGTTAGTGCTTCTAGTTCCTCAACTTCTTTTCTGCAAATTCTTTGGGCTGTCTCTGACACTGACAGGAATACAATCCTACACCACAGCAGTTCGCACCCTCGAAATTTGAAGGATAATCTCCCTTATGGCCAGCTACTACGGATACGTAGAAACTGTTCACGAAGAGAAGATTTTGAAATCCATGCGTCCATATTCTGCCAACAGATGATTGAAAGAGGGTATTCTAAAAAATTACTCAAACATGCTACCAAAAGAGCCTGGTTCACACCGCGTGAAGCACTCCTCCAAAAAAAAGCGAAACAACCGCTTGAGAGACTGGTGTGTGTGTCCACTTATGGCCCTGATACTAATAAGTTTCGGCAAATTATTCTTAAGAACTGGCATTTGCTACAAGGTTTGGAGTGTCCTTTCCCGAGACCGCTGTTTCCAATGAAGAAAAATATTTCCATAGGGCAACAAATCATTAGAGCTGATATGTCACCGAATCGCCCCAAGAGTGATTTAAGAGCTCAATGGAAAATTAAACCTGTACAGGGCCATCACAAGTGTGGTAATTGCTCAGTGTGCGAATTGACGATAGAAGGTACTGAATTCAGCCACAACACCATTAAATGGATACACAAAGAATTTACGAACTGTAAAACAAAAAACGTGATCTACGCTGTAATTGGTCCTTGTTCAAAGATCTACATCAGCAAAACAAACCAACAAATAAATCAACGGATTGTCCAGCACCGTTCGAGAATAAAAAAGAAAGTGCTAAATGCGCCCATGGTTTCCCATTATATTGAAAAAAATCATGGTGAAAAGGATTTAAGATGTACTGTTTTAACAGGAGTTGCGCTAAATGCAAGAGAAGGTGATCTGGATGAACTGCTCCTCCAAAAAGAAGCGTATCTTATCCTAAAATTTAATTGTACTGTCTCTGGCCTGAATGAGATGACGGAACTATCACGAATGTGAAACATTCTAATGACAAAGATTTAAGAACCACAATGCCCATAATCCATCAGGGCAACCTGCTGTTGATAACTGCGAGCAAACAGGAAGTCTCTACGGCTGCAGAGAAGTGAACGGTTACGCAGCAAACTGGAGAGGAAAGAAGGTTCCAGGCAAGGATACACGTCTCAAAAGTAAGATAATAACATGTTGCAGCGCAATAGCGGCTTTAACAATGTATCGTGGGCACACGTAACTCAAAATATTGTTGAAATGTAATCTGCAGGAAAAGAATTAATCCGGACATTCCTGCAAACGCTATTCGAGAATAGCTCACATGAAAGGGGAGACGCCGCCCTTTATGATTCAGGTACGCGGCTTAGCCACAACACCATAACAACATGTTGCAGCGGCTTTAACAATGTATTGTGGGGCACACGTAACTCAAAATATTGTCGAAATGTCATCTGCAGGAAAAGAATTAATCCGGACAGTCCTGCAAAAGCTACTCGAGAATAGTTTACATGAAAGGGAAGATGCCGCCCTTTATGATTCAGGTACGCAGCTTAACCTCACCACCAAAACGTTTTAAAAGCTGCAGTTTAGTTACTCTCTAGCGCTAAATAGCTGATCCTTTTTCCTTACAGCCTCCCACCGAAAATGAAATAACCCATGTTAAACCCAAAAACTGGTGAACAACAAGCTGTAACCAGCAGGTAATTCTCACATTATACGGTGTATATACACAGAGAGAAGGAGAGGTTTTATAATGGACTGACACATATTTATTTATGTTTATCCACTAGATTTCATCTGCACAATAAGTCAGACTAGAAAGTCAGAAGCCCTGATGAGAGCCCCACGAGTTTCACTGGGACTTGAAGCGCATCAGCACTTTTTGGTGGTTTACGCCCGTTTTTGATAAATAGTAAAGGGTTGTTACAAATTTGAAAAACTATGTTATGAGATTGGCACCTCCTGTGATTTACGCCCTTTTTGTACAAATGTTAAGCTTAAAGGGACTATTGTAAAAACCAGTGTGCAAAGAGAATGGTGCATTATTGTATGTTTTAAATGTTACACATTTTTTGTCACAGCATTATTGTTTGCGTATTGGTATAATTATGTCTATCTGTGTTGAAATGAATAGTGTTTCCTTCATATTCAGATGCTTTTGAAATAATCTAAAAGTAGTTCTGAAATGCAAAAGAAAAGGTTAAATAAATAACCAGATCCAAGGGGATTCAAACATTGGTTCTTGTAGTGTGTCTGTTCAAATTAAATAGCAGTGACACGAAACAGTAGCCAGGTTTTTTCAAACTGTCTAAAAGTGGCATTTTCAGACTTACAATTTAAAATCCAACTTCACCATAAGTTGTGATTTTAAATTGTGAGTCCAGAGAAACCAAAACCGGAAGTTCTATCGTGTCCCAATTGGAAATTACACTTATAAGATGTAATAAGGCAATCCCAATGCTAATCTATGGGACAGATAGGCCTTGCAGTAGTGAAAAACTAATGTAAAACTTAAAAGTACATTTCCAACCTTTTAAATACACAGCACCCTGCCCTTAGGGCTATCCGGGGCCTATCTCAGGGGTGACTTATATATATTAAAAAGCAAGGTTTAGACCTGGCAAGAGGTTTTACTTGCCGGGTCAATATGACAGTGGGAAACTGCAGATACAGACTCTGCAGTGGGAGGCCTGAGATATGGTTAACGGGCTACTTATGTGGGTGACACAATCAGTGCTGCAAGCCCACTAGTAGCTTTTAATTTACAGGCCCTGGGCACATGTAGTGCACTTTAATAGGGACTTATAAGTAAATTAAATATGCCAATTGGGTATGAGCCAACGTTACCATGTTTTAGTGAGAGAGCACATGCACTTTAGCTCTGGTTAGCAGTGGTGAAGTGCTCAGAATCCTAAGACCAGCAAACACAAGGTCAGAAAAAGAGAAGGAAGGAAAAGGTTTGGGGTGACCCTTCAGAGAAGGCCATTTTCTAGCAAACTCCCTCCAATGCACTACTTTATGTCTCATCCTATACCTCTCTTAATGTATCCTCTACCTCCACTCTCTGACTCATCCAAGCCTCATTCTACTACTATGATCTCCCTAAGACCCCTTCTTGACTCTTCACACCTGTATCTCTCCTTGACTCATCCCAAACCTCATTCTTCTACTATAATCCCCCATATAACCTTTCTATACCCCTTCTCTCCTCTATCCCTCCCTGATTCACCCCAAACCTCAATTTACTACTATGATCTCCAAAATAACACTTCCTAGACTCTTCCCTTTTGTATCTCTCCTTTAACTCACCCCAAACCTCATTTTACTACTATGATCTTCCTAATAACACTTTCTAGACTCTTCCCTCCTTTTTTAAAATTTTTTTTTTAGAGTTTTATATAGCGCGAACTAGACCGGAAGATATCGGGTATCAGAGCGCTATACATAGCACCAGTTTCGTTACACAAGGACACATTCATTTTTTTTTTTTGTTAGGCATTGGGAGATTAAGTGATTTGCCCAGAATCACAGGATGTTGAGCGTCGTCGCCGAGACTCGAACCCGGTTCCCCAGCTTTGACGTCGACCGCTCTAGCCGTAAGGCTACATCCTCTCCCCAATCCGTCCTTTGATTCATCCCAAACCTCATCTAACTAATATGATCTCATAAATAACATTATGGTAGACTCTTCCCTCCTCTATACCTGCTTTATCCTATTCAGTCAAACTAACAGACTCACATGTCCACTGCTCAAATTAACAGCCTATATTTCTGTTTACTAATCCACCACTAATGCTTTGGGTTCCGGAGTAGCTTGCCACTCGCAGAAAGCGCTTCATATATTGCATTATATATATATATATATATATATATGTATCAATTTTCCAGCTTTGCAGTCCTATTTTTCTCAGGAACTCGCAAAAAGAGAAACGGACTCCAATTTCTTCGTGCCAGTTTATTTTAAGTGCATAAATGTTGCCATGACGCGTTTCGGGCTCTGAAGCCCTTGATCACAATATATATATATATATTCACTGAAAAAACCATGGGTTTCAGGCACAGTATAGTTAGAAATTAGCATTTAAAAACCTTAGAAATTCACTGAAAAAACCATAGGTTTTAGGAAAGTTATAGTTAGTTGGACATTTTGACTCGTACAAAACCAGAGAAATTCCCCCGTTATAGTTAGTTCAGCTAACTATAACTCGCGCCCCCGCAATGCACTGCTGATGACATCACATATTACATCACTCATGACATGCAGCTCCCCGTGTGGAAAAGCAATCTGCTTTGCATTTTGGAAGCGAGAGCAGGTCTCGCTTCAAAATCCAAAGCAAGTTTGCTATGGCAGGGCGGGAGCCTCGAGGCTCCCGCCCTGCCATAGCAAACAGCAGTGTCCTGGGGGTGGGCACCCCGGGACACTGCAGGAGCCGGCCCTGGGGGTGGCGGTCCCCAGGGCCATCACGGGCTCCAGGAGGGGGCCGCGCGGCCCCCTCCCTTCAGTTTCAAAGCCCCAGGGAGGTGGTGGTCCTCGGGCTCGGGGGTCCGTAACGGACCCCCGCATTTACATACTTAGTGCCCCGGGGAGGTGGCGGTCCCTGGGGCATGTGGGGGGGCTCGAGTCCCCCCACACAGGTTCATTTTTTTTTCTTAAAAACAAGCCCCGGGTTGTGGCGGTCCCCGGGGCTGCGGGGGGGCCGTGTGCCCCCCGCAAATATTTAAGAAAAGCCCCGGGGGGTGGCGGTCCCCGGGGCCCCCCTGGGCCCCCGCAATTACATTATGGCATGCCCCCGGGACTTGGCCCACCCGGGGGCTAAATAATAACAAAGCGCGGGAGGCCGCGCTTCGTTTTTTTTATTTTCACGGCAGGATTCGCGGATCCTACGCGAATTTTGCCGTTTAAAAAAAAAAAAAATGCTTTTTTGGGCCCTGGGGGTCCTTGTGGGACCCCCTGAGGAGGCCTAGGGGTCAGGGTGTTTCTACCCTGCCCCCTTTTCTTTTTTTCACCTTTGTTTTTCTGTTTTCTTGTGACTCGGTTCTACCGAGTCACAAGATGGCTGCTAACACTTCCTGGTTTGGAGTGTTGGCAGCCAATTAGAATAAAGCTCGTGGTCGGGAGGGTTCGCGAACCCTCCTCGGCCATAGATATCGAAACTTTTATTTTTTGATTTTCTCAGCAACTACTGAACGGATTGCCCTCTGGTTCTCAGATGAACTAAAAATTCTAAAACAAGGCTGTAAGCGTTTAGAAAGGATATGGAGAAAAAGCTACCATAACGTAGACAAAGCTAGCTACAAGCTCCGCCTTAGACAATATAAGGCTAAGCTGCTGGAATCCAAAAGAAAGTACCTCATTGAACAAATTTCCCTGGCCGAATCCAATACCAAAGAGCTCTTTAAAACTATCTCCAAACTAGCATCCCCTAAGGCCCCCAAGAGTCAGAGTAGTCCAGCGCTCTGTGAAAAGCTGGCCAAATTTTTCCAGTATAAAGTGGAAACTATTTTCTCCTCATTTAGCCTAGCTCAAGGAGGGATATTGATGTTGCCCCCATTTCTGGAACAAAACAAACCAGCATTAGCAAATTTCTCTTTGCTAGAGAAATCAGATACTATCAAACTTCTGAATTCCATTCGGTCCGGTGCCCCGTCGGATCCATGCCCTGCATCAGTACTAAAGCAAATTCCAGAAGTTATAGGATCAACCCTTACACTATTGTTGAACAATATAATCACAACGGGCAAGTTTCCTAGCAATTGGAAGAAGGCTTCTATTCTTCCCCTTCTGAAAAACCTACTCTTGACCCTAGTGACCCAAACAATTATAGGCCAATTTCAAGACTCCCGCTCCCTGCCAAGATTATTGAAAAGGCCATGAACACTCAGCTCAGCACTTTTCTGCTAACTAATAACCTACTAGACACATCACAATATGGGTTCAGAGCAGAACATAGCACTGAGCTGGCCTTAATCAAATCTACAGAGGAGATTCGGGAAGCACTGGACAGAGGAGGGAAGGCAATCTTGATAATGTTGGATCTGTCAGCAGCCTTCGACACGGTCCATCATGAAGTTCTGATGGACCGGTTGTCGGAAGTAGGAGTGCAAGGGACAGCTTGGAACCTCCTCCGGTCCTTTCTTTCTGGCAGATCGCAAACAGTGGAATTGGACAATCACAGTTCAAAACCTTTTTCACTCCCGTGTGGGGTGCCACAGGGATCATCGTTGAGCCCGATCCTATTCAGCGTATATGTGATCTCTCTGGCGGTCCTAATCAAATCTTTCGGTTTTCAAATCACCTCTTATGCAGACGACACACAAATAGTGCTGTCAATTAGAGAAGGGGAAGAGAAGGAAACGGGGGCTCGCTTTCATGACTGCATGAGGGCCATCTCAGGCTGGATGTCATCCAACTGCCTAAAACTAAACTCAGGCAAAACAGAGGTCATCATGTTCGGTAACAACCCCAACATATGGACACCTGATTGGTGGCCAGCTGAGTTGGGCCTCTGTCCTACTCCCACGCTGAAAGCAAAAAACTTAGGGGTGATCATGGACAATAGGCTCTCTTTCAATGATCACATAAGCTCGGTGGTTTCGGCCTGTTTCCGAATCCTGAGAATCATAAGGAAAATTAAGTTTTTCCTCCCTGATAACAGCCTCAGGACAGTGATCACGGCCCTTATTATGTCTCGAATCGACTACTGTAACAGTCTATACTTAAACGCCCAAAAACAGCACGTTAACAGGCTGCAAATTGTACAGAATGCCGCAGCCAGACTGCTTACTAGCACTCCCAAATTTGTCTCTGTAAAGAAGGAGTTAAAACAACTACATTGGCTCCCCGTGAAGGTAAGGGCACGCTTTAAGGCCCTTTGCGTAGCTTTTAAGGCCCTCAATGGAATTGGCCCCAACCATTTGAGACTAAAGTTCAAATGGTATGTCCTCGCTAGAAACCTTCGGTCCTCGGGAGCAAAACAAGTCCTAGTTCCTCGGATCAAAAGAGCTAGCTGGGGGGGCAGAAGCTTCATCACATGTACCTCCAAGGCATGGAATGAGCTTCCTTTCCATTTGAGGAACGCAGCGGATCTCCTCTCCTTCAGAAAGGGGCTGAAAACCTGGCTTTTTTCACAGTAATGTCCGCTCACAGATGACCAGCAGGCCTGCCCAGCGCCAGGACACCCTAGGGTAACCGTGCGCTATAGAAGCTTAAATAACATAACATAACATAACATTTTTTAAAAAGGGCTCTTTCTGAACCAAGGGCTACCTTTTTGCCAAATTTGGTGTAATTCCGTTCAGCAGTTCGAGCTGTAGCCGTGTCTAAAGTTTCCTATGGGAAATTGATTTTCCGACCTCTTTTTTTTTAATTTCTCAGGAACTACTGAACGGATTTACACCATTTAACAAAAAGGGCTCTTTCTGAACCAAGGGCTACCTTTTTGCCAAATTTGGTGTAATTCTGTTCAGCAGTTCGAGCTGTAGCCGTGTCTAAAGTTTCCTATGGAAAATAACATGGAGAAAACACGTTTTGGGATCCCCCTTTTTCCTCGGCCCCCGCTTGGCGAATCAACCCGAAACTTTCAGGATAGGAGCTGACCGCAGCGGGCCACAAGTTTTGAAAATTTCGCGAAGGTTTGTCAACCGGCGCCAAAGTTATTGGGAAAAGAAAAAACGCTTTTCCTATGGAAACTAGGTCCTAACTATAACTATCTACTGGCGACCGCCAGTAGATAATATATATATATATATATATATATATATATATATATATATATATATATATATATATATATATATATGAGAAAGCAAATCCCGGTTGTCACCAGACCTCCACGGCGTACAAACACAGGTACGGACCACACAAGGGACGAAATTGAAAAAAATGCTGTGCTTTATTGAAAATGACAACAGCAACCAGCCAGTCCTGGCCAGTGCCCCAGCATGACGCGTTTCGACCGAAGCAACTCGGTCTTGTTCACATAACGCGCTACAAGACATTATGTCATTAAATAGTGCAAGTGATTAGAAAAAATGTTAAAAAGCAACACACCTGTGTACATTTCAACCAAAGTCACATGACATATAGACATGGAAAACATACTATAAAATATTACTACACAATGAATAAAGAGTACCTAAAATGCATTTTAAATGTGGAATAAATATTTGAAATTCTACACCAAATATAAATACAAATAATGGAGTAAAAACAATAAATATTTAAAACCACATTAAAAAGAAGGAGGGAGAATAGATAATACATCCATGAGTGTCAATAACCACAATGAATAAAATTAAATACATAATGTATATATATGATTGACACACACATAAGAACACTAAACCCTCACAACTAATATGTGCAAAGTAGTACATATGAACACATACTCATGTGCAAATAGTCTGCAGTTGTAAACAATGTATAGAATCTTATGGTTACTTAATGATGGTATGAAGCTAAAAGTGCAAGAAAGTGCAAGAATGTGCTCGTATTGAAAAAAGAAAAACTTGAATATTATATTTAAAATGACAAAAAATAATAATCATTGAGGCCCAGAGGAAACCCTAGAAAATTAAATCAATAAATGGCTAGCAGCATCACAACCATTGATCACGGGCAAGTGCCCTTACTAAATCAAAACGTGTGTATGAAAAAAGAGTAAAAATGGGGTCCTAGAATACCGGACCACCATAATATCAAGAATGTAGAAAAACTGGGTTGAAAGAATCAGGGTAGAAAAAATCAGTGATGAAAGCGGAGAAAACATTAAGGAGTCATAAATATAACCATCACATAGAAGAACATCGGGAATAATCAGTATAGCTAGAAGCCATGCTAAAGAATGTTACAGCACAAAATAGATGCGGATGTCAGAAGAAATGAAATGGGAAGAGATGAAATGAAATGGGAAGAGCTTATAAAAAATTGTGCAAATCCTCCCCCATATTCAGCCCATTTGGCATCTTAGTATTAAGTTCAAGGATGAATTTAGATTCAAGTTGTCTTAACTGGCGTTCTCTATTTCCTCCACGAATAGATTTGGGAACTGCCCCAATGACAAAATAAACCAAATCATTTAAATTACTATTGTGGGCTAATTTCAAATGTCTTGCAACGGGATAGCTGGGATCAGAATTAACTGTGGCTCTAAGGTGTTGTAGTATGCGGTTATACACCTGGAGCTTAGTGCTCCCTACATACTGCAAGCCACACGTGCACCGAAGCACGTAGACTGCAAAGTCTGTACGACAAGTAAAATATCCCTGTATCTGAACTGGAGTGTCACTGAATGCAGTCATGTAATCAGTTGTATTAAAACCAAACTTACACGCCCTGCAAGAACTACATTTAAAAAAGCCACATTTGGGCGTTAGCCAAGTGCTGGTAGAAATAACTTCTGGGCTGGTTCTTACCAAACTGTCTCTCATAGCAGGAGACCTTTTAAATGTAAGGACAGGTGATGCGGGTAAAATTAGAGAGAGGGTAAGGTCAGTTAATATAATAGGCCAGTTTTTTTGCACAATGCTTCTAATCTGTTTATGTTGTCTAGAGTAGGCAGTGATAAGCCTCACTACTTGCGTATTGTCATTTGCAGTGATTGTGGCATTGTCAGTAATCTCAATCTGTGAATAGGGCATGCCAAGACAGGTGTCACGAGATAAGGCATTGGCTTTAGTACGGGCAGAATTCAGATCTTTTAACCTATAGCCACGTAATAAAAATCGATGTGTAGCTTCATTTTGACAGGATTCTAAATCCTTATCATTACTACAGATACGTCGAATACGTAGGAATTCCCCAAATGGGATGCTCCGAATGAGATGTTTAGGGTGGGAACTTGTTGCATGGAGGACAGAGTTCCCCGCCGTATCTTTTCTATGCAATTTAGTCTGTATAGCACCATCCTCGATATAAACTGAAACATCTAAGAATTCTACGTTCGTAGGGCTTATGGTGGCTGTAAATTCCAGATTAAGCACATTGGTGTTAAGAGTATCCACAAATTTAACAGCAGATGTATGGGAACCCTTCCAAATCAAACACACATCATCGATGAAACGCCACCAATGGCAAACATGATTATCAAACAATTCACTGTGCTGACCTCTGAGGACATGCTCCTCCCACCAACCCACATGCAAACATGCGTAGCTAGGGGAGAAGCATGCCCCCATCGCCACACCCCGCATTTGATGGTAAACTTGCTTATTAAACAAGAAAACATTATTTGTCAAACAGATCTCAATCATAGAAATTAACATCTTATTATGTTCCAAATACCCAATGTCTCGTTGTCCTAAGTAATAGGATACTGCATTTATGCCATCCTCATGATGGATGCTCGTATACAAAGATGTAATATCCATCACAATTAGTAAAAACTCACTGTCCCATACAACATTATTCAATTTTCTTAAAAAGTCCCCGGTGTCTTTTAAAAAAGATGGTAAATTAGATACAGACTCCTGTAAAAAATAATCTACAAACTTAGAAACAGGTTCCAATAAGCTTCTTTGTGCAGAAATAATAGGTCTGCCTGGAGTGGGAATGATGTGTTTATGCACCTTGGGAATAAAATACAGAATAGGTGTAATAGGATGGTCATTCTTTAGAAAAAGGAATTCACTTTTACTGATCAGACCTTGCCTCTTCCATTGGAACAATTCGTTGAAAACCAAGTCTTTGACTTTTTTAAGGTCTGCAAAAGATGCCATCCTATAGCAATCGGTATCGTTTAGATGTTTCATAGCTTCAAACATATAGGCATCTCTAGGCCAAAGTACAACATTGCCTCCTTTGTCGGCCTTGTTTATGATGAGATCTTTCTTGTTTTTTAATTTTTGAATTAGATTATAATATTGTAATTCAACATGTCTCATTTTGTGATGACTCCTTTTAACCGTTCTGTTGAGTTGTTTTAAATCTTCCGTCACCATATCGTTAAACACATCGATGGCATCTTTCGGCATGATAGGTACAAAAGTTGAAGGAGGACAAAAAGGACTCATTGCTGAACTGCCAGAAAAAGTGCCTGTGTCCAAAAGTATATCTTGAGTGGATCTAGGATCTGAATCAGTATTTGTGGCTAAGCCATGCAAGATTTGTAACATGTCAGAATCCGATGCCTGAAGATTGGAACTTTTATTCCCCGGTGCCTCACTCTCTGTTTTTGATGAATTCTTTAATTGAAAAAATTTGATTAATTTCAGTTTCCTAATAAATTTGTAGATGTCAATGCGGGATTGGGTGTAATTGAAGTTGCTCTCCGGACAAAATGTCAATCCTAGCGAAAGTAATTGGATTTCCGCAGTCGTTAATACCGTGGTGGAGAGATTAATGACAGTATTATCTTGGGGCATGCTAGAATTCACCATTTCTTGCTTTTCGTTCCTCTGCCTCTGGCGTTGCCTCTGAATCCTCCGCCTCTGCCTCCTTGATTCTGTTCTCCTTCTACCTGCTTGTGTTGAGGATGCCTCGGTCGCAGGGTTTGTCGCCGGGCCTCTCGCAAAAAATTCAGTTCCTCAGCAGGGGTACGTGATGTCGGTAAGGCAGTGGACATGGCATTTCCGGACTCACTCGTGCCATCTGAATCATAGACGCTGGATAAAGAACTGGCATCAGAGCTCACCAAAGTAGAATCTATAGACTGATTCGGTTGTCTTCGCGGAAGAAATGTGTTGTCCGTCAATGTCTGTCTTTTATGGGAATCGAATGCATGCCCAGATGGGAAGGATGGTACATTCTGGGAGTATAGCGGCACCCACAAGGGTTTTATTTTCAAGCGGACCACGAGGACCATAATGCACTCGCACACACGCCCACTGGGGCGGGATATTTATTGTGTGCAGGTGATCCGCTTGCTGCTATACATTTCCTTTGCCAGTGAACAAGGGCGGGAAATGCCCGAAACGCGTCTGGCTTGTTATTTGTGCTTCGTGTGCTAGGCTGAAGGTCTTGCAATCCACAGAATTAAAGGTTTTAAGCTCACCGTGTTGTGGCTTCTTCAATCCAGTGGCAACTTTTCTTTTGTACTGAGCGGCTTGCCAGAGCCGCGAGGAAGCCCCACTGCATATTGTGCGGGACGGCAGCGTCAGGAATAAAGGGACGCTGCATGTACGGCGAGTCTGTTTCTGTGGGGGTGTATTGGCATGGACTGGATGCCTTGGACATCGAATGCATGCCCAGATGGGAAGGATGGTACATTCTGGGAGTATAGCGGCACCCACAAGGGTTTTATTTTCAAGCGGACCACGAGGACCATAATGCACTCGCACACACGCCCACTGGGGCGGGATATTTATTGTGTGCAGGTGATCCGCTTGCTGCTATACATTTCCTTTGCCAGTGAACAAGGGCGGGAAATGCCCGAAACGCGTCTGGCTTGTTATTTGTGCTTCGTGTGCTAGGCTGAAGGTCTTGCAATCCACAGAATTAAAGGTTTTAAGCTCACCGTGTTGTGGCTTCTTCAATCCAGTGGCAACTTTTCTTTTGTATTGAGCGGCTTGCCAGAGCCGCGAGGAAGCCCCACTGCATATTGTGCGGGACGGCAGCGTCAGGAATCAAGGGACGCTGCATGTACGGCGAGTCTGTTTCTGTGGGGGTGTATTGGCATGGACTGGATGCCTTGGACATCGGATGCATGCCCAGATGGGAAGGATGGTACATTCTGGGAGTATAGCAGCACCCACAAGGGTTTTATTTTCAAGCGGACCACGAGGACCATAATGCACTCGCACACACGCCCACTGGGGCGGGATATTTATTGTGTGCAGGTGATCCGCTTGCTGCTATACATTTCCTTTGCCAGTGAACAAGGGCGGGAAATGCCCGAAACGCGTCTGGCTTGTTATTTGTGCTTCGTGTGCTAGGCTGAAGGTCTTGCAATCCACAGAATTAAAGGTTTTAAGCTAACCGTGTTGTGGCTTCTTCAATCCAGTGGCAACTTTTCTTTTGTATTGAGCGGCTTGCCAGAGCCGCGAGGAAGCCCCACTGCATATTGTGCGGGATGGCAGCGTCAGGAATCAAGGGACGCTGCATGTACGGCGAGTCTGTTTCTGTGGGGGGTATTGGCATGGACTGGATGCCTTGGACATCGGATGCATGCCCAGATGGGAAGGATGGTACATTCTGGGAGTATAGCGGCACCCACAAGGGTTTTATTTTCAAGCGGACCACGAGGACCATAATGCACTCGCACACACGCCCACTGGGGCGGGATATTTATTGTGTGCAGGTGATCCGCTTGCTGCTATACATTTCCTTTGCCAGTGAACAAGGGCGGGAAATGCCCGAAACGCGTCTGGCTTGTTATTTGTGCTTCGTGTGCTAGGCTGAAGGTCTTGCAATCCACAGAATTAAAGGTTTTAAGCTCACCGTGTTGTGGCTTCTTCAATCCAGTGGCAACTTTTCTTTTGTATTGAGCGGCTTGCCAGAGCCGCGAGGAAGCCCCACTGCATATTGTGCGGGACGGCAGCGTCAGGAATCAAGGGACGCTGCATGTACGGCGAGTCTGTTTCTGTGGGGGTGTATTGGCATGGACTGGATGCCTTGGACATCGGATGCATGCCCAGATGGGAAGGATGGTACATTCTGGGAGTATAGCGGCACCCACAAGGGTTTTATTTTCAAGCGGACCACGAGGACCATAATGCACTCGCACACACGCCCACTGGGGCGGGATATTTATTGTGTGCAGGTGATCCGCTTGCTGCTATACATTTCCTTTGCCAGTGAACAAGGGCGGGAAATGCCCGAAACGCGTCTGGCTTGTTATTTGTGCTTCGTGTGCTAGGCTGAAGGTCTTGCAATCCACAGAATTAAAGGTTTTAAGCTCACCGTGTTGTGGCTTCTTCAATCCATCGGCAACTTTTCTTTTGTATTGAGCGGCTTGCCAGAGCCGCGAGGAAGCCCCACTGCATATTGTGCGGGACGGCAGCGTCAGGAATCAAGGGACGCTGCATGTACGGTGAGTCTGTTTCTGTGGGGGTGTATTGGCATGGACTGGATGCCTTGGACATCGGATGCATGCCCAGATGGGAAGGATGGTACATTCTGGGAGTATAGCGGCACCCACAAGGGTTTTATTTTCAAGCGGACCACGAGGACCATAATGCACTCGCACACACGCCCACTGGGGCGGGATATTTATTGTGTGCAGGTGATCCGCTTGCTGCTATACATTTCCTTTGCCAGTGAACAAGGGCGGGAAATGCCCGAAACGCGTCTGGCTTGTTATTTGTGCTTCGTGTGCTAGGCTGAAGGTCTTGCAATCCACAGAATTAAAGGTTTTAAGCTCACCGTGTTGTGGCTTCTTCAATCCAGTGGCAACTTTTCTTTTATATATATATATATATATATATATCACCACGAAAATCCCAGGAATGTATCCGCTACGGCAGCAGCAGCAGCGCAACACCACAGGCACAGACTCCAAAGGCAGAAGTATTCAACAGATGGGTTTATTCACACATCTATGTCCAAAAGTGACGCGTTTCGGCCGCCAGACATGCGGCCTTGATCACACCCATATATATATATATCCACAATACCCCTCCAACAGGAAGAAGGGAGAGGCCACACGGGGAATCCAGGAAAGATCTTTAATTGGAATACAGCTCAGGCATAATGCATTTTAACATACTTGTCTTCTTCAGACGCCGTTGCTGCACTGAAACACCTTCGCGCCGCCACTTTGAAATGTTCCTGCAGTCCTCCCTTTATTTGGAAAGGCACACCTCCCATACCACATGGTCGCTCACCTGATGTAGTTAGTAGTGTCCTACATCTCCCAGAATACATTATCCCTGGGCCGGTGATGCGTGGGGAAAATCCAGATGACTCCTGTGTGCTGCAAAAGCGGGGCGTGTTGTGTCCAGTAAAATTAATTCCTCAGATCTCCCTGGGTCCCCACATACGTTCACAACCTCACGGGCACATGACAGCCAGGTCGTGAGCCGGTTTGAATAAACCGTATCTCCTCGTGTAGTCACGAGCTGCCCGATGGCAGCGTCCCTTGCTTGCCTCGTACTCACGGGGTGGGCTGGAGCCGTCCAATTCCTTGGGCAAAAAACACCAAACTTCTTGCGCAGACACCAGAAAGGCACCAGCCAACTTGGATGAACGGGGCCTCTTAACGCGTCTCTGGTTGACGCGGAAATATCCACAATACCCCTCCAACAGGAAGCAGGGAGAGGCCACACGGGGAATCCAGGAAAGATCTTTAATTGGAATACAGCTCAGGCATAATGCATTTCGACATACTTGTCTTCTTCAGACGCCGTTGCTGCACTGAAACACCTTCGCGCCGCCACTTTGAAATGTTCCTGCAGTCCTCCCTTTATTTGGAAAGGCACACCTCCCATACCACATGGTCGCTCACCTGATGTAGTTAGTAGTGTCCTACATCTCCCAGAATACATTATCCCTGGGCCGGTGATGCGTGGGGAAAATCCAGATGACTCCTGTGTGCTGCAAAAGCGGGGCTTGTTGTGTCCAGTAAAATTAATTCCTCAGATCTCCCTGGGTCCCCGCATACGTTCACAACCTCACGGGCACATGACAGCCAGGTCGTGAGCCGGTTTGAATAAACCGTATCTCCTCGTGTAGTCACGAGCTGCCCGATGGCAGCGTCCCTTGCTTGCCTCGTACTCACGGGGTGGGCTGTAGCCGTCCAATTCCTTGGGCAAAAAACACCAAACTGCTAGCGCAGACACCAGAAAGGCACCAGCCAACTTGGATGAACGGGGCCTCTTAACGCGTCTCTGGTTGACGCGGAAATATCCACAATACCCCTCCCAACAGGAAGAAGGGAGAGGCCACACGGGGAATCCAGGAAAGATCTTTAATTGGAATACAGCTCAGGCCTAATGCATTTCGACATACTTGTCTTCTTCAGACGCCGTTGCTGCACTGAAACACCTTCGCGCCGCCACTTTGAAATGTTCCTGCAGTCCTCCCTTTATTTGGAAAGGCACACCTCCCATACCACATGGTCGCTCACCTGATGTAGTTAGTAGTGTCCTAAATCTCCCAGAATACATTATCCCTGGGCCGGTGATGCGTGGGGAAAATCCAGATGACTCCTGTGTGCTGCAAAAGCGGGGCGTGTTGTGTCCAGTAAAATTAATTCCTCAGATCTCCTGGGTCCCTGCATACGTTCACAACCTCACGGGCACATGACAGCCAGGTCGTGAGCCGGTTTGAATAAACCGTATCTCCTCGTGTAGTCACGAGCTGCCCGATGGCAGCGTCCCTTGCTTGCCTCGTACTCACGGGGTGGGCTGGAGCCGTCCAATTCCTTGGGCAAAAAAGACCAAACTGCTTGCGCAGACACCAGAAAGGCACCAGCCAACTTGGATGAACGGGGCCTCTTAACGCGTCTCTGGTTGACGCGGAAATATCCACAATACCCCTCCAACAGGAAGAAGGGAGAGGCCACACGGGGAATCCAGGAAAGATCTTTAATTGGAATACAGCTCAGGCATAATGCATTTCGACATACTTGTCTTCTTCAGACGCCGTTGCTGCACTGAAACACCTTTGCGCCGCCACTTTGAAATGTTCCTGCAGTCCTCCCTTTATTTGGAAAGGCACACCTCCCATACCACATGGTCGCTCACCTGATGTAGTTAGTAGTGTCCTACATCTCCCAGAATACATTATCCCTGGGCCGGTGATGCGTGGGGAAAATCCAGATGACTCCTGTGTGCTGCAAAAGCGGGGCGTGTTGTGTCCAGTAAAATTAATTCCTCAGATCTCCCTGGGTCCCCGCATACGTTCACAACCTCACGGGCACATGACAGCCAGGTCGTGAGCCGGTTTGAATAAACTGTATCTCCTCGTGTAGTCACGAGCTGCCCGATGGCAGCGTCCCTTGCTTGCCTCGTACTCACGGGGTGGGCTGGAGCCGTCCAATTCCTTGGGCAAAAAACACCAAACTACTTGCGCAGACACCAGAAAGGCACCAGCCAACTTGGATGAACAGGGCCTCTTAACGCGTCTCTGGTTGACGCGGAAATATCCACAATACCCCTCCAACAGGAAGAAGGGAGAGGCCACACGGGGAATCCAGGAAAGATCTTTAATTGGAATACAGCTCAGGCATAATGCATTTCGACATACTTGTCTTCTTCAGACGCCGTTGCTGCACTGAAACACCTTCGCGCCGCCACTTTGAAATGTTCCTGCAGTCCTCCCTTTATGTGGAAAGGCACACCTCCCATACCACATGGTCGCTCACCTGATGTAGTTAGTAGTATCCTACATCTCCCAGAATACATTATCCCTGGGCCAGTGATGCGTGGGGAAAATCCAGATGACTCCTGTGTGCTGCAAAAGCGGGGCGTGTTGTGTCCAGTAAAATTAATTCCTCAGATCTCCCTGGGTCCCTGCATACGTTCACAACCTCACGGGCACATGACAGCCAGGTCGTGAGCCGGTTTGAATAAACCGTATCTCCTCGTGTAGTCACGAGCTGCCCGATGGCAGCGTCCCTTGCTTGCCTCGTACTCACGGGGTGGGCTGGAGCCGTCCAATTCCTTGGGCAAAAAGACCAAACTGCTTGCGCAGACACCAGAAAGGCACCAGCCAACTTGGATGAACGGGGCCTCTTAACGCGTCTCTGGTTGACGCGGAAATATCCACAATACCCCTCCAACAGGAAGAAGGGAGAGGCCACACGGGGAATCCAGGAAAGATCTTTAATTGGAATACAGCTCAGGCATAATGCATTTCGACATACTTGTCTTCTTCAGACGCCCGTTGCTGCACTGAAACACCTTCGCGCCGCCACTTTGAAATGTTCCTGCAGTCCTCCCTTTATTTGGAAAGGCACACCTCCCATACCACATGGTCGCTCACCTGATGTAGTTAGTAGTGTCCTACATCTCCCAGAATACATTATCCCTGGGCCGGTGATGCGTGGGGAAAATCCAGATGACTCCTGTGTGCTGCAAAAGCGGGGCGTGTTGTGTCCAGTAAAATTAATTCCTCAGATCTCCCTGGGTCCCCGCATACGTTCACAACCTCACGGGCACATGACAGCCAGGTCGTGAGCCGGTTTGAATAAACCGTATCTTCTCGTGTAGTCACGAGCTGCCCGATGGCAGCGTCCCTTGCTTGCCTCGTACTCACGGGGTGGGCTGGAGCCGTCCAATTCCTTGGGCAAAAAACACCAAACTGCTTGCGCAGACACCAGAAAGGCACCAGCCAACTTGGATGAACGGGGCCTCTTAACGCGTCTCTGGTTGACGCGGAAATATCCACAATACCCCTCCAACAGGAAGAAGGGAGAGGCCACACGGGGAATCCAGGAAAGATCTTTAATTGGAATACAGCTCAGGCATAATGCATTTCGACATACTTGAATTCTTCAGACGCCGTTGCTGCACTGAAACACCTTCGCGCCGCCACTTTGAAATGTTCCTGCAGTCCTCCCTTTATTTGGAAAGGCACACCTCCCATACCACATGGTCGCTCACCTGATGTAGTTAGTAGTGTCCTACATCTCCCAGAATACATTATCCCTGGGCCGGTGATGCGTGGGGAAAATCCAGATGACTCCTGTGTGCTGCAAAAGCGGGGCTTGTTGTGTCCAGTAAAATTAATTCCTCAGATCTCCCTGGGTCCCCGCATACGTTCACAACCTCACGGGCACATGACAGCCATGGCGTGAGCCGGTTTGAATAAACCGTATCTCCTCGTGTAGTCACGAGCTGCCCGATGGCAGCGTCCCTTGCTTGCCTCGTACTCACGGGGTGGGCTGGAGCCGTCCAATTCCTTGGGCAAAAAACACCAAACTGCTTGCGCAGACACCAGAAAGGCACCAGCCAACTTGGATGAACGGGGCCTCTTAATGCGTCTCTGGTTGACGCGGAAATATCCACAATACCCCTCCCAACAGGAAGAAGGGAGAGGCCACACGGGGAATCCAGGAAAGATCTTTAATTGGAATACAGCTCAGGCATAATGCATTTCGACATACTTGACTTCTTCAGACGCCGTTGCTGCACTGAAACACCTTCGCGCCGCCACTTTGAAATGTTCCTGCAGTCCTCCCTTTATTTGGAAAGGCACACCTCCCATACCACATGGTCGCTCACCTGATGTAGTTAGTAGTGTCCTACATCTCCCAGAATACATTATCCCTGGGCCGGTGATGCGTGGGGAAAATCCAGATGACTCCTGTGTGCTGCAAAAGCGGGGCGTGTTGTGTCCAGTAAAATTAATTCCTCAGATCTCCCTGGGTCCCTGCATACGTTCACAACCTCACGGGCACATGACAGCCAGGTCGTGAGCCGGTTTGAATAAACCGTATCTCCTCGTGTAGTCACGAGCTGCCCGATGGCAGCGTCCCTTGCTTGCCTCGTACTCACGGGGTGGGCTGGAGCCGTCCAATTCCTTGGGCAAAAAAGACCAAACTGCTTGCGCAGACACCAGAAAGGCACCAGCCAACTTGGATGAACGGGGCCTCTTAACGCGTCTCTGGTTGACGCGGAAATATCCACAATACCCCTCCAACAGGAAGAAGGGAGAGGCCACACGGGCCCCCGCTTGGCGAATCAACCCGAAACTTTCAGGATAGGAGCTGACCGGAGCGGGCCACAAGTTTTGAAAATTTCGCGAAGATTCGTCAACCGGCGCCAAAGTTATTGGGAAAAGAAAAAACGCTTTTCCTATGGAAACTAGGTCCTAACTATAACTATCTACTGGCGAATATATATATATATATATATATATATATATATATATATATATATATATATATATATATATATATATATATATATATATATATATATATCTCTCTCCACTTCAACGAAATCCGGAGACCTGGGACTGTACGTCACGGGCTCCGGCAGCCCTATCATACACCTGTGGTACCGCCTTCTTCCTGCGCCACAGGCGATCAGGATGCATGCCACCAAATCCACGAAATCAAGCTGAAATTGACAATGGTGGTGATCTCTCGAGCACCGCATCAGAGCAACAATAAAGGGATCCGACAGAAGCAACAGCGCATTTTCGGCGCTGGGAGCCGAGTGGCTACTCTTGGCGGGGACTTGTGATTTTACAGAAAGCCCCTGCATTGGTCTATTGTGGTGTTCGGAGCCGGGCACTGTGACGCGTACCAATCAGTGAATCCAAGGGACCATGGCATTGATTGACAGCGCTTGCTTTATTGGGTCCAAGGTTCAAACAGTATCGTATGGAAAAAGCAGAGGTGAGCGCTGCCATGAATATGATTTTATCAGGAGCTGTTTGTGGCTGGCACGGTCGGATTAAAAGATACAGAAGTAGCAATCTTGCTGATGATTCGCAAACTTTAAAGGCAATATGAAAGGCTGGCAGCACATGGATATAGCTACGTGAGTAATGGCTAAATGAACTGAGTCGTCAGAGGAACTATTCGAATAATACATTTTGCAGCGCTCACATTAGGAAATAGTTTAAGGACAGTGTCTTTCCACCGTGACTTTATATTACAGTAAGTGTTAATGGCACTGTAAGGCATTTTTTATACTGCCTCTTTAAAAAGTGGCTTGCAGCAGTTGGCTTATAAAATGGAGAGTTGGTAATGATTTTGGTGACTTGTGAAACATCAAAAGATAATATGAGAGGCTGCCAGCTTTTGGATGTAGCCATGTGAGAAGGGCTACATGAACAAGAATGTTATAAGAGCCAGTTGAATAATGAATTGTGCAGCGCCCACACTATGCATGAACTACAAATAATGATTTTTTTCACTGTGGACAGTTATACTGCAAATAACTGTGTATTGCGCAAGCAATTTTATTTTTGTTTTGACAAGTGATTGCAAAACAAATTGTTTTTTTTTTCATAGTCAAAGCAAACGTTGCAGTAAGCGTAACTCGTTTATGTTCACTTAATTGGCATCACCTGTTGCAAGTGTTTAAATAAGCAGAAACGGCGCACTTAGAGGTTGACAAAGGCTGTGAGAACAGCCGAAACGCGTTCCTGTTTGCAAGTGCTCTCTGCAAATAAAATGGTAACTGCCCAAAGATTCAAGTGGGGGCTTTATATATAAAAATAAGTACTGGTGGTTAGGAGTGGACAATGCTCTGTAAGGATGCGTTACAAACCTTGGGCTATGTTCTGTTTATATGTACTGTGCTGCAGCAAGCGCATAGATGATTCATTCACATAGTTTTCCTTAGGTACAATGTGAAATCTGCTAAAAAAAAAGCTTTTAAATGCGTTTTATCGGGAAACATCGTTTTTACAACGCGTGTCATTACAACGATTTCTTTACAACGCGAAATCCATTACAACGCATGTCATTACATCGCATAATCCATTACAACGCATTTCCCAAAGTAACGCCCCAGCGGAGTTAGAATAGTAATTGCGTTGTAATGGATTATGCGTTGTAATGACATGTGTTGTAACAACATGCGTTGTAATGGATTTCGCGTTGTAAAAAATGTATTGTAATGACACGCGTTGTAACGCATGCGTTGTAACGTGTCCTATTCGTTTTACGGCGACTGAAAGTAACGTTACATAATTGAAGTTTATGATTGTATAAACATTTGGGGTATTTTTAGACGTTTTGGAAACCTTCCTTGATAGTCACTAAGACACCTAAATAAGCTCGTACTGAAAGTTTTTCTTTTCCCAGTGCTTTTTAGGTTTCACCTGCACAGTGCTTGCTCTGACCTTTTGAAGTCTTTTGTATTTAAAAAAACAATCTTAAAAGGAGCTTACAGCCTGCCCTTACTTTCCATTTGTTTGTATGCTTATCGCTCTGTTTTCCATGCTTGTTGTTGGTTGCAGCATGCTATATGCTGTTGTATTTGTCTTTCTCTTTGTGTGTTTTTATTAGTGAAGCTTGGACCAAATGCTCCCCTTGAACTTTTCCTCCTCCTTCTATGGTGCTACTGTAAACTTGTTTTGCGACTGCTTGTTTTTTTTACTTTTGTCCCGCACTCCGAAGGTATCGGGGCGCTGTACACGAACCAGCTGCATTACATACGGACACATTCATTTTACTTTTGCCCTTGCACTCTGAAGGTATTGTAGCGCTGAACACAAGTCAGCTGCATTACACATGGACGCATTCATTTTTAGGCATGAAGAGAAGAGATTAAGTACTTTGGGGCATATGTATCAAGAAAGCGTTTTGCGAGTCCTTAATAGCAAATTTTACCAATTCGCTATTAAGGACTCGCAAAAGGCAATGTATGTAGGATTCGCAATATTAATTGCGATTCCTACGTATTCCTTAATTGCGAATCGCAAATTGCGATTCGCAATTAAGAAATACCTGCCCATTCATTCTGAATGGGAAGACATTCGCAATTTGCGAGTACCCATTAGGTACTCGCAAATAGCGAATGCAATTTCAAGGGTGCAAGGGTGTCAGAAGGACACCCTGTTGCACCCCCTAAAAGGTAAGTGTGCACATGTGGCGCACATACATGCCCTAAGGGCATGTATGTACGCCACATGGCACCTTGAAAAATGCAAAAAGAAAATTTTTCATGGAAATCGCATATTACCACCAACTTGAAGTTGGTTGTAATTTGCGATTCCTTAAAGGCAGGTCGCAAATCTTTTTGGCTTCCTGCATTTCATTTAAGGAATCGCAAATTGGGAATCCTTAAATGCATTCGCAAAATAGGGAATCACAATTTTTGCGATTCCCTATTTTGCGAATGCGTTTTGGGATGATACATCCCAAAAGGCTTTTTCCCGTTCGCAAACGGGTCGATTCTGAGAATCGTCCCGTTTGCGAGCAGGAAAAACGCTTCATACATCTGGCCCCATGCCCAGAACCACAGGATGTTGAGCCTCCCGCCGAGACTCAAACCCGGTTCCCCAGCTTCAACGCCCTCCCCATCTCTGTTATTTTTGCACCCCCCCTGCTCGCTATTGTTCTTTTAAAACCCACACCCCCTCCTCCTGCTCTCTGTGGGTTGTTTTAAAAAAAACTCTCACGCCTTCCATTATTTTTAATCCACCCCACACCCTCCAGCATTGTTTTTGATGCTCTTCCCCACCGCTTTTGTTTTCCATCCTCCCCCCTTTTGTTGCTTTTTTTTGTGAAGCTTTATATAGCGCAAACACATCCTGAATGTATTTGAGTGCTTTACTTGTGCTCCAGTTACATTACACAAGAACATGTTAATTTGTTTTTGGGCATTAAGTGATATGCTGAGAATCACCGGATGTTGAACTGATGCCAGTTTCACAGGTGACAGTTTGCCAATGCTTGTGTTGGCGTACTCTGGGCAAGTGAAATGGCAGTGTGCTCTCTCTGCTACAGATGGTCGTGTGTAGGTGTGCAATGGTTTCCTCCCCTATTGGATTAGGTTTCGCCTGCAAAATCTAATTTTTTTAATTGCTTTTGACATTTTTGTGCCCAATGGGAAATTCTCAAGATTACTAATCTGTTAACTGCATAACGTTACACTTTTTGCTTCCAATGTTTATGAACGGATCTTTCGGGAAAAATTAATTTCAGCACAGACACTCACCTTTCATTGGCAAATAATGTGGCGTTCATTGTCAAGGTAATATTTAATTATAAATAGAAACACTCCCATGAAACAGTGCTGAACATGCATTAATGCAATCAGTGTACAGGATTTGTATGTATTTACATATACACATACCATTCATCCATACGTTGTACACCAGTAGGTTTGCATTCACAGGTGAGTTATGCCTCACATTAAGTGGCAAAACTATGTGGCAGAGAGCGGAATATCGCACAGATGTTACTGTGAGATGAAAAAAGGGGGGAGGTGCTCATCACAACCAATATCGGTGGCTAGCGTTTAACTCATGTCGCCTTATTGCAGGCAAAAGCCAATGATTTATTCAAATTAGGTTTCGTAAAAAGAGGGATACGTAAACCAGAATATAGCTAGCTCAACTGAGCCACCCAAATAAACACAAAGTATAAAAAAACATGTGCATGTAAAGCATTTTCCGAACTGTTCTTGTGATGATTGTAGGTCAGTTCCGACCTGTTGCCCCCTGAGGCAACATTGCTTTAATTTGCTCCATAAACAGCAGTAAAAGTGAGTAGTGCTGCCAGTCCCTCCTTGCTGAGGGCAACTGCTTGCTTTTTTTTAACATTTATTTTTAGGTCTCGGCTAGACAGAGTTTGTGCTGTCTCTTCGAGACATGTTATATATACTTTGTGGGCTTCAGCCCACCCATAGGCTTCCCATTTGCTGGCTCCATCGTCGCTCCCTTAATCTCTCTTCCCATGGCATGCATGCGTCATGTCTCTTCCTGTGTTTAGCCCTCCCAGAGAGCAGGGACCAAGTACTACTATCCATCTACTGGTCCCCATTTAGCTACTAGTTTCGTAACTACTTTTTTCTTTCATTTGGAACACTTCACACGAGTGATCGTGTTTTCAGTCGCTCGGAGCTCCGCTGTAAACAGGGCTGTAAAACTTGTTCTTATCTCATCACAAATGCTGCTGCTCCAGTGAGTCGATGTACACAATATAATGCTGAGCTCCGGGGCACTGTACTCACAAACTACTGCTCTGTCCATAGCACTTAAATCGCTCTCCCCCACGTTGTATTCTTGTATTATTATACTGTAGCTTTAACAGTTGCTTGCTAACAAGCACGCATCAGTTTTGGTCTTGTTTATCGTATCCCTTTGCCATGTGATCTGGTAAGAAGCGAATGCTGAAATGAAACTGAAACTTTGACACTTGCTCAAATTCGGCTGCAGTGGAAAACCATTTGTCAAGATCGGACTCGAGACAGACTGAGTTGAAGATATCTGTATAAGGTACAGTGCACTTTATGTTATTATATGGTTTTTTTAATGAAATGCTTTGATACCGCATTTCATGCGAGAACCGTATAACTCACTGAGCCACCCTGCCGGCTGTATAACAGTAATCACCGAAACCTATAGATTACGGCTTTTTCCAGGGCTGTAAATGCTGTTCTTATTTCGTCACAAATGCTGGTGCTCCTGTGAGCCTATGCCCACGATACAATGCTGATCTCGGGGGCACTGTACGTACACCCTACTATGTAAATAACTAGTCATTGGGTTTTATCATGTAGTAATGTTGCATTGAATGTATGTTGTATATTTTTTTCTATGTGATGCTTATGTAAATTTGTCATTATTGTGCATTGTTTGTTTGCCGCACACTATATAATGCATATGTGGTGGGTTCTGAAGTAAATATACCCAGAAAAGTGACACAAATTTCACCCTTATATAATTTGTTATCATATATGATTGTTTAGGTTTATATACATGCCTCTTTTCAATTATGTAACGTGATGGATTATTAATTTTAACAAAAGATACACGTGTGTGAGCAGGAGTGGGCATAAGTTCATGAAATAACAAGAAGCTGACATTGGCTAAATAGATACGGATCAATAACATGGTCTCAGACAATGTAAAGAAAAAAGAATTTATGGTGTAGGCCAGTATATATACTTTCAATACACATGTTATGTTTTGGTGACATTCGTGTCATAAAACAGGATGGCTAAGTAAAGACCTATTTCAGTGTAGTCGTGAAGTTGTTAGCAAAGCAGTGCATAAAATCTCAAACTTTGCCTGTGACTGGATACATTGTTATGTGTTTTTTTGCTATTTAGCTGGGCACCAGCTAAATAGGAGGGTACTTTTTGACCAAGGTAAGAATAAATAGCCGATTGTATACCATTCTTATCTATTTTCTGTATTAATCTCTTTGTCAAGTTTAAATTGATTAATTTGTAAAGTTTAATGTTTTTTGTTAATCTTAACTATGTAAGTTACATTAAGTATAAGAGAATTATTTAACAAATAGCATTTCTTATAGTTTAAAAATGTTCTGTTTTTTAAGACTAGAAATCAACGTGGCAAGAAACATCTCTTTAGTGATACTGAGACAGAAACACGATGTGATGACAGCAAGACTGATATAAGCTGGCTGCGGGAGTCCAACAGGAAACAGAAACCCAAATTGTTAGGCTACAGCAGAAACAAAATAGTGCCGAAACAGGAGGTGCCACGGAAATGTAAGAATTTAAGTGTTGAAATAATCACCTTCTTTATATTTGTGTAGTCTATTGTCCAATTACAAAAATAAGACTCACCACTTGTAAAAAAAAAAATATAAGACTTTAGTAATGGATACCCGTTCTGGCAGATTCAGGGCTCCTTTGCAGTATCACAGCTGAACATCTACAACCAACACACCTATCTTATTCAGATTCTCTTCTTTTTAGGTCTGGGTTTTAACAACTAGTAATTCACAATATACATGGAGTGGACCTTTGGGCTACGCTGCTTTCAACCACATGCCTTCTTCAGCCAGTGACTTGAGACTTTATCAATAATATCTCGGCTCAGCGCAGTAGATGTATTTATCTCTCACCTAATGCTATTGGCCACTTGGGTGTATCCTTCTGCCTCCACTAGGAACCCTTGTGGGGGAGGGGTAGTGACAAGCCACATGGGAGGGATCATAATAATCTCAGGATACCACCAGAGATGCCATCGTAGGGTCCAAATGACCAGGAGATTACATGATGAGAAAAAAGTAAAGGAAACCCTGGAGGCATATAATGTTGATATATTACTCATCAAGCTGATCCCCATCAATATTCACAATAATGCATATAGTGATGCTAGTTTAATTGGAAACAAATCTAGGGGCAAAAACTGCACTTTGCTAAGTTAGACTGAGGTCAGGGTAGCGAGACAATGATTAGGATTGAGAACAGGCACAAGTTTGGGACTAGCTGGAAAGGCATCCTGCACAGGGCTCATAGAGGCCTGAGGAAATACAGTATGTCGGTCTGTCAACAAGGATCCCTCTGTTGTTGGGCATTGAAGGAGTTAGTATGAGCAAAACCAAGTCTTCTCTCAACAATATAATGGTGATTATTATTAGGACACAACATGATGTTGAACAAAACACTCATAAGATGACAGAATACCAAAAACAGATTGTACAACTACCGGGAATGCATACCTTACTCCATCAAAGGAGTTCCAACATGTCGTATATGCACAAATTAGTAGTAAAAAAGAAGGAACACATTATGGACCTCATTTGTAAAGTAAAAGATAACGCTGCAGGGATCTCCTTATTAAATTTAAAAAAGGAATCACGTGTATTATGTGGCTCTGGAGAGATTGGAAAACCACTCGAAAAAGAATAATTTACTTATGAATTGTATTGCTGAAATGGCAGACTTGCATGAAGATCTGAATGGAAATATCATTTCATTACTAACCTCCATCCTATGAACAGATTTTGGATAAATATGTGGAAAAGATTCTGTGCAACTCGTAAGCCTGTCTCATGAAACTTGTACCACATTACGATTTGTCCTGATATTACGAAGCAAATGTGCCAAAGAAGATAGGTAGGTAGAAAATAAGTTTATTTAGACAATTGTCCATAAAAACATTCTAAAACACAGTTAACAATTAAAATCAATAAAAAGTCCCATCCTACTACCCGACAACCCCCTCACATTATAATTCAGCATAAAATTCTATTTAACTGACCGTAAAAACCGAGCAATTCCAATTGCCACATCTAAATAGCGCATTCCTGATAACAACTCCACAGCTTTCCCCCTATGGAGAGTACCATATTTAAAAAACAAAGGTCTTAAAAACTTAATTCGATTTGCAGAATAAAAAACACAGTCCATTAATATATGCAGCAAGGAACATTTTACATTCAAGGGGAAGGAACAGAGGCCACTATTATCCTGGACACAGGCCCTGTTTGGGCGGGATGAGTAAATTGGGTTACATCCCACCCTGGCCCTTAATATTTCATTTCGCAACCTAGGATCTGGTAGCTGCAACAAATAGGGAAAGACAGTATTCTGACCCAGAGTAGGAAGTGAAAAGCTGATAGATTGTTTCTTGCTCAGGTAAAATAAGTCGTTGGATTCTGACACCAAGGCAACAGACTCTTTTAATACCTGCTTGCCTGGGAAGGGGTACCAGGATGTAATTGTACCACTATCCGTGTGGAGGTTCCTAAGGGCAATTATTCTGGTTCTTACATCCTTTACCCACCTTCTTTCGCTACCTTGGATCTCTACCCAGCACAATTTGGAAACTTTGAACACTTCATCGTCATCAGAGAGTGTGTTAAAATATCTTAGGGCCCGAGTAATGGACATCAGGTTCCAGGAAGCCAGCTTACACTCTCTCCTTACGGCTTGTACCATAGTGCCCTCGGGGGAGATAAAAGCCTTCTAAGTACTCCCCCTTTTAATCTATCCCATTTATATGTCGGATTAAGGGAAAAGACCTTTCTCCCATACAGACCCAATGGGGGAATCTTCCCTTCATAAGCCTTTAATAGTGGAATATGAGAAAGCCCCCCAAAACTACTATTAAATCTTGATAGGCAACTAGCTTGTAATAGGGCCTTCTGCTTAATATCATCCTGATGCGAGTCCCAATTCAGGTTCCTCCTAAAAGTCAGACCCAGATATTTATATTGGTCAACTTGCTCCACATCCCTTGTATCTAAGTGCCAACTGAATTTCTTTACTTTTTTCCCAAAAACTAAAATTTTGGTCTTTTCCAAGTTGATGCAAAGCTGGTTCTGCTTACTATAAGTTGCTAAAGCATCTAATTTCCTCTGCAGACCAATTGGAGTACAGTCCAGTAACACCAAATCGTCTGCGCATAGCAAGCAGTCAGTATGATGTTTCCCAACTTTGGTGGGGAAAGGACTTGGATTGGGAGATAAAGGCGGGAAGGTCAGGTAAAAATAAACTAAAAAGCAGGGGAGCTAAGACGCACCCTTGCCGAAGGCCATTCTCGATGGATATTCTTTGGGATAACCGACCTGACTTGTCTAGCTCCACCTGAGCTTAATTACCAGAATGCAAGGATTGGAGTACACTCAGAGGTTTAACGGAAGGTCCCAGGCAACAAGTTTCCCCCAAAGGATATCCCTATCCACAGAGTCAAAAGCTGTCTTGAAGTCTACAAAACAACAGCACAGCCTTTGATTTACCTCCAGTGACTTCCAGATAATGGCCCATAATGCAAAACAATGATATATAGTAGAGTGACCCTCCCTGAAACGCCCCTGTTCTATTGGTATTCTCTTGGATTCAAGGGCCCAGTCTTCTAGTTTGGATGAAATGCCAAAAGTACGTAAATATATAGTCAATAGGGCCTAAGGACTGGCCCTGCTGCTGCTGGCGAATCATTTTTAAATCGTCCGTTTAAATAAATCAGACCATGTTTCGCAACCATTGGCTCAGAACTTTAGCCTCCTTTTTGATGACACCAGGAGGAAACTGCACTGGGAGAATGTTATAAGATTCCAAGACTTCCCCAGCTGCAGGTCCAGCTGTTCGGGAAAGAGACTAGCATTAACATCTCCGGCCATTATAATGACTGCTTCCGGGTATTTTACTAAGAGGTGCAGGAAAGAAGATTCAAATAGTTCCAGCCACCCTTTCATTTGTTGATGGTCTTCTTTATGGATATAAACATTTATAAGAAGAAAGTATCTAAAAATGTTATTACTCAAGCTCAATTAAACCACTGAGAATTGCATGCCACTTGACACATTTATAACCTCCACTGATCTCTTAATCACCTTAGTGGAAACTGGAGTCAGGACACCTGCGGATGCTCTCCCCTTACCCCGGCTCCGGCCTTTGCTGTTCAGTACCATAAAACTTTCTACTGTCTGGTCCTCTCTCAGCCAAGACTCCTGAAGGTATATCAGATGGTAGGGTTTTAGCTTTTCTTCCAGTTTACCACTGTTCCTCAGACGTTCAAACCCGTGGATATTCCAACTCAGGATTCTCAGGTTTAGAGAGGACCCCTCATTCTAGGGGGAAATGGGCCTAATGTTCCAATCGCAATCTTCCATGGAATGCTGTAGGGGAGAGAACCTATTACCCTGACCCCATACTAATGGGTGGTCTATTATTTACTACTCGATATTTCAAAGCGAATGTGCCAAAGAAGATAGGAACCAAAGAAAAGAGGAACCCAGACAATATATATGTAGAGAAATGTAAGGCACACGGTTCTAAGGCATATTTACAGCAACTTCCAAAGTTGACAGTTATCCAGTATTGGGGTATCTTTCATAGATTCACATGCCTGAATCATTCCCCGTCATCGAGATGGGAGTCCCACGGTAAAATATACAAGCAGTGCCATAAATAATACATAGGCTAAAATGGCCCAAGGCCATCTAATAGTAGCCTATCTATGTCCTTTTTAAAAAAAAGGACCAAATCTTGGCTTCAGCCAATCAGCTATTAGCACCCTCTAGAACACTCCCAGCAGAGGCAAGTTCTCTTCAGATTTTCACCGCACGTCGTGTGGAAGGGAGTCTCCCTGAGTGCAACTCAGTTTCTTCTCTTCAACAAATTCTGGACATCATGTCGGACAAAAAAGGCATTTTCCGCCCTGGTAATACCTGTGGGAAGAAAAGGGTCCATGTGGATGAGCCACACAAGGAATGTATTTATTGCCTATATCCTAGGCATGAGGTGAGCGATTGTAAAATCTGTCGCACCTTCTCAAATAAGACCCTCAAGGACAGAGAGAGAAGACTGTTATTGTGGCTCCAAACCGCAAAACAGCAATCTCATTCCTCGGATGAAGAAGAGGGCAGAGCTTCATCATCTCAGAAGAGGGCTAGATCCAAAGACAGTTCCTCAGGTGAGGGAAGAAAACACCTTAAAACTTCCCAGGAAAGGGCTTCAAGTAAGGAGAAGGAGGCTAAACACGCCTCTGAACTGGCGTTGTCTGTGCCCTCTACACCTGTCAGGACTGAAAGAGATCGCCCTAGAACCTCCTCTTCTGATCCTGTGAGTAAGAAAATGTTGAAAAAACCGGCACCGATGACAATTTCTCTCTCGTCGACGACAATCTGTGTAACATCGTCGACGCCATCGGCAACGGTAAAGACGACGGCGATTCAGTCTCCTATTCTTTCTGTCAAAGTTCCCACGTCGACGACGAAGGCTTTATCGTCGTCGAAGACCGCCGACGCCTCGCCTCCGACTGCGACGCCGTCAATGAAGATCACGGTGGCGAAAGACTCGTCTACTGTTTGTCCTTCGACGAAGATACCGTCGACGGCAGAGACATCGTCGACGAAGGTACCGTCAACGAAAGACACCGTCGACGATGGAAACACTTTTTTCAATGAGTTCTGCACCGTCGACGCCTCCGTCGACGAGGATCACTCAGGTCACTAGAGTGACAAAGACATTTTTGCACCCGTCTATGCAAGACTATAGCAAAGTATCGCCTCTACTTCCATCACATCTATTGGAAGGGTATGTAGAGGAAGAGGATGATGATGTTGATGACGATGATGGCCTATATGGTGTAGCTCACAGCCCATCTGAGCTTCATGTGAAGTGCCAGGAAGATGACGAGGAGGACGAAGATTTTCAACAGTATTACCAACAAGGGTATATGCCACATCATAGTTACCAATTTAATTTCCGACCGAAACCACTTCCCAGGGACACGGCACATTTACCGCCATCATTAATTGAAGACCTTCAAGCCATGTTAGCTGATTATAAACAAAGATGCCCTCCTACACAACGTCAATCAGGGAATCAGGTTCCTCAAGTGGAAGAACCTACAGGAACACCAGGTCCTCAACTGCCTAGCACACCTGGGAATTTACCGGGCTCGGGCCAATCGACCCCGGAGCACACAACACTTCCTCCTCTGATGAAGAGGTAGAGGGTGGTGAACTGCCGAACCTGCTCCTGATCCTTGGGATGACTATGTGATTCCTACACCATCCCCTCCTCCACACCTTCCGTCAGACTCTCCTCCAGAGGATATCAGGGGGTTTCACAATTTAATGTAGAGGGCAGCCAACAGGTTTCATCTGCCCATGACTGTGAAGCAAACGGAGTGCTTCCTATACGATTTCAAGGAGGACACGAGAAAAGTGGTGGCTCCATACCTATCATTGACCATATATGGCAGGAGGGCATAAGAATTATGAAGACACCGGTGTCCATTCCACCAGTTCTACCTCGTGTGGAAAAGAAATATAGAGCTCCGGGTGATTCCCCATCTTGCCTTATTGGACATCCTAAGGCAGACTCGGTCATCTCTCAGGCTGCTCAAAGACGATCCAAAAACCCGGCTACCCCGGTTACTATCCCTCCTGAGAAGGAAGGGCGTAGAATGGACATTCTTGGCAAAAGATTTTTCTCTATGGCAGCTGTAACTATGAGAGCAGCGAATGCCCTAGCCATTATCGGCCGCTATGATCGCCAGATGTGGTCCGACATGGCAGGGCTAATAGACCTCATCCCGGAGGAAAGCAGACAAGATGCATGCAAGATACTGCTGGAGGGTGAGCGTGCAGCTGCAGAAACAATTGACTGTGCCCTTGATGTGGCTAATACTGGTTTTAGACAGTTAGCTGGAGCGACTGTACTTCGAGGCCAGGGATGGCTGAGAGCGAGCACCTTTAGACCTGAAGTACAAGCGAAGGTCCTAGATATGGCTTTTGACGGTGAGTCACTCTTCGGAAAGCATATTGATGATGCTCTTTTGGCAATAAAAAATTATACTGATACTGCAAAGTCATTGGGCTCTCTACAATACAAAAGAACACCATTCAGAGGTGCTAGAGGGCGAGGATTCGCCAATTACAAAGGTGGATACCAGAGGGCTCAACAATATCAGCCGTATCAAACCCAATATCGGCAGTCTTATAACACCTCATCTTATCGCCAACCATCTACAGCTGGTTTCTCTCACCAAGGAGGCTGCAAGCGAGCATCCCAACAAGGCCGCGACTCAGGCAGAAAGCAATGAGCATGGCAGGGTACCAGCCCATCTTCCCTCCCTACCCATGGGTGCAAAAATTTCCAGTCATGTGCAACGGTGGCGCGAAATAACATCAGATAGCTGGGTGTTGGACCTAGTCACCAATGGTCACACTTTAGAGTTCCTACAGCGACCACCAACCACTCCACCCAAGGGTCCCCCCCCCTCGTCTTCACTTATTACGAAAGGAAGTCTTAACCATGCTTCTAAAAGAGGCAATAGAGGAAGTGCCGTTCACTCAAAAGGGGAAAGGTGTTTATTCTCGTTTTTTCCTAATAAAAAAGAAATCAGGAGAATGGAGATCGATTCTGGACCTAAGGAATCTCAACAAGTTTCTCAAGAAGCAGACGTTCAGGATGGTAACACTCTCAGATATCCTGGGATGCTTAAACGGAGGAGATTTCATGACTTCGCTCGACATGGAAGACGCATATTTCCACATCCCAATCCATCCGAAACATCGGAAATTTCTAAGGTTCACAGTGGCTGGTACCCACTATCAATTCAAAGTGCTCCCGTTTGGCCTCAAGTCGGCACCACTGATTTTCACCAAATGCCTGGCGCCAGTAGCAGCGACCTTGCGGTCCCAGGGGTTTCAGGTATTTCCATACCTCGACGATTGGCTGCTCAAACGGCACAGAAGATCAGCCGACTAAAACTGAACACGGAGAAGACAGAGGTCCTCATCCTCGGCTCCAACCTCTCAGCCTGGGACGACTCCTGGTGGCCAACGACGCTGGGAGCAGCCCCGACACCCACCGACCACGCACGCAACCTGGGAGTCATCCTCGACTCAACGCTCTCCATGGCCAAGCAAGTCAACGCAGTCTCATCCTCCTGCTTCAACACCCTCCGCATGCTTCGCAAGATCTACAGGTGGATCCCGACAGACACAAGAAGAACAGTCACCCAGGCCCTCGTCAGTAGCAGACTTGACTATGGGAACGCCCTCTACGCGGGAGCCCCGGCCAAGCTCATCAAGCGACTGCAACGCATACAAAACGCCTCCGCACGCCTGATCCTCGATGTACCACGCCACAGCCACATCACCCCCACCTGAGGAACCTGCACTGGCTCCCCGTCGACAGGAGAATCTCCTTCAAACTCCTCATCCACGCACACAAGGCACTCCACAAGACTGGCCCAGCCTACCTCAACAGACGACTCCTCTTCTACGTCGCCAACTCCGCTCCGCCGACCTCTCCCTCGCCACCGTCCCTCGCATTCGAAGGACTACCACCGGCGGCAGATCCTTCTCCCACCTCGCCGCCAAGACCTGGAACACCCTTCCACTAAGCCTACGACAGACCCAAGACCTGCGGACCTTCAGGAGGCTACTCAAGACCTGGTTGTTCGACCAGTAGCAGCACCCCCCCCCCTTTTTTTCCCCAGCGCCTTGAGACCCTCGCGGGTAAGTAGTGCGCTTTACAAATTCTGTCATTGATTGATTGATTGATTAGGCCAACAGAGCAACGAATGCCTGCCTTAATTTGTTCAATACGTTGGGACTAACCTTAAACAGAGAAAAATCGGTCTTACATCCAACTCAAGTAATATCTTTCCTGGGAGCATCCTTAGACACCATTCAGTGCAAAGCGTTCTTGTCTCAGGAAAGACAGATACGTCTACAAAGGCTTGCAAAGACCATTTCAAGAAAAGAGTCAATTTCTGTACGGAGGTACAAATCGCTCCTGGGAATGTGCTCATCAGCGATAAATCTGGTACCTCTAGCCAGACTCAAAATGAGGCCTCTTCAAGAGGAATTGCAAAAACAGTGGCAACAAGCCGTGGGGTCCTTCGAAGATGTAATTCAAATAACTGCACGGATAGTGAAAGCTCTGCTGTGGTGGTGTCAGACAACAAATCTTGTTCAGGGCCTGACTTTCTTACAGAGCACCCCAGGTTTCATCCTAACAACGGACGAATCCATGGAAGGCTGGGGAGGTCATCTACAGGATTTACAAATCCAGGGCAAATGGTCTTCAGTGCAAAAGAAGCAGCACATCAACAGCTTGGAACTCAAAGCCATATCTATCCCTTCAAGCTTTCCTACCAAGGATAACAGGTTCCTCCGTGTTGGTTCGTACAGACAATACGACCAGCAAAGGAGGAACAAGATCCGTTACACTATCCCAAGAAACACAAGAATTATGGGAGTGGACAACGCACCATGGAATCTCGTTAAAGGCTGAGCACGTCAGAGGTCTGCACAATACCCTAGCAGACACATTAAGGAGGTCCCAAACCAGTTGTCAAGAGTGGGAACTCGAGTAAATTCAGCTGGACAAGATATTTCGAAAATGGGGGAAACCAGCGTTGGATCTCTTTGCAACGCAAGAGAACTCCAAATGCCAGTACTATGCCAGCAGATTCCCTCTACCAGGGTCAAGGGGCAATGCCCTTTTAATGCGATGGTCAGGGATTTATGCCTACGCTTTTCCCCCATTCCATTAATTCCCAGGGTGTTAACCAAGATGAAATCGGAAGGCTGTCGCCTGATCCTGATAGCACCACGTTGGCCCAGACAATACTGGTTCCCAGAACTACTTCTACTATCGGAGTCAGAACCCATTTGCATGTTACCATCCTCAACGATGTTATCGAGAGACAAGGGCCAGGTGAACCATCCGGACCCTCACTCGCTTCACTTGAACGCATGGCTCCTGAATTCCTTGAATTTAAGGACTTAAATATACCACAAGAATGCAGAGAGATCATTGCCACATCCCATGCTGAAAGCACTATCAAAACATATAGTTTGAAATGGAGACGATTCTGTTCCTGTTGCGAAAGGAATAACGTTCACCCACTCCAAGCTCCGGCTGAACAGATTTTGCCGTATCTCCTTTCTCTGGCCAAATCAGGTCTCACTTTCTCTTCAGTAAGGTTCACCTAGCTGCAATTTCCTGGTACAGGAAATCTCCTCAGATTCCTTCTTTCTGTGCATCTAGTCTCATAAAGCAGTTCATGAGAGGTCTTTTCCGTGCTTTTCCCCCAGTGCGCGTGCCTCCCCTGGAGTGGAAACTCAATGTGGTCCTGGCGCAGTTGATGAGACAACCGTTTGAACCGATTCACAACGCGAAACTTAAATTTCTCACATGGAAAGTATCCCTCTTGCTAGCTATTACTTCTGCAAGAAGAGTGAGTGAGATACAAGCCTTTACAGTCAAAGAACCTTTTCTACATTTCACTGAAAATTACGTAACTCTACGGACGAACTCAACGTTCATTCCAAAAGTACCAACGCAATTTCACCTCAACGAACCAGTGATATTGCAATCTTTCTTTCCAAACCCATCTAGTCCAGCAGAACGGGCCGTGCATACCTTGGATATCAAAAGATGCTAGAAATTTTATCTTCACAAGAGAGGAGTTGGCCTAACGGCTAAGGCGGTCGACCTCGAATCTGGGGAACTGGGTTCGAGTCTCGGCAATGACGCTGAACATCCTGTGATTCTGGGCAAATCACTTAATCTCCCTGTGCCTAACAAAAATGAATGTGTCCTCATGTAATGCAACTGGTGCTATGTAAAGCGCTCTGATACCCGATTCTGGTCAAGTTTGCGCTATATAAAACTCTGTAAAAAAACCAAAAAAAACCCCAAAGGAAATAAGGAAAACAGATCAGCTCCTAGTAGCTTACGGTCAAGGAAGACAAGGGACGGCAGTAACGAAGGCCACGATCGCCAGATGGGTCGCATCTGCGATACAGTTCTGCCACGAAAAGGCTAACAAACCTCTGACAGTAAGGGCTAAAGCACACTCCACAAGAACAGTTGCTGCATCTGCAGCCTTGTTTGCAGGAGTGACATTAGACAAGATATGCCGTGCTGCGACATGGAAGAATGTCCACACGTTTACGAAACAATACTGCCTACAATCTACACAACGAGAGGATGCAGCGGTTGGCCAAGCTGTACTGCGTCATCTCTTTAACTAAGGTCAGCCTCTTTATTTTACATAAGAGGAACGCTTTCTTTCTTTATTTTTAATCAAGGTAAATGATTATGTAACTGTATTTGACAATTTGTACCATTGTATGGTTTATGATGTATCTTTGGATATTTACCTCAACATTCCTGGTTTTAATATTTCCATTTACTGTAACGTTTAGCACATACATCGTGTAAAGGATAGTGGATAATTATTGGGAGTTTTAAAATTACATGTCTCCCACCTTCCGCTAACGACAGTACAGTTATGGTACTGCTTGCTATTCTGATTCAGGCATGGGAATTACTTACCTGTAACTACAGTTATCCAGTATTGGTATCTTTCATAGATTCACATGCAACCCACCCTCCTCCCCGTGGAGTCAGTTCTCATTGATTTGGGGATCCTTGCTTCCCACTTGTGCTTAGAAAATCTGAAGAGAACTTGCCTCTGCTGGGAGTGTTCTAGAGGGTGCTAATAGCTGATTGGCTGAAGCCAACATTTGGTCCTTTTTTAAAAAGGACATAGATAGGCTACTATTAGATGGCCGTGGGCCATTTTAGCCTATGTATTATTTATGGCACTGCTTGTATATTTTACTGTGGGACTCCCATCTCGACGATGGGGAATGATTCAGGCATGTGAATCTATGAAAGATACCAATACTGGATAACCGTAGTTACAGGTAAGTAACTTGTTTTCTTATGATCAAGGACTCTTCCGGGTACACATTCTTTAGTACTGAGTCAGACGAGTGTTTGCTCCCAATGTAAATGGTGGAGCGATTTGTTAACTAATTTGGGTGAAAGATAGATACAAGGTAGGTATATGATTGAGGTTCACCAGTAAGAGTAAATATATTAAAGGTATAACGACGTGGGTTACTTTCAGGCAGCATCCAAAATATGTTGGTCATGTAGTGCAGGTATGTATTGCACATAAAGAGTAGAAGGTGGCTCTAGAGAGTGGGGAGGGTGGATGTCAGAACTAAGGTTTGGTCAGTGAGGGGAAGGTCTGTAGAGTAGAATGCTGGGATCAGAGAAATTGGAGAAATAAAATCTTTAAGATGCTTTTCCTCATAACATTTTAGAGGAGCACAATTGAGTGTATTTTTGACATAACTGTCTCACAAATCAGTAGCTGCCCAAATATTAGGATATTATGTTCAGATGTTTTAAGATAATTTTATAGAATGCCAGTGGCCTATTGCACACTTGTGATTATCAATTGTTGACTCTGTTGAGGAAGCAACTGCAGATGTATTGTTTCAGGAGACCGATATCCGAGAAGTTAAAGCCTACTTATTTAATTTTAGGTAGGCGTTGTCAGCAGTTGCCTCAGAATAACAATTAACATGTTGGTTTACAGCAATATTAATTAGAAATAAATCAGGGGTTTTGATTAAAGAGGCCTACACAAATTTTTCAGGCCTCTGAGCCACTGCACTCTGAGCTACAGTTCGAAGAAAAAAAAAAGATATCACTGTTGCAAGCATATACGGTCAAATCTGGATGACCCCACCAGCCTAAATAATACTGAAAATGAACTTGTGACTGTGCTCATCCCTATTTTTTTTTACAAATATAAAAGATCTAGTATTCCAAGAGTGTCCCAGGAAACATAAACACAGCCCTGGCTCTTCTTTCTTGAAGCCCTTCGCCATTCCTTTTCACATACAAATTATGTTTTAATTTGTAACAACTATCCCTAAAGATGGGTTTGAAGTCATGATTAAAACCTAGGTAGGTCTCTGTTCATTCAGGGGTTACTCTTGTGTGAACGAATTCCAGGAAAAAAAACGTTATTACTACTGTTGGTCGATTATTGTAATAAGGATCTAAATTCTGCATATATTGTTTATGATGTAGGACACATATCTGGGATTATTACTGAATATTCGATTAGAAAAAAATAACAGAAGAGTGAGGAGAAGTTTCAGTTGTTTGAAAACCCCCAAAAGCTACAATTTGAGATGGCTAACTGTAGCCTTCAAGAGAGGAAGCAGAGTATATTGAATGATATAAAACTGCAAAAAAATTTATAAGGATTGTCTGTCATATAAAATGATCAAGATGGCTTATATGAAGAATGAGTCATATGAACTCAGTGAAATGTGCGGGAAAACTTAGAATGCCAGACTATGAGTAGAGAAAACTGGAATTCATATCCAAGTTAACGGGCTCGATCTCTTGGTGGAGAACTTAGGGGCATATTTACAACAGGAGGGTGAAGCGTGGCGTTAAGCAAACATTGCTAACACCACGCTCCTTCATCAGTCACAAGAGGAAAGGGACTAGGAGCTAGATAAAGGTCCAGTACCCATGCTCCCAAATAATGTATATGGTCAATCAGGGTACTTGTGCCTATTGTGAACAAAAAGGAAAAAAGAAGAATGATCAGAGTTTATGGCTCTGAGGGGAATCTTCCTTATTTGGAAGTGTTGCCCTCACACACCTATATAGGTGTCATGCTTCATCTTCGGGCTATGCTCCTCGTGGGGCCAGCGCTGCAATGCCCCACGGGCCCCGCGAGAGGGCTCTTTGGCAGAGGTCTTTTTACATTAGCCATGATGGTGTATGCGTGTGTGAGGAGCTACATGATTGGTGATAAGAGTGATCTAAAATGACCTTCAGAAAGTCAAATCCAATTTTATTCAAGGTTCCCTAGGTAAGGTTAAAAACTGTGTTAGGATAGTGGGCGCTGAGATAAGAAGTGCCACTATCTGGAGTGCGTAATGTAATGAACTCACGAAGTTTCATAAATCAGGTCGACATGTTTCACGCCCTATTGGTCCGGACTGGATACCTGGCTTTTCTTCAGGACCAAGAGTGAGTGTACTCCCCTAGTGTAGGGAGGGTGTCTTAGGTATAGTCTTATGTTAGCCCTGGTTATGACGCATACGATCATTAGTATCTGTGATATGCTCACCCCACAAGGTATCCATAAACCAACCTGGAAAAAGGAGTGTAAAGAGGGAGATAGAAAACGTAAAAAACGGGTTATACGGTTTAAAATGTTGTAGACAACACAGTTAATGCAGAACTGGTCTCTGCATATTGTCAAATCATGCAGTGCCATGCTGTGTTGTCAGAACACAGCGTTTGCTCTGCTGTCGGTGAGTGCCACCTGTGCCAAAGCACTTTTGCTCACAATAGGAACAAGTACCCTGATTGACCATATAACACCGCGCTCCACCATTCTGAAAATGCAGGGATGCGCCGTATTCACAAGAATGCGGCACATCCCTGCGTTTCCCCGGTACTAAATCTAGCTGCCTAGCGCCAACGCAGGCACCCTTTCACCATAGTGCAAGTGTATCTGCGTTGGGGGTAATGATTGTTTATGTGCAGGAGGGTGTGCCTTCCTGCACATAAACAATCCAGAATGCGATTTGAAACTCCTATATGTGCTGCATTGTGCAGCACAAAGAAGTTGCAAATCGCCATTTGTTTAATGATTGTTTATGTGCAGGAAGGGACACCTTCCTGCACATACACAATAATTCATGTCGGTTTGCTGTTTCTATGTGTGCTGCACAATGCAGCACACATAGAAACAGCAAAAACAAGGAGAAATTAAGCATTTCTCCTCATTTTGCCATGTTAAGACCAGGTTTTCCCTGATCTTAATTTTGGTGCTGCCTCCTATTTACGCCACACTTGTAAATAGAGGGCAGCATCAAAATCAATGGGTGTTGTGGCGGAACGCCCACCGCAACGCCCATTGCCCACCCCTTTCACACTAAGTGTAGCTTGAAAGGAGGCCTTATTTTCAAGGCAGCATTAAGCCACGTTAAGTGGCTTATCACCTTATTGTAAATAAGGTGAAGAGTTTATCGCCACGTGAACGCCATGAAAAGTGATGTTCCTGTGGCGATAGGGGCTTGTAAATATGCCCCTTAATTTTTTATGAATATGGCCAAATATATGAAGCATCCCAGGGAGTTTTGATGATCATCTCTAGCAGACGTTTCAGGCAGACCTGAACATTTCACCTTTTACAACAGTTGACGAAGCCCTTCTGGAACAGATTGTTTGATGTAAATTAAAAAGCCTTAAAGCCACAGGTCCAGACCTGTGTGAGCTATGGGAAGTGCTGGTTTTACAAGTAATAGCCATTTCAGTTTTCTTAAACCATCCTTCATGGTACGGGGTGATGCAGTGAGAAAAGAAGAACGACTCATGAGGTGAGAGCGCCGCAAAATGTATTCCTTTTCTCTCAAGAGGTGGCACTGTTAATCACAACTGCTACGCCAAACTTTACCTCGCTCACGTTCGATTCCAGGACGGAAAGCGAGGATGGAACCAACACAGCGAAACAGGGGATTAACTTGTTTACATTTGAATAATAAATGAATATACTAACTGCGTGTGTTCATATACTATAACACAACACATCTCTTTTCCTAAATAAAAACAAAAAAAACAATTACAAAGAAGCATTTAGTCATTTAGTCATCAAACAACTTTTTCCTTGAAGGACAAATATCAATGTGCGCTATGACAACTGTATATGCTGTGTTGGGAATGTCGATAAAAGTGACACCAATGAATGCCATATTATTTTCAGGAATTTCAGTGGACTTGCATCATTGCTGTCGGATTTACCCAAGGTGACCTCCCTATCAACCCCTAGTCAGAGATGCGTGGTCAGACAGGACATGCGACCCACACTCATGCTTATCAAAGAACAGATCACAGGTGTGGTCTTTCTCTTAACCCAAAGACAACTGCATGCCCAGGGAAAACCCTGATCGATCCCACAGATAGATAGTTGCACCACAAACAAGTCCGAGGAATTCGGCCTCAAAAAACATACGTTACAAAAGGCTTACGTTTACCAAAAATACCACAAAGCTAGATACCATATGTATATAGGAACAATCAGCCCATCAGGCCACAACATGCACAGCACACGTAGTGATCTTGCACTCCTCATGCCGGACATCTGGACGCATACACACTGGCCGACATTTGCTCTCCCAGAGGTTGAGAGCCATCTGTGTCCTTATCAGATGCCCAGACTTGTTAATTTATGACTGAGATGCTTTTTAAGGAATGCAGAAGTAACTCTTTAATTACTTTATTGTACCTCACAGATGTATATAATGTCAGCCAAAACTTTGTACACCGAGAGACTTTCCTCAGACACATTCTGTTGAGACTGTCACGGCCACTGGATTTAATTAAACCAACTTCTCCTGTTTTGCCAAACGCCTCTTGTCTTTTGATTTCTTTAAGGTAAATTCATATCTGAGCAACATTACCTTTCTTTACTACCAAAACTGAATCAGCCATGTTTTTGCTCTCTCCATCGCAATATGTTGGCTCCATTGCATGCCAAATATATCTTGATCATGGCTTACCTCCCTTTGAAATTGGTTTTGGCCACAAAATATCAATTAAAATGAATCTTCTGTCCATCAAACATAACTGCCCATATGTCTGGAGGCAACATGTGTCTCATTAGTGATTGTAGTTTATTATCAAAAAAATTGTTGGAGATTATCGTGAACGGTGATGCTGAGTCGGCCATGACGGGCAGGTCTACTCCATGTACTTGTAAGGTACACATTGGCGGTCTTACTACTTTCTCTTTGTCTTCAACTTCTTCTACTTGCACCATCAGGATCATGTTTCTTCTTGTCATATCCTCCATCTCTTCGTCCTCTTCATCCTCCACAGTTTCTTCTGAAGTGTTAGATTTTCTGTTAGAGTTTAGTTTTTTATTCTCCCGACATACCTTGGCAAAATGCCCTTTTCTATTACATTTACATATGCTGCAGTCTTCATCGGTTGCAGTACAAAACTTTGGTGAGGCTAATTGAGATCTACTGCCACATCTATAGCAGACAGATTTCTGCTCAAAATGTTTCTGTTTATTATAATGTCTTTCACACCTTGTTTTCCTTTTAACTAACACACCAAATTCTTTTTATTTGGGGACCAATTTTCATTCACTTTTTAACACAACTCATTGACTGTTCAATTGCTTTTGCCGATGTCATTACTTCTTCCAAAGTGGGGTCCCCCATAACCCACAATCTTTCTTGAATTATTTTATTGTTTGTGTTCGCGCAGAGTTGGTCATGTATCATCTCATTTGCCTTGACACCAAAATTACAAGTATTTGAAAGACTTCGTGATGTGGTTAAAAATTCATCAAAAGTTTTACTTTCTTTCTGCCTTCTTGTGTAAAAGTGGTACCTTTCTAATGTAGCGATAATGGTAGCTTTACACCTTGTCTCCAATCTAAACATTGCTTCTTCAAATTAATCATATTCATCTTCCCCTGAGGGGCTTCAACTTTTTGAAGAGATCTAAATATATCTTGTCCTTCAGAACCCAGGGAATGTAACAAAATACATTCTATTCTTTCTACAAAATACATTTTATTCTTTCAGGGACAGGGATGCCCAGACGAGGGTCCCATGCTTGCCATGCCACTTGGTTCTGGCTGTCCTGGCTGATGAGGGGTGATACACCGAAACTGGTCCTAGGATGCTTGTTTCTGGTCCAGGAAGGACCTGGCCTTGCAGTTCGGGCTGGACTGTTCCCATGGGGAGCAGGGTCAAGACTGATTTGCATATGGCTGGGTCCAAACTGGGGTAGTGTGGTGAGCAACAAAACATTGGATTTTGGCCCACATTTCTGCACTTGGGGTGAGTGTTTGACATTGTTCAGCATTGCGTCCATCAATTTTTCTTTCTGCATTTGTGACCCTAAGTGGGACGGGGATGCCCAGACATGGGTCCCGTGCTCGCCATGCCACTGGATTCAGGCTATCCTGGTTGGTGAGGGGTGATACCCTGAAACCAGTCCTAGGATGCTTGTTTCCGGTCCAGGGCGGACCTTGCCTGGCAGTTCGGACTAGACTGTTCCCATGGGGAGCAGTGTCAAGACTGATTTGCATATGGCTGGGTCCAAACTTGGGTGGCGTCGTGAGCAAAAACACAATGGATTTAGGCCCAGATCCTTGCACGGGGTTGAGTGTTTGATATAGTTCAGCATTACGTTCATCAATTAATTTTTTTGCAACAGTTACTTCAGGGCAGAGCAAACCATCTGCCTCCTTTAACTCGTTCATAGGTGTCCAACTGGGTGGGATCATGCCATGACGATCACGCACAGAAGCTGCAGCCTGACCTCCATGATGGCAACTACATCCGGGGAACGCCCGACCACACTGCAGCACATCCCTTCCTCTTGGCCACATTTTGATGCAGTGAGGAAAGAAGAACAACTCATGAGGTGAAAGCACAGCAAAATGTGTTCCTTTTCTCTCAAGAGGCCAGCATTGTTAATCACAACTGCTACACCAAACGTTACCTCGCCCGTGTCCGAATTCAGCATTGAGGCTAGGACGGAACCAACACAGTGAAACAGGGGATCTGAAAGAGACACGTTAGTGACAGATTCCTTACCGTAGAATATCCCCAGGCGTCAGGCTGGATCCGGAAAGTGTTTGCGTAGCAGTACCCTTGCGCGTCGGTAGGCGGCGTCGTGCGGCTCCGCGTCCGTCGTCGGCGTCGTGATCGCCGGGATGACGTCGCGGGCAGTACTTAGATGCCGCCCCTGCGCGCTGACGTCAGTTCTTCTTTTTCCGCGCCAGTAAGCGCAGATCCGGGAAGAGCAGTGCCCTAGTCAATTTTTGACTAAATTGTTTGGTGATTTTTCACTGTTTTCTTTTCGAGTCGTCTCGACTCCTAGGTGTCGATAGGGATGCCCGGCTTCAAGCCATGCGACGTCTGTGGTCGAATGATGTCGATCACAGACCCGCACTTAGAAGTGTCTCTTCTGTCTCGGCCGAGACCACGACACGCAAGTCGTGCCCTGACTGCCGGAAACTTCACCCGAAGGCTTTGCGAGAGCGGTCTCGAAGCTACTCGAGGTCCGGCAGTCGGCTCCGCGCCACACCAAGCCCCGGTCCCGGGAGAGGTCGAGGGGCCGGTCGCGGAGTCCCCGCCGGTCGTCGGAGTCCAAGTCTTCGCGCTCCTCGGGTAAGTCGAAGCACAAAAAGTCTAAGAAGCATCATCGCTCTAAGACTTCGCCTCGCCGGTCTCACGACTCGGCTGAGGCCCCTGTCGGCACCGCCCCCGCCCCCGTGGCCCCGGACGTGCCTGTCGAGCCGCCCCCGCATTACCCGTCCTTTCCGGGTTCGGGGGCGACTCCGGCCCAAGTACAGGAATTCCTGTCGGCCATGGCCCGCCTCTTCGGGCCTCAAGGTCCCTCCGGTGCGCCTTCGGGCCCGCGGGCCCTGATGGGGTTGCTCCGGCGTCGCCGACGACTCCGGTCCCGGCGTCGCCTGTCCCGCCAGCCTTGATCCCGGCCTCGGCTCTGGCCCCGGCCTCGATCCCGGCCCGGTGGTGCCGCAACCCCCATCGACGCCGGTTGACCTAACCACGCCTCCGCCGACGCCCGATGTCCCCGGTGCCGTTCCTGACGCCGTCCGGGGCTCCGGACGGCGTCGTTCCTCAGCTCTTCCGGGTCCGGACATGGAGCCGGACCATGCGTCGCCCGACGCCGGATCCGGCGCCGACGAGACCTTGGGTCCCAAATGTCCCTCCTCCTCCATATTTTTCACCAGAGGAGGACCAGGGAGAGCTGGGAGGGGTCAGAAGACCCTCTCACACAGCAGTGTGAGTATGATCAGGACTGGGCAGAGGAACTTGGGGATGCCAGTGGTCTAGATACTTCCCCTGACACTGGCATGCTGTCTCCTCCCGTGGCTACGGAGGAGGGAGCAAATTTCGCAACGGTGTTGCGTAGAGCAGCTGGAGCCTTGCACCTCCAATTGCCTACTCTGGCTGTCAAGACTAATCTCTTGACTGAAGTGCTTCAGCCGGCAGCCTCCTCTGCGGAGACTGTGCTGCCGTTTAATGATGCACTGATTGACGTTCTTTTGGGCACCTGGTCCAAGCCCACCACAGGGGCTGGCGGTGGTCGCAGCTCATCTGCGCCGAGCAGGGGTTTCAGTCTTCCCCTACCTCGACGACTGGCTGCTGAAGGCGGGCTCGTCCCAGGCAGTCGTCTCCCACCTCCAGACTACGGCCGAACTCCTGCACTCGCTGGGGTTCTCCATCAATGTGCCGAAGTCGCATCTGATTCCTTCTCCACAGCTCCTTTTCATCGGAGCAGTTCTGGACACGACGCAGTTTCGGGCCTATCCTCCCGAACGGCGAGTCCGGGATATTCAGGCTATGATTCCGATCTTTCAGCCTCTATCCTGGGTTTCGGTACGGATGACCCTGAGGCTGCTGGGCCTCATGGCCTCCTGCATCCTGCTGGTTGATCATGCCAGATGGCATATGCGGGCTCTGCAGTGGGACCTGAAGTTCCAGTGGGCGCAGCATATGGGGAATCTGTCCGATTGCGTCCAGATCTTGGAGGGCACTGCACGACAACTGCAGTGGTGGCTCATGAACCAGGATTGGGTCAATGGCAGATCCCTCTCCCTTCCCCAACGAGACCACACTGTGGTGACGGACGCATCCCTTCTGGGATGGGGCGGCCACATGGGAGTGGCGGAGATCAGAGGCCTCTGGTCTCCGGCGGATTCTCGGCTTCACATCAACCATCTGGAGCTCCGGGCGATTCGTCTTGCACTGAAGGCATTCCTTCCCTCTGTCCGGGGGAGAGTAGTGCAGGTGTTCACGGGCAACACCACCGCCATGTGGTACTGCAACAAACAGGGCGGGGTGGGGTCGTGGACCCTATGTCAGGAGGCCCTCCGCCTCTGGACATGGCTGGAACATCAGGGCATTTCTCTGGTGGTTCAACACCTGGCAGGATCACTGAATGCCAGGGCCGACGAACTCAGCCGCAGGTGCATGATGGATCACGAATGGCGTCTTCACTCGGAGGTGGTGCAAGGTCTCTTTCTACAGTGGGGAGAGCCTTGGTTAGATCTATTCACCACCGAAGAGAACACGCAATGTCAGCAATTCTGCGCATTGGAATTTCCAAGGCGGCACTCGCTAGGCGACGCTTTTCGTCGCGAGTGGAGTTGCGGTCTGTTGGACGCCTTTCCGCCTATACCACTTCTGCCCAGAGCGCTGAAGAAGATCAGGCGCGACTGGGCCCAAGTCATTCTTGTGGCTCCGGAGTGGGCACGAAGAGTCTGGTATCCCGAGATGCTCAACATTGCTTCGATCCTCCGATCAGACTGCCTCTTTGGGAGGATCTTCTGTCGCAGCAGCAGAGGAAGGTCCTCCACTCGAACCTGTCCAGCCTCCACCTCCTTGCATGGAGATTGAGCGGCGGCAGTTGACGTCTTTCGACCTGCCTCCTGAAGACTGTGATGTTATCTTGGCAGCCAGGCGTCCCTCCACTAAGAGGGTATACACCTGCCGGTGGAACAAGTTTGTGGCATGGGGCATAGCAAAGGCTGTGGATCCCCTTTCTGCCCCTCTTTCTGAGGTTCTCTTGTTTCTTCTTTCTCTAGCCCAGCAGGGCTCTGCTCTGGGTACTATAAATGGCTATCTTTCAGCCATCTATGCCTTCCTTCGGCTTCAAGATCAGCCTTCCCTTTTCAAGTCCCCTGTTGTAAGTCGCTTCTTGAAAGGCATAACTCATCTCTTTCCTCCTATTCCTTTCGTTATGCCTCAGTGGGACTTGAACCTGGTTTTAACTTATTTAATGTGTGCTCCCTTTGAGCCACTTCATAACTGTCCCTTACGGATTTTGACTCTCTAAACTGCGTTCCTGGTGGCCATCACATCTGCCAGACGAGTCAGTGAGCTCCAGGCGCTTTCTTCTAAGCCTCCTTTTCTCTCTGTCCATCCGGACAAAGTTGTCCTTAGGACTCGTCCATCCTTCCTGCCCAAGGTTGTCACTGCCTTCCACATCAGGCAGACCATCACTTTGCTCACTTCTTTCCGCCTCCGCATCCTTCAAAAGAGGAGGAGAGGCTCCACCGTCTGGACCCAAAACGTGCGCTTTCTTTCTATCTGGATCGCCCAAAACAGTTCCGGGTAGATGACCAACTCTTTGTTGGCTACGTGGGTGCCAAGAAAGGTCGGGCCGTACACAAGCGAACCATTTCTCGATGGGTCGTGGTGTGTATAAAAGCATGCTATTCTCTGGCTAAAAAGGAGCCTCCAGTGGGGCTGCGCGCCCATTCCACCAGGTCGACGGCAGCCACTACTGCCTTGGGAAGAGGAGTTCCTCTGAACGACATCTGTCAGGCAGCCACGTGGGCATCGCTGCACACGTTTACGAAACACTACTGCCTGGACAGCCAAGTCCGGAGAGACGGCTTCTTTGGCCGTTCTGTTCTCCAGGACTTTCTGGTGTGATTTTGGTTCGCAGACCCACCACCGGGATTGGTATTGCTGGGGTATCTATTCTAAGGTAAGGAATCTATAACTAACGTGTTTCTTTCAGATGAACAAGTTACTTACCTTCGGTAACAATATGTCTGTAAGAGACAGTAGTTAGTTATAGATTCCTTACCGCCCCACCCATCCTCCCCGTTCTGCGAACTGATTTCTAGGGTTAATGACATCCTTTCAGGGCCCTAGTTTTGTGCACCAGTGGCCTGTATCTTGCATGGCTCTGCGTTTCTGGTGCGGAAAGTCGTGTACAGAACTGGCGTCTAAGTAGCTACCACGACGTCATTCCGGCGACCACGACGCCAACGACGGATGCGGACCCGACCGACGCCACCTTCCGACGCGCAGAGGTACTGCTGACGAAAAAACTTTCCGGATCCAGTCTGACGCCTGGGGGTATTTCTAAGGCAAGGAATCTATAACTAACTAATGTTTCTTACAGATATATTGTCACCGTCATGGTGAGTTGACTCAGCATCCCACACTACCTGATTGGGGTATAATGCATGCGCTAGTGCTATCGCCCATTCCTGCCCGTATGTGTGTTTTAGTGATTGTGGAACAAGGTCGGAGAAAGCTGGTACAATTACCTCTTTTGGGCAATCCATGACGAACTGAGGCGGCCTATCCCTTTCAGCCAAAAGGATATTGTATCCAAAAGTCAGGTTCTCCCAAAAGAAACACTTCACTTTCCTGGGTATGTCCCCATCCATTTGAAGCGTTATTTTGTGTAAACGATGTGGGACACTTACCCTTGTATCAGGTGTTTCCACCGTGATGTATTCATGCAACGCTGCTGTCACCAGAAATTCCATCAGGTTCTGGCGAGCTGTCTAGCATCGTCAGAGCCCATTCCCCATTCAATAGTTGAGTCCTCAGTAGCCTGGGCATTTCTTATTTTCAGGCCAGCTGCCTTCTTCTTTTTAAATTGAGGTTTAGATTTTGGTTTATCTTCTTGTTTGATATTGTAGTCTGAAGTGTGATGTGTCTCTTGGCTTGACTCGCTCTTCTGATCTGCGTTCTGACCGTCCTTTCCTCTCTGAGTTTTTGGATGAACCCTGAAAGGAACGAGAGGAACGTTCTTTTAATATTGTCACGGTTTCTAAGGTTATATTTCCTGTCAGAGGGTTCCTGTTGAGGACACCCACCACGTGATTGTGATGCATTCTGCTTATTTTTTGATTGTTTATTATCCCATTTCTATTTAGAAGTATTGGGTGCTTACTTTGAGTTATCCTTTTCAGGATTACCCATTAATTCTGGTCTAGCTCCCAATTTACCTCTACCCAGCGAAGCATAGGTAGCTTCGATAATTTCCTCAGGCGTTGGCGTATAGCCACCGCTGCTGCCTCCCCTTTTATGTTAGCTAACATAATTGTTGATACCTGGGCAAAATTGCCTATCAATTTCATCTCCAAGTCCAAGGCAGGTGCTGCCCCGTACTCGTTCTGTATTTGTTTCAATACTTCTGGTATAACTCCTATTGAGGGGGTACCATGAGTTCTGGTGTAAACGGCAGCGAAAACTGTACCCCAAGTGGTACAATCCTCTATTAGGGGAGCTATTCCCATTGGCATGCAAATTGTCAGTATTCAGTGTTTTTCTTGCGGGCCTGTGTGAGGAAACACTGCCTCAAGCTGTGCTATTTTCTGTGCTATCCAGCACAGCATTTGCTCACGTTTAGTGGACATTCTTCCCATAATCACGTTCAGCATTTGTGGGGTGATTTTTGTTGCGGTCCCTTGTAGTTGACCAGCTTGAGTGACCCTTGTAGGTAGAATTGTAATTGTTCGCATTACGAACTGTATACGATTTCTGTATAGCTTTATTATTTCTTTGTAAAGTGGATGTAAGTCTGCTGCTGGCGATGTATCAATCTCGGGATGCGGTGTGTAAGCAGCTAGGACCGGCCAAGTCACTCCGTCTCTGCTGAGCGGACCGAGTCTCACTTTTTCTGTGGTATGGGGGAGGGTGCCTTTAAACCAATTTATATGCTCTTGGTAAGTTAGCAGGACTTCCATGTCCTTATATGGAGAGTATTCATCTGGTATTTCATCTGGAATGTAAGTGTGAAAAACATGTGTTCGTGCATCTGCAGGTGGGAATTTAACCCCAGAATTGAACACCTTTGTCCTGCATGCCTCGTGTGCCTCAATCACGAAGGTAACGGTCCCACCTGACGCTGAGAGACCATAATTTTCTAATTTATAGCAAGTCCATTTCTGCAATTTTTTGAAATGTTTAGAGCACCTTTCTGCTCGGCTTCCCCCCTACTAGCACCACTAGTACCACTAGCGTCTGCAGTCTGAGACATTATGGGTGGAAGTTTTATAAAGAAAGAGATAAGGTTTTGCACAAGATGGGGAACTATAATCCTTCAAGCTTGAATAAACCTACAGCCAATACATAGGGAATACCTACTCTGCTGTGGCGTATTTTCCCTTTCCACTCCAGACGTCTCTGGGTTAATGTGAGTAGGGGTCTCTGAGAAAGCACTACTGTACTACATGGATTTGACCGTTAAGTAAGAACCAAAACCAACGTTGGCTGTGTCATGTCGTGTAGTTCTTACAAATCTATATAGAATTTGCGAGTTTAGACAACATAAACTAAGGGATTGGTGTCCAAACTGATTCCAGACACCCCCAAAGGATAGGTTAGCCTTTAGACGAGCTAGCTTACAGTGCCACTATAAGCCCCTAACCTTACCAAGGAGCGAATAGTTTCTGGCAACTATCGACCATGACAACCCTTGATCCTTCAGGGATCGTGGAAACAGTACAGTACTTTTCGCTCAGTCACTCATGCTCACTTCTTCTCAGGTAGATACACAAAATAAATGAGGGGGACGTTTTCAATAAGCTTTTATTAAACCAGCGTCATTCTAGTATAAAATACGTGTGCTGCAACAACCATTAGACAAAAACAGATATATGCTATTACGACCACCAACAGAGTAAATAAAAGGTAGAATTCTACCACGGTGTTAACACAGTGAATATATGCAAGCATATAGATACATGGCAGTAATCAAGCGTACTCCTAAGATGCAAACCCTAGCTAATTGTACCTTAGTGTACCTAGCATGTTTGTAGGTGTAAAGCCAAGAATCCACCTAGGGAAGAGCCAACCCCATTACCTGATGAGAAAGAACGAAAGACCCCGTCTTGGTCTTGAGTCGGACACCCCGCAAGGGATGTCAGACCACTGCCTGCTGGAGTTTCTGCATGCAGGGACTTCAGCATCTCGTGTCAGCATGGAAGCTTCTCCTCTGGTTTGCCCAGCGAAGATGTGGTGCTTATATACCCAAAAGGTACCCTCAGGGGTTCTACCTTATTGTGTAATGGTACTGTGTGTCTGTCATCCAAGGATGACGATAGCGGTGACTTTTGTACAGAGTTATTATACAGAAGATGGTAATCCTGCTGTGTGATACTAAGAATCTTCATGCATAATAAATAGGGCTCCCGGTTTTATTTTTTTAACATTTCCGTCTGTATTTATCCATATTTATTTTTGGGCCATTTTATCTGTATTTATCCATATTTATTTTGTGTTTTTCAGATAAATGAAGTTGTAAAACTGTACATTTCCATATTTATTTAACTGATAGATGTGCAGTCATAATTTGATGTCTGTCGTTTTTTAGCTACTTAAGCTGCAAAATATTACATAACAGTACATCCACTGGTAAATATGAGCATTTTACCACCAATGTATGTTGACATATGCCGTTATTTAAAGATATTTCACCCTATTTTTTGATTTCCCATGCTGTCCATCCGCTCAGCTGTTGGGCTATATTTCATTAAAGACAGCACGGAAAGTCACTTAAAAGAAGCCCAATTTTCTGTATTTATCCACTTTTAAAAATAAACGCAGATAGAAAACACATTGTTTTCTGTCTGTATTTATCTGTAAAAATCCGTAAAAACGGATTTCTGGGAGCCTTAATAATAAATTAGGCTAGTTTTAGAAGAAAACCACACGACATTTATTCGGCACATAACTAGGCAAAAGGTCCGTGCCAGAGCCGTTATGTAGAGAAAGGTAGGACAAATGTAGGTAAATATTGGGGTACATTGGGGCTCATAACATTGTCAGGGAGTAATGTTATCTCCATGCTTTTAATGTTTTTATGACTTTTTTTACTGTGGTTCTGTCCACAGTTATTGTGAGGTGAGAATGCATGGTTGGGATCCTTTAGAGGTGCGAATAGTTTTATATTCATATTGTTGGTTGGCTTCTGACACAGATTTGTCTTACTAACATGGGTATTGTTTTCCTATGGGTTAAATGTCTTGCAACTTTACTTACCTCTGGTCTTTCTGCGTGTTATGTGGTAGAGTATTTTATTGCTCACCTAAATTATTACGGATGTCTGGTCATTTTCTCTTGTTCTTGACCGGGTATTTTATAGTAAGAGACTTTTCGTGGTCTCAGTTCACATACCCTCCTCCAGGGATGGTATGCTTTGGCATTTGATTCTAAAGTATGGTATCTGCGGCTAGATGTCTCTGTCATATGAAAAAGTTACTTACCTTCGGTAATGCATTATCTGGTAGAGACAGGATCTAGCCGCACATTCCTTTACGACCCTCCCATCCTCCCCACTCTGCAAACTGAGTCTTCTTTTGTCTCAAAGATTTCATTATGGCCATTCACATCCTAAAGAAAAAGGAAGAATCCAGTGATTATTTGACACAAGAGTATCTTTCATTTCAATAGGCAGTTTCTATATGTGGATCCGCGTTTTGAGCATGGAAAATAGTCATGGAAGAAACTGACGTCAGCTGGGGAGTGATATGGACTCCATCAACATCACATCAGATGCACGACGTCGATACAGAGTTGTTCGATGCCGTCAGCCGATGCATGGACGTGCTGTGGGGAAAAGTTTCCGGATCCAGTGTCGCGCATGTGGTAGATTCTAAAATAAGGAATCTGCGGCTAGATCCTGTCTCTACCAGATAATGCATTACCAAAGATAAGTAACTTGTTCTTTAAATAAAGGCAATTTTTGGATTTACTCGTGTAGTCACTTATTGACCAAGTGGTATCAGCAAATACAAACCTGTAGATCCCACCGCTGATCCACCAATGTAGGACGCTGGCTCTCCATATAGGCACTAAAAAGAAGTACACTGTGTAGAGAGTCCAGTGAATCCCTAATTTGTTTAAAGAGATTAAAGTAGATAGTACTAACACTCCCTTTTATGTTAGTCGGTGTGAGCAGTTAGGCTTATCAGAGGGTAGTGCTAAGCATTTGTTGTACTCACAGAGGCAATAAATGAGACTCACACTCAAAGAACAAATCCGAGACCAAATTAGAAAAATAACACTTCTTTTTATATATGTTGTAAAACCAAGAACTTCGTTCAAAAGTAAGTACTGTTTTTTATCAATTTTTACAGGTAAGTAAACCTTCCAAAGTTGTGCACCATTACACACAATGCAATCCTATGTGGCGAAAAGACATGTATGCATAAAGGTAAGTACAGTCAGTTTCAGGGATTAACATTTTGAGTTTTGGGTTGTAGTGGGCCAAGGTCCAAAGTAGTACCAGAAGTTCTTTGGGAACTGCCTAGTTTTATCCGGAAGCAGGGTGCTGGTGAGGTTGATAGCTGTGCGCTGCGGAGAAGCGGGCAACCTGAAAACAGGCTGCACATGGTAACTTGGGGACAAGTCCGAGAGCGCCTAAATGGGGGCTTGGGTCACAAGGGGTCGTGGAGCAAGGGGGCACAGCCGGTTCTTCGGTACCCAGGCTGGGCTCTCGGGTGCAGAGTGATTAGGTCGACTGGGCCCTGTGCGCAAAGTTGATCCTCACAGCTAGGACAAACATCTGGCAGGGGCAAAATCAGGACAGCTGGGCTACTCACGAAGTGGGTCTCAGTGGTGCTCACGTCCCTCGATGGTTGCTTGGTCATGGTGCAGTGAAAATCCAGATTGGACTCTTGTTGTTGGTGTTTGGTGCAGGGAGTCCGGTAACCCAGGTATTGGTGCTGCATGGCTCTGGTTGGTCCTGGTCCTCTTCACATTTGGTGGGGAGACAGATCTGACTCTCCAGAGCACGGGTACTTTTTCCTGGTTGTCTGCGGCTCCGGTCGTCCGGGAAGATGCAAGGCAATGGACCGGACTCTGCTCTTTGGTGCCTGAGGGCTGCAGAGGAGTAGCTGTTCTACTCGAAGGGAGACTATAGGTGATTTTCAAAGTGCTGGCAGCCTACCCAAGATCTCCTGCTTGCAGGACGAGTCACTCTGTCGCGATTGTCGAGAGAGGTTCGAACAGGCAGGGTTTTGCGCCAAAAGTCCACAGTTTTTCTGCGGTTATCGCCAGGCAGTGACTCTTCTCCGTCCTTCTTCTCTTGATCCATCAAATCTGAGTTCTTGGGTTAAGGGTGCCACCTAAATACTCAATTTATGGGCGTTAAGTGGAGTGACCGGTAGTAGCCAATGGGCTGACTACCTTTAGGCTGTCCACACCCTCTATATGACCACTTCCTGTGGGAAGTGGGCATAACAATGACCCTAGAAGGCTAATTCTGTCCAAAACAAGATGGAGGCATCTGCAATGGTGTTGTCCACATCAGCTAGTCCACCTTAGGGCTTGTGCTGGCTTATAAAGTTTCTGTCCTGTCTTGCTGCCAAAAAGTGGGGTCTGGACAGGGGGGCGGGCATCTCCACTATCTGGAGAGGCCAGGGTCGCAAAGCAAAGGTGGTGATGCCTTTGAAGCTTCCTGCCTTGGAATGCAGATCCTGCATGGAGGAGGTGTCAACACCTCGGTCCAGAGCAGGCTTTGTGCCTGACCTCCGAGAGGAAAGGCTTTCACCTCGGGTCCAGAAACTCATCTGCGGTGGCTAGCTGGTGAAGACCAGTCAGTCAAACACACTAGTAGTTAGTAAGTCTTCAGAAGGCACCTCTAAGGTGTCCTCTGTGTGCATTTATTAATACATCCAACACTGGTATCAGTGTGGGTTTATTAAGACGAGATGTTTGGTACCAAACAACTGGGGGTACAGTGACGCCATCATGTAGCTGGGTAACCCATATTCACGAGTGTCCAGCCCATGTATTCAGTATGGCTTCTCTGTGCACTTGTGTTACCTAAGAATTGACTTAGATATCACAGGATGCACCCTGCCTTAGGGCTGTAAGGCCTGCTGTAGAGGTGACTTACCTATACCACATGTAGGGGTCGATTCCGATTCGGGCCGGAAATTTCTCCGACCGAGCCGGACCCGGAGAGATTTCCGACCGAATCGGACCCGTGCAGTCCGACCGAACGAGTACGATGCGTCCGTATGTTATCGGACTCGAGTCGAGTCGGACTCCCATTGAAGTCAATGGGAGCCGGTCGTACAACGCGTGCGCGGGCTCCCATTGACTCAATGGGTGCGAGAGTCGGACAAGGGCGCCCCCTACAGCGGGTACGCGGCGAAGCGATTCGCGCCGTACACGCACAGGTAGGGGGGACCCATGGGTCCCCCCTGTGTGCGACTCGCGCGGCTACGCGTACAGGGGGTCCGACACGGACCCCCAAAGTACGGCTCCGACAGCTCTTACGAGCCGGAGTGCGCGGCTCGGTCGGACTGCTCGCGGCGCGCATCGTACTCACCCGGCCGGGAAACGTCTCCATTGCGCGGTGCGAGTCGGAGTCCGAGCGAGTCGGTCGGAGCGGTTCGAGCCGGGAGCGAGTCGGTCGGAGCGGTCGGGACGCCCGGACGAGTCGGTCGGCGATTTCGCATCGTACTCGCTCGGCCGGACCCGCGTACGGTTCGGTCGGGAAACAGGGCTCCGAATCGGATCCGGTAAAGCCGAATCCGATTCGGAGCCCTACCGGCCGAGATCGGAATCGGCCCCGTAGTGTTTCACAGGCATGGCACACAGGGATGTTTACCATGTTGACTCTTCACTTTTCTCTGCACCAAGACACGCAGGCTGCAATGGCAGGTTGCATGAGCTTGGTGAGGGGTTCCTTAGGGTGGCATAATTCATCCTGCAGCCCTTAGAGACCCTCTTAAGTCCCAGTGACCTAGGTACTAGGGGTACCACTTACTAGGGACTTACATGGAGCCTACAGTGGTTCCAATTATGGAGCAATGGTACAGTTTAGGGAAAGAACACTGGTGCTTGATTTGGTTAGCAGGAACCTAGCACACTTTCAGTCAAAGTTGCATCAAATACCAGGTAAAAAGTGAAGGGTAACCATGTCAAAAAGGGTACTTTCTTACACCATCAAAACAGCCTTTCTTGTGATGATTACATCAGCCAGGAGGGTGAATGATCTGCAGACTTCATCATCCAAGCCTCCCTTCCTATCAGTTTTTCCTAACAAACTGGTGCTTCGCACTAGGGCCTCTTTTCTGTCGCAAGTGGTAACACCTTGCCCACTTTCTACACTCCTCCACACCCCTCTAAAGAAGAGGAGTGACTCCACACTCTAGATCCAAAAAGAGCTTTGTCGTTATACTTTGACCACACATGAGAGTTCTGGGTGGACGACCAACTCTTCTTGGGGTATGTTGGTGCTAAGAAAGGTCGGGCGGTGCAGAAACAGTTAATCTCTCGATGGGTAGTTCTCTGCATCAAGATCTGCTACGCACTGGCAAAGAAGCAGCCTCCTGAAGGCTTAAGAGCTCATTCCACCAGAGTTACGTCTGCGACCATTGCGTTAGCCCATGGAGTTCCAGTTCTGGACATCTGTCAGGCAGCAGCTTGGGCGTCCCTACACACATTTACCAAGAATTAGTGCCTGGACAGTCAGGTCTGCAGGGACGGGCATTTCGCCCTTTCAGTTCTGCAGGACTTCTTAGTCTAAATTTGTCCACAGACCCACCTTTGGGGGTGGTATTGCTTGGGCATCTATTTAAAGGTAAGGAATCTGTGGCTGGATGTCTCTGTCAAATGAACAAGTTGCTTACCTTCAATAACACCTTATCTGGTAGAGACAATATCTAAACAACAACTTTAGGGCCACTTTCTGCCCCTAACCACCGGCACAGCCAAAATTGCAATTGCAATATTTTTCTCTTATCATTTTTCTGTTTTCCATTATTCAAAACGTTGCATCATTCCATCTGTAATCCGTATTTTTCTTTTTGAAATAATTTGGTCTTCATGCAAGGAAACGCCATTTTCAAATTTCTAGTGTTCCTGCCGGGCCATCCGAACCTCATTTCAAGAACACGACTGAAGCCAAATTCATCCATAGCAGTTTATTGTAATCCAATGCATTTCGGGCCTCTAGGGCCCTTCGTCAGGGAAAACTGGAAATAACAATTGCATATACTTTAATGTTCCATCAGACAGTATAAATAAGCGCATACAACAACATTTCATGATTGAAGTTACCTTCTTTTGTTTAGTCTCAAGCATTAATTCAACTGATAATCCCCCTCATATATCAGTCACGTACGAACCCCGTTTTTAAAAAAGTTAGCAATAGTAGCTGCCTGTAACTCGGTAGCTGGTTACCATTTTATAATCCTGCCATCTTGCGACCCCCATCCACTCCTAAATACATTCCCCGTGAGTTGAACCTAACTGACCCGAGTCTCTCTTTTCCCTTCCGCACATCATGCTTCCCCTCTCACCCAACCTGCTGAAGTTAACATCCTTTCCGTATCTAAAACAATATCTTTCATGTTACCTCTATACTCCACTCCTACCTGCTAGGAAGCAATCATCCTCTTCACTCCATCCCGAATGAACTTTCTCCTCTCCCTTTCATCATCCATTCCTTAAGCAACACTTTAACCCCTCCTCGCAAGATGCCCGCCCCCTCAACTCCTAATGATTAACACCTGTCTCACTTAAAAACTCCCGGGCTTCCCTAAAAAAGCATACAATTCCCATAATGCATTGCACACTGGCAACTACTGAGTGATTCAACTTGTTAATGCAGCTCATAGCGTTTAAAATCTCTGACAAACTTGTATGTTGTTTTAGATACGGAAAGGATGTTAACTTCAGCAGGTTGGGTGAGAGGGGAAGCATGATGTGGGGAAGGGAAAAGAGAGACTCGGGTCAGTTAGGTTCAACTCACGGGGAATGTATGTAGGAGTGGATGGGGGTCAGCAAGATGGCAGGATTATAAAATGGTAACCAGCTACCGAGTTACAGGCAGCTACTATTGCTAACTTTTTTTAAAAAACGGGGTTCGTACGTGACTGATATATGAGGGGATTATCAGTTGAATTAATGCTTGAGACTAAACAAAAGAAGGTAACTTCAATCATGAAATGTTGTTGTATGCGCTTATTTATACTGTCTGATGGAACATTAAAGTATAAACAATTGTTATTTCCAGTTTTCCCTGACAAAGGGCCCTAGAGGCCCGAAATGCATTGGATTACAATAAACTGCTATGGATGAATTTGGCTTCAGTCGTGTTCTTGAAATGAGGTTCGGATGGCCCGGCAGGAACACTAGAAATTTGAAAATGGCGTTTCCTTGCATGAAGACCAAATTATTTCAAAAAGAAAATACGGATTACAGATGGAATGATGCAACGTTTTGAATAATGGAAAACAGAAAAATGATAAGAGAAAAATATTGCAATTGCAATTTTGGCTGTGCCGGTGGTTAGGGGCAGAAAGTGGCCCTAAAGTTGTTGTTTAGTTTCATACGTGCTGTCTGGGCTGGGCACGACGCCACGGAGCACGCAACGAAAAGCAGGAGGTTTAAAAGTTGGAGAAATGTGTTGAAAGCACGGTGTGCAACTCGCCTAATCATGATGTTTATATATAAAAAAGCCCTTCCGAGTTAGCACCCACAAAGACATACGTAAAAGGAACACTTTGAAATGACGTTATTTCTCTCCATGCAAGGCGGAACATCGAAGTTCACGTAGTTGTTTATTTTGAGTCAGAAGAATGTGAATGTTTTATGCAATTAAACATGGGACAGAATACAAGTTTGTCAGAGATTTTAAACGCTATGAGCTGCATTAACAAGTTGAATCACTCAGTAGTTGCCAGTGTGCAATGCATTATGGGAATTGTATGCTTTTTTAGGGAAGCCCAGGAGTTTTTAAGTGAGACAGGTGTTAATCATTAGGAGTTGAGGGGGCGGGCATCTTGCGAGGAGGGGTTAAAGTGTTGCTTAAGGAATGGATGATGAAAGGGAGAGGAGAAAGTTCATTCGGGATGGAGTGAAGAGGATGATTGCTTCCTAGCAGGTAGGAGTGGAGTATAGAGGAAACATGAAAGATGTTGTTTTAGATACGGAAAGGATGTTAACTTCAGCAGGTTGGGTGAGAGGGGAAGCATGATGTGGGGAAGGGAAAAGAGAGACTCGGGTCAGTTAGGTTCAACTCACGGGGAATGTATGTAGGAGTGGATGGGGGTCGCAAGATGGCAGGATTATAAAATGGTAACCAGCTACCGAGTTACAGGCAGCTACTATTGCTAACTTTTTTTTAAAAAACGGGGTTCGTACGTGACTGATATATGAGGGGGATTATCAGTTGAATTAATGCTTGAGACTAAACAAAAGAAGGTAACTTCAATCATGAAATGTTGTTGTATGCGCTTATTTATACTGTCTGATGGAACATTAAAGTATATGCAATTGTTATTTCCAGTTTTCCCTGACGAAGGGCCCTAGAGGCCCGAAATGCATTGGATTACAATAAACTGCTATGGATGAATTTGGCTTCAGTCGTGTTCTTGAAATGAGGTTCGGATGGCCCGGCAGGAACACTAGAAATTTGAAAATGGCGTTTCCTTGCATGAAGACCAAATTATTTCAAAAGAAAAATACGGATTACAGATGGAATGATGAAACGTTTTGAATAATGGAAAACAGAAAAATGATAAGAGAAAAATATTGCAATTGCAATTTTGGCTGTGCCGGTGGTTAGGGGCAGAAAGTGGCCCTAAAGTTGTTGTTTAGTTTCATACGTGCTGTCTGGGCTGGGCACGACGCCACGGAGCACGCAACGAAAAGCAGGAGGTTTAAAAGTTGGAGAAATGTGTTGAAAGCACGGTGTGCAACTCGCCTAATCATGATGTTTAGAGACAATATCTAGCCACAGATTCCTTATCGACCTACCCATCCTACTCACTCTGTGGACAGATTTCTAGAGTCAGGGCTAATCCCTTTCAGGGCCCTAGTTTGGACACACCAGTGCCAGTGCACTTCGTGGCTCCGCACTTCTGACTTGGAAAGTCGTGAAAAGTAACTGACGTAAGCTCGCCGAGGTGGTGCCTATATACAGCGTGCAGGGGTACTGCTCACAAAAAATCTTCAAGATCCAATCTGACCCCTGGGAAAATTCTAGGGTAAGGAATCTGTGACTAGATATTGTCTCTACCAGATAAGGCGTTACCAAAGTTAAGTAACTCGTTCATTAAGATCCTAATGAAACTTCTGCACACTGTCCTTTTGATTTCTATGGGCTTTTCGTCATACAGCACAGACAGAGATCACAATGAAACTGATGTCAGTGTGAAGAGGTTTTCTTTTTTGAGTTTTATATATAGTGCGAACTCGACCCAAAGGTATCAGAGCGCTTTACATGAGCACTAGTTGCGTTACAGACAGACACATTCATTTTGTTAGGCGGGGAGATTAAGTGATTTGCCTAGAATCATAGACTTGAACCCGGTTCCCAAGCTTCGAGCTCGACCGCACTAGCCATTAGGCCGCATCCTCTCCCCTCAGACATAGTGGCCAGAAAGTCACATCCACAGTGGTATATATCCGATACTGAGCCGCACAACACCACTTACGAAATCATGAGGGAATTGTTATAAAAGTTTCTAGTCCAGTACTTGGTGAGGAGTTTCAGTTACATAGAGTTCCTATCAGAAAAGGTTCTACCTAACGTAAGTCACTTGTTTGGTAAGCACACATGCTCTTTAGTGGTTTAATATTTACAATAGATGTTTTCTTTCTCACCTGCAGATACATCACCAGACAAATGTCTACAGAAAGCTATGACCAAAGGAGAAACAAAAGTAAGTAGATAATGCTAATTGGCATGTAATTAATCATCTTACTAAATGCAAAAGTTGCCAAGCTTATCATAGAAAGCTTTAGATGCACACAAACCTTGTTCAAGAATTTTGAACTCCCACAACTGGGTGAGTCCATCCAGCTCATACTTATCTACCTGAATAAGGAGAGGACACCAATGATGAAGCATGCCACAAAAAGTGCGGGTATGGTGTCCTTTCCTAATTTCTTTAGATACCTGCAGTTGAGTTGGGGGACCTCTACTGGAGGGATGTATGAAGGACCCACGCATGCAATTACAACGTGTCCATTACCACGCATATGCTTTTACCAACCAAATTTTTACCACGCATATGAGTATACATCCTTCTCATCCCACAGCGTTCTCCTCCCGAACCACCACACAGCAGCATACAGATTCCTTGGCAGCCAGGTATCTTGAAATTCAATTTTATTAAGTGTTAACTAATTTGTCTTCATGGCACAAAAAGTAAAAATTAATATAACCACTGACGCATTTCGGCTGACGCCTTCGACTGGGTCTCCAGTACGCTCACAAACATATATATATATATATATATATATATATATATATATATATATATATATATATATATATATATAACAACAATCCCTTTGCCAACTGAAAGTAGGTAGCGCACACAGAAGTCGATTGCGCAAATCAATTTATTCCATCAATGTTGACAAACGCGTTTCGGCCAGAACGGCCTTTCTCAATGTCAACGTGCATTAGTGCATCGATTATTTTTAAAGTGTAAGTGCTTTGTAATAAAAGACGACCTCTCAAACGTCTCCTCATTTCATCCAAAATGGCCCGCCATCTTCCTAGAGTTCCGTTTTGCCCGTGTAGTATACATCATTACACAACAGTAAATTTTAACAAATTCATCATCAAAAATACTGCACCACATTAGATATCTGATAGCAGCAACACATAAATATACATTGTAAATCCCCTCATCTCAATTCCTTATTCTATTTGTCATCAATCTCAAAATTAACCCCACTTCTGCATCGTGATTTAATCAATACAGAATAGCAGTTCCTTCAAGAGCTCGTCAGGGACAGAATCATAACACATAATATCAAACATTTCTTTAAGGTAAGCGGCACCCGCCCAGCAGGAAGTGAGCGGCTATACTGGCGAGAAACTTGTAAACGTATATATATATATATATATATATATATATATATATATATATATATATATATATATATATATATGTGTGTGTGTTTCTGTGTTTATCTAGGAAGCTGGGTCTGTATATACTATACCAAAGTAAGGGAAAGTGTGCACAGAGTCCAGTGGATCTCCAGAGGCTTTACAGAGGCAGGGGCGTAACACAGGCCCCCACGGTGCGGGGGGACCCCCGAGCTGCAGGGGGCCCCCTCAGCACAGTACTCAGGCCTGAGAGCTCTAGATTAAATCCGGAGCGGGGCCCCTCCGTGTACCTTGCAGGGGGCCCCCTCAACTTTCGTTACGCCACTGTACAGAGGTTAAAGTAGATAATACTCTCTCTTTTGTGGTAGTGTGGTTGAAAAGTGAGGCTTATCAGAAGGCTGTGTTAAGCATTTGTTGTACACACTCAGGCAAGAAATGATTACACACACTCACAGACTGACTCCAAGACCAATTGTTTTTTATAAAAATATTACTTTGTTACTTTTATTTTAGAACCATGAGAAACTCAGTTGCATGTAAGTACCAGTTTTAGAATAGCAATACTGTTCAGGTACAGAAAAATGTGTTTGCAAAAGCAATGAAAATACTTTACAGTGATAATGAAAATACTTTGTGGTGTCAAATCAACAGTAGCAGTAACTTAGCAATGTAAAAGCTATACACAGTGCAGTACCAAGAAATACTATGCAATCCTATGGTAGGAAAACAGTTATGTACATTTACAGGTAAGTACTCGACTTACACATCCAGTTTTCGAGGTTTAGATCAGCACTGGGTAAGCGTCAGATCAAGGTAGGTACTGCACCACCAGCGGCACTGGGGCAGCAGGGTGCAGAAGTCACTGGGCCCAACGTTAGTCAAAGGAGAGTGGGGGCACCCACAAAAGGAGCTGGTTGCGGGTAAGTACCAGCGGTTTCAGGGTACGGGCCCGGGGGTTTAGGCAAGCACGGGGGGGCACAAGGCAGCATCAAAGCTACACCACCAGCGGCACAGGGGCGGCCGGGTGCAGGGTGCAAGCACAGCGTCAGGCATCCAATGCAATCCTATGGAGATTATTCTTTTTGGACACAGGCTCCAGGTGTTGAATCAGAGAGTGCAAGCAAAAAACCAGGCACAGCACAGGCAAGTTGGGATGTTGGGGGTCACAGGGGCACTACTGGTCAAGCTCCTCAAAGCTATGGGTGCAGGGGTGCCTTTAAACATCGGATATCTTCTTACCGGGCCAGTCGCTGTTGGGGGGGACCTTCGGATTCACTCTGCAGGCGCTGTCGTGGAGGTCAGGAGAGGTCAGCTAATGCTGGATTCGAGGTCAGGATCTCTGGGGAGACTTCAGTGGATGGGTGAGCCACTCAGACTCGGGTGGAGAGTGGGCCGGACTTGCAGGTCAAGGGTGGACAGTCAAAATATCGATTTTTAAATATCGAAGCACAGTTATATCAAGTTTTAAATATCGTAGGGACAAAATATCGAAGTCAAGAATATCTACAACCAGAATATCGAAGTTAAGGTAAGAAATATTGTTGTTGCAAATATCGATGTTAGTAATATCGATAGTTAAATTATCAATGTTAATAATATCAATATTTATATGAGTTATGTATTTTAGTATGTATTTAATATGTATGTGTTCTATATTTTTTGTTAAGTATTGTACTGTTTTTTAAATATATGTATAAATTTTTTAGAAATTAGTAATTTAAAAAAAGTAAATTTGGCATTTTAGTACCGTAGCGGGTTGTGGGTTTATAGGGGAATAGGGTGGGAAGTAATTTAATTATAGTAAATTAAATAATAATTTTTAGGAATTATTAATTTATTTTAATTAAATTTTGTGTTTTATTTCTGCAGCGGGATGTGGGTTTATAGGGGAATAGGGTGGGAAGTAATTTAATTTTAATCAAGTAATTATTCATTTTTAATTATTGTTATTAATAATTAATTTATTGTTAATTAATTATTAATATTAATTGGTAATTAATTATTATTTTGATAATTATTTTATTTGTATTAATTTATTATTGGAGTGGGTTGTGTGTTTTTAGGGGAATAGGGTGGTAAGTAAATTATTTGTAATTAAGTAATTAATTAAGAAAAATTGAGTATTGATAATTAATTTTTTTGTTAATTAATTATTAATTGGTTATTAATGTTTCTTAAATATTATTTATTGGTATTGATATTTATTTTGGGTAATTAATTATTAATTTGTTATGCATTTTTATTAAATATTATTTATTGGTATTGATAATTACATTTTTTGGTAATTAATTATTATTTGGTTATTAATTTGTATTAAATATTATTTATTGGCTTTGATATTTTTTTTGTTAATTAATTATTAATTTGCTATTAATTTTTACTAAATATTATTTATTGGTATCGATAATTAATTTTTTTGTTAATTAATTATTAATTGGTTATTAATTTTTATTACATATTATTTATTGTTATTGACATTTTTTTTAATTTAATTATTAATTGCAAATTAATTTTTATTAATTGATTAATTGAAAATTAATTGAATTGTGTGAAATTTTATGTGGAGTGTGTTGTGTGTTTATTGGGGAATAGGGTGGGAAGTATTTAATATTATTAAAGTAATTATTATTTTTGATATATTTGTAGGTTTTTTTTCTTTTCTAAATTTATTAATAAATTATTATTTAATTACAATATTTATTTCAATTGTAAGTATGTTATTTTTAACATCTACGTTGTCCAACGCTTTCCCTACTGTTGCACTCACTGGAGTGGGAATAGTAATTTTTACCCCTACGCTATCCAGCGCTTTCCCTACTGTTGCACTCTCTGGAGTGGGAATAGTAATTTTTACCCCTACGCTATCCAACGCTTTCCCTACTGTTGCACTCTGGAGTGGGAATAGTAATTTTTACCCCTACGTAATCCAACGCTTTCCCTACTGTTGCACTCACTGGAGTGGGAATAGTAAATTTTACCCCTACGCTATCCAACACTTTCCCTACTGTTGCACTCTCTGGAGTGGGAATAGTAATTTTTACCCCTACGCTATCCATCGCTTTCCCTACTGTTGCACTTACTGGAGTGGGAATAGTAATTACCCCTACGATATCCAGCGCTTTCCCTACTGTTGCACTCACTGGAGTGGGAATAGTAATTTTTACCCCTACGCTATCCAGCGCTTTCCCTACTGTTGCACTCACTGGAGTGGGAATAGTAATTTTTACCCCTACGCTATCCAACGCTTTCCCTACTGTTGCACTCACTGGAGTGGGAATAGTAATTTTTACCCATACGCTATCCAGCGCTTTCTCTACTGTTGCACTCTCTGGAGTGGGAATAGTAATTTTTACCCCTACGCTATCCAACTCTTTCCCTACTGTTGCACTATGTGGAGTAAGTATATATATTAATTTATATGTATATGTTTAATTTATTTTAACATTTAATGTATTAGTTATTATTTTTAAATATCTTTTAATATTTTTAACTATATTTCTTTTAATTATATGTATTATTTACTTAATTTTACATTATTATTAAAACATTAAAAAAAACGATATTTTTAACTTCGATATTTTTGACAACTATGGGCATCATTACGATGGCGGTCCGCCCGCCACCGCAGCGGAATGCGGGACCATCCGCAAGGGGTGCGGCGGTCCCGCCATGGTTATTAGGATGCCACCGCCACGGTGGCATCCCCTATTGTTCGCATTGCGGCGGGCAGTGCTGTCACCAGCACCCGCCGCAATGCGAAAAACGCATGTTGTGCATTTGAATGCACAACGTGACAGGCACCGCGCGATGCCTGCCACCTTGTGCATTCAAATGTACCCCCCACGTGCATCCCCCCCCCAATCCTGGGGGCCCGCAACGGGCCCCCAGAAGCAAAGACCACATGCCTTTCCATGGCGGCAACACCGCCATGGAAAGGCTGCTTTCCGCCAGCATCCTAATATGGATGGTGGTGTCGTGCAGACACCGCCACCATGTTAGAGCCCTTTTCCGCCCGGTCGACGAGTCGACCGGCGGAAAAGCGGCGGACGGTCTTTCCGTCCGCCTGGGTCCCCACCGCCATCGTAATATGGCGGGGGGGAAATGTTGTGCGGGCGGACGGGAATGGCGGGCGGATCGCCACCGCCATACGGGCGGCAGCGATCTGCCAGACATCATAATGACCCTCTATATATTTTTTTAGATATTTTTGTACTTACCTTTATGTAGATTGGACTTCGATATTTTTGACTTCTATATTTTTGTGTCGATATTTTTGCAGGTCGATATTCTGACCTTCGATATTCTGTCAGTGATTCCAGGTCAAGATGGTACAGGAGTTCTAGGGGTTGATTTCTTCGGGACAGGTTCGCTGTCCACGGGAGATTAAAGTGTTTTTAAAAGGCAGTAGTCCTCCCCGGGTTTTCAAAGGTAGCTGGCTGCAAGACAGGTTGCCTTTTTGTTGCACGCTCTTCGAAGCTGGAGACAGACTGGTAGAGCTAGGGCCAAGGCAGTCGTCGTCTTCAGGCTTCTCTGCAGGGTCGGCTACAGGGATGCCTTTTTTTCTTCTTAGGTCATCGCAGATCTGAGGATCAAGGTTCAGGGGCGCCCCTAAATACTGAATTATGGGGCGTTACATTTCCTTGCAGATAGTAGCCAATGGGCTTCTTACCTTTAAGGTGGCTACACCCTTTGTAAGTCCACTTCCTTTGAATGGAGGCATCCCCTAACCTGATTTGCTAAAATCCTTCCATCCAACATGAAGGATTTTCAAAGGAGGGGGTCACTTCAGCTAGGGGTGGTCCTGACTGAGAGGTGACACACCTTTCCTGACTACTAATTTTCCCGCCGACCTTGCTGCCAAAAGTGGGGCATGGTCAGGGGGTGGGCATCTCCACTAGCTGGAGAGGCCCTGACTAGCATAACAAAGGGCAGGAAGCCTTTAAGGCTCACCGCCCTGAATGCTGTTCCTGCTTGGTGGTAGGTAGATGCAAAAACAACAGTTGATGGACAGAATGTAGAACAATGTCATACATTCACCCCAGTACAGAGATCTGGGCCTAAATCCATCGTTTTTTTGCTCACCATGCCATTCCAGTTTGAACCCAGCCATATGCAAATCAGTCTTGACCCTGTGCCTCATGGGAACAGTCCAGCCCGAACTGCCAAGCCGGGTCCTCCCTGGACAGGAAACAAGCATCCTAGGACCGGTTTCGGGGTTTCACCCCTCTTCAGCCAGGATAGCTTGATTCCAGTGGCATGGAGAGCACGGGACCCACGTCTGGGCATACCCGTCCCACTCGGGGTGACAAATGCAAAAACAACAGTTGATGGACAGAATGTAGAACAATGTCATACATTCACCCCAGTACAGAGATCTGGGCCTAAATCCATCGTTTTTTGCTCACCATGCCATTCCAGTTTGAACCCAGCCATATGCAAATCAGTCTTGACCCTGTGCCTCATGGGAACAGTCCAGCCCGAACTGCCAAGCCGGGTCCTCCCTGGACAGGAAACAAGCATCCTAGGACCGGTTTCGGGTTTCACCCCTCTTCAGCCAGGATAGCTTGATTCCAGTGGCATGGAGAGCACGGGACCCACGTCTGGGCATACCCGTCCCACTCGGGGTGACAAATGCAAAAACAACAGTTGATGGACAGAATGTAGAACAATGTCATACATTCACCCCAGTACAGAGATCTGGGCCTAAATCCATCGTTTTTTGCTCACCATGCCATTCCAGTTTGAACCCAGCCATATGCAAATCAGTCTTGACCCTGTGCCTCATGGGAACAGTCCAGCCCGAACTGCCAAGCCGGGTCCTCCCTGGACAGGAAACAAGCATCCTAGGACCGGTTTCGGGGTTTCACCCCTCTTCAGCCAGGATAGCTTGATTCCAGTGGCATGGAGAGCACGGGACCCACGTCTGGGCATACCCGTCCCACTCAGGGTGACAAATGCAAAAACAACAGTTGATGGACAGAATGTAGAACAATGTCATACATTCACCCCAGTACAGAGATCTGGGCCTAAATCCATCGTTTTTTGCTCACCATGCCATTCCAGTTTGAACCCAGCCATATGCAAATCAGTCTTGACCCTGTGCCTCATGGGAACAGTCCAGCCCGAACTGCCAAGCCGGGTCCTCCCTGGACAGGAAACAAGCATCCTAGGACCGGTTTCGGGGTTTCACCCTCTTCAGCCAGGATAGCTTGATTCCAGTGGCATGGAGAGCACGGGACCCACGTCTGGGCATACCCGTCCCACTCGGGGTGACAAATGCAAAAACAACAGTTGATGGACAGAATGTAGAACAATGTCATACATTCACCCCAGTACAGAGATCTGGGCCTAAATCCATCGTTTTTTTGCTCACCATGCCATTCCAGTTTGAACCCAGCCATATGCAAATCAGTCTTGACCCTGTGCCTCATGGGAACAGTCCAGCCCGAACTGCCAAGCCGGGTCCTCCCTGGACAGGAAACAAGCATCCTAGGACCGGTTTCGGGGTTTCACCCTCTTCAGCCAGGATAGCTTGATTCCAGTGGCATGGAGAGCACGGGACCCACGTCTGGGCATACCCGTCCCACTCGGGGTGACAAATGCAAAAACAACAGTTGATGGACAGAATGTAGAACAATGTCATACATTCACCCCAGTACAGAGATCTGGGCCTAAATCCATCGTTTTTTGCTCACCATGCCATTCCAGTTTGAACCCAGCCATATGCAAATCAGTCTTGACCCTGTGCCTCATGGGAACAGTCCAGCCCGAACTGCCAAGCCGGGTCCTCCCTGGACAGGAAACAAGCATCCTAGGACCGGTTTCGGGGTTTCACCCTCTTCAGCCAGGATAGCTTGATTCCAGTGGCATGGAGAGCACGGGACCCACGTCTGGGCATACCCGTCCCACTCGGGGTGACAAATGCAAAAACAACAGTTGATGGACAGAATGTAGAACAATGTCATACATTCACCCCAGTACAGAGATCTGGGCCTAAATCCATCGTTTTTTGCTCACCATGCCATTCCAGTTTGAACCCAGCCATATGCAAATCAGTCTTGACCCTGTGCCTCATGGGAACAGTCCAGCCCGAACTGCCAAGCCGGGTCCTCCCTGGACAGGAAACAAGCATCCTAGGACCGGTTTTGGGGTTTCACCCCTCTTCAGCCAGGATAGCTTGATTCCAGTGGCATGGAGAGCACGGGACCCACGTCTGGGCATACCCGTCCCACTCGGGGTGACAAATGCAAAAATAACAGTTGATGGACAGAATGTAGAACAATGTCATACATTCACCCCAGTACAGAGATCTGGGCCTAAATCCATCGTTTTTTTGCTCACCATGCCATTCCAGTTTGAACCCAGCCATATGCAAATCAGTCTTGACCCTGTGCCTCATGGGAACAGTCCAGCCCGAACTGCCAAGCCGGGTCCTCCCTGGACAGGAAACAAGCATCCTAGGACCGGTTTCGGGGTTTCACCCCTCTTCAGCCAGGATAGCTTGATTCCAGTGGCATGGAGAGCACGGGACCCACGTCTGGGCATACCCGTCCCACTCGGGGTGACAAATGCAAAAACAACAGTTGATGGACAGAATGTAGAACAATGTCATACATTCACCCCAGTACAGCGATCTGGGCCTAAATCCATCGTTTTTTTGCTCACCATGCCATGTAGAAGCACCTCCACCCCAAGCAGGCTTTGTTCCTGACTAACAAGAGCACAAGTGCTCCCACCTCAGTGGGTCAGAAACATGTCTGTGTGTGGCAGGCTGGTGCAGACCAGTCATCTGTACACTAGGGAATTGGTCGTTTGTCATGTGGTATCTCTAAGATGCCCCCTGAGTGCTTTTTACAATACATCCAGCACTGGCATTAGTTTAGGTTTATTGTGCTGAGAAGTTTGATACCAAACTACTTAGCATTCAGTAAAGCCATCATGGAGCTGCAGAGTTCGTAATGACAAACTCCCAGTCCATGTACTCAATATGACTTCACTTCACTTACAATGTCTAAGAATGGACGTAGACACTGTAGGGGGATATTGCTCATGCAGCCATGCCCTCACCTGTGGTATAGTACACCCTGCCTTGCTGTGAACCCTGCCTAGAGGGGTGACTTACCTATGCCACAGGCAGTGTTTGTGGGCATGGCACACAGGGATTTGGCCCCCAGGGACCCTCAGCAGCCAAGGGGACTTCATCCCTCAACCAGTAATGCGCCAGGAGGTGTATTTGCAGAGTGGTGAAGAAAGGGCGGGGGCTCCAATCACATCTCAACAATTCCCCTGTGTGGGACTCATAGGAGGTAAAAGGAGGGGTTGTTGGCCCCAAGGACCCTCTGCAGCCAAGGGGACTTCATCCCCCAACCAGGTGTGTGCCAGGAGGTGTGTTTGCAGAGTGGTGATGAAAGGGGGCAGGGCCTCTGGCGACTTGCAGTCCGGCTTTTAAAAAAATGTATTTATTAAGGGAGGTTGGCCGCGTGGCCCCCCTTCCCTTGGCCGATTTCTGCCCCGGGGACCTCATCCCCTCGGGCTCTCCTTTTTATTGAGGTTTTTTTAATTAAAGGGAGGGGGGCCGAGCAGCCCCCCTCCCTGGCTGATTTTGGCCCTGGGGACCCTGTCCCCTGGGGCCTGGCCTCTATTGTGGGTGCCCTAGTCCCACCCAGGGCACCCACTCACAACTGTTGTGGGCTGTTGGGGGAGCCTCAAGGCCCCCGCAGTCCCTGCCGGCTCCCAGACTCCTGCGGGAGCCGGTATTGCTTTCACAGAGAGAGAGCTGCTGAACATGCAGCTCCCGCTCTGTGAAAGTAATTCTTCTCCACTTCCAGCAAGCAAGAGCATTTTTAATTCTCTCACTTGCTAGAAGCGGAGTGTTTGCTATGGCTTGGCAGGAGAGGCAAAGCTCCCGCCAAGCCATAGCAAATAGCTATGCCCCAGGGATGGGCACCCCAGGACATAGCATGGGGCCAGCACTGGGGGGTGGCAGTCCCCAGGGTCATCTATGGCTCCAGGAGGGGGGCCGCGCTACCCCCCTCCTTTCTTGAATTTTGCCCCAGGGAGGTGATGGTTTCCAGTGCTGCGGGTGGGCCTTGCGGCCCCATTCATTCTGTTAGGAAAAGCCCTGGGGAGGTGGCAGTCCCCGGGGCTAGGGGCATCTGAGAGCCCCAATAAAAAATAAATAAGCTCCGGGGAGGTGGTGGTCCCCGGGGCAGCGGAATAAGCCGTACTGGCCTCCCCCGCATTCGTTTATAAAGAGGACCCAGGGAGGTGGTGGTCCCCGGGGCATTAATAAGCCCCAGGGGATGCCGTGTGCCTCCTTCTTTATAATTAAAATGCCCCTGGGTCCTGGCCCACCCACGGGGCAATTAGTAACAAAGTGCGGGAGCCCGCGAATCCCACCACTGATGCCAGTGTGGGATTTAATGTAAAATGCACGACAGAGGGCATCTTAGAGATGCCCCCTGAAACTCGACCAACTTCTAATGTCCCGACTGAGTGGCTGCTTAGGCTGCCACCAACAGACATGTTTCTGGACCCCTGGGTCGAGAGCCTGCTGCTCTCCGGGCCTGAAACAATGCACATCCTGGGACGAGGTGCCAAGCCTCCTCTCCCAGGTTGGGCAGGGTTCACGAAAGGGGAAGCTTCAAAGGCATGCCGCCTTTGTGAGCCTCCCCTAGCCAATTGCTGCTTTCAGCAACTGGTCCCCACTGGTTCTACCCCCCACTTTAGGCGGGAGAATCGGTGGGAAAAACAAGTGAGGGAAAGAGGTGTGCCCACCTCTGCCAACTCCACCCCTCAGGTGGGGGAGTCGAGGTGAAGCACAACTCCGAGTCCCCACCATCTTGAGGATGGGGGGACCCAACCAACCAGGGACAGGCTCATGCCCCCCTCCCACTGGAGGGTGGCACAATAGGGGGTGTACCCACCCCAGGGAAGGGACCCATTGGTCCCTGCTCTCTACCTACCTGTAACGCCCCTAAATCTAGTATTTAGGGGGCACCCTGAACCTTGCTTCCTCAGATCCAGCCTGACAACAAGAAGAAAAGAAGAAGAAGGACCGAACAGCCATGCAGTCAGCTAACAAGAGGAAGACGCCCACTGACTTGGCCCCAGCCCTACCGGCCTGTCTCCCCTCGAACCTGCTCCTGCGAAATCCCGGTGTGTCCTGCAGCCAGCAACCTCAAAAACCCCGGAGGACCTGCCTGCCTTCACTTCCAAAGACTGCTTCTCCCGTGAACACCGGATTTGTTCAACTGCAACCTCTGGCAGCAGCCGGAGACCGCGAATCCGCCCCACTCTGCACCCGACGTCCACGGCCCGAGCTCGAGTGGGCAAACACCACGAGGAGGTCACCCCGGCGATCCTGAACCGAGATCCGGCGACCCCTGACCTGCCTCAAGCCTCCAGCCGACGCCTGCAGTCTAAAACCAGAAGGCCCCCCTAACCGAGACCCAGAGCTGGTAAGAATATCCGACCCCAAAAGGCACCCCTGCACCCGACGCCCCACGGCCTTGTGTGCCCAAACCGACGGTGCCTAACCAACCCCCAACTTACCTCTCGAAGTGGTGGTCGCACCCAGAAGTCCTTCGTCTCCCTGCCTGCAGTGCTTTTGCAAACCGGAGGTTCTCCATTGGAAACAACAGGGCGCCCGACGTCGAAACAGCACTCTGCACCCAGCCGCCTCAGTGCCGCTGAGGGTGCACCTTTTGTGCTACTTTGTTTCCCCATTTGCCCTGACCTAAACCCTAGGAGCTTTGCTCCCACAACCCAGTGGCCTGCTCGCCAGCAGCCACCAACCGGAGGCCCCTATCCCCCATTGGATAACATTGGGCCTCAACACTCTGCACCCGGCTGCCCTAGTGCCGCTGAGGGTGTAACAAGAGTGCATCACTGACCCTGGGGGACCCCTGAGTCTAACCCCAGAACCTTAACTCCCACAGTCGATAACTTACCAGTGAACCGATAACCTGTTTTTCCTCCGTAGGATAACATTGACAATTTTCTTCCAAAAAGTTTCTAAGTGTGGAGTTTTGAAATCTAAAAATATTCTTTAAAAATCGCACGAATAACCAAAACGTATTTACTCACCTGTTTGCAGGAAATGTCCCAGTGCTGAATCTAGGTATCCAGCACTGAGTTAGAAAAGTAACGAAAAGAGTAACTTACCTGTAATTTACTGAAAAAGCCTATTCATTTCAATGTACTGTATTTGCTAAGTATTGCAACCTACTGCATCCCCTGTAAATCAAACAAAGTACAATTCCTATTGCATTTTTAAACTGTTCTACAATCAGCAACTTATTACTGTAAAGTATTTAATGCTTACCTGTGCCAGGCTTGCTTGGTTCTAAAAATAAAACAACAGTATATATTTTTATACAAAAACAATTGGCCTAGAGTTCAGTTCTTGAGTGTGTGAATTCATTTGCTGACTGAGTGGGTACAGCAAATGCTTAACACTGTCCTCTGATACTGCCTTACTGCTCGACCACTCTACCACAAATAGAGAGTAAGGTTCTATCTAACTTTAACCTCTGCCTACCTCTGGGGTCACCTGGACTCTATACACACTATACCTCACTTTGGTGTAGTATATATAGAGCCAGTTTCCTACACCCTGCTTGACGGATCACCCCGAAACTTTCAAGACAGCAGCTGAAGTGAGTGGCAAACTAGTTTTGAAAATTTTGTGAGGATTCATCAACAGACGACAAAGTTATTGGCAAATGAAAAAACACTCTTCCTATGGAAACTACATCCTAACTATAACTACCAGTAAGTTATAATACATATATATATATATATATATATATATATATATATATATATATATATATATATATATATATATATATATATATACACACACACATATGCGTATATATATATATATATATGTGTGTATATATACATGTATATATGTATAAATAAATCTTTATGAGATCCAAGCTGTGGAGTGCAAGGTTTTCACTGGAGTTCTATCATAAACCACGGTTCAATTCTTCTAAATAAATCAACGGGCCCTGCACCCGTGTGCTTGCACCAGCTCCGCAAGTGTGGACAGGGCTGATTTCGCTGCAGGATTTCCCTTCAAGCATATATGTATATGTGTGTGTATATATATATATATATATGTCTGTGTGTGTGTGTACGTATGTATATATGTATGTATATATATATGTATGTATATATATGTATTACCCACCCTAAACCCTAAAAACACCCTTGACACCCAAATACCCTTACCAACCCTAAACTCTAAAAATACTCTTACCACCCAAATACCTTTACCTACCCTAAACCCTAAAAATACCCTTGCTACCAAAATACCTTTACCAACCCTAAACCACCAAAATTCCCTTGCCACCGAAATACCCTTACCCACCCTAAACCCTAAAATTAACCTTGCCACCCAGATATCCTCACCCACCCTAAACCCTAACATTAAACTAGCCACCCGATACCCTCACCCTCCCCAAACCTTAATAACGGCCTTACACTCGTATATATATATATATGTATATATATATTTACTTACCTAAGAAATACTTAAATTTTCGTTGTAAAGGCATGTGTGGTACAGGCATATGCATGCTAATGGATGCCTGGTAAAGGTATTGCATGTTAATGACCGCTTTGTCAATGCTGTTTGTGTAGGAAAGTGCCCCTTTTTGACATGGTCACCCCCCACTTTTTGCCCTAGAATTGATGCTTTTTGACTGAAAGTGCATTGGGACCTTGCTAACCAGGCCCCCCGTGCCAGTGCTTTTTACCTTAAAACAGGGTAAAATGTCTAATTGTAACCCAATTGGCAAGGACTTTAGCACCCCTGTAAGTCCCTAGTAAATGGTACCCCTGTTACCTAGGGTATGGGTAAAAGGGTCCCCAAGGGCTGTAGCATGTATTATACCACCCTTAGGAACCCACACCCAAACAGCACACAGACTGCCATTGCAGGCTGTGTAAAATGGTGCAAACCATTCCGAAAATACGACATAGCACACTTACTGTGTGCCATGCCAAGGTACACTGCATATACTATAAGTAAGTCACCCCTACAGGAACCCTTAGAGTCCTAAGGCAGGGTGCATTATATTATATGTGAGAGCCCACCTGCATAAGCAGATAGGCCGCTGTGATGTCTAGTTCCATTGCTAGGTGTTGCAAGTAATCAGGCAGCCATCTTAAAGACATTTACTGGTCACTGGTCATCGCGAGTTACCCAGCTACACAATGGCTGCACTGAAACTAATGGTGTTTGGTATCAAACACGTCTCAGTAAATCTATACTGATGCCAGTATTGGATTTATTATGACATGGACCCAAAGGGCACCTTGGAGGTATCCCCTGAAAACCTACGTGTCCTCTAGTGTGCTGGCTGATTGGTATCGTCCAGCCTGCCACCACAGATGTGCTTCTGAGTCCCTGTAGGTGAGAGCCTGCGCTTTCAGAGGTTAAAACACTGGCTACTCTGGAGGAAGGGGGTAACACCTCCTCCAGCAGGATGGCTAGGGATTTACCATATCAAGGCGAGAGGCTTCAAAGCCTCTGCCACCTTTGATATGCGACCCTGGCTTCCCCCAGACCTGGGGAACGAAACACCCTGCCCTGAGGCCCGTTTGGCACCAGAGCAGGCGGGAAAATTAGATAGTCAGAAGCACTGTTCCCTTTAACGTGCGTGGGTGCTCGCGCACGCACTGAAGTCACCCCGAGCGCGCAGTGTCCCAATTGTAGCGCACACACAACACAGCCCGTAAGACCGTTCGCGCTGCCGCTTTTAAAACGCGAGCGGCGTGAAAAACGGCAATTTCCTGGTTGCAGGAGGCAGAGCTGGAGACGACGGTGAAGAGGACACATCTGAGCGTCAGGAAAGTGTCTCCCTTATGTCCTGTATGGTTAGGGAGGGCTCGGGTTTATGAGCAAGTGGCGCCTGCACTTGCCGCATTTTTTTCTTACTAGTGTACGACTGCGGGGCAGATTGTGGGCCTTTGTGAAAGTATTCATGTTAATCGCAGCGCCGTCATGCGTTGCCATTAACATGAATACTTTTACAAAGGCCCACAATCTGCCCTGCAGCCGTGCACTATTAGGAAAAGGAATGTGGCAATCTAAAGCGCGACGTGCTCTTTCAGATGATTCTGAAAGAACACGTCGTGTTTGACTCTGCATTCCTTTGCTAATAGTGGACACCTGCGGGGCTGAATGTGGGCCTTTGAAATAGTTTTCATGCTAATTGCAGTGCACACGGGCGCTGCAATTAACAAGAATACTATCTTAAAGGCCCACATTCAGCCCTGCACTATCAGCAAAAGGAATGCAGAGTCATACACAACGTGTGCTTTCAGAATCATCTGAAAGCACACGTCGTGTTTGACCCTGCAGTTCTTTAGCTAATAGTGGGCAGCTGCGGGGCTGAATGTGGGCCTTTGAGATAGTATTCTTGTTAATTGCAGCGCTGGTGTGCACTGCAATTAACAAGAATACTATCTCAAAGGCCCACATTCAGCGACGCACTATTAGCAAAACGAATGCAGGGTCAAACACAACGTGTGCTTTCAGAATCACATGTCGTGTTTGACCCTGCATTTCTTTTGTTAAAAGTGCGTGGCTGAATGTGGGCCTTTGAGATAGTATTCTTGTTAATTGCAGTGCACACAGGCGCTGCAATTAACATGATTATTATCTCAAAGGCCCACATTCAGCAAGATGTCGACAAGAAGTGCTTCATTCTGGACACAAAACTTTAATTGTTAGGTCCAACGCTGAATCTTGAGTCCAAAACTGTAATTGTTAGGTCCAACGCTGAATCCTGCAGCCCCCACCTGGGTTAGGACAGAGAGCCGAAAGAGGGGGCTAACGGCAGAAACAAAGTTGTGTGAGGCCTGCAACAAGGCACTGGTGCGGAGGCCCCTGAGGAGAAGACTCCGAAGTGGAGGCTGCGTGAAGGAGGGCTGACCCAGTGGAGGGCGGTGTCTTTTTGCGGGGGTGCCCTGGGGGGCTGAAGAGCCCCTGGCGAGAACCGGCTGCGCTGTGGTCAAAACAGGCGATCAGTCATAACACAGGTGCCTGCCTGGATCACCCTGAGGGGTTCTGGTAATTGCCATCCGGGGGACGAGTTTGCTATGAGGCGGCATTGGAGGCAGCCGAAAACAGCCAGACTGCAGCATAAGAGGAGAGGGTGCCTGGAGGGGTTCTGCTGGTGCCACTGGTGAAGAAAGTGGGCTGTGGGGAGCAAGATTTGAGATATAGAAAGACAATACAATAATCACCAGTGCAGGAATGATGTTAAATACTGTTAAATGTTGTCTCTGCTTCAGGTATAGGAATGTTACTGCAAAAGGTCAAAGGGAGCACCCCTTGCATGTTAAAGTCTTTGTTCGCTCTCCGTGGGAGGGGGCACAGAGTCAGTGACTGGCGGCCCTGTCCTCTGGCTCCGCCGGCGTACAACTGGGGCACTGATCGCCCCACTAAAGAGCTAGCTGGATCATACACTCGTGATTAGATATAGATTAGGCTGAAGTCGGGAATGTTTTCAACTCCAAGGCAGGTTTTTTCTCTAAATACCATGAGCTTAAGTATGCATATTTATTAAAAGCATGCATCTTAAAAGCGCGCACACTTACCAACAAGCACCAACGCGCCTATTTTACCAGAGCTTTGCCCTCTTTCAAATCATAGAAACCAGAGTCCTCCTGGCCACAACAAATGACTCCCTCGGCAAACGTGCCACCCGGGCTGCATTCAGACTCAGCAGCTGCACAGTGCGTGCTCTGGGCTCCAGCGCCCGCCGCGGGTCCGTGGGGTTGGATCCCGGCGGTGGCAGGGATCATTCATGATTTTGTTTAAATTACAGTGCTGCGATGTAAGCACTGCCCTGGCATTGCCACGTCCTGCGTAATGCCGCTCGCAGCCATGAGGATTACTTCCTATTTTAACTAATACATTGTAGCCAGCAGCCCGCAAAGCCTACCAGGAGCAGCGCTCTCGCACAGGCGTGCTGCCACTTCAGTTTCAGTATAGCGGCGTTATGGCTTGACAGCCGAGGCAGGCGCTATGCCTATTGTGCGTGAATTTGCATTTCAGTGCGGACCACCACACTGAAATGCGTTAGTCTAACACCTGATGCGTGGTACTTGGCAGGGCTGTGAGTAACACTTTCTCGCCAGCAAAATCAAGCTGAAAAGAGGAGGGACACGTATATAGAAATTACATGCATAGCTGTCAAGGTTTCACATTGCTCTGTGTGACCTTTTCATGATTTCAGTGTAATTATTAGTGACATTTCAACAACTGTGAGTGACGCTTTCTTTCCAGCAAAAGATAGCTGGCAAGTTTAATTTTCCTTATGTGCCATTTTCATATTTTCCTTGTGTTTGTGTGACATTTCTGTTCTTATGTCTAATGCGTCTCAATATTTTGCTTCCCAACAACATTTTGATCCATAACCAATATAACAGTGAATTAATTAACATAGTCTTTAATCCCTATTAGCACTGCACCTTAAACTGTAGAACTTGTGATTTCGCATCTGATTTTAGTGTGTGTTGTCTTTGTATACTTTACAAAGCTTGTATTGCATTTCATGATGTTTCCTTTTTACAAATAAAATTGTTCTGAAATAAAAAAGGCATCTACATAACACTTCAAGCATACAGAATAGTGACCAATTCCTTTGCAATACAAGGTGTTGCAGGATTTTCTTTGAAAAAGACGTCTTCACATCTACCTTCAATAACCACTGTTCAACTACTAAAACTTGAACATGAGTGATCACTGGTACTAGGCAGCAATTAAAAGGTGTGAACCTTTTATCGCCCACAAATGTACAGATTCAAGAAGAATCAAAATTAAGCAAAACAAACTAATATGAACAGAGAACTACATTAAATCACAATAGACTCTTTCCTTTCTGAAATCCGCCACTCTTTCAACCTTTTCCATTTTAATGAAATCAAGCACAACAAATACACTTTCCTGATAGTGACTCGGGCCTGAATTGTGTCAAAGGTAATTTATTGTATTATTGCTTGAAAGGGTGTTCTAACTTTAACCAAACACTGTGTAAGGCACCTCATTGACAAGCTGGGTGATGCTGGGTCAGTCTCCTTGTAATTACTACACACTCCTTTGGCATTGCAAGCCAATGCGCGGGGCAGTATTGGAACACGGTTTTATGCAACTCTGTGTTTAAGCTCAGTAGTTTCAGGAGCCGGAAAATAAGAAAAGGCGCCGGGGTCATTGTGAGGCTAGACCCAGTGCTTGCACTTTGTGTATTTAAAGGCTTCTCCAAGCCGTCCACAGCCAGATTCATTTAGTGCCATATCCATGTGTATTGTATATATGTGATCTTGTATAGGCTCCCAACATTTTCCCACCCTATGAACAGTGCTCGAGTTGAGGATCTTTAGTAAAATCTTAAGGTACCATTGTTGGAGTCCTATGCTTTTCTAAACCCGAAGTGTACTTGCCTGTGTAACCAATTCATGTCATGGCATGTGTATCTAAATTGAACTCCTGCCTTTAGACCCTTCATGTGGTGCTACAGGTGTGGAAATGCACTGTCCTTTAACTTTTTTAAGCAAAAATTTGGAGTGATATTTGGCGCTGCACCCACACGCGCGGTCTGGTTCCCGGCGCACATAGCCTGGGCTGCAGTGCACAGAGACCTTACACTGCCGCACACAGAGGAAAACAATTAGAGGGAACATTGGTCAGAAGGTGTGTCACCCTGAAACCGGTCCCAGGATGCTTGTTTCCAGTGTAGGAAAGACCTGGCTTGGCAGTTCGGGCTGGACTGTTCCCATGAGGCACAGGGTCAAGACTGATTTGCGTATAGCTGGTCTGAACTCGGGTGGCGAAGTGAGCTAAAGAACGATGATGGATTCAACCCAGATCTGTGACTAGGATGAGTGTCTGAAAAGTTTCAGCCCTCCGTCCATCATCTCCTTGTGTTTGCTTTGTTCGCCCTAAGTTGGCAGGGTATGCCCAGACGTGGGTCTCTTGCTCACTTTGTCACTGGATTCAAGCTAGCCTGGCTGATGAGGGGTGTTACCCCGAAACCGGTCCCAGGATGCTTGTTTCCGGTCTAGGGAAGACCTGGCATGGCAGTTCGGGCTGGACTGTTCCCATGAGGCACAGGGTCAAGACTGATTTGCGTTTAGCTGGGTCTGAACTGGGGTGGCGAAGAGAGCTAAAGAACGATGATGGACTCAACCCAGATCTGTGACTGGGGGTGAGTGTCTGCTAAGTTCCAGCGCTCCGTCCATCATCTCCTTGTATTTGCTACACTTTCATGCTAGACACACTCCTAAGGTACTCCACCTGAAGTGGCCAGTCAAGAAAGGGTTTCACCATCTTGGATGTGGTGAAACTAGGAACTCTGGGTCAGGATTATGCTCACTGTCCACAGGAAGTGGTCATATAGGGGTTGTAGTCAACCCAAGGATTAGTATTTTATTGGCTACTACCTTACACTGCCCTAAACGCCCCTAAATTCAGTATTTATGGGTCCCCCTGACACCAGGAAACAGATTTGTCTACTGGGAACTGAAGGAAGGACAAAGAAGAACTGAGGTCGTGAGAACAGAGGTCCTGCACCAAAATTGGTGCCAAACCCTGCCTGGCTGCTAGCACCGCAACAATCACGAAGACTGACTCATCCAGAAGCTGAACAGCCTCCCCAAACCCTTGGAGGACTGTTCCCCCTTCAACAACCAAGCAGCATCTCCCTTGGCCATCCCCCTGCATCTGCAGGCAGCGACCGCATTGACCTGGTACTTTGTCTTGCTGGCCATCGGACCCACCGCTGAGGCAACTTGCTAGGAAGAGGCTGTCATGAGTCCAGGAGGTCAGTCCCGTCGCTTTCTCCAAGTCTCAAGATGCTTACCCCTCCATGAGCCTCTCCGCACCAACACCCTAGGTACAGGAGCCCTTGCAACTACCAAGGCTTGTTGCATGTCCAGTCCAGACAGCACCGACGCCAACACCGACCTGCCGTCGAGGGACCTGATGACCCACAAGTCCATTGTTGTTAGCGGTCCTCTTGCCCTGTTTACTCTCTCTCCAGGCCACCAAAGCCAAGTGAGAGCCTTTAACTACAGTGACGCGCTAAACAAAACACCTTTGCACCCGAGCACCCCAGCCTGGGCTCACAGCGGGATTTTGAGGAGGTTCTTCAGGAAGGAGGCCTAGTGGCTAATCAAATGATAAGTGCGGCAGCGGATGGTGTGACCCTGTCAGCACATGCCTATGTGCATGGCATATGTGCTAGGCACTCCTCTTGGCTCCGGCTCATGGCACCCTAACCGGAAGCGCAACAAAGCCTCCTGAATCTGCCCTTTAATGGTCACTCTCTCTTCGGGTCCTATACGAACGGCAAAATGGCACAAATGAAGGTGGAACTCGACACCCTGAAGGTGGACGCCTGGATAAGAAAAACGATTTCCGTCACAGATACTGGCCATACGATCTCAGGCCTTATCATCAGAGGGTTCATGCCCCTCAGTGGTCTCAGCGGCAGCAGCAACATTAACCCAGAGCGCAGTACCAGGATCGCCACTCTACACGTGGCCGGGGCGCGCCACACCAGTCCTCCACATCTACAAAGGCCCCAGCAAAACAATGAGCAGTCGCTTCCTCCGTCGCTGTTCTCAACTCCAGTGGGGGGAAGTATTGCCAATCACCTGCGAGAGTGGCGCAACATTACAAAAGATCAGTGGGTGATGAATACACTGCAAAATGGGTACTCTCTACCGTTTCGTCATCCACCCTCGGCGAATCCCCCAGCAAAATCTGTCTGTAACCAGTTACAACTGCTGCAACGAGAAGTGTCCATCCTACTGCAAAAGTCCGCAATAGAGGAAGTTCCTCCTTCTCAAAGAGGAAAGGGAGTGTACTCTCTGTATTTTCCGGTATGAAAGAAAGGTCCCAAACCAGAGTTCAGGCCAATCTTGGACCTATGCCTCCTGAACAAGTGCATCCGCAAAGAAATTTTTTGCATGCTAGGTCTCCATCAAATTTATCCTCACCTGCACCAGGGAGACTGGATGTGCTCAATAGACTTGCAGGATGCGTATTTCCACATTCCAATCAACCCAGCACATCGCAAGTTTCTGCGCTTCATGGTAGGGGCCAAGCATTACCAATTCAAAGTGTTACCCTTCGGGCCAGAGTCGGCCCCTCTAGCCTTCACCAAATGCATGGCTGTGGTAGCAGCTTTCTTATGTTGCCAAGGGTTGTTTGTCTACCCTTATCTGGATGACTTGCTGCTAAAGAGTGGTTCTCCGCAGCTCACTCTAGAGCATTATCAGACATGACTAACCTTGCTTCAAGGGCTGGGTCTCCAAGTCAGTGTGGCCAAATCGGTCTCACAGCCTATGCAAAGGATTTACTATCTCGGCGCAACACTGGACTCCAAGTTAGGAAAAGTGTATCCTTCAGAGGAGAGACTATCGTCTATCACTCTAAAGTGCAGCCATCTTCTCCTCACTCCTTTGCCTGCACTCAGACAAGTTGCCTCTCTCTTGGGGTCAATGGCATCGTGCGTCTCCCTAGTCCGCAATGCCAGATTGAGGATGCGTCCTTTGCAGCAGGACCTGCAAGACAAATGGGACCAATGTACAGCTCAGTGGGACGCCAAGATCAGTCTCTTGCAGTCAGCAACAGCTTCCATTCCATGGTGGACTAGGCAGAAGAATATCCTTGCGGGAGTCCTGTTTCGCCAAACACTGCCAACACAGACAGTGATCACAGATGCATCGCTCTAGGGGTGGGGGGCCCACATGGGTCCTCTTCAAACGCAGGGTCTGTGGTCAACCAAGGAGCAGGTATACCACATCAATATGCTGGAGCTAAGGGCGGTACATCTAGCCCTCAAGACATTCTACCCCTCCATTTACAACAGCTCCTTGATGATCTAGAACGGAACAACACGACTACGATGTACTGCCTGAACAAGGAGGGAGGTACCTGTTCTCGTCCCCTATCCCTGCCAGGTGTTGGAGGCTGGCTTAGTATATGGTGGACACTTATTTAAGTGAAGCACCCTGTACTAATCCAGACAACCCTTATGGTGATTTTAGTGGTCTTAGACAACCCTAGAAAGCTCTCTAAGTGGTAGCTGTGGAGAGCAGCCTTCAGGCTTAGTCCAGAAGGGGTGTTAAGCAGCTTGTTTTACCAGAACTAATCATGTAGTGTAGGTTAAACGAAGAAGAACCATACAGTGTAGTTATAAAAATAGAAATATTTATTATACACACTCACTAACACATTGGTATACCTCATACCCGGAGATATAAACACAATACACACAATATTTCAAAAGGAAACAGGTAAGTAAGCACAAATACTCAGTGGTCTCCAGGGGGAGACCAACTCATATACTGAGAAAGTGGAATGCGAACTGCGACCGAAGTTGAGACCTGACCCAGAAGACTTAGAAGAGCTGGGGACCCAAGGAACCACCCGAGGTAAGTACCCAGGAACCCCACGGAGGCTGTGTGCGGAGTGGAAACACAGCTGTGTACTCAATGCAAGTCAGTGGGGAAGTCGCAGTTGCAGTTTTGGAGAACAAGGACCCTTCCCAGAGGACCCTGAAGAAACCCAGTGGAAGATGGAAAGTTGGAGAGTCACCCCACCTGTGGATACCCCAGGAACCAGGATACCTACACCAGGGAAGCCGGATGCATAGGTGTGAAGAGACGTCAGAAACCTCCGTAGACCACAATGGATGACTTCAATGAAGATGCCTCTGGCTAAGAAGCTGAAAGAGTCCAGTGGAATCCAAGGGTGGATTCTTGTAGAGGAGTACCTGCAAGCTGAGGGGACAGAGTCTATGCCACTCGGGAGTGACCAGGAGGCACGGAACACCAATGACCACTGATGACGGAAGAAGCATGAGAGTTGACGGTGACCTTGCCGCTGCAGCTGTGAAGATCAGGCGATGCTGTGGAGTACCAGGAGCCGTTCACGAGCTGTTCCACGTTGGAAGTCGAGAACCAGGTGGTCGGTGTCTGGCGAGAGCACCAACAAGCCTTGGCAGCAGCAACAGACGTGGAAAACGAAGACGGTGCAGTGTCGGGACCAGCAAGGTCCAAGGGACTCACCAAGTGCAGGAGAGTGAGAACAGGCCCCGAGGAAGCAGGGGAGCCTACTGGAGCCAAAGAAGACCCTCAAGAGGACCCACAAGCCGAAGGCACAGGATTCGCAAGAGGACCTCGAGCAGCTTACCAAAGAGGCAGGCCCACGGTGCAGAGGATGAGGTGAGGACGAATATCTTGGTAGGAAGTGATGCTGGAGGCTGGAGCTTCTTGCAGCTCGAACATCTCTGGAGAATATACTCAACAATCCTTGGCAATGGCAAGTCTACGCTGTGCACAGGAGCTCTGTTCCAGCGGTACCGACGAGGAATACTGGCCTCACACTCGGTGAGAAGACAGGGCAGGCCTCGAGAGAGTTGCAGAACCACCACCTGTGTTGCTGAATGTTTCGGAGTCTGTGGGAGCTCAGGAGCAGCAGACCAACAGCTTCGTTGCGGTGCCTGGAGATGCAGGGGAGTGACTCCTTTACTCCAAGGGAGATTACTTTGGGTGTTCTTTGATGCCCACAGGCCTGGAGAAGAACCCGGATGAAGCACAGGCACAGACGACGCAGAAGACAGGCAGGATGACAAGACAAGGAGCAGCAGGAGTCTTCCTTGATGCAGTCTCGGTTCCAGGCAAGGTCCAACGAAGTCCAACGTTCCTAGACAGTTGAAGTGGAAGTGGATTTGGATCTGAATCTTGTCCCACGAAGAATCTGAAGAGCTACCCACAGGTAAGCCCTCAAGTAGCCAAAGGAAAGGGTTGGAACGATTCAGGGGTCCCTCCCAGAGGAGTGGCTGGACAGAGGGGAGGATACTCCCATGTACTTTGTCCAGTTTCGCGCTAGAGCGGGAGCCAACAGCTCCCTGAACTGGTTTCAACTGGAGTATGCAAGGAGGGCACCAAATGTGCCCTTCAAAGCAGTCTCTGTGGCGCTGGCAAGTGCCCCCACCCCAGCCCAATACACTAAGTCCTGTCTGGGAGGTGGTCACACCTCCCTGTGACAGGAAACCTATTATTCTGCCTTCCCCTGCTCGAGCCTGGCTCAGCAGCATGAGGGCAGAATCGTGTCTCTGGTTGGCAGCAGCACTAGCTTGCTGTTAGACCCTGAAAGGCTGGTAATGGGAATACAGGGGGGCTCCCTAGGGGAGACCCCAGTACATGCGATCCTATATCCAACACTGGAATCGGTGTTGGGGTAGGATTCCAACATGTTTGATACCAAACATGATCGGTTTCAGTGCAGCCAATATATAGTTAGACATCTCATAATTGACATGATGTCCACTATATGTATAAAATGGCTGACTGCATTTACAAAGCCTGGAGAATCGACTCCTGGGTTTCGAGGGGGTGTCCTGCTCATGCAGGGCACCCTCACACTTAGAACCAAGCACCCTGGTTTTTAGGATTTCAAGGCCTGCCTTAGGGGTGGCTTGTAGGTTTTAAGTGCAGTGACCTTAGATATAAGTAAACTTATATCTGTGGTGAGTGGTGCTAGCACCAGCTCACACAGGCTGCAATGGCAGGCCTGTAGTCACAGTTTGAGTGGTCTCTCATGAGTGACATAATACATACTGCAGCTCTTGGGAGACCCCTGGTATACATATGCCCAGGGTACCTTAGTACCATATACTAGGGACTTAGAAGGGTACACCAGTAGCCAATTAGGAAGGTACCAAAGTACTTACCATGGTCCAATTTAGTGAGAGGGCACAGTGACTGGGGTCCTGATTAGCAGGATTCCGTTCAGACTAGCCAGAAAACAGAATGACACCAGCTAAAAGTGGGGATAACTATGAAAGCAGGTCCTACTTTCCTTTACAGAGCTTTTCTGAGAGTGGGGCCAGCCGCGTATAGATCTCTTCGCTGACACCAACAAAAAATGGCGAGACCTCGCGTCAAGATATTATCGGCCGGGGACTAAGGGGAATACCCTTTTGATCAATTGGTCAGGGGCCTTTTTGTATGCTTTTCCACCGCTTCCTCTAATCTCCAAAGTCATAACCAAGCTGTACCACTGCAGAGCGAGTACAGTTGTGGTATTTGGACCTGCTATACCTCTCAGAGCGACCACACAGGAGGCTTCCGTGTAGGACGGATCTCCTATCCAAGCAGAGCTGGAGAATCCTTCACCCCAGCCTTTCCACTCTGAACTTGACAGCATGGCTCCTGAGTTCCTTCAATATGGCCATCTAGGACTTCCTCAGGAGTGCATGAACATTCTAAGGGAACCAAAAAGACCTTCCATGTGACGCTCGTATGCTTTTAAATGGAATGGATTCTGTATGTGGTGTGTGCAAAAGGGTTTCTATCCAAAACAGGGGCAAGATGAGGTAATATTGCCATATCTCCGACACTTGGCCAATTCAGGGTTACAGTTTGCTTCCATCAAAGTCACCTTGCAGCTATTACGGCCTATAGAAAGTCTCCCTCCCAACCATCTTTTTTTTTTACTTCTGGTGGTGAAGAATTTTTTGCAGGGTTTACAGAAGGTCTTCCCTCCAGTTTGTTCCCCTTCGTCACCCTGGGAGCTTAATCTGGTTCTATCTAAACTCATGGGTCCCCCTTTGGAACCTATTCACAAAGCGACCCTTCAACATCTCATGTGGAAAACGGTTTTCTTAGTGGCAATCCCCTCGGCTCGCAGAGTGTGCGAAATCCAAGCCCTCTGCTCTAAAGAGCCTTACACATTTCAAATGGGTGGTAAGCCCTTCCCCTTTGTGACTGGCAGTGCAAATATTTTTTAAGAGCAGGCAGAGGTCCCACTGACCACTGCCTACTCTTGAAAAATTCAACAAACGTTTCATTTTTCTTTTTTAAATGCACCCTTTTTTCCTTTCAAGGAAAACGGGCTGCATTTAAAAAAAGTAAATAATGCTTTATTTAAAAAGCAGTCCCAGACATGGTGGTCTGCTGACCCCAGCAGGCCACCATCCCTGGGAGTGCTAGCCATTCCCAATTGGGTCGCAAATTGAACCTGCCTCATGAATATTAATGAGGCAGGCAATTTACGACCCCATTAGGAATTGCAAACAGTGTCTGAGACATAGTTATAAATTCCAATTTGCGAGTCGCAAATTGCGAGTAGCAAAACGATGTAATTTGCGACTCTCCAATTGGAAGGGTCGTACATCTGGCCCTAAAACCCTTAGGAAATCTGATCATTTGTTTGTTAATTATGGTTCCATGAGAACAGGTTTCCCGGCATCCAAACAATCCATCTCCAGATGGATAGTTTCGTGTATCAAGCTGGCTTACCAGTTATCCAACAAACGCCTTGCGGCTACGCCCAAGGCACACTCCACAAGGGGGAAAAAAGCGACTGTGGCCCTGCTCCCGAATGTTCCCATCTCTGAGATCTGCAAAGCAGCCACTTGGAGGTCAGTACATACATTCACGAGACACTACTGTCTCGATTCGTATACAGAAGCAGACGCTCAAGTAGGCCAAGCCTCTTTGAGAAATGTATTTCAATGCTGAAAACAGCAGCTCGTGATTCTTGGTAATTTGTGTACTGAGGTAGGGGGTGGGCTTGCTATTCGATTCACTGCTTATGACTATTGATGAGGATTCCCTGGAAGAGTAGGATACTTTACTTACCTGTAATCCTAGTTCTCTTCCAGGGGTATCCTCTTCAAAGTCATAAGCAACCCGCCCATCTCCCCGGCCAAATGTTCGAGCCATACGTCATTTCTTTGTGCCCTGATCTTCGGATCTACGCAGAGAACAAATGATCTAGCTGTCACCCCTGAGGCATGATGGGAGGCAAGGGGTCATGACCGCCTCAAAGCATGGTGCTATTTTTTTCATTTTCTATTCTGTTATGTGTGTTCCAGTGCAGCCTATGATCTAACGATGCCTTACTATTACATTGCAGTTCAATAAGGAGAGTATGAATGTCTCTTTGCTTTTCTGTTTTTTTCTTCCTATAAGTGTATGTAAGAGGAGTAAAAACAGATATATGTTTCTCTTCCAGAGGATACTCATCAAAGTCATAAGCACTTAATAATCCCCGCCCACGTGCGGAATCCCGGAGCATATATAAAAATACATATATATGTGTATGTTTAGACAAACAAGTACAGAGTATTTCCAAAACATACATATATATATATATGTATACATACATAAATATGCAGCCTAATGTACTTCAAATAGGCTAATATGCCAAAATTACATAGGTTTTTTAGGAAGAGAAAATAATCTCTCATATAAACACTGCAACAGAGAACATACACTGTAATAGTGTTCCAACATAGCCCTTTATTTTCAGCAAAAAAAGCAAGTAATAGCAGGCAATTAGCTCATAGGCTGCATAGAAGAGAAAAAATCACACTATCAAAAAACTGGCACCCTGCCTTTAAGGATTTCAAGAACCTGGACACCGTGCCTTTAAGACCTCCAGGAGCCGCCTGCTCCCATCATGCACCTCAGGTGACAGTTAGGTCAGTTCTTTTTTCCGGCTCCTTCTGTGAGGATCCTGGAGCTTGAGCTCGTCAGTTTTTGGCTATTTCTAGTCAGAAATTGTTTTTTTCCTTCTACATTCGACATTTTTGACTGCTGGTAGCTGTTCTCAGTTAATTTCTGACTAACTAACAACTTTTTTCTGTCAGAAATGCCAGCTTTATTCAATAAATGTCCTTCCTGTGGGAAGAAGATGGCAAAGTCGGACCCACACTCTGTGTGCATCGTGTGTTTACCATCTTCACACAACCCAGAGAAATGCTATTACTGCCAGCAATTCTCCAAGAGAACTCTGCGTGACAGAGAAAAGATCAAACTTCATGCCTTGCTGGAGAGAGGAAAGGGTCATTCCAAAAGTGGCCTTGGGAGCACTCCTGCTTTCAAACAGCCCTCCTCTCATGAAGAACGCAGAAAACGGCGTCGATCTGCTTCCCCAGCATTTAAAAAGAAGCAGATTCCTGATTGTTCGCCGTCGGCGTCGGGATCGACGTTGAGAAAGCAGGCAAGGCACTCATCAACGTCGAGGGACAGATCGCCGTCGAGACGGCGAGAGCCTCCGTCGCCGAAAAGTACGTTGACGTCGATGCATGCTACTTCGGGCTCGAAGTATGCTGGTCCCGAGAGACCTAAGACTCCGTCGACGGCAAAGCACCCGTCGACGTCGAGGCACCTGTTGTCGTCTAGATCTCCGCCTCCTTTGAAAAGGTCGGCGTCGAGAGGTTCAGCGGCGAAGGCTCTGCCGCGAGCCTATAGACTGACAGCGTCGAAGACTCCATCGCCGTCTAAGAAGTCGGCATCGAAGAAAGACCATAGACAGTCGACATCGAAGACGCATTCTCAGTTCCGAGGACGGTCGGCGTCGAAGGGGCCGACGTCGAGGACATCTTCACTGAGGCGAGAGTCCTCAAGCATCTCGCCGCAGGGGCAGTCAACGTCGAAGGTGGCACAATCGGTGTCGTTGGCGAGACATTGTTCGATGTCGAGAGACAAAAACCCTGCGGTCGCTTCAGAAGTGCCAGAAAGACCTAGATCGAAGTCGAGGACCAGACAGTTGAGGGAAGTTTCATCATCCCCTGGCATTAATATCATTCAGGTTACACCGGAGGGATCGCTGGTTCCAGGTGAGAAGCCTCCTCCAGTCAATCTTTCTCCAAGGTGGCTAGAAAGCATACGACACTGGAAGGTTCCCAGGGCTGAAACCGGACGCAAAAGTCCTGGCTCGGATTTCTCCAGGACATACTCTCCCTCCAGAATCTCTGGTGGACCGTCTCCTACTACATCCCCGAGAGTTTCTCCAAGTAGGACCCCGAGAAAGGCTAGGTCTCCATCTGCCCGACGTTCACGGGAGCGATCACGATCTCGTCAGGCTCCTACAACAAAAAGGAGGAGACGAAGGTCACCGTCTTGGTCCACGTCCTCAAGGTCTTCCATAAGGGACTACTCTCCAACTCTGTCTGCAACGCCACCATCCAGAGTTTCCCCAATCGATGACATAGGGACTTTTAATGAGGTTCTATGCAGAGGTGCCACCAAACTGAACATTAGTATGTCGGCTCCAACAGTTTCTACATCTGTCATTTTTGAAACCTTGCATCATAGATCCTCGGCTAGGCCTTTGTTAACCTTAGTCCCAGGTCTATTGGAGCCAGCAATGCAGACTTTTCTAACTCCTGCAACAGTGGGTTCAGTACCCTCCCGTATTTCCAAGAAATACAAAGCACCAGATTAGGATCCACTTTTCCTACGTTCGGATCCCCCTCCGGACTCTCTCATAGTGGCGGCGGCCAGGAAGGCACATTCTGCGGCAACCTCTTCTTCAGTTCCCCCGGAGAAGGACAGTAAGAACATGGATTCTCTGGGGAAGAGAATGTGCAGCACTTCGGCTTCGGTGATGAAGGTGGCCAGTGCTTCCGCTCTCTTGGGGTCGTCTGACAGATCGCTCTGGGACTTCTTGTCACGGTTCACCGAAAAGCTGCCAAAGGAAGATCAGCAAGACTTCCAGGAAATCCTGCAGGAAGGTGGCTTGGTGGCAAACCAGGTTATTAGTGCAGCGGTAGACTCATCGGATCTGGCTGCACACAGCTATCCCCACGGCATCTGTTCTAGACGCTCAGCCTGGCTGCGTCTCACGGGCCTTAATCCGGACGCACAGCGGAGGATTGTGAACCTCCCTTTTAATGGCTCATCGCTGTTCGGATCCCACCGGACAATGAGATGTCCAAGATGAAGACGGAATTGGACACTGTTAAGGCCGTTGGGTTGGAGAAGCGGAAGGAATTCCGAAGAAGGTTCCGTCCCTACGACCGGCGGCCTTTCCAGCAGAGGGTTCAAACCCCTCAGTGGTCCACCGAACATCAATATCAGCCCAGGTCACACTACCACCAGAGAAGACCGGGTAGAGGAAGGGGATCTACAAGACAGCCGGCGTCTACATCGAAGCCACCAACAAAACAGTGAACGATGGCTTCCTCCATGCCCGTTAGCCACTCCGGTGGGAGGAAGTATCACGTTTCATCTGGCAGAGTGGAAGACAATAACAAACGACAAGTGGGTTCTGAATATTGTGCACAATGGCTATTTGCTCAGGTTCAAATCCCCACCTCCACCAGTTCCTCCACGAGGGAAATTCCTTCAAAAATACTGCTTGTTGCAAGAGGAGGTCAACAGTCTTCTGCTAAAGAATGCCATAGAAACTGTTCCGGTTCAACAACAAGGACAAGGTATATATTTTCGTTACTTTCTGGTACAGAAAAGAGGTCCCACCAAAGAATACAGACCAATACTTGACCTGAGGTTATTGAACAAATTCATCCGCAAAGAGAAATTTCGGATGTTAGCTTTGCACCAAATCTTCCCTCATCTACATCAAGGGGACTGGATGTGTGCTATAGACCTGCAGGACGCCTACTTCCATATTCCGGTGTCCAAGAAACATCGAAAGTTTCTGCGATTTCAAGTGGCTCACCAGCATTTCCAATTCAAGGTTCTCCCGTTTGGGCTCAAATCAGCCCCCCGAACTTTTTCAAAATGCATGGCAGTGGTGGCAGCTTTTCTTCGCAAACGAAGGATTTTCATTTACCCTTATCTGGACGACTGGCTCCTGAAGAGCTCGTCACCCTCTCTGCTTCAGAGTCATCTCTCATACTGCCTCCAGCAACTGAGCAAATTGGGCTTATAGGTCAATTACAAAAAGTCGATCTTCTATTCGACCCAGAAGATCCACTACCTGGGTGCTTCCTTGGATACCGTAAAGGCAAGTGTGTGTTCTCATCGAGGAGAGGTTATCCTCAATCAGAGAGAAATGTTGCAATCTTCTCATCTCTCGGCATCCCACAGCCAGGCAGGTGTCATCGCTACTGGGTTCAATGGCTTCATGCATCTTCATCGTACCGAACGCCAGACTGAACATGCGTCCTCTGCAGCAATCTCTGGAGGACCAGTGGATGCAGACATCGGGCCTCTGGGAAGACCGTGTGTCTCTCCCCCAATCGGCCAAGGATTCCATCAGATGGTGGATGAAGCGATCCCACCTACTGAAAGGAGTTCCATTTCACCAGGACCATCCTACTCAGGCAATCGTCACGGATGCTTCCCTTCAGGGCTGGGGGGGCTCATATGGGTCATCTCCAAGTGCAAGGTCTTTGGTCAGAGACAGAACAAGGATATCACATCAACCTTCTGGAGCTGAGAGCCATTCATCTAGCTCTCAAATCACTGTTCCCGTCTCTCCAGTTCAGCTCCCTGTTGGTTCAAACAGACAACACCACAACAATGTATTATTTGAACAAATAGGGGGGTACCAGGTCGAGACCTCTCTCTCTGGAATCGCAGACCATCTGGAAGTGGCTTCTCGCAAGAAATCTAAACATTGTGGCCATTCACCTTCCAGGAACGCTAAACATCCAAGCAGATGCCCTAAGCCGGGACTTCGTCAAAGCTCACGACTGGGTGCTCAACAACGAGGTCACGCAGGACATCTTCCAGCAATGGGGAGTGCCAGACATCGATCTGTTTGCAGACGTGGCAAACGCCAAATGCCCCGTCTTTGCATCCAGGTTTCACCAACCAGGTTCACGGGGCAATGCCCTTTTGATAAAATGGTCTCAGATATTACTATACGCCTTTCCACCAATTCCGTTGATTCCTGCAGTGATCAACAAATTCTACAGCACCAACACCAGAATGATTCTGATAGCTCCGGAGTGGCCTCGTCAGTGGTGGTACCCAGACCTTCTTCAGCTATCAGAGGTTCCACACAGGAGGTTACCATGCCGCCCAGACTTGTTGTCCAAGAACGAGGGGAAGGTGTTTCATCCCAATCTCTCATCCCTAAGATTGACGGCATGGCTCCTGAAGTCCTTCAGTACGGACATTTAGACTTACCTTCGGAATATATGAACATTCTCAAGGAAGCCAAGAGACCTTCCACCAGGAAATCGTACGCTTTCAAGTGGAAGCGATTTTACTTATGGTGCATGGACAAGGGTCATGATCCTGTTCGGGGGCAAGAGCAGGTTATCTTGCTGTATTTGTTACATTTGGCCAAATCTGGCCTGCAGTTTTCCTCTATAAAAGTTCATCTAGCAACTATCACTGCTTACAGAAAGTCTCCGACACAGGTTTCCTTTTTCCAAATCCCTGTAGTTAAAGATTTTCTTGAGGGGATAAAAAAGGTTTACCCACCGATTAGGTCTCCATCTCCATCTTGGGAGCTTAACATAGTTCTGGCTAAATTGATGAGTGCTCCTTTTGAGCCTATTCACAGGGCTTCTCTGCAGCACTTGTCATGGAAAGCTGCCTTTTTAGTCGACATCACCTCTGCCCGCAGGGTTAGCGAGATCCAGGCCTTGTGTTGTAAAGAGCCTTATACTGTGTTTCATGCAAACAGAGTGGTGTTAAGAACCCATCCAAGTTTTCTGCCTAAGGTGGTTTTGGATTTCCATATCAATCAGGTCATCACTGTACCCACATTCTTTCCCAATCCCTCAACTCCTCCTGAGAGGTCCCTTCATTCTCTAGACCTCAAGAGGGTTCTGAAGTTCTACCTAGACAAAACAAAGGGCTTGAGAAAATCAGACCGACTGTTTATAAACTATGGTTCCATAAATACTGGTCCTGCGGCTTCCAAAAGATCTATCTCTAGGTGGATTGTGTCTTGTATATCTTTCTGTTACCAATTGGCCAACAAACCCCTCCCGGGCAGACCTAAGGCCCATTCTACCAGGGGAAAAGCCTCTACCACGGCTCTCCTCAGGAACGTACCTATTGCAGAAATTTGTAAAGCAGCCACGTGGCGATCAGTACACTCTTGCACTCGCCATTACTGTTTAGACTCTAACACACAGGCGGATGCTCAGTTTGGGCAAGCCGCTTTAAGAAATCTGTTTGGATAATTCATCCTTAAAATATTATATTTGATGTACTTATACTGCTACTCATCCGCAGGAAAGTGGGTATGGGCTTGCTATTCTATTCAGTGTTTATGACTATTGATGAGTATACACTGGAAGAGAAGGATAAGTTACTTACCTATAATCCTAGTTCTCTTCCAGGGGTATACTCATCAAAGTCATAAGCAACACTCCCGCCTCCCCGGACGAGTATTGACAGTATAGTATTGTTTCTGCATCTTCTGCCATGATTCCTTTATGTTTGTTCACCGTAAAAAAGAACTGACCTAACTGTCACCTGTGGTGCATGATGGGATCAGGGGGCTCCTGGAGGTCTTAGAGGCACGGTGTCCAGGTTCTTGGAATACTTAAAGGCAGGGTGCCAGTTTTTTGATACTGTGATTTTTTCTCTTCTATGCAGCCTATGAGCTAATTGCCTGCTATTACTTGCCTTTTTGCTGAAAATAAAGGGCTATGTTGGAACACTATTACAGTGTATGTTCTCTGTTACAGTGTTTATATGAGAGATTATTTTCTCTTCCTAAAAAACCCATGTCATTTTGGCATATTAACCTATTTGAAGTACATTAGGCTGCATATTTATGTATGTATACATGTATATATGTATGTTTTGGAAGTACTCTGTACTTGTTTGTCTAAACATACACATATATATGCTCCGGGATCCCGCACGTGGGCGGGGATTATTCAGTGCTTATGACTTTGATGAGTATACCCCTGGAAGAGAACTAGGATCACAGGTAAGTAACTTATCCTTATGGGCGGGAATATTCACTGCTTATGACTTTGATGAGGATACCCCTGGAAGAGAACTAGGATTACAGGTTAGTAACTTATCCTTCTGCGATTACATTTTTATGTAAATTTAGGGGTGGGGGCTGCCCTGAATGGGCATTGTAAAGCCCCACCTCTCCCGGAAATAAGCACAGTCTTTCTACCCCCCCCCAACCCCCCCCCGGTGGGCAGATGGTGGAAATAGCCCCTGATCTCCCCCCCGGGGGGGGGGGGGCAGAAAGTCTACTAGCCACCAGGGTTTTTTTTAATTCATAGGGATGGGAGCTGCCCCCACCCCTCAAACACAAAAGGGACAGTCTTTCTGCCCCCCCGGGAGGCAGATGGGGGTTATTACAACCGATCTTCCTGCCCGGGGGGGGGGTAGAAAGCCCACTAGACACCAGGGATATTTTTTTTATATAAAAGAAAGTTTAGGGCTGCCCATAATGGGCAATACTATGCCCCACCCAAAAAAAATTAAAGAGGGGTGTGGGCTGCCCACAATGGGCATGGCCAGGCTCTCACCCCACATAAATGGGGACCAAAGTCTTTCTGCCTCCCCAGTAGTCCCTGATCTGCTCCCCTGAGGGGCAGAAAGCCTACTAGGCACCAGGGATTATTTTTTTTCTTTTTGTAGGGGTGGGGGCTGCCCAGAATGGCCTTGCCAATGCCCCCAACCCTCCGAAAATATGGGCACAGTCTTTCTGCACCTCCGGGGGCATATGGGGTCAATAGCCCCCAATTTGCTCCCTCCCCGGGGTGGCAGAAAGCCCAATAGGCACCAGGGACTATTTTTGTCTTTGTGCAGGGGCGGGGGCTGCCCTGAAGGGGCATGACGATGCCTCCCCCTATAAAAATGGCACAGTTTTGGTGGTTATTACACCCGATCACCCCCACCTCCCCCCGCCCGGGTGGGGGCAGAAAGCCCACTAGGCAGCAGGGATATGCTTATGGGCATATCTGAAAGAGACACGTTAGTGATAGATTCCTTACCTTAGAATATCCCCAGGCGTCAGGCTGGATCCGGAAAGTTTTGCGTAGCAGTACCCTTGCGCGTCGGTAGGCGGCGTCGTGCGGCTCCGCGTCCGTCGTCGGCGTCGTGATCGCCGGGATGACGTCGCGGGCAGTACTTAGGCGCCGCCCCTGCGCGCTGACGTCAGTTCTTCTTTTCCGCGCCAGTAAGCGCAGATCCGGGAAGAGCAGTGCCCTGGTCAATTTTTGGCCATACTTTTTGGTGATTTTTTCACTGTTTTTCCAACTTTAAGGTGTCGTAGGGATGCCCGGCTTCAAGCGATGCGGCGCCTGTGCGCGGATGATGTCCGTCACCGACCCGCATTGGGAGTGTCTCTTCTGCCTCGGCCGAGGCCACGACACCGAGTCTTGTCCCGAATGCCAGGCCCTCAACCCGAAAGCTTTGCGAGAGCGGTCTCGAAAGCTCCTCGAGGCCCGGCATTCGGCTCCGCGGAAGCCCCGGTCGCGTAAGAGGTCCAGGGGTCGCTCGCGGAGTGCACACCGGTCGTCGGCGTCGAAGTCTTCTTCGTCCGGTAAGTCTAGGCACAAGAAGTCCAAGAAGCATCGTCGCTCTCGGACTTCGCCTCGCCGGTCTCGCGACTCGGCTGAGGCCCCTCCCGGCACCGTCCCCGCCCCGCGGCCCCGGACTTGCCTGTGGAGTCGCCCCGTCATACCCGCCCTTCCCGGGTTCGGGGGCGGATCCGGCCAAGGTACAGGAGTTCCTGTCGGCCATGGCCCGCCTCTTCGGGCCTTCAGGCCCCTCCGGTGCGCCTTCGGGCCCCGCGGGCCCTGATGGGGTTGCTCCGGCGTCGCCGGCGGCTCCGGCCCGGCGTCGCCCGAGCCTCCAGCCTCGATCCCGGCTCCGGCTTCGGCCCCGGCCTCGATCCCGGCTCCACAACCCCCATCGACGCCGGTCGACCTCACGACACCTCCGCCGGCGCCGATGTCTCCGGTGCCGTTCTCGACGCCGCCCTGGGCTCCGGGCGGCGTCGTCCCCGGTTCCTTCCGGCTCCGGACATGGACCCGGAGCGACGTCGCTCGACGCCGGCTCCGGCGCCGATGGGACCTTGGGTCCCAAATGTCCCTCCTCCTCCTTATTTTGAACCAGAGGAGGACCAGGAGGACTGGGAGGGGTCTGATGACCCTCTGACACGCAACTGTCAGTATGATGAGGACTGGACAGAGAGTCTAGGGAGGCCAGTGGTCTGGATACTTCTCCTGACACTGGCATGCTGTCTCCTCCCGTGGCTACGGAGGAGGGGGCCAATTTTGGTACGGTGTTGCGTAGGGCTGCTGGGGCCTTACGTCTCCAGCTCCCTACTTTGACGGTCAAGCCTAACATCTTGACAGAGGTGCTTCAGCCGGCAGCCTCCTCTGCGGAGACTGTGCTGCCGTTTAACGACGCCCTCACTGACGTTCTTTTGGGCGCCTGGTCCAAGCCCAACACAGGGGCTCCTGTGGATCGGAACGTGTCACGACGCCATCGCCCCGCTCCGGGCGACCCCCTGTTTCTTTCTGTCCACCCCACTCCTGAGAGCTTGGTTGTCCAAGCCTCCGCTTCCCAAACCGCCTTCCCTACCGCTCCTCCGGATAGGGAATCCAAACGCCTGGATCAGTTTGGGAAGAAAGGTTTTTCTTCCTCCAGTGCTGGCTTGCGGTCCGTTAACACCGCTTGTCTTTTGGGCCGATATACCCACTCCCTGTGGGATTCGGTGGCGGATGTTTTGCCCCAGTGCCCTGAGGAGGTCCAGGCACTGCTTTCCCGCGCCATTGCGGAAGGAAGGGATGCGGCCAAATACACTATCCGTTGTGGCCTTGACACCGCCGACTCGCTGGGCAGGTCGATTGCAACGACGGTGGCGCTCCGGCGCCACGCCTGGCTGAGAACCACTGGTTTTTCAGGGGATGTCCAGAATACTCTCATGGACATGCCCTTTGATGGAGTCGGTCTTTTGGGTCCAAAGCAGACCATGCGTTGGAGCGCTTTAAGGACTCACGGGCTACTGCAAAGTCCCTGGGCCTTTCTGCTACACGCCCTCCGCTGCCTTCTGCTTTTCGCCCCTATCGTGGCCACGGTAGGGCGCCCCTTCACGTCAGCAGCCCAGCCACCGGCCCGCGCAGCAGGCGTCTTCGCGTGGCCGAGGACGTGGATTCCGCCGTGGCGGATCGGGCAACCAGCGTGCGGGTCAGGCCACCACCTCCAACCCGTCCGCGGCCTCCAAGCCCTCCTAGTCCCTCCTTTCAGGTGCACGGCACGCCAGTAGGGGGCAGGGTCCGCCATCACCTTCCCCACTGGCGCACCATCACCTCGGACAGGTGGGTCTTGGACATTGTCCGAAGGGGCTACTCCCTCCCCTTCGAGACCACCCCCCCAGCCATGCCACCTCAATTCCACCGCATGTCGGGGGATCACTTGGTGCTTCTACGGAAGGAAGTCACGGCCCTCTTGACCAAGAGGGCCATCGAGCATGTTCCGACCCCAGAAGTAGGGCGTGGTTGCTACTCCCACTACTTTCTGGTGCCCAAAAGGACAAGGAGGACATGCGTCCTATCTTGGACCTCCGGAACGTCAATCGCTTCCTCCGGAAGGAGAAGTTCAAGATGCTCACCCTAGCTCAGGTCTTGACTGCCCTCGACCCTGGAGACTGGTTGGTAGCGTTGGACTTGCAGGACGCGTATTTCCACATCCCCGTCCTGCCGGCCCACCGGCGTTACCTTCGGTTCACGGTAGGCCCCGAGCATTTTCAGTTCACCGTGCTCCCCTTTGGCCTTACCAGTGCCCCTCGGGTGTTCACGAAAGTGATGGCGGTGGTCGCAGCTCATCTGCGCCGGGCAGGGGTTTCAGTCTTCCCCTACCTCGACGACTGGCTGCTGAAGGCGGGCTCGTCCCAGGCAGTCGTCTCCCACCTCCAGACTACGGCCGAACTCCTGCACTCGCTGGGGTTCTCCATCAATGTGCCGAAGTCGCATCTAATTCCTTCTCCACAGCTCCTTTCATCGGGGCAGTTCTGGACACGACGCAGTTTCGGGCCTATCCTCCCGAACGGCGAGTCCGGGATATTCAGGCTATGATTCCGATCTTTCGGCCTTTATCCTGGGTTTCGGTACGGATGACCCTGAGGCTGCTGGGCCTCATGGCCTCCTGCATCCTGCTGGTCAATCATGCCAGATGGCATATGCGGGCTCTGCAGTGGGACCTGAAGTTCCAGTGGGCGCAGCACCAGGGCAACCTGTCCGATCACGTCCAGATCTCGGAGGGGACTGCAAAACAGTTGCAGTGGTGGCTCTCGAACCGGCAATGGGTCATGGGCAGATCCCTCTCCCTTCCCCAGCCAGAGCATACAGTTGTGACGGACGCGTCCCTTCTGGGATGGGGCGGTCACATGGGAGAGGCGGAGATCAGAGGCCTCTGGTCTCCGGCGGAGTCCCGGCTCCATATCAACATTCTGGAGCTCCGGGCGATCCGACTTGCACTCAAGGCATTCCTTCCCTCTGTCAAAGGGAAGGTAGTGCAGGTGTTCACAGACAACACCACCGCCATGTGGTACTGCAACAAACAAGGCGGGGTGGGGTCGTGGACCCTTTGTCAGGAGGCTCTGCGCCTCTGGACATGGCTGGAACATCAGGGCATGTTCCTGGTGGTTCAACACCTGGCAGGTTCCCTGAACGCCAGGGCGGACGAACTCAGCCGCAGGTGCATGATGGATCACGAATGGCGTCTTCACTCGGAAGTGGCGCAAGGACTCTTTCTACAGTGGGGAGAGCCTTGGTTAGATCTATTCGCCACCGAAGAGAACGCGCAATGTCATCAGTTCTGCGCGTTGGAATTTCCAAGGCGGCACTCGCTCGGCGACGCTTTTCGTCACGAGTGGAGTTGCGGTCTATTGTACGCCTTTCCGCCTATACCACTTCTACCCAGAGTGTTGAAGAAGATTCGGCACGACCGTGCCCAAGTCATTCTTGTGGCTCCGGACTGGGCTCGAAGAGTTTGGTATCCCGAGCTACTCAATATGAGCATAGATCCCCCGATCCGTCTGCCTCTTCGGGAGGATCTTCTGTCGCAGCAGCAGGGGACGGTCCTCCACCCGAACCTGTCCAGTCTACACCTGCTTGCGTGGAGATTGAGCGGCGGCAGTTGATTCCTTTCGACTTGCCTCCCGAAGTTTGTGATGTGATTCTGGCAGCCAGGCGTCCCTCCACTAAGGTGGTATACGCCTGCAGGTGGAACAAATTTGTGGCATGGTGCACAGCAAAGGCTGTGAATCCCCTTTCTGCCCCTCTTTCTGAGGTCCTTCTGTTCCTTCTCTCTTTGGCCCAACAGGGTTCTGCCCTGGGTACCATCAAGGGTTATCTTTGTGCTATCTCGGCCTTCCTCAGGCTCCCTGATCAGCCCTCCCTTTTCAAGTCCCCTGTTGTTAACAGGTTCTTAAAAGGCATTACTCACCTCTTCCCTCCTGTTCCGTTTGTGATGCCTCAGTGGGACTTGAACTTGGTTCTTACCTTTTAATGTGCGCTCCCTTTGAGCCTCTACATAACTGTTCTCTTCGTCTTCTGACTCTGAAGACAGCCTTTCTGGTGGCCATCACCTCCGCTCGGCGGGTGAGTGAGCTCCAGGCTCTATCTTGCAAACCTCCCTTTCTGTCTGTTCATCCAGACAAGGTTGTTCTTCGGACGCGTCCGTCCTTCTTGCCAAAGGTGGTTACTGCTTTCCACATTGGGCAGACCATCACTTTGCCCACCTTCTTTCCGCCTCCGCATCCTTCCAGAGAGGAAGAGAGGCTCCACCGTCTGGACCCAAAACGTGCGCTCTCTTTCTATATTGACCGCACAAAACACTTCCGGGTGGATGACCAGCTCTTTGTTGGCTACGTGGGCGCCAAAAAGGTCGGGCGGTGCACAAGAGGACCATCTCCCGCTGGGTTACCTTGTGCATCAAGACCTGCTATTCTTTGGCTAAAAAGGAACCTCCTGTTGGGCTGCGTGCCCATTCCACCAGGGCAACGGCTGCTACCACGGCCTTGGGCCGCGGTGTTCCGCTGCCGGTTATCTGTCAGGCGGCTACGTGGGCCTCGCTGCACACGTTTACTAAGCATTACTGCCTTGACAGTCAGGTCCGGAGGGACGGCTTCTTTGGCCGTTCTGTCCTCCAGGACTTCCTTGTCTGATCTTTGTTCGCAGACCCACCACCGGGGTTGGTATTGCTGGGGTATCTATTCTAAGGTAAGGAATCTATCACTAACGTGTCTCTTTCAGATGCACAAGTTACTAACTTGTGTAACGATATATCTGTAAGAGACAGTAGTTAGTGATAGATTCCTTACCGCCCCACCCATCCTCCCGTTCTGCGAACTGATTTCTAGGGTTAAGGACATCCCTTTCAGGGCCCTAGTATTTTTCAGACACCTGTGTCAGCTTCTTGCATGGCTCTGCGTTCCTGGCGCGGAAAGTCGTGTACAGAACTGGACGTCCAGCGCGCAGGGGCGGCGCCTAAGTACTGCCCGCGACGTTATCCCGGCGATCACGACGCCGACGACGGACGCGGAGCCGCACGACGCCGCCTACCGACGCGCAAGGGTACTGCTACGCAAAACTTTCCGGATCCAGCCTGACGCCTGGGGATATTCTAAGGTAAGGAATCTATCACTAACTACTGTCTCTTACAGATATATCGTTACACAAGTTAGTAACTTGTGCGTTAGGGAGCGGCGCCATAGTCAAGGGTCGCTCCCTTTTTTTTAGCCCTGATAAAAATGATGCTTCATTTGTGTGGGTGCCAAAAGCAGAGTCAGACTTAAAACATATTTTAAAAAACTGCCCTTATGGACATGTTTGGTGCCCCTTCAATCTCTTCATGATTTTGGCTCATCCCTGTTGCAGGCACTTGGCTCACCCACACAAGTGAGGTGTCAGTTTTATCAGGAGACCAAGGGAAATGCTGGGTGGTAGGAAATTTGTGCCGGCACGCTCATCCCACACAGAAATGTGAGAAAAATGAGATTTTTTTAGCAAAATGTTAGGTTTGCAGGGGATTCTAGGTAAGAAGGTGTTGGGGGATCCATGCAAGTCACAACTCTGTGGACACCCCCGGGTGTCTAGTTTTCAGAAATATCTGGGTTTAGTAGGTTTCTCTAGATGGCCGCCGAGCCAGGGACCAAAAACGCAGGTGCCTCCCTTGCAAAACCAGGTAGTTTTGTAATAGATAATTTTGATGTCTCCAAAATACGTTTTGGGCCCTTTGCTGCTGTCTCAGGCACTTGGCCCACCCACACAAGTGAGGTACCATTTTTATCGGGAGACCTGGGGGAACGCTGTGTGGTTGGAAATTTGTGTCGGCCCAGTGATCCCACAACTTTTACACAGAAATGTGATTTTATTTTTAGAAACATTTGAGGTTTGCAGGCGATTCTGGGTAAGAAAACTTTGGGGGATCCATGTAAACCAGACCTTCCTAGACACTCCCAGGTGTGTAGTTTTCAGAAATGTCTGGGTTTGGTAGGTTTCCCTAAATGGCCGCCGAGCCAGGGACCAAACACACAGGTGACCCCCCTCGCAAAACCAGGTCGTTTTGTGATTGATAAATTTGATGCCTCCACAATACGTTTTGGGCCCTTCCCTGTCACGGACACTTGGCCTACCCACACTAGTGAGGTAGCATTTTTATTGAGAGACATGGGGGAATGCTGAGTGTAAGGAAACTTTGTGCTGGCACAGTGATCCCACAACTTTCCCACACAGAAATTTAAGGAAAATGTGATTCTTTTAGCTGAATTGGAGGTTTACATGGGATTCTGGGTAGGAAAATGTTGGGGATCCATGCAAGCCACACCTCCTTGCACTCCCCCAGGTGTCTAGTTTTCAGAAATGTCTGGGTTTGGTAGGTTTCCCTACATAGCCGCTGAGCCCGGGACCAAGAACACAGGTTACCCCCTTGCAAAACCATGTTGTTTTGTGATAGCTAATTTTGATGTATTCTAAATACATTTTGAGCCATTTCCTGTCGCAGCAATAGGCCTACAAGTGAGGTACCATTTGTATTGGGAGATTTGGGGGAATGCTGGGTGGGTGTAAGTTTGTGGCTCCCCACAGATTCCAGAACTTTCCATCACAGAAATGTGAGGAAAATGTGTTGTTTTTGACAACGTTTGAGGTTTGCAGGGTATTCTGGTTACCAGAACCTGGTGAGAGCCTCACAAATCACCCCATTCTGGATTCCCCATGGTGTATAGTTTTCAAAAATGTACAGGTTTGCTAGGTTTGCGTAGGTGCTGGCTGAGCTAGGGTCCAAAATCCACAGCTAGGCACATTGCAAAAAAGGGTCAGTATTCACTGGAAAAATGTGACGTGTCAACATTGCGTTTAGGACGGTTTCCTGTTGTGGGCACTAGGCCTACCCACACAAGTGAGGTACCATTTTTATCGGGAGACTTGGGGGAATGCTGGCTGGGTGGAAGTTTGTGGCTTTCCTAGGTGCAGGCTGAGCTAGGGCCCAAAATCCACAGTTGGGCACATTGCGAAAAAAGGAGCAGTTTTCAGTGTAAAAACGTGATGTGTCCGCATTGCGTTTTGGGCAGTTTCCTGTCGCGGGCCCTAGACCTATCCACACAAGTGAGGTACCATTTTGTATTGGGAGACTTAGGGGAATGCTGGGTGGGTGAAAGTTTGTGACTCCCCACAGACTCCAGAACTTTCCATCACTGAAATGTGAGGAAAATGTGTTATTTTTTACAAAGTTTGAGATTTGCAAGGGATTCTGGGTAACAGAACCTGGTGAGAGCCACACAAGTCAGCCAATCCTGGATTCCGCTAGTTGTCTTTTAAAAAAAATAAAGGTACAGGTTTGCTAGGTTTTCCTAGGTGCCGACTGAGCTAGGATCCAAAATCCACAGCTGGGCACATTTTAAAAAAAGGGTCAGTTTTCACTGGAAAAATTTAATGTGTCTACATTGCTTTTTGGGCTGTTTCATGTCGCTGGCACAAGACCTACCCACACAAGTGAGGTACCATTTCTATTGGGAGACTTAAGGAAACACAGAATAGTAGAACAAGTGTTATTACCAATTGACTTTCTATGCATTTCTGCCTTCCAAATGTAAGACAGTGTGTAAAAAAGAAGTCATTTTGAAAAATGCCCTCTAATTCACATGCTAGTATGGGTATCCACAAATTTGGAGATGTGCAAATAACCACTGCTTATAAACTCCTTATGTTGTTCCTATTTTGGAAATATATAGGTTTCCTTGATACCTATTTTTCACACTTTGTATTTTACCAAATGAATTGCTGTATACCCGGTACACAATGAAAAATCATTGCAAGGCGCAGCTCAGTTATTGGCTCTGGGTACCTCAGGTTCTGGGTGAATCTACCAGTCCTATATATCCCCGCAACCAAAAGGGTCCAGCGGATGTAACGTTATATTGCTTTCAAAAATCTGCCTTGCTTAGAAGAAGTTACAGGTGAAAATGTAGACACAAATGGCTGTTTTTCTCAACTGAATTTCAATATTTATTTTTATTTCAGCGGTTACTTTCTATAGGGAAACTTTGAAGGCTGTACCCAAATTACCTCTTGCTGAATTTAGAATTTTGTCTACATTTCAGATATGTATATCTGTCCACGATCCATTATTGTTTTCACACCCATTTCTACCACTAACCGGAAGTAGGTTTAAAGCACAAAAAATAGGAAAAATAGGCTATGTCCCAGTAAAATGCCAAACCTGTGCAGAAAATGATGGTTTTCTGACAAAAGTCTGCCTGTTCTTGAAAGCTGGGAAGGTGGTGATTTTAGCACCGTAAACCCTTTCTTGATAACATTTGCCGTGAAAAAAACAGACACTTTTCTTCTGAAGCACTTTTTCCCTATTTTTCCTCAAAAAAACTAAATGTAGCTGTGTTTTGGCTAATTTCTCAGTCCCCTCAAGGGGAATCCAGAAATCCTGGGTACCTTTAGAATCCTCAGGATGTTGGAAGAAAATGACGCAAACTTGGAATGGATATCTTATGTGGACAAAAAGTTACAGGGGCCTAAGCGCGAACTACCCCAAACAACCAAAAAAGGCTCCATTTTCTAAAAAGGTCCCAACTATACGAAAAATTTCTGGCTCAGACAAGATAGTCCAATAACTCAATTTGACCCCTTATCTTCATTTTAGGATGAAGCAAAATTAAGGAACCTCTGTACAGCCAGCAACATGAAAACTGGCACAAACCCTACAAAAACAAAGTTCCAGGAGCTCCTTGCAGAGTTTGATGCAACCCATATAACAGAAGATCCTGACACCCCTCTAGAAGAGGAAGTGGACAGTGACTATGACAGTGGGGCCAGAACTCCAGGAGATTGTCACCCTAAACTCACTAGAGAAAGTGATGATGTACCCCCTCACATCTACCCTAAAACATTACCACAAGTGCTTTCCCCTACTGGGGGTAGGTCAGGCAACTCCCAGTTCAGAGAAGAGCTAAATGATGAAAAAGCAATTCTTGAGAGTCTAGCCAGCAGAGCAGCCCTTGAAGCTAAACTCCTGGCTATAGAAAAAGAAAAGGCTGAGATGGGTTTAGAACCCATGAGTGGTGGCAGCAACAGACTAAATAGGAAGAGAGAGGACACTTTTGATTCCAGAAGCCCCAAAGGTATTGTCCCAAAATATGTTGAGGGTGATAATTATCACAAAGTCGTTTTTAGACTTTGAGAGGGCTTGTAAAATGAGGAAATTACACCACAGACACTGGGGCTCTCTACTTTGGGAGTTATTTTCAGGACAGTGCAGGGATAGACTCCTGACCCTGGATGATGAAGATGCTGAGTCCTATGACCTCATGAAGAATACCCTCATTGATGGCTTTGGATTCACCACTGAGGAGTACAGGATTAAGTTCAGGGAGACTCACCGAACTTCGAGTCAGTCCTGGGTAGATTTTGTTGACTTCTCAGTCAAAACACTGGGTGGTTGGTTGAAAGGCAGTAAGGTACAAGACTATGAAGGGCTCTATAATTTGATAATGAAACAGCATCTGTTGAGTGATTGCACTTCAGAAAAACTGCATCAGTACTTAGTGGAATTAGGGTTAGTCTCTCCCCAAGAGCTGAGGAGGACGGCTGACTACTGAGTCGAAAAGAAGGATGTCCAGAAAGAGCCACGGTGGGGGTGACCAAAAGAAAGGGTTTACAGCTACCCCCCAAGGCAAAGATTTAGGACACAAAGGGTAAAAACCCAAAGAGTCCCCTAAAGGCCCCCAAATACCTGTTCAGTATGGTGGGCACAGAGACACTTCTCAATCAAAGTGTAGGTACCAGGCTAAGAACTGGGATCCCAAGAAGGCTTGGTGCCATCTTTTCAAGCAGAATGGTCACCAAACTGGGGACTCTTCCTGCCTCAAAAGGTTACCACTAGTCAAAGACCTTCAGGGGTTGTTAGTCTCCATCTGGGATGCTTGGTGTGCCCTGACCAGGTCAGAGAGCACACTGAAGAATCTTTAATCTCAGAGGGAGGGGTCGATATGGCTACATTGGATGTCTGGCCAAATAACCTGGAGAAATAGAGACAAAAGCTGCATAATAATGGGGTTGAGGTATGAGCACTGAGGGATACAGGTGCAAGTGTCACCATGGTGAGTGAAAAACTGATATCCTCAGGACAGTACTTAAATGAACTGACATATCCAGTTATCAATGCTAATAATATTGTCAAGGTTCATCCAATGGCTATGGTGACCTTGGAATGGGGAGGGGTTACTGGTCAAAAGAAGGTGGTCGTGTCCTCTGCAATTCCAGTAGAATGTCTGCTAGGTAATGATCTAGAGACCTACGCATGGCTGAGGTAGAGATGAGAACCCATGCAGCCTTGCTGGGAATATCTGAATAGGTGTGTGTGTAAACAAGAGCATAAAGTAAAGCCCAGGGTTAAAAAGAGGTATTGGAGCCTGGAATAATGGCCTAACCTTCCAAGAGAAAAGGCAAGAAGGCTGGGAAGCCAACTTCTGAGGAGACACAAGCACAAGTCCCCTCTCCTCAGGGAGAAGACATGTCAGCCCTTGCGGGAACTGAGCCCTGGAACTTGGGCCTCACACAGCAGAGCTGCTAGAGGGGGACCCTCTAGGGAAGATCTTTGCCAGGGACAGAGGTCCTGTCCTACTCTTGAAAGCCTGAGAGAGCAAGCTGCTGACCAGGAAAAGAGAGATGTCAGTGGCTCCCATCGAACGTACTGGGAGGCGGGACTCCTGTATACTGAGGCCAGAGACCCCAAACCTGGTGCGACTAGGAGAGTGGGAGTGTCTCAGCAGTACAGAGAGTTCTTATTCACCTTAGCTCCTGACTTCCCCCTAGCTGGCCGTTTTGGCCAGACAAAGACTTGGAGAATTGGAGTTGGTTAGTCACCCACTGTCCCAGAAAGTGAAGGAGTTATGCAACTCCTGTGTTCCCTGTCAAGCCAAGTACGAAGTGGGCAAACCAAAGGCCCCATTAATTCCACTACCAGTGGTTGAGATTCCCTTTGAAAGGGTAGAGATTGACATTGTTGGTCCCCTTGACACTCAAACAGCATGTGGAAACAGAGTTTTACTGCCACCAGGTATCATGAAGCCATTCCCCTTATAGCTATCACTGCTTCTGCAGCTGCCAGAGCCCTTTTAAGTATTTTTTACTAGAATGAGATTCCCTAAAGAGGTGGTTTCAGACAGAGGTAGTTACTTCATGTCTGCTTACCTAACGGCAATGTGGAATGAATGTGGTGTGACTTATATGCTCACTACTCCATATCACCCACAAACCAATGGTCTGGTTGAGAGATTCAACAAGACTATGAAAGGTATGATCTTGGGACTCACTGACAAACTCAGAAGGAGATGGATGTCCTTTTGCCATGCCTGCTTTTTGCCTACAGAGAGGTGCCACAGAAAGGGGTGGGTTTTAGTCCCTTTGAGCTTCTGTTTGGTCATCCTGTTAGGGGACCACTGAGTCTAGTGAGGGAAGGCTAGGAGAAGCCTCTCAAAGAGCCCAAACTTGACAATATGGATTATGTGCTTGGCCTTCGTTCCAGGATGGCTGAATGAAAAAGCAAATAAAAACCTTGAGGCCAGCCAAGAGCTCCAGAAGCAATGGTTTGATGAAAAGACTGTACTGGTTGAGGTTCAGCCAGGGCAGAAGATATGGGTTTGGAGCATGTGGCACCTAGGGCCCTCCAGGAAAAAATAGAGTGGCCCCTACCCTATCCTAGAAAGAAAAGGGGAGGTTACCTACTTGGTAGACCTAGGCACTTGCTGGAGCCCCCGCAGGGTCATCCATGTGAACCGCCTAAAACCTTTTCATGACAGAGATGATTCGTTCATGCTGATGGGCACTGATGAGTATCAGGAAGGTTAGAGTAAACATCTCCCTGACCTCCTCTCCAACAACCCTAAAGATGGGTCTGTGAAGGAAGTTATCTTTTCAGACACCCTCAATGCCCAACAGCAAACTGACTACAGGTAAGTCCTGGGGCAGTATGCTGAGCTCTTTTCTTTGACCCCTGCTCAGACAACCCAGTGTATATTTGATGGGGGTACTGAGGACAGCCTACCTGTAAAAAACGAAATTACCAGGCAGTCTGATCAAGTCAAGGAAAGCATCAGAGCTGAAGTCAGCAAGATGCTGGAGTTAGGGGGATTGAACCCACTGAGAGTCCCTGGGTCAGCCCAATGCTCTTAGGGCCAGATGTACGACCCACCAATTTGCGACTCGCAAATTGCATCGCATTTGCGACTCTCAATTTACAACTCGCAAATTGGGATGTATAACAGTGTTTCAGACACTGTTAGCAATTCCTAATGGGGTCGCAAATTGCATGCCTCATGTATATTAATGAGGCTGTCGCAATTTGCACCCCATTAGGAATGGCTAGCCCTCCCAGGGAGTCTTTTCTTAAATTTTTTTAAATGCAGCCCGTTTTCCTTAAAGGAAAACGGGATGAATTTAAAAAAGAAAAATGGGACCACTGCCTGCTCTTAAAAATATTTTCTCACATACTCATGCCGTTTGCGAGTGGTTTACCACCTACTTGAAGTAGGTGGTAAACTACGAGTCTTTTGCGGCCGCAAATGCGGTTGCAAAACTATTGTACATAGCATGGTGACTCGCTCTTAGGAAGGGAGGCCCCTTCCTAATAGCGGGAGTTGCAAAATAGCATTTGTACATGCCATTACCCTTTTTTGCGGTCGCAAATGGGAGGGTCTCCCGTTTGCGGCCGCAAAAAAGGGTCTTACATCTGGCCCCTAGTCCCCAAATCTCATTCCAAAGGAGGTAAACCAGAGCTGAGGTTTTGTGTGGACTATAGAGGTCTCAGTGATGTCACTAAGACAGATGCACACCCTATTTCAAGGGTTATGAACTGATTGACAAGTTGGGTGCAGCCAAGTTTCTCACTACTTTTGATTTGACATCAGGGTACTGGCAAATTTGTCTCACCCCAGAAGCCAAAGTAAAATCAGCATTCTCGACCCCAGATGGACATTACCAGTTTACTATAATGCCCTGTGGTTTAAAGAATGCCCCTGCCATAGCCGAAAGACTGGTTAACAAAGTCCTGGCTGGGCTGGAGTTTTTTAGTGCAGCATATCTTGATGATATTGCTGTCTAATGCTCCATTTTTGCAGGATCACCTGATTCACCTTGGAAAGATCCTCGAGGACCTGCAGAAGGCATGACTCATTATCAAGGCAAACAAGTGACAGATCGGGCAGGGCTTAGTTGTATACTTAGGTCACCTTGTAGGTGGAGGCCAAGTTCAACAATCACAACCCAAGATCCAGACTACTTTGGACTGGAAGGCTCCAACCACCCAGACTCAAGTCAGGGCATTCCTTGGCTTGACTGAGTACTACCAAGATTTGTGAAGGGGTATGGTACCATTGTGGCACCCCTCACAGAACTGACCTTCAAGAAACAACCCAAGAAAGTAAACTGGACAGTGAGCTGTCAAAAGGCTTTTGACACTCTGAATGAAGCAATGTGCTCAGCACTCATTCTAAAAGCTCCAGATTATACAAAGCAGTTCTTAGAGCAGACAGATGCCTCTGAGTATTGGATAGGAACAGTACTATTACAGACCAGCGTTGATGGCCAGGACCAGCCTTTTACTTTTCTTAGCAGGAGGTTACTCCCCAGAGAACAGCGTTGGGAGTGCCAAGGAGAGGAAAGCCTTTGCTGTGGTTTGGGCCCTGAAGAAGCTGAGACCATACCTGTTTGGTACTCACTTCCTTCTGCAGGCCTCTCAGATGGCTGATGGAAATGAAAGGGGAAAATCCTAAACTATTGAGGTGGTCCATCTTCCTACAGGGAATGGACTTTACAGTGTTACACAGACCTGGGACTGACCATGCTAATGCAGATGGCCTTTCCAGGTTCTTCCACTTAGACAATGTAGAGTCTCTTGGGAAAGGTTAGTCTCATTCCCTTTCATTTGGGGGGTGAGGGGGGCGGGTGGAGGCGGTTGTGTAGGAGAGTGCCCCTTTTTGACATTGTCATACTCACTTTCTGCCGTAGTACTGATGCTTTTTGGCACTGGGTCTCTGCTAACCAAGCCGCCAGTGCCAGTGCTCTTTCCCTTAAAACAAGGTAAAATGTCTAATTGTAACTCAGTTGGCAAGGACTCTAGCACCGCTGTGCGTCCCTAGTAAATGGTACCATTGGTACCTAGGGCATGGGTACTAAAGAGCATCCCCAAGGGCTGTAGCATATATTACACCTCCCTTAGGGACCCACACCCAAACAGCACGCAGACTGCCATTGCAGGCTGCGTGAAATGGTGCAAACCATTCCGAACACACATGGCACACTCACTGTCTGCCATGCCAAGGTACACAGCATATACTATATGTAAGTCACCCCTAAAGTATACCTTAGAGCCCTAAGGCAGGGTGCATTGTATTATGTGTGAGGGATCACCTGCATGAACAGATAGGCCCCTGTGTTGTCTAGTTTCGTTGCTAGATGTTGCAAGTGATCAGACAGCCATCTTAAGGACATGTACTGGTCACTGGTCATCACGGGTTACCCAGCTACATGATGGCTGCACTGAAACCAATGGTGTTTGGACCAAACAAGTTGTCTCAACAAATCTATACTGATACCAGTATTGGATGTATTGTGACATGGGCCCAGAGGGCATTTTAGAGGTGTCCCCTGAAAACCTACTAGTCCTCTAGTGTGCTGGCTGACTGATATCGTCCAGCCTGCCACCACAGACGAGTTTCTGACCCCCTGTAGGTGAGAGCCTGCGCTTTCATAGGCAAGAAACAATGACTGCTACAGAGGAAGGTGTTAACACCTCCTCTAGCAGGATGGCTAGTGATTTAGCACATCAAGGCCAGAGGCTTCAAAGCCTCTGCCACCTTTGATGTGTGACTCTGGCTTCCCCCAGACCTGGGGAACGCCACCCTCTGCTCTGAGGCCCATTTGGCACCGGAGCAGGAGGGAAAATTACATAGAAGGCATGTCACACTTTCAGGCTAGGCACACCCCGAAGGTGGGACACCTGAAGTGGACAGTCGAGTAAGGTTTTCACCATCTTAGATTTGGTGAAACTATAAACTCTGGGTCAGGATTATGCTCACTGTCAACAGGAAGTAGTCATTTAGGGGGTATAGTCACCCCAGGGGTAAGTAGCCCATTGGCTACTACCCTGCACTTCCGTAAATGCCCCAAATTTCAGTATTTAGGGGTCCCCCTGACACCAGGAAAGCAGATTCGTCTACTGAGAACCTAAGGAAGGACAAAGAAGAGCTGAGATTGTGGAAACAGAGGTCCTGTACAGAAATTGGCATCAAACCCTGCCTTGCTGCTTGCACCGTGACAATCACAAAGAATGACTTGCCCAGAAGCTAAACAGCCTCCCCGAACCCTTGGAGGACTGTTCTCCTCCTTCAACAACCAAGCAGCATCTCCCTTGGGGTGGAGGAGCCACTGACTGCATTGACCCAGTACCCTTGTCTTGCTTGGCCATCTGGCCCACCATGCTAGCAACTCACCAGGCAGAGGTTTTCGTGAGTCCAAGAGCCCCATTGCTTTTCACCAAGTCTCGAGACGCTGACTCCTCCAGGAGCCTCTCAGCACCAATAGCCTGGATACCGGAGCCCTTTCAACTACCAAGGCTTGTTGTGTGTCCAGTCCGGACACCACCGACGCCAACACTGACTTGCCATCGAGGGACTTCAGGATCCACAAGGCCATCGTCGAGAGTGGCCCTGCTGTCCTGTTTTCTTTCCCTCTCTACGTCACCAAAGGCAAGTGAGAGCCTCTGACTACAGTGACCCATCAGACAAACATCTCTGCACCCGAGACCCCCAGCTCAGGTTCATGTAAACTGACTCTGTCCCTGTGCTCCAGAGACCCTCAAGAGCCGAGCCCACCTGTGAGTTCTTGCGGACTTGTCCCCCAGCCCCCACTTGTAGCCTTTCGTTTGCAGGTGCTTCTTCCATAGACTTTTAACGTGTAGCACCCGGGGCTATAAACACGACCAGCACCTCTGCACCCGGACACACCAGGGCAGGTAAAACCGGACTGCTTGTGGTTTCTTTGACCTTGGCCCCTAAGCACCTTAAGTCCTAGAAGGCATTGTCCAAAAACATTTGCAAGTATATCTATGCAGTGTATGTTTCTCCCATAGGATAACATTATTACATCCGAGGCTCATACCTCGAAGCCGTTATTTGACTGTATTTTTCTATTTCTACTAAAATCTATAGCTCCGAAAGCACTTAACAGATTTTGATGATTTTGGTGTCCAAAGTTATATGGAAATCTGTATCTGAAAGAGACACGTTAGTGACAGATTCCTTACCTTAGAATATCCCCAGGCGTCAGGCTGGATCCGGAACGTTTTTGCGTAGCAGTACCCTTGCGCGTCGGTAGGCGGCGTCGTGCGGCTCCGCGTCCGTCGTCGGCGTCGTGATCGCCGGGATGACGTCGCGGGCAGTACTTAGACGCCGCCCCTGCGCGCTGACGTCAGTTCTTCTTTTTCCGCGCCAGTAAGCGCAGATCCGGGAAGAGCAGTGCCCTAGTCACTTTTTGACTATCCTTTTTTGTGAATTTTTTCACTGTTTCTCAACGAGTCTTCACGACTCCTAAGGTGTCGTAGGGATGCCCGGCTTTAAGCCCTGCGAGGCCTGTGCCCGCATGATGTCGATCACGGACCCGCATCTCGAGTGTCTCTTCTGTCTCGGCCGAGACCACGACACGAAGTCGTGCCCTGACTGCCGGAAACTTAATCCGAAGGCTTTGCGAGAGCGGTCTCGAAAGCTGCTCGAGGTCCGGCAGTCGGCTCCGCGCCGCACCAAGCCCTGGTCCCCACCGTTCGTCGGAATCCAAGTCTTCGCGCTCCTCCGGTAAGTCGAAGCACAAGAAGTCTAAGCGGCGTCATCGCTCTAAGACTTCACCTCGCCGGTCTCGCGACTCGGCTGAGGCCCCAGTCGGCACCGTCCCCGCGGCCCCGGACATGCCTGTGGAGCCGCCCCCGAATTACCCGTTCTTTCCGGGGTCGGGGGCGACTCAGGCCGAAATACAGGAATTCCTGTCGGCCATGGCCCGCCTCTTCGGGCCTTCAGGTCCTTCCGGTGCGCCTTCGGGCCCCGCGGGCCCTGATGGGGTTGCCCCGGCGCCGCCGTCGACTCCGGTCCCGGCGCCGCCTGTCCCACCAGCCTTCATCCCGGCCTCGGCTCCGGCCCCGGCCTCGATCCCGGCTCCGGTGGTGCCGCAACCCCCATCGACGCCGGTTGACCTAACCACGCCTCCGCCGACGCCGATGTCCCCGGTGCCGTTCATGACGCCGTCCGGGGCTCCGGACGGCGTCGTTCCCCGGTTCTCTCCGGCTCCGGACATGGAGCCGGACCAACGTCTCCCGACGCCGGTTCCAGCGCCGATGCGGCCTTGGGTCCCAAATGTCCCTCCTCCTCCATATTTTGAACCAGAGGAGGACCAGGAGAGCTGGGAGGGGTCTGAGGACCCTCTCACACAACAGTGCGAGTTTGACCCGGACTGGGTTGAGGAACTTGGGGATGCCAGTGGTCTAGACACCTCCTGACACTGGCATGCTGTCTCCTCCCGTGGCTACGGAGGAGGGGGCTAATTTTGCAACTGTGTTGCGTGAGAGCTGCTGGAGCCTTACATCTCCAGTTGCCTACTGTGGCCGTCAGGACTAACCTCCTGACAGAAGTGCTTCAGCCGGCGGCTTCCTCTTCGGAGACTGTGCTGCCGTTTAATGATGCACTCACTGACGTTCTTTTGGGTGCCTGGTCCAAACCCACCACAGGGGCTCCTGTGGATAGGAACGTGGCCCGACGCCATCGCCCTGCTCCGGGCAACCCCCTGTTTCTCTCCCAACATCCCACCCCTGAGAGCTTGGTTGTCCAAGCCTCTGCCTCCCAAACCGACTTCCCTACCGCCCCTCCGGATAGGGAATCCAAACGCCTGGACCAATTTGGGAAGAAGGCTTTTTCTTCCTCTAGTGCTGGCTTGCGGTCCGTCAACACCGCTTGCCTTTTGGGCCGATATACCCACTCCCTGTGGGATTCGGTGGCGGCTGTTTTGCCGCAGTGTTCTGAGGAGGTCCAGACACTGCTTACCCGCGCCATTGCGGAAGGGCGAGATGCGGCTAAATACACCATACGTTGTGGCCTTGATACCGCCAACTCGCTGGGCAGATCGCTTGCAACGACGGTGGCGCTGCGTCGCCACGCCTGGCTGAGGACCACTGGTTTCTCGGGTGATGTCCAGAATACACTCATGGACATGCCCTTTGATGGAGTCGGTCTTTTTGGTTCCAAAGCAGACCATGCGCTGGAGCGTTTTAAGGACTCACGGGCTACTGCCAAGTCCCTGGGCCTTTCTGTTGTGCGCCCTCCGCTAACATCTGCTTTTCGCCCCTTTCGTGGCCACGGGAGGGGCGCCCAGTCACGTCAGCAGCCCAGCCACCGGCCCGCGCAGCAAGCGCCTTCGCGTGGCCGAGGACGTGGATACCGCCGTGGCGGTTCGGGCAACCAGCGTGCGGGTCAGGCCACCACCTCCAACCCGTCCGCGGCCTCCTTGCCCTCCTAGTCCCTCCTTTCAGGTGCACAGCACGCCAGTAGGGGGCAGGGTCCGCCATCACCTTCACCACTGGCGTCCCATCACCTCGGACAGGTGGGTCTTGGACATTGTCCGAAGGGGCTACTCCCTCCCCTTCGAGACCACCCCCCCAGCCATGCCACCTCCATTCCACCGCATGTCAGAGGATCACTTGATGCTTCTGCAGAAGGAAGTCACGGCCCTCTTGGCCAAGAGGGCCATCGAGCGTGTTCCGACCCCAGAAGTAGGGCGTGGTTGCTACTCCCACTACTTTCTGGTGCCCAAAAAGGACAAGGAGGACATGCGTCCTATCTTGGACCTCCGGAACGTCAATCGCTTCCTCCGGAAGGAGAAGTTCAAGATGCTCACCCTAGCTCAGGTCTTGACTGCCCTCGACCCTGGAGACTGGTTGGTAACGTTGGACTTGCAGGACGCTTATTTCCACATCCCCGTCCTGCCGGCCCACCGGCGTTACCTGCGCTTCACGGTAGGCCTCGAGCATTTTCAGTTCACCGTGCTCCCCTTTGGCCTTACCAGTGCCCCTCGGGTGTTCACGAAAGTGATGGCGGTGGTCGCAGCTCATCTGCGCCGGGCAGGGGTTTCAGTCTTCCCCTACCTCGACGACTGGCTGCTGAAGGCGGGCTCGTCCCAGGCAGTCGTCTCCCACCTCCAGACTACGGCCGAACTCCTGCACTCGCTGGGGTTCTCCATCAATGTGCCGAAGTCGCATCTGATTCCTTCTCCGCAGCTCCTTTTCATCGGAGCAGTACTGGACACGACGCAGTTTCGGGCCTATCCTCCCGAACGGCGAGTCCGGGATATTCAGGCTATGATTCCGATCTTTCAGCCTTTATCCTGGGTTTCGGTACGGATGACCCTGAGGCTGCTGGGCCTCATGGCCTCCTGCATCCTGCTGGTCGATCATGCCAGATGGCATATGCGGGCTCTGCAGTGGGACCTGAAGTTCCAGTGGGCGCAGCACCAGGGCAACCTGTCCGATCACGTCCAGATCTCGGAGGGGACTGCAAAACAGTTGCAGTGGTGGCTCTCGAACCGGCAATGGGTCATGGGCAGATCCCTCTCCCTTCCCCAGCCAGAGCACACAGTTGTGACGGACGCGTCCCTTCTGGGATGGGGCGGTCACATGGGAGAGGCGGAGATCAGAGGCCTCTGGTCTCCGGCGGAGTCCCGGCTCCATATCAACCTTCTGGAGCTCAGGGCGATCCGACTTGCACTCAAAGCATTCCTTCCCTCTGTCAAAGGGAAGGTAGTGCAGGTGTTCACAGACAACACCACCGCCATGTGGTACTGCAACAAACAAGGCGGGGTGGGGTCGTGGACCCTCTGTCAGGAGGCTCTGCGCCTCTGGACATGGCTGGAACATCAGGGCATGTTCCTGATGGTTCAACACCTGGCAGGTTCCCTGAACGCCAGGGCGGACAAACCTCAGCCGCAGGTGCATGATGGATCACGAATGGCGTCTTCACTCGGAAGTGGCGCAAGGACTCTTTCTACAGTGGGGAGAGCCTTGGTTAGATCTATTCGCCACCGAAGAGAACACGCAATGTCATCAGTTCTGCGCGTTGGAATTTCCAAGGCGGCACTCGCTCGGCGACGCTTTCGTCACGAGTGGAGTTGCGGTCTGTTGTACGCCTTTCCGCCTATACCACTTCTACCCAGAGTGTTGAAGAAGATTCGGCACGACCGGGCCCAAGTCATTCTTGTGGCTCCGGACTGGGCTCGAAGAGTTTGGTATCCCGAGCTACTCAGTATGAGCGTAGATCCCCCGATCCGTCTGCCTCTTCGGGAGGATCTTCTGTCGCAGCAGCAGGGGACGGTCCTCCACCCGAACCTGTCCAGCCTCCACCTGCTTGCGTGGAGATTGAGCGGCGGCAGTTGATTCCTTTCGACTTGCCTCCCGAAGTTTGTGATGTAATTCTGGCAGCCAGGCGTCCCTCCACTAAGGTGGTATACGCCTGCAGGTGGAACAAGTTTGTGGCATGGTGCACAGCAAAGGCTGTGAATCCCCTTTCTGCCCCTCTTTCTGAGGTTCTTCTGTTCCTTCTTTCCCTGGCCCAACAGGGTTCTGCCCTGGGTACCATCAAGGGCTATCTTTGTGCTATCTCGGCCTTCCTCAGGCTTCCTGATCAGCCCTCCCTTTTCAAGTCCCCTGTTGTTAACAGGTTTCTAAAAGGCATTACACACCTCTTCCCTCCTGTTCCGTTTGTGATGCCTCAGTGGGACTTGAACTTGGTTCTTACCTTTCTTATGTGTGCTCCCTCTGAGCCTCTACACAACTGTCCTCTTCGTCTTCTGACTCTGAAGACGGCCTTTCTGGTGGCCATCACCTCCGCTCGGCGGGTGAGTGAGCTCCAGGCTCTTTCATGCAAACCTCCTTTTCTGTCTGTCCATCCAGACAAGGTTGTTCTTAGGACGCGTCCGTCCTTCTTGCCAAAGGTGGTTACTGCCTTCCACATTGGGCAGACCATCACTTTGCCTACCTTCTTTCCGCCTCAGCATCCTTCCAGAGAGGAAGAGAGGCTCCACCGTCTGGACCCAAAACGTGCGCTTTCTTTTTATATCAACCGCACACAACACTTCCGGGTGGATGACCAGCTCTTTGTTGGCTACGTGGGCGCCAAAAAAGGTCGGGCGGTGCACAAGAGAGCCATCTCCCGCTGGGTTACCTTGTGTATCAAGGCCTGCTATTCTTTGGCTAAGAAGGAGCCTCCTGTTAGGCTGCGTGCCCATTCCACCAGGGCAACGGCTGCTACCACGGCTTTAGGCCGCGGTGTTCCGCTGCAGGATATCTGTCAGGCAGCTACGTGGGCCTCGCTGCACACGTTTACCAAGCATTACTGCCTTGACAGTCAGGTCCGGAGGGACGGCTTCTTTGGCCGTTCTGTCCTCCGGAACTTCCTTGTCTGATCTTTGTTCGCAGACCCACCACCGGGGTTGGTATTGCTGGGGTATCTATTCTAAGGTAAGGAATCTGTCACTAACGTTTCTCTTTCAGATGCACAAGTTACTAACTTGTGTAACGATATATCTGTAAGAGACAGTAGTTAGTGACAGATTCCTTACCGCCCCACCCATCCTCCCCGTTCTGCGAACTGATTTCTAGGGTTAAGGACATCCCTTTCAGGGCCCTAGTATTTTTCAGACACCTATGTCAGCTTCTTGCATGGCTCTGCGTTCCTGGCGCGGAAAGTCGTGTACAGAACTGCGCGCAGGGGCGGCGTCTAAGTACTGCCCGCGACGTCATGCCGGCGATCACGACGCCGACGACGGACGCGGAGCCGCACGACGCCGCCTACCGACGCGCAAGGGTACTGCTACGCAAAAACTTTCCGGATCCAGCCTGACGCCTGGGGATATTCTAAGGTAAGGAATCTGTCACTAACTACTGTCTCTTACAGATATATCGTTACACAAGTTAGTAACTTGTGCGTTATTATTCTAAATTGGACTCCGATTTCCTTCATGTGTGTGTCTCATTTATTGACTCTATGTGTACAACAAATGCTTAACACTACCCTCTGTAAGCCTAAGCTGCTCGACCACACTATCACAAATAGAACACTAGGGATTAATTATTTAAGCCCTGTAAACCAATAAAGGTCATCTGTACTTTTTGCATGGTGTGCCCTTACACTGGCACTACCACATAAGAAGGCCAGCTTCCTACAGTTTCCCTTTCTAGAGTACCTGAAATGTGATCTGTGCATTTATATTGTACACTTGTGACTTTAGGGAGGCTATGTACGTTTGTTTTCCTCTCGTTCTCTCCCCTTATGTGAAACAATTTCTGAAAACTAGAAACCCCCAGGGGAGTAAAGGGTGGTGTAACTTGAATTGATCCCACTACTTTATTTTCCCCAGAAAGCCCTACAAATCTCAGACTGTGGCTAAAACCAATTCCTCACATATTGGTGAGAGAAAGTTCCAGAATCTTTGGGGATGCACATACTTCCTACCACTCAGTGTTACCACACTTCTCCCTATAGAAACGGTATCCTCACTTGTGTGACTGGGCCTATCAACCGCGACAGGAATGGGTCAAAACTTGGACCTTCTGAAGTCAGTGTACTGTCAATGAGGTTTTCACATGTCTATTGTTTTGGTCTGTACCTATTACACGTGGTATGAGCACCAATATATAGGAGATCGCGTTTGAATTGGGAGAAGTGTGAGGATGCAGGGTGATAAGAATTTGACCATTGGCTGGAAGTGCCAGAGATTTTTGTCACATAAATGTGGGTAAAATAGTCTTTTGTGACTCATATCCTTACTATTTGAGTCTTCAGATAGAGAAGCAGCCAAGAAGTAACACAGTTACTGAGCGCTTAGGTGTAAAAGAAAAAGTAGGTCTAAAATATCTGCTATTCCCGTAGTGTTGTTTCACGGATGGGGGTTGGGGGGGTTACAAGTCTTTGTTAGTGAACATGCTATTGGTGAACAGTCTAAAATGGCCATACTGTATCCTGGTCTGGATTGCTGATCTGTAACTCAAAATGATATCAAAGTTGTGTAACTTCCAAATGTTTTTAAAGACTGCCATGTTTCTTATTGTATCATGGAAAATCAATAAAAAGAATTTGTTTCCCTTTCACTAGGAGTTAAATCCTCTTTATTCAAATTTGATCTTGAATAATTGACCCTTCTATTCCCTACAATGCCAAAAATAAAGGGCAAAATTAAGAATTCTACCCCCTTTGTTCCTGTGAAAGCATATTTAAATTAAACATCCAATATAATCACAAATGCACATACAAAAAATTGCAAAACTTAATTCCTTCACTATTATATTTATGGTGACACAAACACCCTGATGTAGCTGTTAGCTAAATCAAGAGTTGCCTCCACTTTGAATACATGTTTTTCCTTAATGCAGCTTGCACCCCCATGGTATGTCACACTTACGTTTACTTATGTTTTTTCTAAATCTGACCCCAAAGTGCTTGTTTGTCCTCAAAAACAGACTTTACTCATCTCTCCCATGTTCTGGAAGTGTTTTCCCTGTGCATGGGAGATATCTGTGAATTCTTAGGGGCCTATTCACAAAGGTAAATGTACACATGTAGATATCCTACAAGTAAATTTACTTTAGACATTTGAGTGAATTTACTATTTTAGGCTGTTCACAAAATCCAATTGTAAAGTTACTCAACTGTGCAGACTTACATGTGTTCGCCCCCTGAAACAGGGGGAGAAGCCAAATTTACTAGGGTAAAATTACTATTGGTAAAAAGTTGCCATAGTACGTCTAGCATCACACATGGCCACCCACTGGTAGTGTAACACCCTCTTATAGACAACAATGGAGGTAGGAAAATAAATAATAAAACCTGGTAGGAAATAGTGTTAAATAAAATTATTTAAAATTGTTAAAAATATAAATAAATGTGTTTTAATGTTAAAAGATTTCAAATAATACCATTTCTTTTATTCTATTTTAACAGAGTTTGAAAACTGAACCTTTATTTGATTTAAAAATTAATGTAATATTTATTTTTATTAAAATATACTTACATTATTTTTCATTAATGTTGTACATGACTTTAAATCAAAGTCAAACTTTATTGTTTCAGCTATCAGCCATACATTAGTTAAAACTGCAGTTTAAAAACACTATAAATACAGAACGAATTTCTTGAAAATATTTTAAGTGAAAACTGCTGGAAAACACAGTCAAAAATCACAAATAGACACAGCATTGCATTCCAATATAGCAATCATCAAATTCATGAAATATATAAAAGTGCAAGTGCAAGGAATAAAAATACTTAGTCAACATATTCCATCCCACTAAAAACAATCAACCAAAACATTGAGGATGCATACAATTTATGTAATTTACACAGTTTGAACCAGGGCTAGCATAACAGCAGATAATAGAAAGTGTGCAGAGCCTCTTAGGTTATCAAGCTGAACTAATCCCTAGAGCGGTAGACAGTTCTCTCAGACAAGGCCACGCAACCCCTAGAAATGACGCTACTGAATTAACCATGTACATATCGCACAGTGCACATTGGCATTGCCGACTTAACACATCTAACTTCATAAGATTTGAAGTGGGGGAGAAGCCAACTCTGCCAGGCAGAATAATTTTTTTTAAGAACAGGAAAAAATTGGTTGAATTATCTATCTCACCAAAACTACAATCACAGCACTCAGATCCATCGTTAAGCCTGTAGATTCGGGTTAGGTAGTCCTTGGTTGGCAGGTCACCCAACCTGTACTTTACATACAGCGTTCTCTTTAATTCGAAATACTCAATGCAGGTAAAGTCATGGGTGTTGCTAAAATAATTGCATGCAAAAGAACCTGGCCTCAACTCCAGGCTCTTCCTTATTTCTTATGTATGTGATACCATTCTTTAATTAGATCTGCAGCATCCTGCCAAACTTTACAGGGGGCTGCCCATAGGGATTCCATCTGTACGTCATTTAAGATATTCTGTACATGAGACGACCATGTGCTCCCCCGTCACTCATTGTTGTAGGTAGCTCCTTTTTTTCAAATATATTAGTGCCTTAGGGTTTCTTATCAATCTATCCCAATAGAGAACTGGCGTTAGAGCGGCAGTTACTGACATTAGAGTAAAATTTAGCTCCACATAATGTGCCACTAAGGGGGTACCCGGCCCCAACCTCAGCAGAGCTCTTAGGAAGTTGTTCTCAGCAACTTGGAGTGACCGTACATTTGTTTACCCCCAGAGCTCCACCCCATAGAGTGCAGCCGCCACGGCTCTTTGCTTGTATATTTGCAAAATTACACTAATGCTTCTGGCACTGGTTTTATGCCTAAAGTTCAGTATCACACCCGCCATTTGTCGCAGGACTAGAGCTGCCTTCGGTTCCCTGAAAAGCGGATACCTAAATAGTCAAACTGCTTGACGATTTCTAAAGGTACACCTTCAAACATGGGGTTCCGCTTAAAACTGGGAGACAGCCTTAGGACCATACTCTTTGTTTTGCCACCATTAATAGTCAGAGACTTCTTGGCACAGTATTCCTCAAAGCACTTTAATAGCCTGTGAATGGCATTCTCTGTATGCTCCATCAATACTGTGTCATCCCCATAAAGTAGTAACAGCACCCTTTTTTCAGCTATATTGGGAACATCTAAAGGCTCTTCCATCAAGTATTCTGCTGCATCATTTAGAAAGAGATTAAAAAGTAAAGGCTCCAGCACACACCCTTGCCGGACGCCCTTCTCAACCGGGAAAGGTTTAGTCCATTCCCCACCCGGGCCAAAGCTGACTCTAGCCGTATTACTAGTGTGGAGAGCCTTTATAGCCATTACCAATGTTGAATCTACCCCATGATCTACCAGGGATCTCCATAGCTTCTCTCTTTCAACTAAATCGAAAGCCGACTTTAAATCAAAATTAATGCATAGTAAAAATATGTGTATTTTTAATATAGGTGGGATTTATTTGGTTAATAAATCTTAAAATTACGTTATTTTAATTTAATGTATTTCAATGAATTAAATGTTTAATTCAAAATGAAGTTAAAAGTGCTGTAGTAGTTTTGTATTTTTTCTACATTTAAATGTATAGAATTAATTTACATCAATATTTAAAATAAAAATATTTTCAAGAATTTTCTTCAAGTTTAATAAACTTTTAGAATGTTCCCTATACTTTACCATAGGAAGATCTCCATCCTGACGGCAGAGATCGCCTTATGGTAAAGTATAGGTAAAAAATATGAATGTTTATTAAACTTGAAAAAACAATTACAAATATTTTTATGTTAAATATTAATGTAAATCTGAAAGAGATTATTAGTTATAGATTCTTCACCTTAGAATTACCCCCAGGTGTAAGACTGGATCCGGAGAATTTTTCTTCAGCAATACCCCTGTGTGTCAGTAGGTGGCGTCGGTCGACTCCGCGTCCGTCGTGGGGGTCGTGGTCACCGGGATGACGTCGCGGTGCCTACTTAGACGCCGCCCCTGCGCGCTGCCGTTAGTTCTTTCTTTTTCTGCGCCAGCCTAGCGCAGATCCGGAGAGAGCTGCCCCTTAGTCATTTTTTGACTAAACTTTTTCGACTTTTGTCAACGTCTTTTTTCGTCTTCGACTCCTGGTGCGCGAGGGATGTCCTATCGTCGGACTGGATTCAAGCCTTGTGACTCCTGTCGCAAGCTGATGTCCGTGACGGATCCGCACCTCGTGTGCCTCTGGTGCCTGGAGCGCGACCACGACCGGAAGTCGTGCTCCGACTGTCGAGCCATGAATCTGAAGTCTTTGAGGAAGCGGTCCCGAAAGCTTTTGGAGGCCCGGCAGTCAGCTCTGCGTCGCTCCTGGTCTCGCTCGAGGGGACGGTCTCGAGACCGGTCGCAGAGCCACCACACCTCGTCCAAGTCTTCGACTCCTCGGGTAAGTCGAAGCACAAGAAGAAGGCGAAGAAGCACCGTCGCTCTTCGCCTTCCCTCCGTCGGTCGGCCTACGCGACGCGGGAACCGGAGCATCGCCGCTCTAAGGCTCCATCTCCGGTGCCTGATTCAGGGACGACTCCACGCCTCTCCCCGTTTCCGGGAGCCAGAGCGTCCCCTGCCCAGCTTTGTTCATTTTACGAAGCCCTACATTCCATCGTTGGGCAGCCCAACTCCACTGGCGCGCCTTTGGGCACTGCAGAACCGGTTGGGGGCCCTGGGCCTTCGTTGCCGCCGGCTACGGCCCCGGCACCGCAGGGTCCCCATGGATCCAGGCCTGCTTCCGGATCGACGCCGGTCGACCTTACTCGATCTCCCCCTTCGGCGATCCTGGCGACGATGCCCGGGCGCCGGCCGTGCCCCTGGCCGATGCCGTCCCCATCCTCATCCCCGAGATGGACCTGGAGCCGGATCGACGTCGGCCGACGTCGAATCCGACGCCGGACTGTCCTTTTGTGGCCTTGTTCATCCCAGGTGTTCCCTATCGCCCTGAGGGTGGTGATGAGGACTGGAGGGGTCGCTGGACCCTTTAACAGACCAGCTGGAAGAGCCGGACTGGAGAGAGGAATTGGGTGACGCCAGTGGTCTGGATACCTCCCCAGACCTTGGCATGCTTGCTCCCCCTACCGTGGCTATGGAGGAGGGAGCCTCTTATGCAGTGGTGGTGCGTAGGGCAGCCGAGGCTTTGGGCCTGGAGCTCCCTACAGTGGCAGTCAGGACTAACCTCCTGACAGAGGTGCTTCAACCGGTGGCAACCTCATCTGAACCCCTCTTGCCCTTTAATGAAGCCCTCACGGACATCCTTCTTGGCACTTGGTCCAAGCCCAGCACAGGGGCTGCTGGGCCTCATGGCCTCCTGCATTCTGCTGGTAGATCAAGCCAGATGGCATATGCAGGCTCTGCAGTGGGACCTGAAGTTCCAGTGGGCGCAGCATCAGGGGAATCTTTCCGACTACGTCCAGATATCGAAAGGTACTGCACAGCAACTACAGTGGTGGTTAACGAACCAGGATTGGGTCAGAGGCAGATCCCTCTCCCTTCCCCAACCAGACCTCACGGTGGAGACCGATGCATCACTCCTGGGATGGGGCGGCCACCTGGGGGAGGCGGAGATCAGAGGAGTCTGGTCTCCGGCGGAGTCCGGTCTCCATATCAACCTGTTGGAGCTCCGGGCGATTCGCTTGGCATTGAAGGCATTTCTTCCCTCCCTCAAGGGGAAGGCAGTGCAGGTGTTCACGGACAACACCACTGCCATGTGGTACTGCAACAAACAAGGGCGGGTGGGGTTGTGGACCCTCTGCCAAGAGGCTCTTTGCCCTTGGACATGGCTGGAACATCAGGGCATCACCCTGGTGGTTCAACATTGGCAGGTTCTCTGAACGCCAGGGTGGACAAACTCAGCCGTCGGTGCCTGGTGGATCACGAATGGCGTCTTCACTCAGAGGTGGTGCAAGGTCTCTTTCAGCAGTGGGGAGAGCCTTGGTTAGATCTGTTCGCTACCAAAGAGAACACGCAATGTCAGCAGTTCTGCGCATTGGAGTTTCCAAGGCGGCACTCGCTCGGCGACGCTTTTCGTCGTGAGTGGAGCTGCGGCCTCCTGTACGCCTTTCCGCCTGTACCACTTCTGCCCGAGTGCTGAAGAAGATCAGGTGCGACCGGGCCCAAGTCATTCTTGTGGCACCAGACTGGGCACGAAGAGTCTGGTACCCCGAGCTCCTGAGCATGGCCATCGATCCTCTGATCAGACTGCCCCTTCGGGAGGATCTTCTGTCGCAGCAGCAGGGGACGGTCCTCCACCCGAACCTGTCCAGCCTTCACCTCCTTGTGTGGAGATTGAGCGGCGACAGTTGACAGCTTTTGACCTTCCTCCTGAAACGTCATCTTGGCAGCCAGGCGTCCCTCCACTAAGACAGTATACGCCTGTTGATGGACTACGTTTGTGGCATGGTGCACAGCAAAGGCTGTGGATCCCCTTTCTGCCCCTCTTTCTGAGGTTCTTTAATTCCTTCTTTCTTTTGCCCAGCAGGGCTGTGTTCTGGGTACTCTTAAAGGCTACCTGGCAGCCATTTCTGCTTTTCTTCGGCTGCCAGATCAGCCCTCTTTGTTCAAGTCCCATATTGTAAGTCGCTTCTTTAAAGGCATTCTTCACCTCTTTCCTCCATCTCCTTTCATATGCCTCAGTGGGACTTGAACCTTGTCTTGACTTATCTTATGTGCGCTCCCTTCCAGCCTCTTCACAACTGTCCTCTCAGGCTTCTCACTCTGAAGACTGTCTTTCTTGTTGCCATCACCTCTGCTCACAGAGTGAGTGAGCTTCAGGCCCTTTCTTCTAAGTCTCCTTTCCTTTTAGTCCATCCGGACCAGGTGGTGCTCCGAACGAGACCCTCATCCTTGCCTAAAGTAGGCACTCCCTTTCACATCGGGCAGATTATTACTCTGCCCACCTTTTTCCCGCCTCCGCACCCTTCCAAGGAGGAGGAGAGACTCCACCATCTGGACCCAAAATGTGCGTTGTCTTTCTACCTTGACCGCACAAAGGAGTTCCGGGTGGACGATCAACTTTTTGTTGGCTATGTGGGTGTCAAAAAAGGTTGGGTTGTGCAGAAGCGTACCATCTCTCGATGGGTAGTCCTTTGTATCAAGATCTGTTACTCTTTGTCTAAAAAGGAACCTCCAGTGGGGCTGCGCGCTCATTCCTCTAGAGCTATGGCAGCAACCACTGCTTTGTCGCGGGGAGTTCCACTCATAGATATCTGCCTGGTGGCCACGTGGGCTTCTATGCCCACTTTCACAAGACATTACTGCCTGGATAGTCACGTCTGGAGGAACGGCTACTTTGCCCGTTCTGTCCTCCAGGATTTTCTGGTGCGAACTTGGTTCGCAGACCCTCCTCCGGGGACGGTATTGCTTGAGTATCTATTCTAAGGTAAGGAATCTATAACTAATAATCTCTTTCAGATGAACAAGTTACTTACCTTCGGTAACAACGTATCTGTAAGAGACATATATTAGTTATAGATTCCTTACCACCCCACCCATCCTCCCCGCTCTGCGAACTGACTTCTAGGGTTAGGGACACCTTTATAGGACCCTAGTTTGGCACACCAGTGGTCAGTGTCTTTCATGGCTCTGCGCTTCTGGCGGGGAAAGTCATGTCAGAACTGACGTCAGTGCGCAGGGGCCGCGTCTAAGTAGGCACCGCAACGTCATCCCGGCGACCACGACGCCGCTGACGGACGTGGCGTCGACCAACGCCACTACCAACGCGCAGGGGTATTGCTGAAGAAAAATTCTCCGTATCCAGTCTGACTTCTGGGGGTAATTCTAAGGTAAGGAATCTATAACTAATTTATGTCTCTTACAGATACATTGTTACTGAAGGTAAGTAAGTTGTTCATTAATTGTATAGATTTATTTTAAATTTACAACCAAATACAAAATGCTACAGCACTATTAAATTAATTTCGAATTACATCTTTAATTAATTTAAATATATTAAATTAGCATTATTTTTCTGAAGTTTAAGTTTACAAAATCCCACCTAAATTAAAAAGCATATATATTATTTATGTATTAATATTTATTATAGTGATATATAAAATTAGCTCAAAGTAATTTTATAAAAATGGTTTAAATATTGTAGTTTAATTTAACATTATTTCTTATGAGTTTTTTTTTAAGTCCCTTTTTCCATTATTTTCTCTTAGAGGGTGTTGCAGTACCATTGGTTGGCCATGTGTGATGCTGGACGTATTCCAGCTCTGAGCTGGAGTATATTTACTACTGTTTTGGATCCCCTTTTGGGTACAGTAAATTTAGAATTGCAGTTTGTGAATACCAATGGGCTTACTCTTTTGTGAATGGTTGCGTGTCCCTCCTTAAATCCTTCCTAAGTCCTCTCTAAGTCCCACCTATTTTTTAGTAAGTATACCCCATTTTCTAACCACCTCGCGGTCCATCTCACCTTTTCTACTATGGGCCCGATTCTGATGCGGGTTGGAAAAGCTTCCCGACCGAATCGGTTGGGAAATGGTTTCCGACCCACTCGGATCGGGAAAGTCCAACCGGCAGAGTAGGATGCATCCGGATGTTTCCAGATACGATTTGGTTGAACTCCCATTGACTTCAATGGGAACATTTGTTCCTAACCGCATCAGAATTGGGCCCTCGGTCGGGAAGACACGTTCCCGATCCGATTTGGAAGGAGCAAATGCCGTTAGGAGGCCTTCCTAACCGCATCAGAATCAGGCCATCGGTCGGGAAGCTTTTCCAACCCGCATCAGAATCGGGCCCTAAGTAGTATGCTTACATGTGTGAGGATCACCCCATAGAAAAGATAGGAGCGGTGGAGATTTACACTTGTAGGTTTATGACAACTTTTTTGCGGTACTTTAGTAGTACTATTGTAGTACTAATAAACGTACTATAAAAATGCAATTTGAGAATAATGCCCTTTCTGTCCAGGACCGCCATAGTTTACCAATACCCAGATAGGAAAAGCTCTTGTAGAAATCAGACTGGCCACCCAAAATAGACCAGTCCATGCAAAGCCATTCTTTGTGATGTGGAGCCTGCTCAATGATTTTCCAAACGGTGATCCCATTATCAGAAAAAACATCTTACCCCAACCTCTAAATGAGGCAGCGGATTCCCATTTGCCACCCACTATCCAATGAAGCATAAAACCTGGTTCATACTTTCACTACATAACATTTCATCAACAATTGAGGATGAGTAGAAAATATTAGATGTTTAAAGATACTTGTTCAGTCACAAACACTCAATGCTGTTCATTCAATTTCTTTTGATCTTTTGTATTGGGTTATAAATCTTTATGGAGTCTAAATACATGTAATAATTAAGTAAGAGCTGTGCTAGCAGTTTCCAAACTTGGCCAGTTTGAAGGGGCCCAACACCTGCTACTTAGAAGTTCCACTGGGCTAATGCAAAAGTAGTTCCGACAGTCACTAACGTTTCTTTTTAACATGTTTACATTTTAAGGTTATTGACAGAAGTAAGACAAATGCAAAGACTGCTAAAAGAAATGCAGATGAGAGAGTGTCCAAACGTCCTCGACGAGCAACAGTGAAAAATAAAAGCTATAAGGAGCTTTCAAATTCTGAGACAGAGAGTGAGGTTGAATCTATAAAGCCTTCTTCATTAATGGCAGAAAAGTCCAGAAATTTGGTAATGAACAGTTAAATTGCACTATAACTATTTGTCATGATTATTGCAAGTTGAACTGTGAATTAGAGCATTCAGTTGTGCCTTTGGGCATTTATGTTCTCTATAAAATGCTTAGACTATTAATTGGTGTATGCTTGACCACTAGCATGCATGTGAAGACATTGCATGTCTGTTTTTGAATTTATATGGGGTATAAAGCATTGCTTATGCATGTGGTGTATTGTGATGGATAGTTGTTTTGCGGCTTTGTGGATATGAATGGGAGGAAATGCTACACGGCCCGTGATGCGTCATGACGTCAGATGCCACAATCGAGCTGAGCCGTAGAGCTGCGCTTCAAGGAGGTGCGCAGGCGGCGGCAGGCCTGAGGCAGACCGTGACGCAGCATACAGGGCCGGAGAAGGAGAAAACTTCATCCCGGGCTCGGCAATTGGCCATAAAGTTGGGAGAATCAAGAACCGAGCTGAGCGGGAGGCGAAGTAAGGCCAGAACGTTGTGGTAGTAGCTACCACTCGCTGAGTTTGAGTCCGGGCCCTACGCGGAAGCCTTCCAGCTAGGTCAGGGCGCGGCTTGCAGTCGGCCCGGTGAGCTCCCACTCTAGGCCCCCCAGCCCTCCTTAGGTTCAGTGGTTTTAGTTGATATCTAAAAAACTAACCTGTTGGAGAGTTCCTAGGACAAGGAAACAGTTGGAGCAGAAGGGGTAGGAGCAGAGGCGCTGCGGAGGGGAACGGAGGAGTTGCGGCATGTGAAAAGCGGTTGCTTGAAAATTTGGCCAGCGGACCAAGGCAAAAGTGAAGGCGAGGGCCCGGGACTCTAAGGACTCTGTGCTCAGCCCAATTAGTCTGTCTATATATTGTATCCCCCCGCCCACTTTATACACCTGCTGCTCCTTCTCCCTTTAAACACAGCCCGAGCAGTCCGGTAAAAGGAGGGTAGAGTGCTGGCAGCCGCATTGGGGATAGAAGTGGTATCAAGGGCAAAGACAACTACAGCACCTCTTTCCCCCCGCTGGATTCTCTGTGCGATATCTGCCCTAGTGATAAGTCTATATGGGCTGGATAGCAGAACAGGGCATAGGTGCAGAGAGTTGGAACAGTGAAGACATTGTTGTTAATGTGATTAGTTCACCTACGTTCACATTTCCGCCCTCGTAGCAGAACAGTGCACGCTCTGGGAAAAGCGCCCTTTCTACGAGTAGGGACTTACATTGGGTGGGTAGATAAGGCTGAGAGCCGTGCGTATCTTTCTGCTGGCTCAGAAGCGGCCAACTTTAGGTCGGTGTGGCTTGCTCCAGCAGTGGGCCCGCTATCATACTCTCCCTTCTTGCCTCTGCCCCCCAGGTCTTGGGGTGAACTTAATCAAGTATAGATTATCTTATAAAGAGTCAGAGTTTGAGCATCGTGAGCAAGTGAACAAATTTAGATAATAGAGCAACTTCCCTCAGCTTCCGGTAGCATCAATAGATGGTCAAATCGGGGCTCTAGGGATTCTATCCAGGAGGAAATCTGAAGAAACGGCACCTGGTTGGGTCCAAGGCCAGTGATAAAGGGAGCTGAGGGCTGAGGCATGACTGCCAAGAAGCTGCGCTCAGGGAAATTGGTTTGCAAGAAAAACAAAGCTAATCCCCTAATAGGTCAATACAAATGCGGCAGTGGAGGGTGCACGACTAGGTGCTACTAGAGCATCAACCTTCCGACGAATGTGTGACAATGAAGGTGACGCCCCCCACATCTAGCCATGACGCCCGCAGTATATTTGAACTCGGGTGGTAGAATGAATACAAGGGACTGGTAGGGTGTCAATTATTTCCCTCCCTCTTATCTTTTTTCACATGGTGCGTTAATAAACCACATTTGAGTTTTTCATTACCCTAAAGAAGACCTAAGAACTGCTTTAGGCTATTTAAAAAGGTCGAAACATGTTGGTAATTATGTTCCCCAAGGTCAAGTGTTTTATTGATTACACACAGTGACAATATTTTAATATTTTAACTATACCAGTGATACTCTATAATAAACGGTTGAGTATACCCCTAGGTATTATTAAATTACGATTTCTCTTCTTGGCTAAATAACAGGACACAAGACATTGTTCTGACAATAGACTATTAAGAACTACCAGGATTCCGACTAGCTGCCCTCGGTTGAGTGAGCTGGAGTGGCATTGCTCCTACCCCAGTGTGAGAGGTCGTCAAATGATGAAGCATGCCTTGATAAGTTAAGGGTGAGACGACCTCTCAAAAATCTTTTGATGATCCCCTCATTTAGAAAGTTAGAACTGTGAGATACCAGTTCACACCTTTCAACCCTCAAGTAGTTTTGTGTTATGTAATACAGATAAATACCTTTAAAGGTTTTAATGCTATTTCCACCTTCTTCTCTAAAAGAGAGGCAGTATTAAATAACGTGGCAGCTATGGAGAGTAAATCTGAATCGTCCCTTTGAAAAGTCGAGGTGGAAATAGAAATGTTCAATGGGTCAAATCAAATTTTTTATACACTTGGGAATAGTGCGATCCAGTCATGAACTGAAACAAATATTGAAACTAGGGATCAAGGCTCTCTATTGGAAGATATTACCCTCCCAGATATCAATTTGGACTTTGCCACAAATGGCCCTCAGACATCTAAAGTACTCACCGATATTCCATCTACTTTAAACCCAGGGGAAAACATAAGGGATACATCTATTGGTCCTTCCATCAAGATGCAGCTTTTCAGTAGTGCATCCAGTGGTATTTCCATAACAAATTCAAGGGCGTCAGTCACTCCAGATTTGTCTTTGAGTCCACATTTACCAAGTAGCCAATCAGGGAATCATGTTCTGTTGTCCAAATCTCTGCATTGCCTGGAAAGAGTTTTGTCTTCTATATTGGCCCTGATGGAGAAATCTGTGACCAACTCCGATCACATTCTGGATTCTCTTTTGTCCCTGACTAAATATGTCATTTCGGACCAAAGATTTATAAATGGAAAAGCCTCCTCCCCTTTTCCTACTTCCTCTAATAAGTCTGCTCTTTCCAAAGGGGAGTGCCCGTCTCAGCATCATTGCTGGAGTTCCAACCCAATTAAATCCTGTCAAGTGAATGCTGCTCCAAATTGCAGTTGCAGGGACTTTAGTACCCAGGCAGGTGTGCACTTTAGTAGGAAAAAAGGGCAAGGAAAATGTGGATTTTTAAAAAAAGACCAGCCTTTTCTGCTATAGACGTTTTTTGAGCTTGAAGTTTCCTTGCTATTGCCATCGACATCCCCATGTCTAAAAGTGAGTAAGTAAAGAATGTCCTCCCCATCTTTCAAAAAAGCAAGGATGTAACAGTCCAACCATCTGTAGTGGAGGATAAGAAGTTCAACAGTAAAAATAAAAGTGTCCACATGCAGAAGATGGTAAAGAGAAAAACGCTTTGCAGAATAAATAGAAAAAGAACAAAGAGACTGCACTTTGATTCAAATTTGACCTTGAATCCCATCCCGACTGCAGCAAAGGGGGAAGAAGGAGAAGTTGAAGCAAATACAAGAGACTCTATGGCCCTCATTACGATGTCGGTTGGAGTTGCCTCCGACCAACATAGTTTTGTGGAAGGAACCGCACGACCACAAAATTATGATGCGACCGCACATGGTGCGGTCGCAAACTTCAATTTTTCAATGAGAGTTTGTGTGCGGGGCTGAAACTGCCTGCAGCACAAACTCCCATTGAAGTTTTTAAACATCCCTGCACTGTGTGGCAGGCACCGTGAGAGCCTGACACACAGTGCAGGGATGTTAAGGGGGGATGGTGCCCTCCACGGCCAAATGCATTGGGCCAGGGGGGAAGTGAGTTTCCGACAGCCAATCCATGTCAGAAAGGCCAACATGGATTGGCTGTCGGAAACCGACATCATAATCCCAACGGCAGAAACGCCATCCTTAAGAGTTTCTGACTGGCCGACGGGGAAGGAGCCTGTCGGAACTGCGTCGGATTCACCGGCCGGTTTAAACTCCGACCGCCGTCATCATAATATGGCAGTCGGACTTTAAACCTACCATGTCGGTCCAAAAGCCTCTGACCAGCGGTCGGAGGTTTTCCAACCGACATCGTAATCAGGCCCTTTGTCGTCACCAAAGAACTTATATGATCTAACTTCGGACTCGCAAGGAGATAATGCACCAGCTTCCTGTCCAGTAAATTGTGACATCGCATAATTTGAACCCTAATGTTGCATTATTCTCTTCTACATTAGGGGACAATGTTATTGATAATCCTAATGGGAGAGGGCCTATTGGGGATATCTTGGCCAGTCATCCGATGTCGGTGCCCCTGTCCCTAGACATTTTTTCCATTTTTGATCAGGAGTTGTATCTGAATAGGTCATTTCTACTGGGTTGTTTTTCAGACATCCCCGGCCTTCAAATGGTGCAGAGTAGTGATCTTGCTTTGGTTCAAGTCTTAGCTCACGCTAGCCATGGAGGGTCTAGAGTAGAGTGACCTTCTGTTCTAAGGTGATTTCCAACCTAATAATCTTGAACAGTGATAAATTACGATGCCGTGGTATTTATGCTCTTGTTCCACGGAAGAAGAGAGGTCTTAAAAAATCTTCACGTAATTTTTATGATCTTAACGATCAGGTCAACTGTCATTTGGTCCTCTCATCTTTAGAAGTCCCTCACTTGGAGGGAGAAAGTATAATGCAGGTCTCTTTTACAAAAGGTGGTAGGAGAGTTTCTTTGTTTGCTGAGAGATAGACCAAATAAATGCAGACTATAGATGAGGAAGTTAGGAAATGGAGCTGGGTGGCGGGGGCTCTCAATGCTAATAGCTCTACGGGGTTATGGTTTAGGAATTATTCCTATTAAGGCTCTCAAATTAATCTCTTAGAATGCAGCCGGCTTACACACTGATAAAAATAAATCGCAATTTCTGAAAGAACAGAAAGATGATATAGTATGCATTCAAGAATCTTGGATTGTAAAGATCTGAAAGAAACACATAGTGATAGATTCCGTACCTTAGAATATCCCCAGGCTTCAGACTGGATCCGGAAAGTTTTCGTCAGCAGTACCCCTGCGCGTCGGTAGGGGCGTCGTGCGGCTCCACGTCCGTCGTGGTCGCCGAGATGACGTCGCGGGCGCTACTTGGACGCTGCCCACACGCGCTGACGTCAGTTCTTTCTTTTTCCGCGCCAGCAAGCGCAGATCCGGAGAGAGCGGTACCCCTAGTCTTTTTTGACTAAGTTTTTTGAGATCTTTTTCTCACCTTTTTCGAGTCGATTCGACTCCTGGTGCAGTTAGGGATGCCGAGTTTTAAGTCCTGCGAGGACTGTCATCGGATGATGTCGGTGACGGACCCGCACCGCGTGTGTCTCTTCTGCCTGGGGCGCGACCACGACCCCAAGTCGTGCACCGACTGCCGGTCCATGGCGCCGAAGTCTTTGCGGGAGCGGTCCTGAAAGCTGCTTGAAGCCCGGCAGTCCGCTCCGCGCCGTGAGAGGTCCCAGTCCAGAGGGAGGTCGAGGGACCGTGCGCGGAGTCATCGGTGATCGTCGGGATCGAAGTCTTCGCACTCAGGGTCAGGTAAGGCGAAGCACAAGAAGTCGAAGAAACGTCATCGTTCTCCGACTTCCCCTCGCCGGTCGCGCGACGCGGCTGAGGGTACGGGTGGTGCCACCCCCGCGGCTCCGGCGGAGTCCATGGAGTCGCCGCCCGACTACCCGCCCTTCCCGGGGTCGTCGGCGACCCCGGCCCAGATACAGGACTTCCTGTTGGCCATGGCTCGCCTCTTTGGGCCGTCGGGTCCCGCCGGTGCGCCTTCGGGCCCCGCGGTCCCGCATGGGTGTCCTCGCATTTCCTCGCCGGCGGCTCCGGCCCCGACTTCGCTGTCGGCTGCAGCCCCGGCGCTGCAGGACACCCTTGGATCCAGGCCTGGATCCCGGTCAACGCCGGTTGACCTCGTTACGCCTCCTCCGACGTCGACCCCACCAGCACCGATCCTGATGCCGCCCGCTCCTCGGGACGACGTCGACCTCAGATTCAGCCCCAAGTGGACGCGGCGTCGGTCCGGCGTCGGTCGATGCCGTTCTCGACGCCGTTTGGGGATTTCTATCCGCATGTCCCTGCTCCTTATTTTCGGCCGGTTGAACAGCCTGAGGAGCAAGGGGGGGACTGGGAGGGGTCGGACGACCCTCTCGCTGCAGCCTGCAAGTCTGAACAGGACTGGGCTGAGGAATTGGGGGACGCCAGTGGTATGGATACCTCACCAGACCTTGGCATGCTGTCTCCTCCTACCGTGGCTACGGAGGAGGGAGCCAGTTATGCAGTGGTGTTGCGTAGGGCGGCGGAGGCCCTACACCTCCAGCTCCCTACTGTGGCCGTCAAGACTAACCTCCTGACAGAGGTGCTTCAGCCAGCAGCTACTTCTGCGGAGCCGCTGCTGCCCTTTAATGAAGTCCTTTCGGACGTTCTTTTGGGCACTTGGTCCAGGCCCACCACAGGGGCTCCTGTGGATAGGAACGTGGCCCAACGCCATCGCCCGGCTCCGGGTGACCCCATTTTCCTCTCCCAACATCCCACCCCCGAGAGCTTGGTTGTCCAAGCCTCTGCTTCCCCAACCGCCTTTCCTTCCGCACCGCCGGATAGGGAATCCAAAAAGCTGGATCAGTTTGGGAAGAAGATTTTCTCTTCCACCAGCTCAGCGCTGCGGTCCGTGAACACTGCATGCCTCTTGGGCCGTTATTCCCACTGTCTGTGGGATACAGTGGCGAACGTGCTGTCTCAGTGTCCGGAGGAGGCCCGGCCTACTCTCGCCCAGGCTGTTGTAGAGGGGAGAGACGCAGCCAAGTTCATGATCCGTTGTGGTCTAGACACCGCCGACTCACTGGGCAGATCCATTGCAACGACGGTGGCGGTTCGCCGTCACGCCTGGTTGAGGACTACTGGATTTTCAGGGGATGTTCAAAACACCTTTATGGACATGACCTTTGATGGCCGTCGCCTCTTCGGCGACAAGGCGGACAGCGCGTTGGAGCGGTTTAAGGACTCACGGGCTACGGCCAAGTCCTTAGGACTCTCGGCAGTACGCCCTCCTCCCCCTTCCACTTTTCGCTCCTTTCGTGGCACAGGAAGGGGCGCCCCGCAGCGTTCGTAACAGAGCCACCGGCCGGCGCAACAGTCATCCCAGCGCGGACGCGGTTTCCGCCGTGGAGGACAAAGGGGCCAGCGGGCGGGTCAGACCACCACCACCACCTCTGCCTCAAAACCTTCCTAGTCCGAACTTTCTGGCCCATCCAACGCCAGTGGGCGGCAGGCTCCGCCATCACCTCCCCCACTGGCGCACCATCACTTCGGACAGGTGGGTTTTAGAGATAGTCCGAAGGGGCTACTCCCTCCCCTTTGAGACTACCCCCCCAGCCATGCCGCCTCAATACCACTGCATGTCAGGGGATCACTTGGTGCTTCTTCAGCAGGAAGTTGCGGCCCTCTTGGCCAAGGGGGCCATCGAGCGCGTTCCGACGCACGAAGTAGGTCGTGGTTGTTATTCCCACTACTTTGTGGTGCCCAAGAAGGACAAAGGCCTGCGTCCTATATTGGACCTCCGGAACGTCAATCGCTTCCTCCGCAAGGAGAAGTTCAAGATGCTCACTCTAGCTCAGGTCTTGTCTGCTCTCGACCCACAAGACTGGATGGTGGCGCTGGACTTGCAGGACGCATATTTCCACATCCCCGTCCTGCCAGCCCACAGGCGTTACCTGCGGTTCATGGTAGGCCACGAGCACTTTCAGTTTACCGTGCTCCCCTTTGGCCTTACCAGCGCCCCTCGGGTGTTCACCAAGGTGATGGCGGTGGTCGCAGCTCATCTGCGCAGATCAGGGGTCTCAGTCTTCCCCTATCTCGACGACTGGTTGTTGAAGGCGGGCTCGCCCCAGACAGTCGTCTCCCACCTCCAGACTACGGCCGACCTCCTGCACTTGCTGGGGTTCTCCATCAATGTGCCGAAGTCGCACCTGATTCCCTCCCAGAAGCTCCTCTTTATCGGAGCGGTTCTGGATACGGTGCAGTTTCGGGTCTATCCTCCCGAACAGCGAGTCCGGGACATTCGGGCTCTGATTCCCATCTTTCAGCCCTTGTCCTGGGTTTCGGTCAGAGTGACTCTGAGGCTGCTGGGCCTCATGGCCTCCTGCATCCTGCTGGTCAATCATGCCAGGTGGCATATGCGGGCTCTGCAGTGGGACCTGAAGTTCCAGTGGGCGCAGCATCAGGGGAACCTGTCCGATCACGTCCAGATCTCGGAGGGCACTGCACAACAATTGCAGTGGTGGCTCACGGACCGGCATTGGGTCGACGGCAGATCCCTCTCCCTTCCCCAACCGGAGTTCACAGTGGTGACGGATGCGTCCCTCCTGGGATGGGGCGGCCACATGGGAGAGGCAGAGATCAGAGGCCTCTGGTCTCCGGCGGAGTCCCGGCTCCATATCAACCTTTTGGAGCTGCGGGCGATCAGGCTTGCACTGAAAGCATTCCTTCCCTCTGTCAAGGGGAGAGTAGTGCAGGTGTTCACAGACAACACCACCGCCATGTGGTACTGCAACAAACAAGGCGGGGTGGGGTCGTGGACCCTCTGTCAGGAGGCTCTGCGTCTCTGGACATGGCTGGAACATCAGGGCATGTCCCTGGTGGTTCAACACCTGGCAGGTTCTCTGAATGCCAGGGCGGACGAACTCAGCCGCAGGTCCATGCTCGATCACGAATGGCGTCTTCACTCGGAGGTGGCGCAAGGTCTCTTTCAGCAGTGGGGAGAGCCTTGGTTAGATCTATTCGCCACCGAAGAGAACGCGCAATGTCATCAGTTCTGCGCGTTGGAATTTCCAAGGCGGCACTCGCTCGGCGACACTTTTCGTCGCGAGTGGAGTTGCGGTCTGTTGTACGCCTTTCCGCCTATACCACTTCTGCCCAGAGTGCTGAAGAAGATCAGGCGCGACCGGGCCCAAGTCATTCTTGTGGCTCCGGACTGGGCTCGAAGAGAATGGTATCCCGAGCTACTCAGTATGAGCATGGATCCCCCGATCAGACTGCCTCTTCGGGAGGATCTTCTGTCGCAGCAGCAGGGGACGGTCCTCCACCCGAACCTGTCCAGCCTCCACCTCTTTGCGTGGAGATTGAGCGGCGGCAGTTGATTCCCTTCGACTTGCCTCCTGAAGTTTGTGATGTCATTCTGGCAGCCAGGCGTCCCTCTACTAAAGTGGTATACGCCTGCAGGTGGAACAAATTTGTGGCATGGTGCACAGCAAAGGCTGTGGATCCCCTTTCTGCCCCTCTTTCTGAGGTTCTACTGTTCCTTCTTTCTTTGGCCCAGCAGGGCTCTGCTCTGGGCACTATCAAGGGCTACTTTTCTGCTATTTCGGCCTTTCTCAGGCTCCCTGATCAGCCCTCTCTTTTCAAGTCCCCTGTTGTAAATAGGTTTCTTAAAGGCATTACACACCTTTATCCTCTTATTCCTTTCGTGATGCCTCAGTGGGACTTGAATCTGGTTCTGATGTACTTGATGTGCGCTCCTTTTGAGCCCCTTCATAACTGTCCTCTTCGTCTTTTGACGTTAAAAACTGCCTTCCTGGTGGCCATCACTTCAGCCAGGCGAGTGAGTGAACTCCAGGCTCTTTCCTGTAAGCCTCCTTTCCTTTCAGTCCATCCAGACAAGGTTGTGCTCAGGCCCCGTCCTTCCTTTTTGCTAAAAGTGGTTACGGCCTTTCACATTGGGCAAACTATTACCTTGCCCACCTTTTTTCCGCCTCCGCATCCTTCCAGAGAGGAAGAGCGGCTCCACCGTCTGGACCCAAAACGTGCGCTTTCTTTTTATCTCAATCGCACACAGCAGTTCCGGGTGGATGACCAGCTTTTTGTTGGCTACGTTGGCACCAAGAAAGGTCGGGCGGTCCATAAGAGAACCATCTCCCGCTGGGTTGTCTTGTGTATCAAAGCCTGTTACTCTTTGGCTAAAAAAGAACCTCCGGTGGGGCTGCGTGCTCATTCCACCAGAGCTACTGCAGCCACTACTGCATTGGGACGTGGTGTCCCCCTGCAAGACATATGTCAGGCAGCCACGTGGGCCTCGCTGCACACGTTTACCAAGCATTACTGCCTGGACAGCCAAGTCCGGAGAGACGGCTTCTTTGGCCGTTCTGTTCTCTGTGACTTTCTGGTGTGATCTTAGTTCGCAGACCCACCACCGGGGTTGGTATTGCTGGGGTATCTATTCTAAGGTAAGGAATCTATCACTATGTGTTTCTTTCAGATGCACAAGTTACTTACCTTCGGTAACGATATATCTGTAAGAAACATTAGTAGTGATAGATTCCTTACCGCCCCACCCATCCTCCCCGTTCTGCGAACTGATTTCTAGGGTTAAGGTCATCCCTTTCAGGGCCCTAGTTTCAATGCACCAGTGGTCAATATCTTGCATGGCTCTGCATTCCTGGCGCGGAAAGTCGTGTACAGAACTGACGTTAGTGCGCGTGGGCGGCGTCCATGTAGCACCCTCGACGTCATCTCGGCGACCACGACGCCAACGACGGACGCGGAGCCGCACGACGCCCCTACCGACGCGCAGGGGTACTGCTGACGAAAACTTTCCGGATCCAGTCTGATGCCTGGGGATATTCTAAGGTAAGGAATCTATCACTACTAATGTTTCTTACAGATATATATATCTTGATATATATCGTTACCGAAGGTAAGTAACTTGTACAACTGGTCTATAGAAGAATATACTGTCTTAAGCCGTCCTGCATTTCCTGCGAATAGAGGACATACAAAAGGAGGCATAGCTATATTGCTTGGAACTAATTTTAGGTGGGTGTATAAAGATATTTCCCATCTTTCTAATTTAATTCAGGCGGTCAAGATAGTTTTTAAGAAGGATCAAGAAAGTATAGGCATATTGTTAATTGTAAATGCCAGACTCCTCTCATGCTTACTGTAGGAAAGTAGGATCTGCTTTCATGGTCACCCCCACTTTTTGCTGGTGTCATTATGTTTTGCTGACTAGTCTGACTGGGATCCTGCTAATCAGTACTCCAGTCTCTGTGCTTCTTCACTAAATTGGACATGGTGAGTACTTAGGTACCCTCCAGATTGGCTACTGGTGTACCCTGATAAGTCCCTAGTATATGGTACTCGCTGTCAGAATTCAAATGTTTTTTAGAAAGTACTAGTGGTATCATTTGTTTCCAGAGAAATCTCAAGTACTGTAGGATGAAGAGAAGATTTGAGATAATTTCGACATCAAGTAACCTAAGAGTTGCCCAGAAGTATTTAGCCTGGAATTTGGATCATGGTAACCGTCGCTTGTTGATTTTATTTCGTATGAATTTACTTCCGTTAAATGATCTAACGGTAAATTGGTCTACCCCTGCTAGAACAGGTAAATACTGTACTATGTGTAATTTGGGGACTCTGAAAGAGACTATTAGTTATAGATTCCTTACCTTAGAATTCCCCCCAGGCGTCAGACTGGATCCAGAGAATTTTCTCTCAGCAGTATCCCTGTGCATTGGTAGGTGGCATCAGTCGACTCTACGTTGGTCGTCAGTGTCGTGATCGCCGGGATGACCTCGCGGTATCTACTTAGACGCCGCCTCTGCGCGCTGACGTCAGTTCTTTCTTTTTGTGCACCAGCCAGCGCAGATCCGGAGAGAGCGGTACCCTTAGTCATTTTTTCACCAAACTTTTTCGACTTTTTGTCAACATCTTTTTTAAAGTCTTAACGAGGGATGTCAAGTCGTCGACCCAGTTTCAAGCCTTGTGACTCCTGTCACAAGCTGATGTCAGTCACCGATCCACACCTCGAGTGCCTTTGGTGCCTGGAGCGCGACCACGACCCGAAGTCGTGTTCCGACTGCCAGGCCCTGAACCCGAAGTCTTTGCGGGAGCGGTCCCAAAAGCTTTTGGAGGCCCGGCAGTCGGCTCTGCGCCGTTCAACATCCCGGTCGAGGGGAAGGTCGCGGGACGGGTCGCGGAGCCACCACCACCATTCGTCATCGAAGTCTTCGTCATCGGGTAAGTCGAAGCACAAGAAGAAGGCGAAGAAGGATTGTCGCTCTTCGCCTTCTCCCCGTCAGTCGGCCGACGCGTCGCTGGACACGGAGGGTCGTCGTTCTCCGGCTCCGCCCTCGGAGCCTGCTGGGACGGCTCCGCGCTACCCTCCCTTTCCGGGAGCCGGAGCGTCCCCTGTCCAGCTTCGTGCATTTTATGAAGCCCTCCACTCCATCTTTGGGCAGTCCGACTCCACCCGGTGCGCCTTTGGGCCCCGCGGACTCGGCTGGGGGTTCTAGGCCTTCAATGCCAGCGGCAACGGCCTGTGCGCCGCAGGGCCCCCAAGGATCCAGGCCTGGATCCGAATCGGCGCCGGTGAACCTCACGGTACCTTCCCCGGTGCCGATTCCTCTGATGACGCCTCCGATGCCGGTTGCGCCCCGGCCGGCGTCGACCCCAGCCTCCCTCTCGACTTGGACACGGAGCCGAACCGACGTCGACCGGCACTTTTGTACCACTGTTCTTCCCTGGCATTCCGTATCGCCCTGAGTGGCAGCCAGAGGAGGGTTAGGAAGACTGGGAGGGGTCTGTTGACCCTCTGGCAGACCAGCTTGAAGAGCCGGAGTGGAGAGAGGAGTTGGGTGATGCCAGTGGTCTGGATACCTCCCCAGACCTTGGTATGCTTTCTCCCCCTAACGTGGCTATGTAGGAGGGAGCTTCTTACGCTGTGGTGTTGCGTAGGGCGGCTGAGGCCTTGGGCCTTGAGCTTCCTATGGTGGCAGTCAGGACTAACCTCCTGACTGAGGTGATTCAGCCGGCAACAGCCTCTTCGGAGCCATTGCTGCCTTTCAATGAGGCCCTCACTGACGTCCTTCTGGGCTCCTGATCCAAGCCCAGCACTTGGGCTCCTGTGGATAGGATGATTTCCCGACACCACCGCCCGGCCCCGGGTGACCCACTTTTCCTCCCCCAACACCCTACCCCCGAGGGCTTGGTGGTCCAAGCCTCATCCTCGAAAGAAGCGCTTTCCCTACAGCTCCTCAAGATAGGGAATCCAAGAAGCTGGACCATCTTGGGAAGAAGATGTTTTCTTCCGCCAGCTTAGGACTGAGGTGCTACGCCTGGCTGAGAACCTCTGGATTCTCTGGGGATGTCCAATCTACCCTTTTGGACATGTCCTTTGATGGCCGTCGCCTGTTTGATGACAAGGCAGACAACACGCTCGAGCACTTCAAGGACTCTAGGGCTACGGCCAGGTCCTTGGGCCTTGCAGCAACTTCTCGCCACATGCAGTCTGCCTTTCGCCCCTTTCGTGGCCACGGAAGGGGTGCCCCACCACGTTCCACCCAGAGCCACAGGGCCGCACAAGCCACCCAGCCTCTGCGCGGACGGGGACGTGGGACCCAGCGTCTTGGGTCCGGGGGCCAGAGGGCTGGTCAGTCCACCAATGCCCCCCCTGCAGCTGCCTCCAAACCTTCCTAGTCCGACTTTTCAGGGTCACCAGTTGCCAGTGGGCGGCAGGATCCGCCATCACCTCCCCCACTGGTACAACATCACGTCGGACAGGTGGGTTTTGCATATAGTCCGAAGGGGCTACTCCCTCCCCTTCGAGACTACCCCTCCCTCCATGCCACCAACACTCCATCGCATATCGGAGGATCACTTGGCCCTCCTCCGTCAGGAAGCTACGGCTCTCTTGGCCAAGGGAGCTATCGAGCGAGCCCCTGTGCCAGAAGTAGGTCGTGGTTGTTATTCCCACTACTTCCTGGTACCCAAGAAGGAAAAAGGTCTGCATCCTATCTTGGATCTCAGGTTCGTCAACCACTTCCTCCGGAAGGAGAAGTTGAAAATGTTGACATTGGCTCAGTTCTGTCTGCCCTCGACCCTAGAGACTAGATGGTAGCATTGCACTTGCCGGATGCTTATTTTCACATCCCCGTCTTGCCTGCCCACCAGCACTACCTGCGGTTCACAGTAGGCCACGAGCATTTTCAGTTTACCGTGCTCCCCTTTGGCCTTACCAGCGCCCCTCGGGTGTTCACGAAAGTAATGCCGGTGGTCGCAGCTCATCTGCGCAGGTCAGGGGTTCCAGTCTTCCCCTATCTCGACGACTGGCTGTTGAAGGTGGGCTCGCCCCAGGCGGTCGTCTCCCACATCCAGACTACGGCGGACCTCCTGCATTCGTTGGGGTTCACACTCAACCTGCCGAAGTCGCACCTGATTCCCTCTGAGAAACTCCTTTTTATTGGAGCGGTTCTGGACATAGCGCAGTTTCGGACCTATCCTCCCGAGCAGCGAGTCCGGGATGTTCGGGCTATGATACCGATGTTTCAGCCTCTATCCCGGATTTCGGTGAGAATGACCTTGAGGCTGCTGGGCCTCATGGCCTCCTGCATCCTGCTGGTGGAACATGCCAATTTGCATATGCGGGCTCTGCAGTGAGACCTGAAGTTCCAGTGGGCGCAGCATCAGGGGAATCTTTCCGATTGCGTCCAGATCTCGGAGGGCACTGCACACCAATTGCAGTGGTGGCTAACGGACCAGGATTGGGTCAACCGCAGATCCCTCTCCCTTCCCCAACCAGAGTTCACAGTGGTGACAGATGCGTCCCTCCTGGGATGGGGCGGCCACATGGTAGAGGCAGAGATCAGAGGCCTCTAGTCTCTGGAGTCTGGAGTCCGTGCTCCACATCAACCTTCTGGAGCTACGGGAGATTCGTCTTGCACTGAAGGCATTCCTTCCTTCTGTCAGAGGAAGAGTAGTGCAGGTGTTCACGGACAACACCACCGCCATGTGGTACTGCAACAAACAGGGCGGGGTGGGGTCGTGGACCCTATGTCAGGAGGCTCATCTCTTTGGACATGGCTGGAACATCGGGGCATGTCCCTGGTTGTTCAACACCTGGCAGCCTCCTTTCACGCAAACAGATTAAACGTTGAAAATACTAAAGGATGAAATGGAAGAAACCGGTGTGCACTCTCACCCCCCTCTTTTGAAGTATTACTATTTGCCCATTTGACGAGGAGCACCCATGGATTATAATGAAGAACCTTGCATAAAAATTACCTTGTCACAGGAGAGACTATTGTCAAACATTTCCCCAAAGGGATTTTCATGAACAATTTTTCGAGACATACCATGGAGGATTGTTGGTTGAACCCATGGCATATTTATGTTATCAACGGTTAATGTGTAAATTCATGTTAAAATGACTCACTGAATAGTTTTTTAATCAACGTTACAAATGACAACTGCGGGTGGGCGGGGAATTCAAGTATAAATATCGGGACAGTCAAGATATAGTGTGTTGTTAGAGCATATAGAAAGGGCGGATAAGAACTAGATTGTAAAAGGAGATGATGGTGAACGTAATGTATTGTGGAACTTGATGGATAAAGAGGTGCGTCAGCTTTCGTGAGAGGGCGATTTGGAAGGGAGGGGTTTCGCTAAATAGAAAAGTTTTTACAAATGAAATAAGCTTAGTGACAGATTGGGGAGGTGTTTGAGAACTACCGATTGACAGGGGTACAGATAGGGTGCACACATTAGTTTCAGGTACAAATAAGTCATCAAGATATGTTTAGTGAATATGAGCATAACAAATTGAATTGTGCTAGTGCAAGAACATGATCGGGTACAAATATAAAACAGGGATCAACTCTATAGTTTTCGCAGTGCATTATGGGCTCTGGAGGCTAAAGTATTGCAGGATGTCAATTGGTAAAGTACGAAGGGGCGGGGATTCGCCACAGGTGTTTAAGTAGAGTGAGGAGGAAGCGGGCACCAGAAGCATTTCGAACACGATAGAAAACAGTCTGTTAAGGTATGGGCTCCTTTGGATAAAGTTTTGCGGGAGGAACAATGTGTTTTGAAAGGGTTTTTTTAAACACGAACAGGTATCAAGGAGTGATATCTTGAATAGTGGTGGGGTAACACATGCATTTGTGGCAGTTGGGGAGAGACTGTTCCGGGAAAAAGGCAGTTAATGAATTCAGTGGGCAGACGTTGATTGCGGCGTGAGTCGTATTTTTAACAATAGGAATACCGTTTTATTATGTTTAGGCAGATTAAAAAACACAGTCTAACAGGAATGTTTTGAATTTGTAGATAACCCCTGACGAAGGGCCAGGTACGGCCCGAAATGCATTGGGTAACACAGATTAACCTTTGAGGATCACTTATGCACACTCCGTGCTTCAGAATAAAGCCTAGATGGGCGTATCGACAGCATTTAGGATACAGTGAACAAGTGAATAAGTGTCTCTCATGTGACTGGAGTACAAGTAATGAATTTAAAAAGAAGTGGATAAAAATGGAATAAAATTTTGAGAAATTGGAATAATTGTGGTATTTGTGTCATGGATGAAGCAACGCTGTGCGTCCGGCATTGGGGCGTCACCTCGCCCCTTTTTTCAAAAGGTTCCCTGAACGCCAGGGCGGACAAACTCAGTGGCCGGTGCATGATGGATCACGAATGGCGTCTTCACTCGGAGGTGGTGCAAGTTCTCTTTCAGCAGTGGGGAGAGCCTTGGTTAGATCTGTTTGCCACCGAAGAGAACGCGCAATGTCAGCAGTTCTGTGCGTTGTAATTTCCAAGGTGGCACTCGCTCGGCGACGCTTTTCGTCGCGAGTGTAATTGCGGTCTTCTATACGCCTTTCCGCCTATACCACTTCTGCCCAGAGTGCTGAAGAAAATCAAGCGCGACCGGGCCCAAGTCATCCTTGTGGCCCCGGACTGGGCACGAAGAGTCTGGTATCCCGAGCTCTTGAACATGGCTATCGATCCTCCGATCAGACTGCCTCTTCGGGAGGATCTTCTGTCGCAGCAACAGAGGACGGTCCTCCACCCGAACCTGTCCAGCCTCCACCTCCTTGCGTGGAGATTGAGCGGCGACAGTTGACAGCTTTCGACCTCCCTCCCGAAGTCTGTAATGTCATCTTGGCAGCCAGGCGTCCCTCTACTAAAACAGTATACGCCTGTAGATTGAACAAATTTGTGGCATGGTGCGAAGCAAAGGATGTGGATCCCCTTTCTGCCCCTCTTTCTGAGGTTCTCCTCTCCATTCTTTCTTTGGCCCAGCAGGGCTCTGCTCTGGGCACCCTTAAAGGCTATCTTTCGGCCATTTCGGCCTTTCTTCGCCAATCTGATCAGCCTTCTCATTTCCTCCTATTCCTTTCGTAATGCCCCAGTGGGACTTGAATCTTGTCTTAACTTACCTTATGTGCGCTCCTTTCGAGCCACTACATAATTGTCCTCTCAGACTCTTGACTTTAAAAACTGCTTTTCTGGTTGCCATCATCTCTGCTCGTAGGGTGAGTGAGCTTCAGGCGCTATCTTCTAAAGCTTCTTTCCATACTGTCCATCCGGACAAGGTTGTCCTTGGAACTCAGCCGTCTTTTCTACCCAAAGTGGTTACCTATTTCCACATAGGACAGACCATCACTTTGCCCACCTTCTTCCCGCCCCTGCATCCTTCCAAAGAGGAGGAAAGACTCCACCGTCTGGATCCAAAACGTGCATTATCATTTTATCTAGATCGCACAAAACAATTCCGGGTGGACGATCGACTCTTTGTTGGCTATGAGGCTGCCAAGAAAGGTCGGGCCGTGCAAAAACGGACCATCTCTCGATGGGTCGTCCTTTGCATTAAGATTTGTTATTCCTTGGCGAAAAAGGGGCCTCCAATAGGACTGCGCGCCCATTCCACCGGGCGACGGCAGCCACTACTGCTTTGGGATGTGGAGTCCCCTTCAGTGACATCTGCCAGGCAGCCACGTGGGCATCACTGCACACATTCACTAAGCATTACTGCCTGGATAGTCAAGTACGGAGAGACGGCTTCTTTGGCCGTTTAGTTCTCCAGGACTTTCTGGTGTGAACTTGGTTCGCAGACCCACCTCCGGGGTTGGTATTGCTGGGGTATCTATTCTAAGGTAAGAAATCTATAACTAATAGTCTTTTTCAGATGAACAAGTTCCTTACCTTCGGTAACGATATATCTGTAAGAGACATATATTAGTTATAGATTCCTTACCCCCCCACCCATCCTCCCTGTTCTGCGAACTGCCTTCTAGAGTAAGGGACACCCTTTCAGGCCCCCAGTTTTGTGCACCAGGGGTCAGTATCTGTTAATGTGGGTCATTGCCCATTGTACAACTACCACATTGGGTTTCCTTAAAAACATCGAGCTGTCGCTTAGCGTGAAGCTTTTAATCTCCTATTCAGCCCTCCTTGCGCTTAACTTAGTGACTGCGCTTTAGGAATGTCATGTATTCTTCAATCAATAAGCTTGCAATGGTGTATATACATGACAGAAAGAGCCTTATACTTATGGGTAGGCATTAGAACCCCCATCGTCTTCATGAAGGTATGAGCTGCTGGGTATTGCTGATTTATAAAGCTGTAAAAATTTGGATTAGTTAGCAGGAGGATAAGTACCTAGACAATGGTTGTCTGTTTCCCTATTTTATGCAGGAAGTTGTCAAGTGACGGGTTATTGAGCCTGAAAAATATATATCTCTACGGAATCATCCTCCAAGTGGATTGTAATTATTTGAATGGTAAATATGCATTTGCATGTTTTAACACATCCAAAGCTTGGCATTATATCTATATTGGACATCTGAAGTTTTCTTTCATTATACCTAGAAAACACAGCGACGCTTCATTCTGAAGTAACACGTCTTTTCATCCCTTTTTTGCTAATTGTCCGGGCGGACAATCTCCGTACCAGATGGTAATTACTCAATGAACATCACATAAGAACTATTCAGAATACAAGAGGAGGGGTTGTGCACAGGGCACCTTTCACATTCTTTAAATTTTTGGCAAACTCAGTCACAGCAGCATGCACATATATCACTGTGATGGTCACATTATCACTGGTATGATGGAACTATCCTAACAATCTGGTGTTTTGCTTGTTCTTTTTCTGTTTATCTACTTGAACTATTTTTTTAGAGGTGATGGCTATTCAAATACGGAGCCTTTTATTATATTCTTCGTATGTTAAGATACTATAAATATCAAAACTAGGTAGGAGAGATGGTATACATTTGTGGTCTGTTTATATTCACAGACAGTACCTGTATCTGAGGTGGCTTTTCCTGAAGAAGGCATTCCTATGCCGAAACGCGCATAGAAACCACCCGGGAGCTGCAGCCACTTCACGACACAGATACACACCTTTGTATTAAAAGACTATATACAAGGCTCATCTATGGAAAATGCCTAAATAATCACTATGATGGAAATATAAAATACATCAGAACATGTACATAATGCTTTGACTTATGAATTTTCAGGTGTTGATCATACCTTTATATGTATACATTATGACTGTTGAATACGAATGATGAGATGGATGTGGTGTGTATGTGGTTTGTTATAGTTTTAATGATGAAATACTGAATATATTATTTTCAATAAATAACTATTTTTGTACTTTTCAATATAAATTTGTCTTTGTCTCTCCTTGTATTAGAAGTTTATTGGTTTATTGTGATATTCTTTCAGAAGTTGCCCTAGGAAATTACGCTCTGTGTGGAATCGTGACATCATCGGAGCCATAAAGCATTCACTCCGGCATCCTGACGTCAGTTCAGTTTTTTCTGAACCTTCAACACGGAATCAGAGCTCTTCAGTTCTCTTCCCAGAGATTTCCTTACCAAAGTTTTGGTTGCAGTGCAAAAAATTGTTTCCCCCCCCCAAGCATTCAGAATTTAAACCATGTAAGGACTGTGAGGGTCAGATGCCAGTTAATAACCCTCATGACATTTGCCCTTAGTGCCTGGGGTCAGACAGTGACACTGAGGGCCTAATTATGAGTCCCCATGGTGGCACGCTGGTGGCGGTCCAGCCTCTGCCGCACCAGCGGTCCGACCGCCCTATTACGACTTGGGCGGTAGGACCGTAATTGGACCACCGACTCTGCCAGGTATCCGCCATTCCCTGGTGGGTGCGCGGCGGTCAGGGGCTATGTAATATGCAGGTAGTGCCGCTGCAGCATGGCCATGCATATTACAAGTTTCAGGACTGCCAGCGGTTTCATGGAGGTCTTTCCTCCATGAAAAGGCTGGCGGTGCTGAAACAAAGGGGGCCCTACAGAGTCCCCTCTGCCTGGGGATGCCTGCAGGGGGCACAACATATGCCCCATGTGTACATGCACCCAGGTTCCTGCAAGGCATGGACTTTTGAGTCCATGCAGGAACCCAATGTGGCATTCCCATTGCGGTCCCTCTTTCAAAGGCACCGCCACCTTTGAAAAACGCACCACAGCCGGACTGCCACGTCGTCCGCCTGCCAGACCACAAAATTGGTCGTAGTCTGGTGGGTGGGCGACAGCGACCTTCGGCAGAGCGCCAAAAGTCATTATTAGGCCCTGAGTCATGTGAGTCATGTTTGAGCATGCACCCCAAAGCAATAAAATAGAGGGCAACATTTTTTCTGGCCATGGCACAAGACAGCCTCCTGGCCAGACAAGTTGAGGGCTCGCTCAAAATTACCACAGTCACCATCCTTGAAATCATCTAGAGAAAAGCTACGTAAGCATAAGAAAAAGAGGAGACAAGGTGATCCCGCTAAGCAACGCTCCGGAGGTTAGTCTCCCACACTGTCTCCAACACTGACAAAGTCGTCCTCATAGCAGGAACAGGTGGAGATTCCAATCCCTGAAAGTTCAGCAGCACCGTCAACTCCATTGAACCTGCATCTCCTCCCATCCGTCCTCTTCCTCAGGATCGGCCTCTAGGGCCCTAAGTCTAGGCCTGGGTGAAATGTAAATTACGCCGGGGTAATTCACGTAATTTGAGGCCATTTTCTTTCCCCTTGTTAGGAAAAATTCCCAAAATTACACCATTACTCCACTTTGCATAATTATGCACCATTCGCAGAAAGATCTTACTGCAAAATGCCCCATTTGCAGTAAACATTTACAGCAAACGCTAACTACTGTTGCTGGCGGTGCTTTTGTTTCAGTGTGTCATTGCACACCAAAAATTGTTGCAAGGATGCATTTTGTGTTAAAATATAGCACAAAATGACGGATTTGCATTTTGTAGAATTCCGTGTCATTTCGTGTAATTTTGGTGAACGTTTACATGATTACATAAAACAAAGTACGCAAAATTCGCACACCCTTGCCCAAGTCCCTCAGGCTTACCCGAATTTTCCTTCTCTGGCAACAGATCCAACATTCTTTTTTGATGCAATGTTTGACGTCGCTATGAGTGGCATGGACCTCCACGGAGTGCCTTTGGGCCCTGTGGGAGCAGCAGGAGTACCTTTTGGAATTCCATACGCGGGTCTTTGACCATTCACCTCTTCTTGACTAGCCTCCTTTGACACCACAACCGATGCCGGCGCGACTTGCGACGCCAGCTCCGGCCTTTTGGCACCTATACTGGTGCCACCGGCACTGTTGCCTCCGCCAAGGCTGACAACTCAGGCCTATTATTTGATTTACCTCCACTTCAGCATGCACCTTTTCCAATTAGGTCGAGGAGAGAAGCACAACGCCTACTAAAAGAGTAGCAGTATAGAGTACAAGGAGTTAGCTCTGTGTGATATGGGGACACTATCAAAGCACTCTTTGGGACATATTCGAACCCTATGGAAGACATCAGAACAGATAATGATGGTGAAGACCCCCATTAATACTTTTCCTGAGCTGGAGATGGAGGACATCCCTGGTGCATCCCGTGAGCTATGTTGAAAGAGGAGGAGAGAAGCCCATTTATTCTAAGCCTTGATGTGGGGTGTGAACAGAGCCATTTCATGTCCAACCCAAGAGACCCTATCCAATCCCTATCTGTCAAAGCATTGCGAACATATATGCCCAAGAAAGGAAATCATACACATTTTGGGCGTCTACAAGTACATTAACCACAGGGAGGTCTGGGTCTTCCTGCTGCACCAGTGCATAGAAAGTGTATAAATTATCTATCTGAAAGAGACACGTTAGTGACAGATTCCTTACCTTAGAATATCCCCAGGCGTCAGGCTGGATCCGGAAAGTTTTTGCGTAGCAGTACCCTTGCGCGTCGGTAGGCGGCGTCGTGCGGCTCTGCGTCCGTCGTCGGCGTCGGGATCGCCGGGATGACATCGCGGGCAGTACTTAGACGCCGCCCCTGCGCGCTGACGTCAGTTCTTTCTTTTTCCGCGCCAGTAAGTGCAGATCCGGGAAGAGCAGTGCCCTAGTCATTTTTTGGCTAAGTTTTTGGGAGGTTTTTTCACTGTTTTCTCGAGTCTCTCGACTCCAAAGGTGTCGGTAGGGATGCCCGGCTTCAAGCCATGCGACGCCTGTGGTCGAATGATGTCGATCACAGACCCGCATCAGGAATGTCTCTACTGCCTCGGCCGCGACCACGACACGAAGTCGTGCCCCGACTGCCGGGCCTTGCATCCGAAGGCTTTGCGAGAGCGGTCTCGAAAGCTCCTCGAGGTCCGGCAGTCGGCTCCGCGCCACGCCAAGCCCCGGTCACGCGAGAGGTCGAGGGGCCGGTCGCGGAGTCCTCATCGGTCGTCGGGGTCCAAGTCTTCGCACTCCTCCGGTAAGTCGAAGCATAAGAAGTCGAAGAAGCGTCATCGCTCGACGACTTCCCCTCGCCGGTCTCGCGACTCGGCTGAGGGTCCTGTCGGCACTGTCCCCGCCCCGCGGCTCCGGGAGTGCCTGTGGAGCCGCCCCCGCATTACCCGTCCTTCCCGGGTTCGGGGGCGACTCCGGCCGAGATACAGGAGTTCCTGTCGGCCATGGCCCGCCTCTTCGGGCCTCAAGGTCCCCCCGGTGCGCCTTCGGGCCCCGCGGGCCCTGATGGGGTTTCTCCGGCGCCGCCGGCGACTCCGGTCCCGGCGCCGCCTTTCACACCAGCCTCGGTTCCGGCCCCGGCTCCGGCCTCGACCCCGGCTCCGGTGCTGCCACAACCCCGATCGACGCCGGTTGACCTGACGACACCTCCACCGGCGCCGATCTCTCCGGTGCCGTTCCCGACGACGCCCTGGGCTCCGGGCTGCGTCGTTTCCCGGTTCTCTCCGGACACGGCGCCGGACCGGCGTCATTCGACGCCGGCTCCGACGCCGATGAGACCTTGGGTCCCGCATGTCCCTCCTCCTTATTTTCAACCAGAATTGGAGGACAAAGAGAACTGGGAGGGGTCTGAAGTCCCTCTCACACAGCAGTGTGAGTTTGATCAGGACTGGGCTGAGGAGCTTGGGGATGCCAGTGGTCTGGACACCTCCCCTGACTCTGGCATGCTGTCTCCTCCTTCCGTGGCAACGGAGGAGGGAGCAAACTTTGCAACGGTGTTGCGTAGAGCAGCTGGGGCCTTACACCTCCAGTTGCCTACCGTGGCTGTCAGGACTAACATCCTGACGGAAGTGCTTCAGCCGGCGGCTACCTCCTCGGAGCCACTGCTGCCGTTTAACAAGGCGCTTTCAGACGTTCTTTTGGGCACCTGGTCCAAGCCCACCACAGGGGCTCCTGTGGATAGGAACATGGCCCGACGCCATCGCCCTGCTCCGGGTGACCCCCTGTTCCTCTCCCAACACCCCACCCCTGAGAGCTTGGTGGTCCAAGCCTCTGCTTCCCAAAGCGCCTTCCCTACCGCTCCCCCGGATAGGGAATCCAAACGCCTGGATCAATTTGGGAAGAAAGTCTTTTCTTCCTCCAGTGCTGGCTTGCGGTCCGTCAATACCACTTGCCTCTTGGGCCGATATTCCCACTCCTTGTGGGACTCGGTGGCGCAAGTTCTGCCCCAGTGTCCTGAGGAGACACTGCTTACCCGCACCATTGCGGAGGGAAGAGATGCGGCAAAGTACACCATCAGATGTGGCCTTGATACCGCCGACTCGCTAGGCAGATCGCTTGCAATGACAGTGGCGCTGCGCCGTCACGCCTGGCTGAGAACCACTGGTTTCTCGGGTGATGTCCAAAACACTCTTATGGACATGCCCTTTGATGGGGTCAGTCTTTTTGGGAACAAGGCAGACCATGCGCTGGAGCGTTTTAAGGACTCGCGGGCTACGGCCAAGTCCCTGGGCCTTTCTGCTGTACGCCCTCCGCAGCCATCTGCTTTTCGCCCCTTTCGTGGCCACGGAAGGGGCGCCCAGTCACGTCCGCTGCCCAGCCACCGGCCCGCGCAGCAAGCGTCTTCGCGTGGCCGAGGACGTGGCTCCCGCCGTGGCGGGTCAGGCAACTAGCATGCGGGTCAGGCCACCAACCCCGCCCCGTCCGCGGCCTCCAAGCCCTCCTAGTCCTTCCTTTTAGGTGCACAGCACGCCAGTAGGGGGCAGGGTCCGCCATCACCTTCACCACTGGCATGCCATCACCTCGGACTGTTGTATACTTCATAGGGTGTCCATAAACGGGCCTTCTAGAATCATGACCATATATAGGCACAATCCAACCTGCCCTTATATAGGCATAAAATCCCAGACCTTATTTAGGCATAAACCATGCATACCAAATACAAGCATGGATTCCGACATCCGTCCACCCTAGCGTCTCAACGAGTCCATGAAAAAACAGACCCTCAGGCTGCGGGAGTTTCCCTTGCCCAGGACTATTGATTTCTTCAAGGACTCATACATTATGCATGAACCTCTATTCCTTAAGGGATTCATTCATGACGTCTTTCGCTACCCAACTCACGTCAATGCTAACATTTTCAGGTATAAATATACCTTCCCAAACCCCTGTAAATCAGAGGAGACCTCGACTTCAGAGGAGCCCGATTCCCGGCCGGACGCACTGAGAAGACGCAGTCATTCCTGCACGCAGAGAGTCCAGCTTCCAGTGATCTAACTTCCCTTGCGGGGTGTTGGAGTTCGAGTCCGGATAGAGATTCCTACCTCTCTCATTCTTCAGGTATGGAGCAGACTAGAACCTAGAGGGACTCTTGGCATACTAGACTCTTGGCATACTAGGCGTAACTTACTCTTAGTATACTCTAGTCAGGAATACAGCACCTACTTCTACTTCTCCCTACACCTAGGAAAGGTTAGGCACACTGGGTAGAACTAAGATAGAAACGCATCGTATGAGTACTCGCATTTTTAGGCTGTGTCATTTTATGTAAATGCATATATGCTGAAAAGATAATGCTAACGCAGTATTATTTATTTTTACTGCTCACCTTGTACATCATTTATCTCGCATACTGTCTTGTGATCGTAACAGCACATCTAACTTACAACAGAAACAAGACTGTTCAATAAACCTCTTTATTGAAACGCCTGTCTGTTATTTCTGTGTAACTTTGAGGAGTAACTGAATCATGCACGACTGAGCTGAGTGAAATAGTTATCTATTGTTTCTACGACTCTGGGACACGTCCTGATTCTGTAAGGGAAACACAGTGGTCATGTTTTGCGGCTGCCAGAAACTAATCCCTTCTTGTTGTCAAGAAGTTTCTAGTGGCCTCTGAGCTAGCTGGCACAAGTAATTAAGTTTAATATACTCGATAGGGACATACCGACCTTAGTCCTATGTCAAACCTATAGGATATATTATTCCAATGCGCAGAGCCTATTAGGGAAATAGGAGCTACACTACATGGCGCCCAACGTTTGGTAAGGCAGTAATTCAACGTTAGAGACTGAGTAACTCAGCTGTGCAATATATTCGTTTCTCTCTCAGAGACCCCTACCCATATACTCCAAAAGACGTCTGGAGTGGGCAGGGATAGTATCCGCCACGGCTACATAGGGCAGTACCCTATATATTAGCTGTTTGGTTTGCTCAACGTTGAAGGATACAGTGTTCCACAATATTGTGCACCTTATCTTTGTTTCCTTGAGATTTGTTCTACATTTTTCAAAAAACAAAATGAATGAAGACGCCGGAAACGGTGTAGCTGCGGCTGATCCAGCCCAACCAGCACTTTTTAACTTCACCGGTTTAAATGAAACCGAGGAGGGTGTCATTGACATCGCTCCAAACTTAAGAAGAGCCATTACTCTAAAACTTATAAAACATGGCCTACCACCGAGAGGGGGTAGAGCAGTTTTCGTGATTGAGGCACATGAATCCTTTCAGACAGAGGTATTCTATTCATGGGTAATTCTTCCTGAATCCAATCCAGTAACACACTTGTTTCACTTCTACAAAGAAGATGAAACACCAGAGGAATACATTCCTTTCGAGGATTTTGAGATTCCATTAACATACCAGGAGCATCAGCTCTGGTTTAAAGGCGCCCTAAAACATAACAAAAATCTAACCAGGCTCGGTCCACTAGGTAGACCAGGAGCAACATGGCCGATTCTAGCCGGCTACACACCTCATCCAGACATCGAAATAATGTCAGACGAGGAACTACTTAATCAACTCACAGAGTTAATAAAAATCTACAGACAATTGGTTCAATATGTCATGCGGACTTTCACAGTCCAACCTCCATTAACAGTTCCAAATCATACTCCTCCACAGGGGAGTACATTAAAAATTACACCACAGACTCTATACGCAGTCATGGGTAAAATGCCCACTAAGCGGGAGCAAATTCCATTTTGGATAGCTCAAAAAATTACTCAAATCGAAGCAGTATTTCCAAATACTAGCCCGCATGAGAAACACAGAATCCTAACCATTAGTTTACCAATGGGGATCACACCACAACTGGAAGACTCCACCACTTGGGGCTCAGTCTTTGCTGCCATCTACACTAAAACACACGGCATTCCGTCAATTGCGGTAATACCAGATGTCCTAAAACAAATTCAAAACGAATACGGGGCAGAGCCTGCTTTAAATTTAGGTATGAAATTACTGAAAAATTTCGACCAGGTCTCAACAATAATATTGTCAAATATTAAAGGGGAGGCAGCAGCAGTGGCGATCCGACAAAAATTAAGGGAATTTGATGTTACAGAACATCAAACAGAGCTACCCAGAATTATAGAACAATCTTATGCAGAATTAGGCAGAGATAGTTTGGGTGGGAGACCAGTTAAACCAAAACTATCTGAAAGTCCTGAGAAGGACTCAATTAAACAAACTCCTACATCTTCTAAAAAGAAGTGGGAGTCTAATAAACAAAATTCAAATGAGAAACGTTCTCAATCCCGAGGTAGGTCTCCTCAAAAGGAGCCCTCTGAAAGGAGGTACAACCTCAGGAATAGGGATAATTTGAGAAAACCTGATAGGTATCAAGATAATGATACACGTTCCTCTCGTCCCTTTCAGGTCTCATCACAGACTTCGGAAAGAAGAGGACGAACAGAACATAGAGAAGAACGCGTGAAATCGAAAGACGACAAGCACGCAACAAAAATTAAAGCTAAACCTCAATTCTCCAAAAAGAAAGTAGCAGGTCTAATAGTAAGACATGCCGAGAATTCTGAGAACGCAACTCAAGAACGGAGAATGGGCTCAGACAATGCTGGACAGTGCAGCAGAAGTCACAATAGCTCGCCAGAACCTGATGGAACTTCTGGAGATAGTGGACTTGAATGAGTACATTACAGAAGAGACTGTAGACACCAGGGTTAGTACTCCACAAAGGTTATATGAAATAACACTCCGGATGGAGGGAGACAAACCTAGACAGGTTAAAGCACTTTTTTGGGAAAAACTATCAAAGGGTTATGACATACTTCTAGCAGAAAAAGACTGGCCACCACAATTTGTCAGGGAGTGCCCACACGGCGAGGACATGATTATGCCTGCCTTCTCCAATCACATACCAATTCACTTAAAATATACATATGCCAGAAAATGGGCAGTGGCCCAGGCTCCAGCATTATATAAAAATCATGTAGGATGGGATGAGGACTCCCCTCACCATAAAATAAATCTGAAACATGAACCTACTGCACAGAGGCAGTATCCTATTAAGCAAGAAGCTAAAAAACAGGTCAGGGAGATTTTAAATCAACTTGAATACCAAGGGGTGATTGAAACATGCACCTCCTCCATGAACAATCCTTTGTTTCCTGTCTCCAAACCAGACAATACATATCGTCTAGTTTTGGACTACAGACATTTAAACACTTGTTCTAAAACTTTTGCAGTGCAAAATGCACACAGCACAGCATTAATGAATAACATTGTGCGTAAAAAATACAAAACAACATTAGACATCTCAAACGGTTTCTTTTGTCAAAACATAGCACCGGAAAGTAGGTACTTAACGGCATTCTCCATAATGGGAAACCAGCGTCACTTTTGTCGACTCCCACAAGGGTTCAAGAACAGCCCAGGTTTATTCTCAGCGAGAGTAACGGAGTTACTACAAATTTATGACAACGAGGCATTGTCCTATGTCGATGACATCTATCTGACAGACGATGACTTGGAAAGACACTTGAACAGGGTGAGCACCATTATACTGGGATTCGCCTCTGAGGGCTACAAGTTCAACTTTAAAAAGCCTCGAATTGCCCATCTCAATGTCCTATTTTTGGGATATGAGCTTTCAAGTGAAGGCAAGAGCTTGGCAGCTAACTTTCTAGAGAAATGTGCGCTGCTCCAACCTCCAAAAACGCTAAAAAGCTTACAATCAATACTGGGATTCCTAAATTTTGGAAGAACATACATTCTAAACTACGCAGAAAGGGTTAAACCTCTCTACGCATTAATCAAACCTGATTTTTCAATTAAAAATTGGACACAGGAACACACAGAAATTTTGCGTTCACTCCAAGCTAACATGTTAGCAACAAATCACTTACAAACATGCGTAAGTCAAAGAAATTTGGTGATTCGAATAATTTCGGGTCAATGTGGATTCACTTACTTAACCTTTAATGAGGGTGAGAAAGTACCAATTGCATACAAATCACATTTGTATACACAAGCGGAAATGCGATTCAGTTCAACTGAAAAAATTCTGACAGCAGTTCAAACAGCTGTAGCAAAAGAAAGAGCCTTAGCCCAAGGGAAACGCATAATTGTCGTTACCCCAGTACCGGCTTTAGAAGCGGTCACAAAAGCGAGCATTCCAAATGCTAAAGCTTTACATCCGAGATGGATACAGTGGGTTAATTCTCTTGCTGCAACTGATGTTGAATATATTTTTGATCCAGATTTAAAGACACAGGCATTTCTCCAATATGAACAAGAATGTCCTCTGCCCACTGAGATTCTGCCTCTCGATCAGTATGACTTCATAATTTACACTGACGGATCCGCACAGCCCGCAACAGGGAGTAAGCAAGCTTACAGTGCAGCGTGTGCTATCGTTAAAGGTCGCATGCGAAATGGCATCTTCAGACCTATGGTCACAAAAACTCAGTCACTAGGTGATTGTACAGCTCAGCGAGCTGAACTACAGGCATTCAAACTGGCACTTGAGAGTACGGATCGAGAATTCCTCACACTAATCGTGTGCAATTCCTTTTACTGTGTTCAGTCGTATAATGATTATATACAAACCTGGCTTGAAAATGGTTTTAAAGATGCGAAAGGTGGCACAATTAAGCACAAACTGCTTTGGGAACAAGTAGTTCAGTTGAAAAACGAACTACCAAAGGCTCACGTGATTCACACACTGAGTCATCAGCGTGATGGCGTTCACGTTGCAGGGAATTCATTGGCTGACGAAGCCGCGAAGGGGGCTGTTCAGACGGCTTCCGTAGCTGCGATCACTCGTTCAAAAACAAAAATAGACGGTGAGATAATGTTAGCTGTCAATGCTTCAAGCAAAGGCAGCAGTGCAGCGTTACCTAAAAGGTTTCCACTCAAGTACTCTTATGTAATTGATGCGAATAACGTTCCTTTTGCTCGAATCCCTGGAGTGGGGGATAGGGTAATTCCAAACATGGAACGAAGAGCAGCCTTGATTTATGAAACACATTTGGGGGAGGGTCTGTCACATCAAGGGATCTCAAAAACAATTTTGACATTAAAAGAGATGTACTGGTGGCCTGGAATGAATACACACATTCACATATTCATCAACAACTGCTTAGACTGTAAATTACAGCGAGAGAGACACCAGACACCATGCAGCGAATGCGGCAGCCCAGTGCAGACACCACTGTTAGACAGCATTAGGCAATCTACTCGCCTGCGTCCCACTGGACAAAGGCATTCCCGCAAATACTGAATTTAGGTTCCTATGGTTATGGCCTCAGCGCTCGGCTGACGCTCGAACTGTTATAAAAGATTTGCGAGTCTTTATCGGCACATACGCAATAGGCACGCTACATTCTGACCAGGGTCCTGCGTTTAGCTCTAGGGCTTACAAGGAGGCCATGGCCAGTCTGGGCGTTGCATTGCGGTACTCCTCTCCATTCCATCCTGAGGGAAATTCTGTTGTGGAAAGGAAAAACCGGGACATAAAGCAGTATATAACAGCTAGGGTATTAGGCTCGGGTGACGGGTGGGTCAAACACCTCATTAGCGTTCAGCGCTCACTTAACAACCTGCCAAGAAGTTCTCTAGGGGGGGTCACTCCATATGAGGTCCTATTTGGGACAAGAATGTGGGTTCCAGACTTAGAACACGTAGGCACAGTGGTGGACATGAAACCATTTGATATCAAAGATCGTTTGGCTGTTTTACAGGATCTCAATAAGCTAAGAACGAAACAAAGCAACATATCCCTACAGCCAACCACCACTGGGAAAAAATCGGCGGTCCCAGCAAGGCCTGTCTGGATTCCAAAAGTTGGGGATCTAGTCAGAGAAAAAATAGCGGACAAGAAGGAATTTGGACCTTCTTACAGACAACCGGTACCTGTTCTAGCTGTTCAAGGAACAAGGACAGTACTTCTGCCGCCCCTTGCTGGAAGAAAGGAGAAAAGATTTGTGTCAATCGACCTGATCAAACCACAGTATGTGGCCAATACTAAGCAGTAGGCCTCGTGGACTCCGACCTAGTAGCAGACGCACTCCTCTCGCTACTATTCAAGAGGTTCAGACTGAAAGACTGATCACGATCGAGAATTCAGCTGTAACAAATGAAGGACTAAGCAACCAGGCTATGGAACTCATCCCTCTTGACAACCAAATAACAGTTCGTCCAAATACACCCGTCTACACCAACAGGACTCGTGAAGAACTGGTTCCTGTGATTTCAACGAATCCTGATGCAATTCCAACAATTGACAGAACTGCTTCTGGCTATTTCATTGACTTTGATACGTTCTCAGAAGATCCAAGTGAACCTGAAACGACGCCAGCATCATCAAAATTCAAGCAGCAAGTACAAGACTTTATTCACTTTTTGAAAAAGACTTATCTGGTTTCTCCATGGATTGAACTCTGGATTACATCTGGACTTTTTGTTTTCCTGCTCTGGCTAGCTTTGGTAACAACAGTAAGCATGCTTATAAATGGCAGATACATCCATGTGAACAGTGAAGGAAAAGACGTGAATGTACTTTTGAAACCACATAAATCTTTCCATCGTGAAGCAAGAGACTTGTCATCAGTGAACATCACAGCTGTTCCTATACAGGATGGTATAGTGTGGGACAAAACAGATTATGAAATCTTCGGTCCAAGTGAACAATTGAACATTCCACATTTATTTAAAATTTCACTAAGTGATTTAGTTACGTCCAGTACCTATTCAGATGATTGGGACTTAGAGGCTGTTCAAGATATAATGTTTGATCTAGAAAAATCTGCTGCATTTTCTAAAAATGAATTTTTAGAGGGTTCATCTGATTACGAAGAATTGTATTGTTATAACCACTATGGTCATCATTATTTGCACAAAACTGCATATCCAAGAAATGTGTTTATGTTTAATCAATGGGAACATTGTCCTACACCACCACAAGGTAGTTCAAAAACTTTTGCTAGTAAGTTTCCATATTTTTCAGGTTATAATACATCTGACCCAGAAACGTTTTACTACAAAAATGTAAACAAAACAGGACTGAAAATTATGTTAACAAATACCAAACAGATATACTCTGAAGCATTTATTTCCCAACTGTCTACACAGGGTTTCGACTTATGGAAAGACACTATTGAGACAAAAACTGTCTGGGGTAGTAAAGATTGGCAAGTACAGGGTATAGAAGCTTTATTTAGAGCCTGTATCATCCCTGAACAAATACTGTTTTTGAATGACACCGTACAACAGACATCTTGTCTTGGATTAGCCAAGATCAAAGAGATGAAAACACCTTCTGTGCCAACACCTGCCAGTGATAATAATACAAAGGCAGTGGTGACAGTTGACGATATACTACAACTCAACAGAACTCATCCGAATTGGAAGAAATGGTTGATCTGGCCCACAGACACAAACAACTGTCAGGAAAGGTTCTTGAACAAAACTCAGGGCTTTGCTATTCATAGGCCAGACCCAAGATATGTCCAAAGACAACATCCGGGGGTAGTAACAACATACAGTGTAGGAAAATTATGCCTCGATTGGCTGCATAAATCTACACTACAGGATGTGAAGCAACACTTAACCTTACTTGCACATGACGCAGATCTTAGGGAATTCTTGCTTGGACCAAGAAAACCGCGTCAAAAACGTTTCATATATGCCGGCATCTATGCTGCTTATAACGAAGCATGGAAAGTGTCACAGATGGAGGCTGCAGAACAAATACGTGAACTTGATCGTATTAATTTAGAGAAAACACTCTCTGTGGTCGACAATGGGTTAACAACTTTGTCCTCCAGGATTTATTCATTGGATGGCATTATATCCTCTGCTATCGACATTCTAGAACAAGATTTGGCTATGTTACAACAAGGTCAGTCTCAATTACGTTCTATTGTGTTATTGACATGGACGCTGCAATCTTTGCGAGCGGGCTATGTGCCTTGGCGTTTCATCAACACGTCGTCTCTGTTTGCAGAATACAATCTCACTGATAAACAGATCGAATTGGCACAAAGAGGAGCGAGGTATACAGTGCTAAGCATTGAAAAAATGGAAAAACTACCGTTTACAGTGGCAGAAAAACCAGCTACAGAATGGGTTATTCATGGCAAAATAACATTACCTGTGACAACTTTTCAGTTTCAGTATTGCCTCAGACAGATGCAAGCAGGCAAATATGAAGGGTTGGGTAAGGAATACATTAAGATATCTTGAATTCTACCGTATACACATAGATGTTGGAGTGGGGATCGTGAAGTGTTTCTTAGCGGTACTAACTGTAAACATGCACTGACCGGTTCACTCATATGTCAGGACATTATTTTACACGGAGCTTGTAATGGTTCTGTGGCAAACTTGTCTTGCCATCAGCACGGTTCACCAGCTGCTGTGATTAATCCAACGTTTGGACAACTTTCGAATGGGAGTTACCTCATGTTGAATGATCAGAGCTGGTGTGGAATGTTGCCAGGCATCCCATATCTAGTAACGGTCAACTCCAGGGTCACTTGCTGTATGCAAGTATTGTTTCCCCCAATAGACACAGTCAGGGAGTCGCCTTTATGGCCTTCACTGAACGTCTCTTTTATAAGATTTGATACTTTGAGCAGAATGAAAGCCATGCTTTTACAGCAAACAGTGCCTTTGACCTCGGCCAAAGAAACCTATGATCTACAAGTTGCAAGGACTTCGGCTGAGATACAGACTTTAATACGTACAAACTGCCCTATACATTTCGTAGAAATGATATCACGTATCTTTAACATGTCAGATACAACAGGAATTGTACATGTATTTAAGAGCATTTGCACCGGTCTGTTAGCACCGTTCCAGGCAATACTTGGAATCATTCCGAACTTTGCACATTCGGTGTTTGGTGGCATACCATTAATTCTAGCACTTGTTGTGGGGATTTTATTCATCTGTCTGCTATTACGCTATGGCCAGCCGATTCGCCGAAATGACTCCGAGCGAAATGGAGAAAGCTCTCCTTGAAAGAAAGTGCCGAGAGCGAATAGTACAGCTATTGGGCATGACTCGTCTACGGGACCTTAATACCACGTGGTTCCTGTCATTCCGACCAATCTGGCATGATTGCATCTTACCTGTTCTACGCTGCCTGCTATGCGGTGAAGAATGCGTGTTGGACGCTTGTCTAACATATCCATCAGCTGCGCCAAAGGATGTCGATGCTTTGCTGGACCCGATAACGGCCCATGCTCTGTGTTGTCCCCAGAGGCTTCCAATACTGATGTCAGCATTCATTGAGATCTCACAGTCGCCTCCTGCTGCTGCTGAGGTACGAGAAACAACTCCAGGCACACAGGTAACAACGGACGCGAACATTGCTGCGGCGACCTATGCTGAGAGCGATGCTTCCCATCTTTGTGCGATCAATCTTCTACACGAGGTGTTCCAACTTACACCAGCGGCAATAGATGATGTTTTGTCTATTGAAGTAGATGATCTCATGTTTACACCAGACTTGTAAACTGACTCTGATTCTGCATACTCTGTTCCAGTACAACAGCAAAAATTTGGCCTTCATTTTTCAAAACCTTGGAACTTTACCAAATTTGAACTTTTGTCCCATTTTTTCGAACAAAAATGGCACTCCAATCTGCTTAAAGTAGAACTAGCCTTATAATACAGACTTGGCAGTACTTCCAGGGACACTTAGTCATCTTGTGTGTCTAAATCAGTTCATTTAAGTTTCATGACTAGAAATGACTTTTGATTTTGAACAAACTTATCGATCATTTTAGTCATATGTAAATATTGCTTTTATATTACGTTCCGATTGCATTTATTTCACACTTTATGCAGGAAATGAAAAAGCACTGCTTGATGATGTACAGCAACCTTTGCATTTTTAATATGTCTTTTAAAGCTTTTTTAGGATATGTTTTAATATGCGGTACTCCATTTTAATGTTTAGCATTTTTAAATGCTTAGCATTTTAGTATTGTTGTATACACAAAAGAGGAGTGGGTGTTGTATACTTCATAGGGTGTCCATAAACGGGCCTTCTAGAATCATGACCATATATAGGCACAATCCAACCTGCCCTTATATAGGCATAAAATCCCAGACCTTATTTAGGCATAAACCATGCATACCAAATACAGGCATGGATTCCCACATCCGTCCACCCTAGCGTCTCAACGAGTCCATGAAAAAACAGACCCTCAGGCTGCGGGAGTTTCCCTTGCCCAGGACTATTGATTTCTTCAAGGACTCATACATTATGCATGAACCTCTATTCCTTAAGGGATTCATTCATGACGTCTTTCGCTACCCAACTCACGTCAATGCTAACATTTTCAGGTATAAATATACCTTCCCAAACCCCTGTAAATCAGAGGAGACCTCGACTTCAGAGGAGCCCGATTCCCGGCCGGACGCACTGAGAAGACGCTGTCATTCCTGCACGCAGAGAGTCCAGCTTCCAGTGATCTAACTTCCCTTGCGGGGTGTTGGAGTTCGAGTCCGGATAGAGATTCCTACCTCTCTCATTCTTCAGGTATGGAGCAGACTAGAACCTAGAGGGACTCTTGGCATACTAGACTCTTGGCATACTAGGCGTAACTTACTCTTAGTATACTCTAGTCAGGAATACAGCACCTACTTCTACTTCTCCCTACACCTAGGAAAGGTTAGGCACACTGGGTAGAACTAGGATAGAAACGCATCGTATGAGTACTCGCATTTTTAGGCTGTGTCATTTTATGTAAATGCATATATGCTGAAAAGATAATGCTAACGCAGTATAATTTATTTTTACTGCTCACCTTGTACATCATTTATCTCGCATACTGTCTTGTGATCGTAACAGCACATCTAACTTACAACAGAAACAAGACTGTTCAATAAACCTCTTTATTGAAACGCCCGTCTGTTATTTCTGTGTAACTTTGAGGAGTAACTGAATCATGCACGACTGAGCTGAGTGAAATAGTTATCTATTGTTTCTACGACTCTGGGACACGTCCTGATTCTGTAAGGGAAACACAGTGGTCATGTTTTGCGGCTGCCAGAAACTAATCCCTTCTTGTTGTCAAGAAGTTTCTAGTGGCCTCTGAGCTAGCTGGCACAAGTAATTAAGTTTAATATACTCGATAGGGACATACCGACCTTAGTCCTATGTCAAACCTATAGGATATATTATTCCAATGCGCAGAGCCTATTAGGGAAATAGGAGCTACACTACAGGACAGGTGGGTCTTGGACATTGTCCGAAGGGGCTACTCCCTCCCCTTCGAGACCATCCCCCCAGCCATGCCACCTCAATTCCACCGCATGTCAGGGGATCACTTGGTGCTTCTTCAGAAGGAAGTTGCGGCCCTCTTGGTCAAGAGGGCCATCGAGCGCGTTCCGACCCCAGAAGTAGGACGTGGTTGCTACTCCCACTACTTTCTGGTCCCCAAAAAGGACAAGGAGGACATGCGTCCTATCTTGGACCTCCGGAACGTCAATCGCTTCCTCCGGAAGGAGAAGTTCAAGATGCTCACCCTAGCTCAGGTCTTGACTGCTCTCGACTCTGGAGACTGGATGGTAGCGTTGGACTTGCAGGACGCATATTTCCACATCCCCGTCCTGCCGGCCCACCGGCGTTACCTGCGCTTCACGGTAGGCCTCGAGCATTTTCAGTTCACCGTGCTCCCTTTTGGCCTTACCAGCGCCCCTCGGGTGTTCACGAAAGTGATGGCGGTGGTCGCAGCTCATCTGCGCCGGGCAGGGGTTCCAGTCTTCCCCTACCTCGACGACTGGCTGCTGAAGGCGGGCTCGTCCCAGGCAGTCGTCTCCCACCTCCAGACTACGGCCGAACTCCTGCACTCGTTCTCCATCAACGTGCCGAAGTCGCACCTGATTCCTTCTCCACAGCTCCTTTTCATCGGAGCAGTTCTGGACACGACGCAGTTTCAGGTCTATCCTCCCGAACGGCGAGTCCGGGATATTCAGGCTATGATTCCGATCTTTCGGCCTCTATCCTGGGTTTTGGTACGGATGACCCTGAGGCTGCTGGGCCTCATGGCCTCCTGCATCCTGCTGATCGATCATGCCAGATGGCATATGCGGGCTCTGCAGTGGGACCTGAAGTCACAGTGGGCGCAGCACCAGGGCAACCTGTCCGATCACGTCCAGATCTCGGAGGGGACTGCAAAACAGTTGCAGTGGTGGCTCTCGAACCGGCAATGGGTCATGGGCAGATCCCTCTCCCTTCCCCAGCCAGAGCACACAGTTGTGATGGACGCGTCCCTTCTGGGATGGGGCGGTCACATGGGAGAGGCGGAGATTAGAGGCCTCTGGTCTCCGGCGGAGTCCCGGCTCCATATCAACCTTCTGGAGCTCCGGGCGATCCGACTTGCACTCAAGGCATTCCTTCCCTCTGTCAAAGGGAAGGTAGTGCAGGTGTTCACAGACAACACCACCGCCATGTGGTACTGCAACAAACAGGGCGGGGTGGGGTCGTGGACCCTATGTCAGGAGGCTCTGCGCCTCTGGACATGGCTGGAACATCAGGGCATATTCCTGATGGTTCAACACCTGGCAGGTTCCCTGAACGCCAGGGCGGACGAACTCAGCCGCAGGTGAATGATGGATCACGAATGGCGTCTTCACTCGGAGGTGGCGCAAGGTCTCTTTCAGCAGTGGGGAGAGCCTTGGTTAGATCTGTTCGCCACCGAAGAGAACGCGCAATGTCAGCAGTTCTGCTCGTTGGAATTTCCAAGGCGGCACTCGCTCGGCGACGCTTTTCGTCGCGAGTGGAGTTGCGGTCTGTTGTACACCTTTCCGCCTATACCACTTCTACCCAGAGTGTTGAAGAAGATTCGGCGCGACCGGGCCCAAGTCATCCTTGTGGCTCCGGACTGGGTTCGAAGAGTTTGGTATCCCGAGCTACTCAGTATGAGCGTCGATCCCCGATCCGTCTGCCTCTTCGGGAGGATCTTCTGTCGCAGCAGCAGGGGACGGTCCACCACCTGAACCTGTCCAGTCTACACCTGCTTGCGTGGAGATTGAGCGGCGGCAGTTGATTCCTTTCGACTTGCCTCCCGAAGTTTGTGATGTGATTCTGGCAGCCAGGCGTCCCTCCACTAAGGTGGTATACGCCTGCAGGTGGAACAAGTTTGTGGCATGGTGCACAGCAAAGGCTGTGAATCCCCTTTCTGCCCCTCTTTCTAAGGTTCTTCTGTTCCTTCTTTCTCTGGCCCAACAGGGTTCTGCCCTGGGTACCATCAAGGGCTATCTTTGTGCAATCTCGGCCTTCCTCCGGCTTCCTGATCAGCCCTCTCTTTTTAAGTCCCCTGTTGTTAACAGGTTTCTTAAAGGCATTACACACCTCTTTCCTCCTGTTCCGTTTATAATGCCTCAGTGGGACTTAAATGTGGTTCTTACTTTCTTAATGTGCGCTCCCTTTGAGCCTCTGCATAACTGTCCTCTTCGTCTTCTTACTCTGAAGACAGCCTTTCTGGTGGCCATCACCTCCGCTCGGCGGGTGAGTGAGCTCCAGGCTCTTTCATGCAAACCCCCTTTCTGTCTGTTCATCCAGACAAGGTTGTTCTTAGGACGCGTCCGTCCTTCTTGCCAAAGGTGGTTACTGCCTTCCACATTGGGCAGACCATCACTTTGCCCACCTTCTTTCCGCCTCCGCATCCTTCCAGAGAGGAAGAGAGGCTCCACCGTCTGGACCCAAAACGTGCGCTTTCCTTTTACATCAACCGCACACAACAGTTCCGGGTGGATGACCAGCTCTTTGTTGGCTACGTGGGCGCCAAAAAAGGTCGGGCGGTACACAAGAGGACCATCTCCCGCTGGGTCATCCTGTGTATCAAGGCCTGCTATTCTTTGACTAAGAAGGAGCCTCCTGTTGGGCTGCGTGCCCATTTCACCAGGGCAACGGCTGCTACCACGGCTTTAGGCCGCGGTGTTCCGTTACAGGATATATGTCAGGCAGCTACGTGGGCCTCGCTGCACACGTTTACCAAACATTACTGCCTTGACACCCAGGTCCTCCGGGACGGCTTCTTTGGCCGTTCTGTCCTCCGGGACTTCCTTGTCTGAATCTGTTCGCAGACCCACCACCGGGGTTGGTATTGCTTGGGTATCTATTCTAAGGTAAGGAATCTGTCACTAACGTGTCTCTTTCAGATGCACAAGTTACTAACTTGTGTAACGATATATCTGTAAGAGACAGTAGTTAGTGACAGATTCCTACCGCCCCACCCATCCTCCCCGTTCTGCGAACTGATTTCTAGGGTTAAGGACATCCCTTTCAGGGCCCTAGTATTTTTCAGACACATATGTCAGCTTCTTGCATGGCTCTGCGTTCCTGGCGCGGAAAGTCGTGTACAGAACTGACGTCAGCGCGCAGGGGCGGCGTCTAAGTACTGCCTGCGACGTCATCCCGGCGATCCCGACGCCGGCGACGGACGCGGAGCCGCACGACGCCGCCTACCGACGCGCAAGGGTACTGCTACGCAAAAACTTTCCGGATCCAGCCTGACGCCTGGGGATATTCTAAGGTAAGGAATCTGTCACTAACTACTGTCTCTTACAGATGTATCGTTACACAAGTTAGTAACTTGTGCGATGTGGATCATCCCGGAATAAAGACGGGCTGCCCCGGTGATACCACGGTCCACATATTGGCGAGTAGCGACAAGGGGTGATACGAGGAACATTCATCCAGAGAATTACCAGGTTTAGGCAATACCATGATGGTTGCTTCACTGTAAGGTCGGAAGCTTGCCAAATATATGCGCCTCTCCGTATTCCTCTGGGAGTCGTGGTGCTAGTATAGCTGAATATTCTTTGTAGAATTGTGTGATTAGGCCATTTATTTCCGGTGCTTTCCCTCCTAACAGGGACTTAATTACCTCTATTACGTCCTCAACCGTGAGTGACCTCAGATAAGAAGTTGCTTGGGGAGGTTTATGTACAGTGTTTTCCGAAGTATAGAGTGGTGTGTAATACTTTATAAAGGTGAGTAATATGTCTTCGAACATAGTGCAGCACACCCCCTCAGAAATGTGTACACTTAGAATATCTTTGCAGGAGTTATTGTGCCTAAGGAGGCACAGCAGGTTGTGCACAGGGCGTTCTGTGTCACCATACTGCCGAACTCTGGCTGACATCCACAGGTACTTCACCTCCCTATCTGCCTCTTCTTTATACTGAAGTAGTACTTTTTGTATTTGTGGGAGAAGCTTGGAGTCATGCGTATGTGCATAATATGCAAGACTGGCCATGGATAAAGACCTTGGAGGCCTCCCATAATGTAGCATGGTATAACCTGACGTATGCCATCTCTAAACTATTTAAAGATGAATAGCTAAAATAAGAATATTCGTGTTTTGAAGGATGAATATGTTGCCAGACATCCACCAGTGTATATTGCTGCATTAGGGGTCAGATGTACGACCCGTTTTCGCATGCACAAACGGGTTTGCGAACCCGTTTGCGCATGCTAAAACCTATTGGGCCATGTACATAGCCTATTGGGCGCCTCGCAATTTGCGACTCGCAATGTGTTGCAAATTGCGTGGCGCTAAATGATATGGTCGTACATCTGGACCCTCAGTCTATTATGGTCTGGTGATCGGGAGGCTAAGGATGATGTATCCAACTAGGTATCAGTATAGTGTTAAAATCACCTCCCCATAGCAAAGATGATTTAAGTTGGGCCAAGTATAGAAGTATGACATCTTTGCAAAAGGATAGGGAGTTAACATATGGCCCATACACATTAAGGAGGGTGTATTGTTTATGACCTATGGTTTTTGGAGCAACAGATAGCGACCCTCCGGATAGGCAATGCAGTCTCATGCTGGAAGTGCAATGAGGGTCTTATAAAAATAGTGACACCTCTGGAATGGAGCTGAAGGAGGCAAAATATCAGTGATGAAGAGCAAGGCCATTCTGGTGGCTGCGTATGATAAGGCAGAAGGATACCTGTGTGGAAAGTACATGGTATTAGGGACAGGAAAAAGGATATTGACCTGCGGCATGGAGGCATAGCGTTAGCTACACAACTCACCAAGCGTGGATGCTTGGTGTGATTGAAAATGGGGACGCTGCCCTCCTACGCTCGAAGTTAGTGAAACACAGTGGCAGTTGCTAGGGAACAGTGGTGGGGAATGAGGGGGAGGGTGAGTGTTAGAAAAAAAAAAGAAAAGAAGACTTACTGTAGGAGGCTGGCTTAGTATATGGTGCACACTTATTTAAGTGAAGCACCTTGCACTAATCCAGACAACCCTTATTCTGATTTTAGTGGTGTTAGTCAATCATAGAAAGCTCTCTAAGTGGTAGTTGTGGAGAGCAGCCTTCAGGCTTAGTCCAGGAGAGTTAAGCAGCTTGTTTTACCAGAACTAATCATATAGTGTAGGTTAAATGAAAAAGAACCACACAGCTCAGTTATAAAAATAAGTATATTTATTATACACACTCAATAACACATTGGTATATCTCCTACCCGGAGATATCAACACAATATACATAATATTTCAAATGTAAAACAGGTAAGTAAGCACAAATACACAGTGGTCTCCAGGGGAGACCAAACCATATACTAAAGAAGTGGAAAGCGAACTGCGACCAAAGTCGGGACTTGGACCAGAAGACTCAGAAGAGCTGGGGACCCAAGAAACCACCCGAGGTAAGTACCCAGGAACCCCTTAGAGGCTGTGTGCAGAGTGGAAACACAGCCGCGTACTCAATGCAAGTCAATGGGAAAGTTGTGGTTGCAGTTTTTAAGAAGAAGGACCCTTCCCAGTGGACCCTGAAGAAACCCAGTGGAAGACAGAAGGTTGGAGAGTCACCCCACCCGTGGATACTCCAGGAACAAGGATACCTACAGCAGGGAAGCCGGGTGCATAGGTGCGAAGTGACATCGGGAACCGCCGTTGACCACAATGGAGGTCTTCAGAAAAGAAGCCGCTGTTGAAGAAGGTGAAAGAGGCGGGTGGAATCCAAGGATGGATTCTTGAAGAGAAGAACCTGCAAACAGAGGGGACAGAGTCTATGCCACTCAGGAGTGACCAGGAGGCACGGAAGACCAATGACCACCACTGCAGCTGTGAGGACCAGGTGATGCTGTGGAAGACCAGGAGCTGTTCACGAGCTGTCCCACGTTGCAAGTCAAGAACCAGGGGGTCGGTGTCCGGCGGGAGCACCAACAAGCTTTGGCTGCAGCAAAAGACTTGGTAAACGAAAAAGGTGCAGAGTTGGGACCAGCAAGGCCCAAAGGACTCACCAAGTGCAGAAGAATGAGAGGAGGCCCTGAGCAAGGAGGGAGCCCACTGAAGCCAAAGAAGACCCTAAAGGAGACCCACAGGCCGAAGGCACAGGAGTCGCAAGAGGACCTCGAGCAGCTCACCAAAGATGCAGGTCCATGGTGCAGAGGATGTGGTGAGGACGAAGACCTTGGTAGGAAGAGATGCTGGAGGCTGGAGCTTCTTGTAGCCGGAAGAGCTCTGGAGGACTGAGTCAACAAGCCTTGTCAATGGCAAGTTGACTTGGTGCACAGGGGTTCTGTTCCAGCTGTTTAGTCGAGAGATACTGGCCTCAAACTTGCTGAGAGGACAAGTCAGGCCTTGAGGGAGTTGCAGAACCACCACCTGTGTTGCTGAACCTTTCGGAGTATATGGGACGTCAGGAGCAGCAGACCGGTCAGCTTTGTTGCGGTGTCTGCAGATGCAGGGGTATGACTCTTTCACTCCAAGGGAGATTCCTTCGGGTGTCTTTGATGCCCACAGGCCAGGAGAAGAACCTGGATAAAGCACAGATGACGAAGAAGACTTGCAGAACAGTGAGACCAGGAGCAGCAGGAGGCTTCCTTGGTGCAGTCTCTTTTCCAGGCGAAGTCCAAGGTGCCCAGATGGTTGAAGTTGAAGTGGTTTCGACTTTGAATCTTGTCCCACGGCGAATCTGAAGAGCCACCCACAGATAAGCCCTTAAGTACCCTAGAGAAAGGGTTGGGATGATTCAAGGGTCCCTCTCAGAGGAGGGGCTGGAAAGAGGGGAGGACACTCCCATGTTCTTTGTCCAGTTTTGCACCAGAGCAGGAGCCAAGGGCTCCCAGAACTTGCGCAAACTGGATTATGCAAGGAGGGCACCAAATGTTCCATTCAAAGAAATCTGGTGGTGCTGGCAAGCGCCCCACTCCAGCTTAATACACTAAGTCCTGTCTGGGAGGTGGTCACACCTCCCTGTGACAGAAACCTTTGTTCTTCCTTCCGCTGCTCGAGCTCAGCTCAGCAGCAGGAGGGCTGTATCGTGTCTGGGGTCAGCAGAAGCACTAGATTGCTGGCAGACCCTGAAAGGCTTTTACTGGGAGCACTGAGGGCTTCCCAGAGGAGCCCCCTGGTGCATGGAATCATACCTCCAACACCAGTAAGGGTGTTGGAGGTATGATTCCAACATATTTGATACCAAACATTCCCAGGTTCGGCACAGCCAATATATAGTTAGCCATCGCGTAATGACTCATGGCCACTATTTGCATCAAAATGGCTGACTGCACTTACAAAGCATGGGGAATCGACTCTGGGGTTTGTAGGGGGTGTTCTGCTCATGCAGGGCACCCTCACACTTAGAACCTAGCACCCTGCTTTCAGGATTGAAAGGCCTGCTTTAGGGGTGACTTATAGGTTTTAAGTTCATTGACCTTGGATTTAAAGAAACTTATATCTGTCGTAAGTGGTGCTACCACCACCTTACAGAGGCTGCAATGACAGGCCTCTAGTCACAGTTTGTGTGGTCTCTCATGGGTGGCATAATACATGCTGCAGCCCATGGGAGACCCCTGGTGTACCTATGCCCTGGGTACCTTAGTACCATATACTAGGGACTTACATGGGTACACCAGTAGCCATTTGGGAAGGTACCAAAGTACTTACCACAGTCACATTTAGGGAGGAAGCACAGGGACTGGGGTCCTGATTAGCAGGATCCCAGTCAGATTAGCCAGAAAACAGAATAACACCTGCGAAAAAGTGGGGGTAACCATGCTAGAAGGATACTACCTTCCTACACTTACCTTCCGAACGCCATCCGCCCCATCTCCTCCATCCTTCTGCCACAACGCACAGAAACAAGTAGGCTCCCCTAGCCAATCATGTTGCTGCTGTCACCAGCATGACAGCAGCGTCGTACTTGGTCTGAGCGCTGTGGTTCGGTACTCAGACGGGGAATATGAGCCTGTGCATGTTCTCCACCCAGGCTGTGCAGTACAGCCAGGTGGAGGACATGCTAAGTGCGCATGACTGTTTTGCCAGCCCAAGACATCCGGCCAAACCGTCATGCTCAGTTAAGTGCCCACCTCTCCTCCTCCATAAAACTGCGTCAGTACAGAACAATAAAATGATAATAACACTGAGTTATTATCATTTTATTTTTTCCTTTTGCACTGCTCAAAGAGCAGTGGGGTGGCGCTCCACCACCTTTGTGGAAGAGCCGCCGCTGACATATTGAAAATAATAAGTCACAGTAGAAAATGCAATCAGCAATAACATTAGGGGTTGAATATTTAAAGAAATGATTGACTCAGAAGGCCTTCAAAATAGTGAAGCTGGGAAGGAGCTTCAAGGGTAAGGTTGGACATTTGGCGAGTAGTACAGCCAGATTCGCAAAGTCCTTGTACATAATTGAGATACGGGGATTGTTGTGTCTGCAATAGGATCAGTTCCTGAGGGCAATTAATTTGTGCCATTCCTCCATGGTGTTCAGTCCTTGTCTTATTGATTTGCACTTATCAATCCATTTGCACTCAAGTTTTTAGAGGGTGTATGATGTATCCCCACCTCTTGGGGACGGAAGTGCCTTTTCTATGACTTGCCGTCTCAGGTCATCTGCTGTGTGCTTTTTTCTGCATAATGCTGTACCAAAGGGACTGTTTAAATCATACACCTAATCCGGCTCTTGTGTTGGCTTATTCTAGCCTTGATTTGTTGTGATGTTTGGCCAATATAAACCATGTTACACGGGCACCAGGTGCAATACATAACTTTGGTAGACGCACAATTAGTGTGGTGTTTTAGTATTGTCTGGATGTTACTGTGCACAAATGTTTTCGTGTTCTGTGTGTATTGGCATGAGACACTGTTGCCGCATTTGTAGTGGCCCGTAATGAGGTTGAGACCCCACGTGGACAGAATGGTCTCTGCTGGTTTCGAACACTTGTTTTGGCATGTACTAAGTGGTCCCCTATGGTCTTGCCCTTCTTGTATGAGAAAAGGGGTAGTCCTTTAAAGATATCCGTAGTGTTGAGAATAGACCAGGGTTTCTTTAAGGTCTTTACTATTGTGTTAATGTCTGGACAGTATGTGGTGACACATGCCATCTTATCGGAGGAGGATTTAACCCTGGTCTTAATATCACCTCTCTCAGGCTGTACCATGCCCTTTTCATTGAGATCTTTACCAAGCGTTTGGGGTATCCACTTTCACAGAGTTTGTGACTCAGAATGTTACCATCTTTGAAAAAGTCTTCCTTTAATGAGCAATTTCTACGTAGCCTGAGAAATTGTCCAAATGAGAGGCCGTCTTTCAGAGTTCATGGGTGAAAACTCTGGTATTGTAATAGTGTCTTGCGTTCTGTAGGCTTTCTATACAGAGATGCAATGAGTTGATTGTCATAGTTCTTAATTTCTAGGTCTAGAAAAGGGAGACTGTGGCAACCATTCTGTGCGTGAATTTAAGGTACGGTTGACATTGATTCAAGTACTCGATAAACAATGCCAGTGTGTCTTGTGGGCCATTCCAGATCATGAAGATATAGTCACTGTACCTTTTCCAGCATTGAATATTGCTGAGGTACGGATTCACATCAGTGTGGAAGTAGTCATTTTCAAATTACCCAACATAGAGGTGAGCTAAATTTGGTGCAAAAATGGCTTCCATCGATGTCTCGGAGCATAGTTGGTAATAGTCGCTACCAAATAAAGAGTAGTTAGTGGTCAAAGCAATCTCCAGGAGTTCGACAATAAATGAAGTAGGCACACAATAGGGGGCAGGTCGTTCATCAAGGATCAATCTGATGACCTCAATGCTCTGTTGCTGGGGGATGTTTGTATACAGTGACTATCACAAGAGTCACCAGTATTTCTTCTGATGGATCAAAATAAAGACCCTCAATGAGATTAATCATGACAGTACTGTCACGTACATATGTGTCTAGTAGCGGGACATACTCTTTGATGAAAATGTTAATGTATTCACCAATGGGCTCGAGAATGGAATCACACCTGACAGGATTGGTCTTCCCGGAGGTGTGATGGCATCTTTGTAGATTTTGGGAAGGGTGTACAGGACAGGTGTCGGAGACTGGCTTAGTATATGTTAAACACTTATTTAAGTGATGCACTAATCCAGGCAAACCTTATGATGATTTTAGTGATCTTTGATAACCAGAGAAAGCTCTCAAAGTAGTAGCTGTGGAGAGCAGGCTTCAGGCTTATCTTGAAGGAGTGTTAAGCAGCTTGTTTTACCAGTTTAACCTTAGGATGTAAGTTAGATGAAAGAGAACCACACAGTGTATATATAAAAATACTTCTATTTATTACACAACACTCACTAACACATTGGTATATCTCCTACCCGGAGATATCAACACAAATGCACAATAATACATCAATTGCAACAAGGTAAGTAGCACAAAATACGGTGGTTACCAGGGGAGACCAAATCATATATCAAGAAAGTGGAATGCGCATTGCAGAAAAGGACGGGACTTGGACCAGAAGACCCAGAGGAGTCGGGGACACAAGGAACCACCCAAGGTAAGTACCCAGGAATCCCACGGAGGCTGTGTGCAGAGTGGGAACACAGCCGCATGACCAATAGATGTCAATGAAGAAGTTGCGGTTGCAGTTTTGCAGAAGAAGGACTCTTCCCCGAGGGCCCCAAAGAGTTCCCTTGGAAGACGGAAGGTTGAAGAGCCACCCCATCCGTGGATACCCCAGAGACCAGGTTACCTACACCAGGGAAGCCAGGTGCATAGGGGTGAAGAGATGTCAGAAACCTCCGTAGACGACAATGGAAGGCTTGGAGAAAAGTACCTCTGGAGAAGAAGGTGAAGAAGTTCGGTGGAATCCAAGGGTGGATTCTGGAAGTGAAGAACCTGCAAGCAGAGAGGACAGAGCCTATGCCACTCAGGAGTGACCAGGAGGCAAGGAAGAGCAATGGCCACCAATGTCGGACGGTTCAGACGAGTTGACGGTGTCCTTGTTGCTGCAGTTGTGAGGATCAGGCGACACTGAGGAAGACCAAGAGCCGTGCACGAGCTGCCCCACGTCGGATGTCGGTGAATAGGTGGTAGGTGTCTGGCGGGAGCACCAACAAGCCTTGGTTGCCGCAACTGGCGTGGAGAACGAAGGAGGAGCAACGTTGGGACCAGCAAGGTCCAAGGGATTCACCAACAACAGGAGTGTCAGAGCAGGCCCAGAGCAAGCAGGGGAGCCCACTGAAACAGGGAAAGACCCTCAGGAGGACCCAGAGGCCAAAGGCACAGGAGTCACAAGAGAACCTCGAGCTGCTCACCAAAAAGGAAGGCCCACGTCGCAGAGGATGCAGTGAGGACACTGCACTTGGTGGGAAGAGATGCTTGAGGCTGGAGCTTCTTGTAGCCTGAAGATCTCTGGAGTGTAGAGCCAACAAGCCTTGGCAATGGCAAGTAGACGCTTTGCACAGGGGTTCAGTTCCAGCGGTTCCAACGAGAGATACTGGCCTCAAAATTGCAGCGAGGAGAGGTCAGGCCTCGAGGGAGTTGCAGAACCACCATCTGTGTTGCTGGGCCTCGGGAAGTCCGTGGGACCACAGGAGCAGCAGACCGGTCAGGTTGGTTGCGGTGCCTGCAGATGCAGGGGAGTGACTCCTTCACTCCCCGGGAGATTACGTAGGGTGTCCTTGATGCCCAAAGGTCTGGTGAAGAACCTGGAAGAAACACAGATGACGAAGAAGACTTGCAGAACAGCGAGACCAGAAGCAGCAGGAGACTTCCTTGATGTAGTCTTGGTTCCAGGCGAAGTCCAAGTGTCCAGATGGTCGAAGAGTGACGTGGTTTCTGTCTTGAGTCTTGTCCCATGATGAATCTGAGGACCCACCCACAGGTAAGTCCTTCAGTACCCTATGGGAAGGGTTGAAACAACTCAAGGGTCCCTCCCAGAGAAGGGGCTGGATAGAGGGGAGGATGCTCACATGTCCTTTGTCCAGTTTCATGCCAGAGCAGGAGCCATGGGCTCCCTGAACTGGTTCAAACTGGAGTATGCAAGGAGGGCACCAAATGTGCCTTTCAAAGAAGTCTGGTGGCGCCGGCAAGTGCCCCCACCCCAGTCCAATACACTAAGTCCTGTCTGGGAGGTGGTCACACCTCTCTGAGACAGGAAACCTATTGTTCTACCTTCCCCTGCTCGGGTTGGCTCAGCAGCAGGAGGGCAGAATTGTGTCTGTGGCCGGCAGCAGCGCTAGCTTGCTGTCAGATCCTGAAAGGCTGTTATGAGAAGTACAGGGGGTACCCCAAGGGAGCCCCTAGTACATGGGATCATACGTCCAACATTGGAATCGGTATTGGGGTATGATTCCAACATGTTTGATACCAAACATGGCCGGGTTCGGTGCAGCCACTATATAGTTAGACATCTCGTAATGACTGATGTCTACTATATGTATTAAAAATGGCTGACCACACTTACAAAGCCTGAAGAATCAACTCCTGGGTTTATAGGGTTGTCCTGCTCATGCAGGAGCACCCTCACCCTTATAACCAAGCACCCTGCCCTCACGACTGAAGAGCCTGCCATAGGGGTGACTTATAGGTTTTAAGTGTAGTGACCTCAGATATAAGTAAACTTATATCTGTCGTGAGAGGTGCAAGTACCAGCTCACACATGCTGCAATGGCAGGCCTGTAGTCACAGTTTGAGTGCACTCCCATGGGTGGCACAGTACATACTGCAGCTAATGGGAGACCACTGGTGTACCTATGCCCTGGGTACCTTAGTACGTATATTAGGGACATACAAGGGTACATAAGTAGCCAATTGTGGATGTGAAAAAGTTTTTTTCATGGTCATTGTAGGGAGAAAGCCCAGTGACTGGGGTTCTGATTAGCAGGATCCCAGTCAGACTAGTGAAAACAACATACTGACACCAGCAAAAAGTGGGTATAACCATGAAAGCAGATCCTACTTTCCTACACAACCCTTCCCCCCAAATTAAAGGAGATGAGACTAACCTTTCCCAGTTGAGTCTTCATTTACTAAGTGGAAATATCTGGAGAGTCCATCTGCATTGGCATGGTTAGTCCCAAGTCTATGTTCCACAGAAAAGTCCATCCCCTGTAGGGAAATGGACCACCTCAAAAGTTTGGAATTTTCACCCTTCATTTGTTTTAGCCATAAGAGGCGCTTATGGTCTGTCTGAGCAATGAAATGAATACCAAACAGGTATGGTCTCAACTTCTTCAAGGCCTAGACCACAGCACAGGCCTCCCTCTCCATAGCTGACCAACGCTTCTCCCTGACGGTCAACCTTCTGCTTATAAAAGCTACTGGGTGAACATGGCCATCTGCATTAAGTTGTGATAGTACTGCACCTACCCCAATCTCAGAAGCATCTGTCTGGACAATTATGTTTTTGGAGTAATCAGGACTTAGCAGGATGGCAGCAGAGCACATGGCCTGCTTCAGGTCATCAAATGCCTTCTGACAGCTAACTGTCCACTGAACTTTCTTAGCCTTCCTTTTGGAGGTGAGATCATTAAGGGGAGTCACTATGGATCCATAGCTCGTAACAAACCTCTTGTAGTACCCAGTCAGGCCTAAGAAAGCTCTGACCTGAGTCTGGGTAGTGAGAGCAACCCAGTCCATTTGGTCTGGATTTTGCTCTCCAATGGTTGAACTTGGCCTCCGCCTACAAGGTGGCCTAAGTACACAACCTTGCTATGCCCTATCTGGCACTTTGTGGCGTTGATAGTGAGGCCTGCCTTTTGCAGGGCATCCAGAACATTCCTGAGGTGGACCAGGTGATCCTCCCAGGTGGAGCTAAAGACAGCAATATCATCTAGATATGCTGCACTATAGTGGCAGATGCATTCTACAAGCCAAAAGGCATTACAATAAATTGATCCACTAGGGGTTGAAAATGCTGTCTTTGGTTTGGCATCCTCAGAGAGTCTGTCTGATTTGCCAGTAACCAGCAGTCAGGTCAAATGTACCGATATACTTGGCAGAGGCCAGAGTATCAATCAGCTCACCTGCCCTAGGAATTGGATGGGCATCAGTCCTAGTGACTGCATTGAGTCCCCTGTAATCCACACAGAACCTCATCTCTCTCTTACCATCTTGGGTGTGAGGTTTTGGCACAATGACTACAAGACTAGCCCAAGGGCTATCTGAAGGCTCAATGACCCCCAAATCCAACATCTTTTTTACCTCAGTCCTGATGCAGTCTCTGACATGGTCAGGCTGTCTGTAGATTTTACTCTTGACAGGCAGACTGTCACCTCTGTCCACTTTATGGATACACCAGGTGGTTTGACTGGTTGTCAGAGAGAACAGTCCAGAAAACTGACCGAGAACCTGTCTACAGTCAGCTTGCTGTTGACTAGTGAGGCTTTCTGCCAAGACTACTCCTTCCACTGATCCATCAAAAGAGTCCTGAGAGAGGAGATCAGGTAGAGGGTCACTCTCTTCCTCCTGTCCCACATCAGTGGCCATGAGCGAGCTCATGTCAGCCCTGTCAATAAAAGGCTTTTGGCAATTCTCATGAAGTACCCTCGGGGGACTTCTTGGAGTGCCTAGGTCAACTAAGTAGGTGACCTCACCTTTTTCGCAAGGATGGTGTGGGGGCCACTCCACCTGTCTTGGAGAGCTGCTGGGGCCACAGGCTCCAACACCGACACTTTCTGTCCTGGCTGGAAAACAGTTAGTAGAGCCTTTTGGTCATGCCAAACTTTCGGAAGCTCCTGGCTGGCCTCAAGGTTTTTGCTGGTCTTCTTCATGCACTCAGCTATACGTGAACGCAGGCTAAGGACATAGTCCACAATGTCTTGCTTAGGAGGTTTTAGAGGCTTCTCCTGCCCTCTTTAACCAGACACAATGGACCCTAACTGGATTTCCAAACAGAAGTTCAAATGAGCTGTAGCCCACCCCTTCTGAGGAACCTCTCTGTAGGCAAAGTGAAGACATCCAATTTCGCCTTCACTTTTCTGGGAGTCTCATGATCATACCCTTTAGGGTCTTGTTGGACCTTTCAACAAGCCCATTGCACTGTGGATGGTAGGGTGTGATAAACGTGTAAATCTGAAAGAGACACGTTAGTGACAGATTCCTTACCTTAGAATATCCCCAGGCGTCAGGCTGGATCCGGAAAGTTTTTGCGTAGCAGTACCCTTGCGCGTCGGTAGGCGGCGTCGTGCGGCTCCGCGTCCGTCGTCGGCGTTGTGATCGCCGGGATGACGTCGCGGGCAGTACTTAGACGCCGCCCCTGCGCGCTGACGTCAGTTCTTCTTTTCCGCGCCAGTAAGCGCAGATCCGGGAAGAGCAGTGCCCTAGTCACTTTTTGACTACCCTTTTTTGTGAATTTTTTCACTGTTTCTTCTACGAGTCTTCACGACTCCTAAGGTGTCGTAGGGATGCCCGGCTTTAAGCCCTGCGAGGCCTGTGCCCGCATGATGTCCATCACGGACCCGCATCTCGAGTGTCTCTTCTGTCTCGGCCGAGACCACGACACAAAGTCGTGCCCGGACTGCCAGAAACTTCATCCGAAGGCTTTGCGAGAGCGGTCTCGAAAGCTGCTCGAGGTCCGGCAGTCGGCTCCGCGCCGCACCAAGCCCCGGTCACGGGAGAGGTCGAGGGGCCGGTCGCGGAGCCCCCATCGTTCGTCGGAATCCAAGTCTTCGCGCTCCTCCAGTAAGTCGAAGCACAAGAAGTCTAAGCGGCGTCATCGCTCTAAGACTTCGCCTCGCCGGTCTCGCGACTCGGCTGAGGCCCCTGTTGGCACCGCCCCGCGGCCCCGGACGTGCCTGTCGAGTCACCCCCGCATTACCCGTCCTTACCGGGTTCGGGGCGGCTCCGGCCCAAGTACAGGAGTTCCTGTCGGCCATGGCCCGCCTCTTCGGGCCTCAAGGTCCCTCCGGTGCGCCTTCGGGCCCCGCGGGCCCTGATGGGGTTGCTCCAGCGTCGCCGTCGACTCCGGTCCCGGCGTCGCCTGTCCCACCAGCCTTCATCCCGGCCTCGGCTCCGGCCCCGGCCTCGATCCCGGCTCCAGTGGTGCCGCAACCCCCATCGACGCCGGTTGACCTAACCACGCCTCCGCCGACGCCGATGTCCCCGGTGCCGTTCCTGACGCCGTCCGGGGCTCCGGACGGCGTCGTTCCCCGGTTCTCTCCGGCTCCGGACATGGAGCCGGACCGGCGTCGCCCGACGCCGGTTCCGGCGCCGATGAGACCTTGGGTCCCTAATGTCCCTCCTCCTCCATATTATGAACCTGAGGAGGACCAGGAGAGCTGGGAGGGGTCTGAGGACCCTCTCACAGAACAGTGCGAGTTTGACCCGGACTGGGTTGAGGAACTTGGGGATGCCAGTGGTCTAGACACCTCCCCTGACTCTGGCATGCTGTCTCCTCCCGTGGCTACGGAGGAGGGGGCTAATTTTGCAACGGTGTTGCGTAGAGCTGCTGGAGCCTTGAATCTCCAGTTGCCTACTGTGGCCGTCAGGACTAACCTCCTGACAGAAGTGCTTCAGCCGGCGGCCTCCTCTTCGGAGACTGTGCTGCCGTTCAATGATGCACTCACTGACGTTCTTTTGGGTGCCTGGTCCAAACCCACCACAGGGGCTCCTGTGGATAGGAACGTGGCCCGACGCCATCGCCCTGCTCCGGGCGACCCCCTGTTTCTTTCCCAACACCCCACCCCTGAGAGCTTGGTTGTCCAAGCCTCTGCCTCCCAAACCGCCTTCCCTACCGCCCCTCCGGATAAGGAATCCAAGCGCCTGGACCAATTTGGGAAGAAGGCTTTCTCTTCCTCCAGTGCTGGCTTGCGGTCCGTCAACACCGATTGCCTCTTGGGCCGATATACCCACTCCCTGTGGGATTCGGTGGCGACTGTTTTGCCGCAGTGTTCTGAGGAGGTCCAGACACTGCTTACCCGCGCCATTGCGGAAGGGCGAGATGCGGCTAAATACACCATACGTTGTGGCCTTGATACCGCCGACTCGCTGGGCAGATCGCTTGCAACGACGGTGGCGCTGCGTCGCCACGCATGGCTGAGGACCACTGGTTTTTCGGGTGATGTCCAGAATACACTCATGGACATGCCCTTTGATGGAGTCGGTCTTTTTGGTTCAAAAGCAGACCATGCGCTGGAGCGTTTCAAGGACTCACGGGCTACTGCCAAGTTCCTGGGCCTTGCTGTTGTGCGCCCTCCGCTAACATCTGCTTTTCGTCCCTTTCGTGGCCACGGGAGGGGCGCCCAGTCACGCAGCAGCCCGGCCAACGGCCCGCGCAGCAGGCGCCTTCGCGTGGCCGAGGACGTGGATACCGCCGTGGCGGTTCGGGCAACCAGCGTGCGGGTCTGGCCACCACCTCCAACCCGTCCGCGGCCTCCAAGCCCTCCTAGTCCCTCCTTTCAGGTGCACAGCACGCCAGTAGAGGGCAGGGTCCGCCATCACCTTCACCACTGGCGTCCCATCACCTCGGACAGGTGGGTCTTGGACATTGTCCGAAGGGGCTACTCCCTCCCCTTCGAGACCACCCCCCAGCCATGCCACCTCAATTCCACCGCATGTCAGGGGATCACTTGATGCTTCTGCAGAAGGAAGTCACGGCCCTCTTGGCCAAGAGGGCCATCGAGCATGTTCCGACCCCAGAAGTAGGGCGTGGTTGCTACTCCCACTACTTTCTGGTGCCCAAAAAGGACAAGGAGGACATGCGTCCTAACTTGGACCTCCGGAACGTCAATCGCTTCCTCCGGAAGGAGAAGTTCAAGATGCTCACCCTAGCTCAGGTCTTGACTGCCCTCGACCCTGGAGACTGGTTGGTAGCGTTGGACTTGCAGGACGCTTATTTCCACATCCTCGTCCTGCCGGCCCACCGGCGTTACCTGCGGTTCACGGTAGGCCTCGAGCATTTTCAGTTCACCGTGCTCTCCTTTGGCCTTACCAGTGGCCCTCGGGTGTTCACGAAAGTGATGGCGGTGGTCGCAGCTCATCTGCGCCGGGCAGGGGTTTCAGTCTTCCCCTACCTCGACGACTGGCTGCTGAAGGCGGGCTCGTCCCAGGCAGTCGTCTCCCACCTCCAGACTACGGCCGAACTCCTGCACTCGCTGGGGTTCTCCATCAATGTGCCGAAGTCGCATCTGATTCCTTCTCCACAGCTCCTTTTCATCGGAGCAGTTCTGGACACGACGCAGTTTCGGGCCTATCCTCCCGAACGGCGAGTCCGGGATATTCAGGCTATGATTCCGATCTTTCAGCCTTTATCCTGGGTTTCGGTACGGATGACCCTGAGGCTGCTGGGCCTCATGGCCTCCTGCATCCTGCTGGTCAATCATGCCAGATGGCATATGCGGGCTCTGCAGTGGGACCTGAAGTTCCAGTGGGCGCAGCACCAGGGCAACCTGTCCGATCACGTCCAGATCTCGGAGGGGACTGCAAAACAGTTGCAGTGGTGGCGCTCGAACCGGCAATGGGTCATGGGCAGATCCCTCTCCCTTCCCCAGCCAGAGCACACAGTTGTGACGGACGCGTCCCTTCTGGGATGGGGCGGTCACATGGGAGAGGCGGAGATCAGAGGCCTCTGGTCTCCGGCGGAGTCCCGGCTCCATATCAACATTCTGGAGCTCCGGGCGATCCGACTTGCACTCAAGGCATTCCTCCCCTCTGTCAAAGGGAAGGTAGTGCAGGTGTTCACAGACAACACCACCGCCATGTGGTACTGCAACAAACAGGGCGGGGTGGGGTCGTGGACCCTCTGTCAGGAGGCTCTGCGCCTCTGGACATGGCTGGAACATCAGGGCATGTTCCTGATGGTTCAACACCTGGCAGGTTCCCTGAACGCCAGGGCGGACGAACTCAGCCGCAGGTGCATGATGGATCACGAATGGCGTCTTCACTCGGAAGTGGCGCAAGGACTCTTTCTACAATGGGGAGAGCCTTGGTTAGATCTATTCGCCACCGAAGAGAACGCGCAATGTCATCAGTTCTGCGCGTTGGAATTTCCAAGGCGGCACTCGCTCGGCGACGCTTTCGTCGCGAGTGGAGTTGCGGTCTGTTGTACGCCTTTCCGCCTATACCACTTCTACCCAGAGTGTTGAAGAAGATTCGGCACGACCGGGCCCAAGTCATCCTTGTGGCTCCGGACTGGGCTCGAAGAGTTTGGTATCCCGAGCTACTCAGTATGAGCGTAGATCCCCCGATCCGTCTGCCTCTTCGGGAGGATCTTCTGTCGCAGCAGCAGGAGACGGTCCTCCACCCGAACCTGTCCAGTCTACACCTGCTTGCGTGGAGACTGAGTGGCGGCAGTTGATTCCTTTCGACTTGCCTCCCGAAGTTTGTGATGTGATTCTGGCAGCCAGGCGTCCCTCCACTAAGGTGGTATACGCCTGCAGGTGGAACAAATTTGTGGCATGGTGCACAGCAAAGGCTGTGAACCCCCTTTCTGCCCCTCTTTCTGAGGTCCTTCTGTTCCTTCTTTCTCTGGCCCAACAGGGTTCTGCCCTGGGTACCATCAAGGGTTATCTCTGTGCTATCTCGGCCTTCCTCAGGCTCCCTGATCAGCCCTCCCTTTTCAAGTCCCCTGTTGTTAACAGGTTCTTAAAAGGCGTTACACACCTCTTCCCTCCTGTTCCGTTTGTGATGCCTCAGTGGGACTTGAACTTGGTTCTTACCTTTTAATGTGCGCTCCCTTTGAGCCTCTACATAACTGTCCTCTTCGTCTTCTGACTCTGAAGACAGCCTTTCTGGTGGCCATCACTTCCGCTCGGCGGGTGAGTGAGCTCCAGGCTCTATCATGCAAACCTCCCTTTCTGTCTGTCCATCCAGACAAGGTTGTTCTTAGGACGCGTCCGTCCTTCTTGCCAAAGGTGGTTACTGCCTTCCACATTGGGCAGACCATCACTTTGCCTACCTTCTTTCCGCCTCCGCATCCTTCCAGAGAGGAAGAGAGGCTCCACCGTCTGGACCCAAAACGTGCGCTCTCCTTCTATATCGACCGCACAAAACACTTCCGGGTGGATGACCAGCTCTTTGTTGGCTACGTGGGCGCCAAAAAGGTCGGGCGGTGCACAAGAGAACCATCTCCGGCTGGGTTACCTTGTGCATCAAGGCCTGCTATTCTTTGGCTAAGAAGGAGCCTCCTGTTGGGCTGCGTGCCCATTCCACCAGGGCAACGGCTGCTACCACGGCTTTGGGCCGCGGTGTTCCGCTGCAGGATATCTGTCAGGCAGCTACGTGGGCCTCGCTGCACACGTTTACAAAACATTATTGCCTTGACAGTCAGGTCCGGAGGGACGGCTACTTTGGCCGTTCTGTCCTCTGGGACTTCCTTGTCTGATCTTTGTTCGCAGACCCACCACCGGGGTTGGTATTGCTGGGGTATCTATTCTAAGGTAAGGAATCTGTCACTAACGTGTCTCTTTCAGATGCACAAGTTACTAACTTGTGTAACGATATATCTGTAAGAGACAGTAGTTAGTGACAGATTCCTTACCGCCCACCCATCCTCCCCGTTCTGCGAACTGATTTCTAGGGTTAAGGACATCCCTTTCAGGGCCCTAGTATTTTTCAGACACCTATGTCAGCTTCTTGCATGGCTCTGCGTTCCTGGCGCGGAAAGTCGTGTACAGAACTGACGTCAGCGCGCAGGGGCGGCGTCTAAGTACTGCCCGCGACGTCATCCCGGCGATCACGACGCCGACGACGGACGCGGAGCCGCACGACGCCGCCTACTGACGTGCAAGGGTACTGCTACGCAAAAACTTTCCGGATCCAGCCTGACGCCTGGGGATATTCTAAGGTAAGGAATCTGTCACTAACTACTGTCTCTTACAGATATATCGTTACACAAGTTAGTAACTTGTGCTTTACTCCCACACTCTTTCCACATTGCAGTTATGTAACTAGAGATGAAGTTTGTACCTCTGCCTGTTAAAACCTCCTTAGGAAACCCCACTGTGGAAAAAACTCCCAGAAGGGCCCTAGCCACCACAGGAGCTGTAGTGGTCCTAAGTGGAATAGCCTCTGGATACCTAGTGGCATGGTCCACCACCACTAGGGTGTAACTGTGTCCAGATGCTGTTGGAGGGTTTAAGGGACCAGCAATGTCTATCCCTACCCTCGCAAAGGGAACCCCAACCACTAGAAGTGGAATGAAGGAGGCCTTTAAAGTGGCACCTGAATTACCACTGGCTTGACAAGTGACACAGGAGCAACAAACCTCCTTGGTATCTTCAGACATGTGGGGCCAGTGAAAGTGTGGGACAAGCCTGTTCCAAGTCTTGGTTTGCCAAAGGTGTCCTGCAAGAAGAATGTCATGTGCTAGGGACAGAAGAAAACCCCTGAATCTCTGAGGTATAACAAACCTCCTGGTGGCACCAGTCTTGGGGTCTCTACACTCAGAGAATAGGAGCCCTATCTTCCCAATAGATCCTATACGACCCACTGACATTCCCTGCCTCCTCAGCAGCAGCTTGCTGTCTGAGCACTTCAAGTGAGCGGCAGGATTTCTGCTCCAGACTCAAGTCTGCCCTGGAAGGGCCCCCTGCCCTCAAGAACTCTGCTGTGTCAGGCCCAAGTTACTCTGGGGCAGTTCCTTCACAGAGCCGAGGCCATCTCCCTCAGGAGACTGATCCTCACTGGGAGTCTGGGAGGAAGATAATTCCTTACCCTTCCTGCTCCTTGTCTTAGGAGCTAGCTGGTCCATTTTTCCAGGCCCCAGAGCTCCCTCAGTGCCTAACTGTTTGGCCCGAGTCCTAGTAACAGCAAATGCACTGGCAGAGATTCCCATCATATCTGCATATGTCCTGATCTCCACTTCAGACCAGGCTGAAGTTTCTAAATCATTGCCCAGCAGACAGTCCACAGGTAGGTCTGGAAACCACAATCCTCTTAGGGCCAGTTACCCCTCCCCAGCTGAGATTCACAACTGCCAAGAAATGATCAGTCCTGATATTGCTTGCATTGGTCACTTTGTAAAGTTGACCAAGTATGATCTGGTGAGGAGACTTAAGTTTCTCTGTCACCATAGTGACACTGGCCCCTGTGTCCCTGTATGCCACAGCTTCCTGACCATTGATCAGAGGCTGTTTCCAGTACTTGCCCAAGTTAGTGGGACTTACAAGTAAAGTGGCAAGTTCCATGCCACTGTCACAGACAAGTACAGCCTGAGTGGATGTTCTGACTAGGCCAGAACCCACTTCAAAACCGAAGGTTAACCCTACTAATCCCTTGGGGGCACTACTACTACTTGTACTGGTGCTAGGGGCGCTAGTTGCCTTAGGGGCAGTAGTAGTAGTTTCTTTGGTGTTGGCTTTAGAGCAATTGGCATCCCTTGCTCTATGGCCTTTTCCCATACAAAGGTAACCCCAAGGTTTCTTGTTGGAGGAGGAAGAGGTTTGGGACCCACCCCCGGAGGAAGATTTTTGGGGACCTTGTGAAGACTCCTTTTTGTCTTTACCTTTCTCCCCACCCTTCTCTTGGGCGTTAGAAGAATCTTGCTTCTTCTGGTCACCTCCAGCATTGGTTTTCTGCTTGACCCTGGTGCCGACCCATTTGTCTGACTTCTTTCCTAATTCTTGGGGAGAGGTCAGATCAAAGTCCACCAGGTACTGGTGCAGCTGCTGATTTGGACAATTATTAAGCATGTGCTCCCTCATCAGTAAATTGTACAGTCCCTCATAGTCATGCACATTACTTCCATGAAGCCAGCCTTCCAGAGCCTTAATAGAACCGTCTACAAAGTCAACCCAGTCTTGAGTGTGTGCCTGCTGTGTGTCCCTAAACCTAACCCTGTACTGCTTAGTAGTTAACCTAAACCCATCTATGAGGGCACTCTTCAAGACAGTGTAGTTGTCAGCATCTTCCTCCTTGACAGTGCGAGGTTTGTCTCTGCCTTTGCAAGCAAAGGAGAGCCAAAGAATAGCTACCCACTGCCCTTGAGGGACCTTCTGTACTTTACAGGCCCTCTCAAAGGCAGTGATCCATTAATGGATATCATCCCCCTCCTGGTAAGGAGGGACTATCCTGCTTAGGTTCCTAGTATCAAAGGACTGTCCGATGATCCTAGGCTCGCTAGTGCTGCCATCATGGGACCTCAGTCCCACATTCTTCCTAACCTTTTGTTCTTCCAGGGTCTCCTTATCAAGGGCCGACTGCTCCTTCTTCAGCCTGAGCTTAGCTCTCTCAAGTTTAAGCAGGTGGTATTTCCTTTCTAAGGAGTCCTCCCTCTTGCTAGAGCTGGAGGTCCCTTTGGAAGTGTTACAGGCAATGGAATTGGCAGAGGAGGACCTAGACCTCACCTGAACTCTTTTCACCCTCCCAGGAGGAACAAAGGGGGACCTACCTCTAGGGGCATCCTCTGTCATCTGACCTATTCCTTGGGAGATCTGAGTTTACCAGTGTAGGGTCCTCACACTCCTCCTGGTCATGCTCAGAATTGTGGTCACTGGGTGAGCCACCCGAGACCCCTCTTCATGAGTCTCCCCAATTCAGAGTTATCCTGCTCTTCTGGCCTTCCAAGATTTTGGAGGTCATACTGCAGGAGTATCTCTAAGAGTTGCTCTTTGTTAGTGTTACTACCTGTCCTTAGCTTTCAGGATGCAGCCAAGGTCCTAAGTTCCTGGAACTTAAGACCACTGTATCTAGAGGGTTGGGACCCACTGGCCTTCCCAACTACAGACATGGTAAACTAGGTGTAATGTGGTGTTGCACCTACCTACCCTAGTGAAAACTAAACTTCAAAAGATTGGAGAAAGGGTTGTGCTAGACCTTTGACTGCCAATCCTAAAAGTTCAGTAGAACTTACTACTTACAAAAAGTACTTTATATGTGCCTAAGCTAGTGATGGTTTTTCATCTAACCACACCTAGATTAGCTGGTAAAACTGTGCAGGTTTAAAGCCCAACCGCTGTACACTCAATGTAGGAGGCTGGCTTACTATATGGTGCACACTTATTTAAGTGAAGTACCTTGCACTAATCCAGGCAACCCTAATGGTGATTTTAGTGGTCTTTGATAACCTTTTGCAAGCTCTCAAAGTTGTAGCTGTGGAGAGCAGCCTTCAGGCTTATCTTGAAGGAGTGTTAAGCAGCTTGTTTTACCAGGCTAATCATGTAGTGTAGGTTAAACGAAAAGAACCACACAGTGTATATATAAAAATATGTCTATTTATTACACAACACTCACTAACACATTGGTATATCTCCTAACCCGAGGTATAAACACAAATACACAATAATACTTCAATTGCAAATAGGTAAGTAAGCACAAAATATAGTGGTCTCCAGGGGAGACCAAATCATACACTAAGAAAGTGGAATGTGAACTGCTACCGAAGTCGGGACTTGGACCAGGAGACGCGGAGAAGCTGGGGACACCAGGAACCACCCAGGGTAAGTACCCAGGAACCCCATGGAGGCTGTGTGCAGAGTGGAAACACAACCGTGTGTTCAATAGAAGTCAACGGGGAAGTCGTGGTTGCAGTTTTGAAGAAGAAGGACCCTTCCCAGTGGACCCTGAAGAAACCCCGTGGAAGACAAAAGGTTGGAGAGTCACCCCACCCGTCGATACCCCAGGAACCAGGATAACTACACCAGGTGCATAGGTGCGAAGTGACGCCAGAAACCGCCATAGGCCACAATGGAGGACTTCAGGAAAGATGCGCTGGAGAAGACTGTGCCAGAGTCTGGTGGAATCCAAGGATGGATTCTTGAAGTGAAGAACCTGTAAGCGGAGGGGTCAGTGTCTATGCCACTTGGAGGTGACCAGGAGGTACGGAAGAACAATACCCACCAATAGCAGATGGTTCAGGAGAGTTGACGGTGACCTTGTTGCTGCAACTGTGAGGACCAGGCGATGCTGAGGAAGAACTGGAGCCGTGCACGAGCTGTCCCACGTCAGAAGTCGAAAACCAGGGGGTTGGTGTCTGGCGGGAGCACCAACAAGCCTCGGCAGCTGCAACAGGCGTGGAAAGCAAAGAAGGAGCAACGTTGGGACCAGCAAGGTCCAAGGGACTCACCACAAACAGGGGAGTCAGATCAGGCCCGAGCAAGCAGGGGAGCCCACTGGTGCAGAAGAAGACCCTCAAGAGGACCCACAGGCCAAAGGCACAGGAGTCGCAGGAGGATCTCGAGCAGCTCACCAAGAAGGAAGGCAGAGGGTGCAGTGAAGACGCTGTACTTGGCAGGCAGAAATGCTGGCGGCTCGAGCTTTTGTTGCCCAAAGAACTCTGGAGTGCAGAGCCAACAAGCCTTGGCAATGACAAGTCGACCCAGTGCGCAGGGGTTTGGTCCCAGAGGTTCCAACAAGGGATACTGGCTTTAAAATTGCAGACAGGACGGGTCAGGCCTTGAAGGAGTTGCAAAACCACTGCCTGTGTTGCTGAGCCTTTCGAAGTCTGTGGGATGTCAGGAGCAGCAGACCGGTCAGCTTCGTTGCTGTGCCTGCAGATGCAGGGGAGTGACTTCTTCCCTCCAAGGGAGATTACTTCGGTTGTGCTTCATGCCCACAGGTCTGGTGAAGATCCTGGAAAAAGCTTAGACACAGACGACGAAGAAGACTTGAAGAACAGCGAGACCAGGAGCAGCAGGAGTCTTCCTTGATGCAGTCTCCATTCCAGGTGAAGTCCAGCGAAGTCCAAGTGTCCAGACGATCGAAGAGTGACGTGGTTTCAGACTTCAGTCTTGTCCTACTATGAATCTCAAAGGCCACCCACAGGTAAGCCCTTAAGTACCCTAGGGAAAGGGTTGGAACGACTCAGGGGTCCCTCCTAGAGAAGGGGCTGAACAGAGGGGAGGATACTCCCATGTACTTTGTCCAGTTTCGCACCAGAGCAGGAGCCAAGGGTTCCCTGAACTGACTCAAACTGGAGTATGCAAGGAGGGCACCAAATGTGCCCTTCAAAGCAGTCTGGCGGCACTGGCAAGCACCCCCACCCCAGCTCAATACACTAAGTCCTGTCTGGGAGGTGGTCACACCTCCCTGTGACAGGAAACCTATTGTTCTGCCTTCCTCTGCTCGAGCTCAGCTCAGTAGCAGGAGGGCAGACTTGTGTCTTGGGTCAGCAGCAGCACTAGCTTGCTGGCACACCCTGATAGGCTGTTATCGGGAGTACTGGGCTACCCGGAGGAGTCCCCCAGTGCATGGAATCATACTTCCAACACCAGTAACGGTGTTGGGGTATGATTCCAACATGTTTGATACCAAACATGCCCAGGTTCCGCACAGCCAATACATAGTTAGCCATCGCATAATGACGGATGGCCACTATATGAATCAAAATGGCTGGCCACACTTACCAGACCCTCCAGGATTTCGCGATTTCGCGATTTGCAAAAAAATCGCGAAATCGGCAGTTTTGTAAAAATGCCGCGATTTTTACAAAACTGCCCGCGAAATTTCGAAAATGTAAAAAAAAAAAAAATTTGGACGAAGGGCTGTGAAAACACATATTTTCACCTCTCAATTCCCAACTTTTGGGAAGCGGAGGACCTCTTGTGGCCATCTCGTTGAAGCGCTCACTTTGTAGAATGAGACACCTCTTACCGGTGGGGGTGCGGTGCAGCAACAGGAAGTTGGCGGGGTGTACTTGGTGCTCAGTCTTGTCTGATAGTACAGTTAATCCCTCAGACACCAGTGGTAAACAGCTATGATGCACACAAACTGAGCCTAGTAACCCTTAATTGCCCTGGGACTACTCCAAAAAGTGATGACAGAGAAATGCACTAGTTTAAACATAGTGGAAAAGATGAAACACCAAGAACGCTGAGAGCATGTCTGGTTTCAGCACACAAAGTTCCACTGTCTCTGAGAGAGCAGCAAATAAGACCTCGGGTTGTAGATTCCCATCTGACTGGAAGTGGACTCTTGGAATGGGATTATCCCCGCACATGCCATTTAGAGATTCTCAAAGTTAAGTAACAGGGCCTCTTGGCAGGGACAGAATTAGAAGGGCAAAGAGGCTTACTCCTGTTTATATAGGATTTCGCAGTAGAGGCTAGTTTCGAGGGCGGTTATCACAGCCGAACTCAGCTTGGTAGTTTGTCAATTAACAACGTCCTTAGCTTTGCTTGCTGTCTCTAGAGTTCCTTTGATGCCTCATACCGTCCAGCGGTTCAAAGGAGTGTGAACTTGCTCCCAGTGTGCACATCTTTCACTAGCACTGGAGTGCCTAGGTTAGCATCAGAGGCATAAGCACAACAACTGGTGATCGTGTGGACATTGTTGCTGCAACAGTCTGACAGAGAAGCCTCGATCAGGTGATGTGGTTTGATTTCATCCACCGCACTTCTGTTGCTGAGGTGTCCAGTGTTCTAGTGGGGAGCGTTTTGGTACTACCTCATTAAAGAATACAGTGCCCATTCAGATATGGGTCCAGCGGTATACGCAAGGTGAAGGACACAGTATGCACAAATATTTTACTTTGCCATGGGCTAGGGGCCATCGAGAAGTGATCCTGATATGTCATATTTCCATTGATCTGAGGTAATTTGCGACCTCTTGACTCTGGAACGGGGGCCCACTGTTGTAGTGCTTTCAAGAATCTGAGCTGCACGTATCTTTTCCAGTCTGGGGGTGACTTCTTCTCTTGACATGGTTGATACCGTTTCCACTTCGGGTTATTTGGAGTGGTCATCAACAATAACTAGGAAATATCTCTCATCTGGAAGACAGACAACACTTGCACTCTCCTGGACCACGGATGGTATGATATATCTTCTCTGAGGAGAAGGGCAAGTGGGTCTGGCGGCCCAGCAACTTGGCAAACCACACATTCTCTCACCATGGCTTTGATCTTGCCATCCACTAGTGGAAAACAAGCACTGTTTGTCAATATTGTTTTGGTGTTCACCACTCCCTGCATGAGCTGTTTGGAGGACTTGTTGGTTAGGGCCATAGGAATAACGAGACAGTCATCCCTCAGGTGAATTCCAACATAAGCCACTGCAGTTTCAGTGCAGATATGGTGTACTGGTGCTTAGTTTGTAAAATAATAAGTGCCGGGCCCTGACCAGGAGGAAGAGGTGTCCTGCCTCACGGATCCAGGAGGCAGCGGTGACCCGGCAGGGGTGCATACATGGGCGCTAGAACATCCCAGGGGGAAATACAGCTCCCTCCTATGAGGTTAGGACTGGAGCTGTGCTTCTGTAGAGCTACAGACACTTTAAACATGCCTAATTCAAAGTGGAATACTTTGCTAAAACAGTTTCCATTGATTTCAGGTTGAAAATGAATGATTATGAGTAACATAAAGTGCCGCAAAATTGCCGCTAAATTTCCATATTTGTGCCGCTAAATTTCCATATTTGTGCCGCTAAATTTGCTAATCCATGCCGCAATATCCTGGGGGTCTGACTTACAAAGCCTGGAGAATCGACTCTGGAGTTTGTAGGGGTGTCCTGCTCATGCAGGGGCACCATCACACTTATAACCAAGCACCCTGCCTTCAGGACTGAAAGGCCAGCCATAGGAGTGACACCCCTATAAACCTCTCATACACCTACTCAAACACCCACATAATCACTCAAATACCCATTCACAAACCCATAGAGGTAGTCACACAACCACTCACTCATCCATAGTCACTCACACACCTACTCACTCACTCATACAGCCACTCACACACCTACTCACTCACTCATACAGCCACTCACACAACCACTCACTCACCCATACAGCTACTCATTCAACTAGTCAATCACCCATATAACAACTCACACAGCCACACACTCACCCATACACTTACTCACACACCCATGTATTCACCTATACAGCCGCTCACACACCCACTCACTCATACAGCCTCTCAACACAGCCACTCACTCACCCATGCAAGCACTCACACACTCACTCACATAGCCACACAACCACTTACATACCCATTCACACATCCATACAAGCATTCCCACATCTGCTCACTCACCCATACACCCATTTACACAGCCACTCACTCTCCAATACAGCTGCTCACACCAACTCACTTAACCAAACACCCAGTCAAACAGCCACTCACTCACCCAAACAGCCACTTACACACCCCAGCAGCCACCCACACAGCCACGCATTCCCCATACAGCCACTTTCACAGCCACTCACTCACCCACTTACTTACCCATACAGCTACTCACACACCCACTCACCCACCTATACAGCCACTCACTCACCCTTACAACCACACACACGCAGTTACAAACCCATAAAGCAACACACACCCCCACACAATTATTCATATACCCACCCACACATCCACTCACACACCCACTCAGACACCCATACAACTACTTAGACATCCACTCACACATGGATGCATACAGCCACTCACATAATATGTTAGAGGTAGTATCACTCAGTAGTAGGACACAAAGTATAGCGTTTTAACTATGTAGAAGCTTAGTATGTATCTTTAAGTCTCTGAAACTTTTACAAAAACACTAACACTTAATGGATGATGTCGTCAGTGGTGTAATTTGTGATGTCATTAGTGATGTCACTGACCATGTCATGAGTGATGTAATATGTGAGGTCATAAGCAGTGCATTGCGGAGGTGTACGTTATAGTTAGCTCAGGTAACTATAACTGCTGAATTTCAATGGTTTTGTGTGTGTGAAATCTGAGCCTAACTATAACGTCCATGTAACCTTTGTTTTTTTCCAGTGAATATATATCTATCTATCTATATATATATATATATCTATATCTATATATATATACATATACATGCACAAGGGTGAAAATATCCAAGTGCAGAGATCTACGCATGGGAATTTCCATTTGTGAATAGCCTCCACATGTACTCTGTAGTTTTGTTATAATTTTAAATATACATATTTGATTTATATTTTTTAAAATATTTTTTTAATATGTTAAATTTTGGGGGGTTGTGAGTTGTTTTGAATGGATAGTACTTTACAAATAAATATTTAAATTTCAAATAATGACTAGCGTATCTTTTTATTTTTTTATTGCTGCATTTTATGTGATAGGTGGTTGTAGGAAAGTGCCTTGTATAGACATGGTCACCCCACTTTTTGCCCACTTGTACTGATGCTTTTGATTGGAAGTGCACTGGGTTCCTGTTCCTGCTAACCAGGCCTAGAGCCAGTGCTCATTCGCTAAAAACTACACAAATGTTAATTGTAACCCAATTGGCAAGGACTTTAGCACCCATGTAAGACCCTGGTAAATGGTACGGCATCGGTACTAAAGGGCAGCAACATGTGTTATGCCACCCAAAGGGACTCACGCTCAAGCTGCAGGCAGACTGCCATTGCAGGTTGCATGAAATGGTGCAAGCCATTTTTTAAAATTGTTGTTTTCTTTATTGAGAGTCATGAGAACAGTCGCACAGAAGGTGCATGAAAATGTACAGTGGTTCAAAGCAACAATATGCAGTTATGACAGGAAAGAATACATCCAAATCTCAACCATAAAACATAATACAAAGGAGCAATTCCCCTAAAGAAGAGAAAAATAAAAAAATAAATTGACAATTATAATCACAGTGTGATGCATCAGAGGTATCTACAAGAGCAATACCTGTAATGAGTCCAGGTTTGTCTTATTTCTGGCTAAGGTCGTGATCAAGTCACCGGTCTACATCCCACGCCAAGTTCCCAGTATGGTGTTGCATGCAGCTGTTATTATACACACATTTCAAGTTTCATCTAAGGGGTGTGCGAGTAAGTAGTCCTTCAATGGTTGCTAAATGTCTCGAGGGCGTGAAGTAGGTGGTAATAATGTGGCATATACTTCGCTCGTGGTGTCACAATAAATCATGTCACGGAGCCAGGCTCTCACCGTTGGCGTTTGAGCTCTGCCCCAATGTAGAGAAATTTGTCGTTTTGCAAGAAGCATGGCGATTGTGGTAAACCATCTGAACCCTTTTTTGAGCGGTTGAACATACCCCAGTAGCGCTGTCAATGGTGTAGGTGGTATCGCCTGCTCTACCATTAGAGACAGGTGCCGGAAGACCTCCCCCAGTATGTCTGCACAGGCGCACAGTTCCATGCAAGGTGCGGGAAGTCGGCTTCAGGGGCAGCGCACCTGGCACATACGTGTGACACACTAGGGTCCATCTTAGATAATACTTTCGGGATTACGTAAACTCTGTGTAGATATTTAAAATGTAATAATTTGTGGTGATGATTGTTCGAAATGTAGCGTGTTTGTGCACAGCAATAGTTCCATATATCGTCAGTTATTGATGTTCCTAGGTCCCGTTCCCAGGCCGCCCTCGCTTTGGCCCCAGCTACAGGGCGAAAGGATAATGATAGATGGTACAGGCGCGAAACCAGGTGGGTACTGTCCGTCGAGGTTATGATAAGTGTGAGAGGGGGAAAGTCCTCCAGCTCCGCCGATGTTGTCCGTATAGCCCTAATCAGAGATCCTCGGACTCTATGAAGAACAAATTTATCCATGTGTGTAGCCTCTCGATGAGAAGTGAGTTCAGGTGTCGTACACGGACTCGAGTCTTTAAGCAGGTCTCCAATCTTCCAGAGTCCATGTTTGGCCAATGTACGTTTGGTAAGGGCGTCAGTGGTGGGGGGCAACCACGGGTTATCTGCCAAAGGTATACTTGCCGAATATAAAGACTCTTTCTGTAAGTACCGCCGCAGTTTGGTCCACGCCCAGCATGTCGTGGGCAGCGTCTGAATCTTAGTGGGGCATCGCGATAGGCCCTGCGGCAAGATAACGGAGAGCGAACTGGGATATATTTGTGAACGGTCGGGCTTGAGATATTGAAGTCGGGCATCGGGGTGGTACCTATAATATGTAAAGTGGGTCTGAGCAACAAGGTAATAGAGATAAAAATCGGGGACTCCGAATCCTCCACGTTCGTAAGGCATGATTAAGGTGGTCCAGGTTACACGAGGCTGCTTACCTGCCCAGACAAGACAAATAAGTAAGGACCGGAGTGTGTCGAAAAATTTCGTGGTAAGGTGCAAGCCATTTTGAAAACACGACATTGCCCGCTCCCAGAGTGTAATGCAGATGTACACTGCATTTCCTATATGTAAGTTCACCACTACAGCAGGCCTTTAGAGCCCTAAGGCAGGGTGCATTATATTACATGTGAAGGCATATCTGCATGAGCAGATATGCCTCTGTGATGCCTAGTTCCATTATTAGGGCACTGCAAGTGATCAGGAAGCCATGTTAAAGGTATGTACTGGACACTGGTCATTATGAGTTACCGAGCTACATAATGGGGTCACTGAAAATAATGATATTTGAATCTACCTCCTCGTCTCAATAAATCTATACTGATGGTAGTATCAGATTTATTGTGACATGCACCCAGAGAGCACCTTAGAGGTGCTCCCTGAGAACATACTAGTCTTCTAGTGTGCTGGCTGATTGTTATTGTTCAGGCTGCCACTACAGATGGGATTCTGACCCCCTGTAGGTGAGATCCCACGCTCACAGAAGCAAGAAACAATGCCTGCTCCGGAGGAAGATGTTCACACCTCCTCCAGCAGGATCACTAGTGATTTAGCATATCAAGGCTGAAGACTTCAAAGCGTCTGCCGCCTTTGATATGCGACCCTAGCTTCCCCCAGTTCTGGGGAATGCCACCCCCTGCCATAAGCAGATATGCCCCTGTGATGCCTAGTTCCATTGCTGGTCATTGCAAGTGTTCAGGAAGCCATTTTGAGGACATTTACCCAGCTACATGATGACTTCACTGAAAGTACTGGTGTTTGGTATCAAACACCTTGTCTTAATAAATGTGTACTGATACCAGTCTCAGATGTATAAGGACATGAACCCAGAGGCCAACTTAGAGGTGCCCCCTGTAGCCCTACTAGCCTCCTAGTCTGTTGGCTGACTGGTATCGTCCAGCCTGCCACCACACACGGGTTTCTGGCCCCCTGCAAGGGAGAGCCCGTGCCAGCAGAGTCCAGGAACAATGCCTGCTCAGGAGATGGTGTTTTAACCTCTTGCAGCATGATGGCTAGCAATTTAGCCTATCAAGGCCAGAGGCTTCAAAGCCTCTGCCACCTTTGACGTACAACCCCTGCTTCCCCCAGACCTGGGGAATGCCACACCCTGCCCTGGGATCCAATTAGCACCAGCGCAGGTAAGAAATTAGTTAATCTGAAAGAGACTATTAGTTATAGATTCCTTACCTTAGAATAACCCCCAGGCATCAGACTGGATCCGGAGAATTTTTTCCTCAGCAGTACCCTTGCGCGTTGGTAGGTGGCGTCGGTTGACTCCACGTCCGTCATCGGCGTCGTTGTCGCCGGGATGACGTCGCAGTGCCTACTTAGATGCCGCCCCTGCGTGCGGACGTCAGTTCTTTTTTTTTTCGCGCCAGCCAGTGCAGATCCGGAGAGAGCGGTACCCTAGTCACTTTTTGACTAACTGTTTTTTGGCTTTTTGTCGACTTCTTTTCGGGTCGTTTGACTCCTGGTGTACGCAGGGATCGCTCTGCGCCACTCGAGGTCCCAGTCGAGAGGGAGGTCGCGGGACAGGTCGCGGAGCCACCACCTCCACTCCTCGTCAAAGTCTTCGTCTTCGGGTAAGTCGAAGCACAAGAAGAAGGCTCTTCGCCTTCTCCCCGTCTGTCGGCTGACGAGACGCGGGATGCAGACGGTCGTCGTCCTTCGGCCCCGTCCTCGGAGCCTGCTGCGTCGGCTCCGAGCTTCCCTCCCTTTCCGGGAGCCAGAGCGACCCCTGCCCAACTTTGCACATTTTACGTAGCTCTCCACTCCATCTTTGGGCAGCCCCACTCCGCCGGTGCGCCTTCGGGCCCCGCGGACTCGTCTGGGGGCTCTAGGCCTTTGCTGCTGGCTGCTCCGGCCCCGGTGCCGCAGGGCCCCTAAGGATCCAGGTCAGGATCCGGATTTTCGCCGATCGACCTGACGACACCTCCTCTGGCGCCGAATCCATTGACGACACTGCCGCTGCCTCCGACGCCGGTTGCGTCCCCAGCCGGCGTCGACCCCGGCTCCCCTTGACTTAGATACGGAGCCGGACCAGCGTCGACAGGCGCGACCAGCAATTTTGTGCCAAATTTCTATCCTGGCGTTCCCTATCACCCTGAGTGGCAGCCAGGCGAGGGTGAGGAGGACTGGGAGTAGTCTGTTGACCCTCTTGCAGACCAACTTGATGAACAGGACTGGAGAGAGGAGTTGGGTGATGCCAGTGGTCTGGATACCTCCCCAGACCTTGGTATGCTTTCTCCCTCTACCGTGGCTACGGAGGAGGGAGCCTGCTATGCTGTGGTATTGCGTAGGGCGGCTGAGGCCTTGGGCGTTGAGCTTCCTACGGTGGCAGTCAGGACTAACCTCCTGACTGAGGTGCTTCAACCAGCAGCAGCCTCTTCGGAGCCCCTACTGCCATTCAACGAGGCCCTCGCCGACATCCTTCTGGGCACTTGGTCCAAGCCCAGTACAGGGGCTCCTAGGATGATTGCCCGACGCCACCGCCCAGCTCCGGGCGACCCCATTTTCCTCTCCCAACACCCTACCCTTAAGAGCTTGGTAGTCCAAGCCTCTACTTCCAAAGGTTCGTTCCCTACTGCTCCCCCAGATCAGGAATCCAAGAAGCTGGACCACCTTAAGAAGAAGATGTTTTCTTCCGCCAGTTTAAGACTGCGGTCGGTGAACACCGCATGTCTCTTGGGCCATTATACCCCCTCTGTGTGGGATACGGTTGAGCAGGTGCTGCCACAGTGCCCGGAGGAAGCCTGGGCTGTACTCTCCCGTGCGTTTGCCGAAGGGAGAGATGCAACAAAGTTCGACATTCGCTGTGGGCTGGACACCGCTGACTCGCTAGGCAGGACTATTTCAACGTCGGTAGCCCTGAGACGCTACGCCTGGCTGAGGTCAACTGGCTTTTCGGGCGATGTCCAATCAACACTTTTGGTTATGCCCTTTGATGGCCGTCGCTTGTTTGGAGGCAAGGCAGACAACGCGCTTGAGCGCTTCAAGGATTCTAGGGCTACGGCCAGATCCTCAGGCCTCGCAACTACATCTCGCCCCATGCAGTCTGCCTTTTGCCCCTTTCGTGGCTACGGAAGGGGTGCCCCACCACGTTCCTCCCAGAGCCACAGGCCGGCGCAAGCTGCCCAGCCTCTGCGCAGCCGGGGACGTGGGACCCAGCGCTGTGGGTCTGGGGGCCAGTGGGCGGGCCAGTCCACCAGTGCCCCCTCTGCAGCAGCCTCCTAACTTTCCTAATACGACCTTGCAGGGCCACCAGTTGCCAGTGGGCGACAGGATCCGCCATGACCTCCCCCACTGGCACACCATCACGTCGGACACGTGGGTTTTGCAGATAGCCCGAAGGGGCTACTCCCTCCCCTTCGAGACTACCCCGCCATCCATGCCACCACAATTCCATCGCATGTCGGAGGATCACTTGGCCCTTCTCCGTCAGAAAGTTACAGCTCTCTTTGCCAAGGGAGCTATCGAGCGAGTTCCTGCCTCAGAGGTAGGTCGTGGTTGTTATTCCCACTACTTTCTGGTGCCCAAGAAGGACAAAGGCCTGCGTCCTATCTTGGATCTCAGGAACGTCAACCGCTTCCTCCGGAAGGAGAAGTTCAAAATGTTGACATTGGCTAAGGTTCTGTCTGCCCTCGACCCTAGAGACTGGATGGTAGCGTTGGACTTGCAGGATGCTTATTTTCACATCTCCGTCCTGCCTGCCCACTGGCGTTACCTACGGTTCACGGTAGGCCACGAGCATTTTCAGTTTACTGTGCTCCCCTTTGGCCTTACCAGCGCCCCTCGGGTGTTCACTAAAGTGATGGCGGTGGTCGCAGCTTATCTGCACAGATCAGGGGTTCCAGTCTTCCCCTATTTCGACGACTGGCTGTTGAAGGCGAGTTCACCCCAGGCTGTCGTCTACCACCTCCAGACTACGGCGGACCTCCTGCATTCGCTGGGGTTCACTATCAACGTGCCGATTCCCTCTCAGAAGCTCCTTTTCATCGGGAGGGTTCTGGATACAGCGCAGCTTCGGGCTTATCCTCCCGAACAGCGAGTCCGGGATATTCGGGCTATGATTCCAATCTTTCAGCCCCTATCCCGGGTTTCGGTCAGGATGACCCTGAGGCTGCTGGGCCTCATAGCCTCCTGCATCCTGCTGGTCGATCATGCCAGGTGGCATATGCGGGCTCTGCAGTGGGACCTGAAGTTCCAGTGGGCGCAGCATCAGGGGAATCTGTCCGATTGCGCCCAGATCTCAGCGGGCACTGCACGACAATTGCAGTGGTGGCTCAAGAACCAGGATTGGGTCAACGGCAGATCCCTCTCCCTTCCCCAACCAGAACACACAGTGGTGACGGACGCATCCCTTCTGGGATGGGGCGGCCACATGGGAGAGGCGGAGATCAGAGGCCTCTGGTCTCTGGCGGAGTCCGGGCTCCACATCAACCTTCTGGAGCTTCGGGCGATCCATCTTGCACTCAAAGCATTCCTTTCGTCTGTCCGGGGAAGAGTAGTGCAGGTGTTCACGGTCAACACCACCGCCATGTGGTACTGCAACAAACAATGCGGGGTGGGGTCGTGGACCCTATGTCAAGAGGCCCTCCCCCTCTGGACATGGCTGGAACATCAGGGCATGTCCCTGGTGGTTCAACACCTGGCAGGTTCACTGAACGCCAGGGCGGACGAACTCAGCCGCAGGTGCATGATGGATCACGAATGGCGTCTTCACTCGGAGGTGGTGCAAGGTCTCTTTCAGCGGTGGGGAGAGCCTTGGTTAGATCCGTTCACCACCGAAGAGAACGCGCAATGTCAGCAGTTCTGCGCGTTGGAATTTCCAAGGCGGCATTCGCTCTGCGACGCTTTTCGTTGCGAGTTGCGGTCTTCTATATGCTTTCCGCCTATACCACTTCTGCCCAGAGTGCTGAAGAAGATCAGGCGCGACCGGGCCCAAGTCATTCTTGTGGCTCCGGATTGGGCACGGAGAGTCTGGTATCCCGAGCTCTTGTACATGACCTCCGATCAGACTGCCTCTTTGGGAGGATCTTCTGTCGCAGCAGCAGGGGAGAGTCCTCCACCCGAACCTGTCCAGCCTCCACCTCATTGCGTGGAGATTGAGCGGCGACAGTTGACAGCTTTTGACCTTCCTCCCGAAGTCTGTAATGTCATCTTGGCAGCCAGGCATCCCTCCACTAAAACGGTATACGCCTGCAGATGGAACAAATTTGTGGCATGGTGCACAGCAAAGGCTGTGGATCCCCTTTCTGCCCCACTGTCAGAGGTTCTCCTCTTCCTTCTTTCTTTGGCCCAGCAGGGATCTGCTCTGGGCACCCTTAAAGGCTATCTTTTGACCGTTTCGGCCTTCCTTCGCCTTCCAGATCAACCTTCTCTTTTCAAGTCCCCTATTGTAAATAGGTTTCTGAAGGGCATTACTCATCTCTTTCCTCCTATTCCTTTTGTAATGGCCCAGTGGGGCTTGACTCTGGTTCTGACTTACCTGATATGTGCTCCCTTCGAGCCATTACATAATTGTCCTCTCAGACTTTTAACTCTAAAACCTGCCTTTCTGATTGCCATTACCTCTGCTCGCAGGGTGAGTGAGCTACAGGCTCTTTCTTCTAAGCCTCCTTTCCTTGCTGTTCATCCGGACAAGGTTGTCCTCAGAACTCGGCCTTCTTTTCTCCCCAAAGTGGTTACCTCTTTCCACATAGGACAGACCATCACTTTGCCCACCTTCTTCCTGCCCCCGCATCCTTCTAAAGAGGAAGAAAGACTCCACCGTCTGGATCCAAAGCGTGTGCTATCCTTTTATTTGGATCGTACAAAGCAATTCCGGGTGGACGATCAACTCTTTGTTGGCTATGAGGGCGCCAAGAAAGGTCGGGCCGTGCAGAAACGGGCCATCTCTCGGTGGGTCATTCTTTGCATCAAAATCTGCTATTTCTTGGCGAAGAAGGAGCCTCCAGTAGGATTGTGCGCCCATTCCACCAGGGCGACGGCAGCCACTACTGCTTTGGAACGCGGAGTCCCTCTCAATGACATCTGCCAGGCAGCCACGTAGGCATCTTTGCACACGTTCACTAGATATTGTTGCCTAGATACTCAAGTCCAGATAGACAGCTTCTTTGGCCGTTCAGTTCTCCAGGACTTTCTGGTGTGAACTTGGTTCGCAGATCCACCTCCGGGGTTGGTATTTCTGGGGTATCTATTCTAAGGTAAGGGTTCTATAACTAATAGTCTCTTTCAGATGAACAAGTTACTTACCTTCGGTAACGATATATCTGTAAGAGACATATATTAGTTATAGATTCCTTACCGCCCCACCCATCCTCCCCGTTCTGCGAACTGACTTCTAAAGTGAGGACCCTTTCAGGGCCCTAGTTTTGTGCACCAGTGGTCAGTGTCTTGCATGGCTCTGAGCTTCTGGCGTGGAATGTCATGTAAAGAACTGACGTCAGCGCGCAGGGGCGGCGTCTAAGTAGGCACCGCAACGTCATCCCGGCGACCACGACACCGACGACGGATGCGGACTCGACCGACGCCACCTACCAACGCTCAAGGGTACTGCTGTGGAAAAAATTCTCCGGATCCAGTCTGACGCCTGGGGGTTATTCTAAGGTAAGGAATCTATAACTAATATATGTCTCTTACAGATTTGTCGTTACTGAAGGTAAGTAACTTGTTCTTTAGGGGGCGCATTTCACCCACAGGCCAGCCACACCTCTAAGGTAGGCTACCTGAAGTGAACAGCCAGAGAAGGTACACCATCTTGTTTTTGGTGAAATATGGACTTCTGGGTCAGGATTATACCCGCTCCTCACATGAAGTTGTCATATAGGGGTGTAATCACCCTAATGGTTGGTAGTCCATTGGCTACTACCCTGTACTCCCCTAAACGCCCCTAAATTGAGTGCCTGCATAGAAACTGGTGCCAAACCCTGCCTTGCTGCTTGCTCCTTAACAGTGGCAAAGACCCGACTTGTCCTGTGGCTCTGCATCCTCCCCAACACTCGGAGGGCTACCCAGCACTTTTACAAGCAGCTATCATCTCCCTTGGGGTGGAGGAGCCATCCACACTGCATCCGCAGGCACCAACCGCACCTGTCAAGTTCACCGTGTTGATGGCCATCGGGCCCACCGAGGAGCATCACTTCAGGAGGAGGTCTTCGTGGCTCTAGGAGGTCAGCCTTGTCTCTCAGTTGACCCTCCAGGAGCTCATTTGCACCAATACCCTGAGTACTGGGGCACTTGCACCAGCCCCAGCTTGTCTCGCTTCCATCCCGGACACTATGCCTTGAAGGCCTTCCTGAACATTGTGGGACATCAGGACGGATGAGATCCACAACCAGAGTGACCATGCTGTTTTGTTTTTCTCTCCTCTGCAGATGTACCAACAACCGTGAGAGCCTCGAACTCCAGTGGCCAGCCAGCCAAGCACCTCTGCACCCGAGCTCCAGAGCTCAGGTCCACGACTTCTGACTTCGTCCCCTTGGCCTAGAGGCCCCTCGACCTGAGCCCCCTTTCGGTTCACCCGGACTTGCCCTCAAGTCCACCCTTGCAGCCTTTGTTTCAAGTCTCATTGACTTCAACAGTGGAGCGCTCGAGGTTGCCATCCCGACCAGCACCTCTGCATCCGGACACCCCAGGGCAGGTAAAACGAAACGGCTGGTGGTACTTTGCACCTTGGCCCCCTTGCACCTTAAGTCCCAAAGGGCACCGCTTGCAAGTACATGTTTGCTATCTGTGTTTTCTCCCATAGGATAAGATTGTAGCATTGGTGGCCATGGCCTCAAAACCGCTATTTGAGTATTTTTCTATTTTCTTCTACAATTGATATCTCCGCTTGTACTTAAGTTATTCTAAAGATTTTGGTATCTAAATTCTTATAAATATCTACTGTATTTTTATAAATTGGTCTCGGATTTCTTATTGAGTGTGTGACTGTGTATGTACAACTAATGCTTAACACTCCTCTCTGATAAGCTGCTTGACCACACTACCTCAAATGGAGCACTTGAGATTATTGAAGTAAGCCCTATAAAACAATAAGGGTTGTCTGGACTTTTGCATGGTGTGCCCTTACATTGGCATCAATACATAAAAAGCCAGCTTCCTACATTAGTGGATCAGTGGTGGGGTTTAAGACTTGCATTTGCTGATACCTCTTGTTCATAAGTGTGTTTTCACTAAGAAATCCACAGTTGACACTAGTTGAAAATTATTGTTTTTAAGTGGCCACATTTTGAATTTTTCCTAAATTTTCTAATTGGAACTGTTAGGGCCTTGTGTTAAGTCCCCCATTCCATTGCATTCAAAATTTAAAAAGTACTAGCCAGTTAGGCCTTTAACATTTTCTAGAAAGTTTTTGCTTGCTTTTCTAAAGAGGTCCCAAGTGTACTAAACATTTTTGGCCCACAGAATACAGTGCAGGAGCTTAACCTGATCCCTTATCTGCTCCTTTGTATGCAGCATTTAAGGATCCTCTGTAAATCCAATAACATTGCTATTGCCTCAAACCCTACAAAGGCAAGCCTCCAGAAGCCCTTACAGACTTTGATGCAGCCCTGTTGACAAAAAGTCCTGTCACCCTTGAGGAGGAGAATTTCAGTGAACAAGGGACTATATTCAGTTCCCAAGGGGTAGCCCCGTTACTTAATCAGAGAGGATGAGGACATAATCCAAAACCTCTGCCCTAGCTTTAAACCTCGAGTGCCATTCTCTTCTGGGGAAAGGTCAGGTAACTCCAGGCACAGAGAAATAGAAGAACTAGACGAAGAAGATATATATATCTTTCAAGACTAGCAAAAGAGCAGTCCATTAAGCCAAAATCCTGGCTATAGAAAGAGAAAGAGCTGAAATGGGTCTAGTACCCATAGGTGGTGGCAGCAAAACAAATAGGGAGAAATCGGACCTTTTGATCCCAAAATCCCTAAAGGGAATGTCCCCAAATATGTTAAGGGTGCTCACATTGCAAAATTGTTTACAGCCTTTGAGAGAACTTTTAAGATGATGAAGTTACAACAGAGACACCGGGGCATTGTACTGAGTTGTTCTCAGGAAAGTGCAGGGATAGACTCCCGACCCTTGATGAGGAAGAAGCTGAGTCCTATGCCCTCATGAAGAGTACCCTGATTGAGGGCTTTGGTCTCACAACTGAAGAGTATACTGGCAAGTTCAGGGAGACTCACAAAACCTGAAGTCAATCCTAGGTAGATTTTGTTGACTTCTCAGTCAAATCACTAGGTGGCTGGTTGAAGGGCAGTAAGGCACAAGATTATGAGGGTCTGTAGAATTTGTTGATGAAGGAGCATCTGTTGAGTTATTGTACATCTGAGAAACTGCATAAGTACATAGTGGGCTTAGGGTTATTCTCTCCTCAGGATTTGGGAAAGAAGGCTGACCACTGAGTCAAAGCAAGAGTGTCCAGAAAATGCCATGGTGGGGGTGACGTAAAGAAAGTGGTTACTACTACCCCCTACCTCCCCAGAGGAAAGATGTGGGACACAAAGGGGGAAAAACCCAAGGAGTCTTCTAAACGTCCACAACAACCTGTTCAGGATGGTGGGCCACGAGACTCTTCCTAATTCAAGGGTGGGTACCAGAGTAAAAACTGGGATCCCAAAAAGGCTTGGTGCCATCTCTGTAAGCAAAATGGACACTGAACTGGGGATTCTACCTGCTCCAAAAGGGTTCCCCCTAGTGCAGCACCTTCAGGGGTTGCTATTCTCCAGATGGGATCCCCGGTGTGCCATGACCAGGCCAGAGAGCACACTGAAGCTATCTTAGTCTCAGAGGGTGGGGTGGATATGGCTACCCTAGCTGTCAGGCCCAGTAACCTGGAAAAATAGAGACAGAAGCCACTTATTAATGGGACTGAGGTAGAAGCACTGAGAGATACTGGTGCAAGAGTCACCATGGTGACTGAAGAACTATTATCCTCAGAACAGTACTTAACTGGACAGACATATCTAGTTATCAATGCTGATAATATCCGCAAGGTTAAACACCATGGCTTTGGTGGCCTTGGAATGGGCAGGGGTTACTGGACAGATGTAGGTGGTCGTGTCCTCTGCCATACCAGTTGATTGTCTGCTGTGGAATGATCTGGAGACCTCAGCATGGGCTGAGGTAGAGATAAGAACCCATGTAGCCATGCTGGGAATACCTGAGTGGGTTTGTGTAAAACCAAGAGCACAAAGCAAAGCCCAGGGTACAAAAAGAGGTATTGGAGCCTGGAATAATGGCCCAAGAAACCTCAAAGATGAAAGGCAGGAGGGCTGGGAAACCAACTTCCTCACACACACAAGCTCAGGTCCCCACTCCCCAGGGAGAAGACCTGTCAGCCCTTGAGGGAACTGAACCTGATGAATTTGGGCCTCACAGGCAGAGCTCCTAGGTCCAGGGGAACCCTCTAGGAAAGATCTATGCCAGGGGCAAAAACCTGTGCACACTCTTGAAAGCTTGATTCAGCAAGCTGCTGCACAGGAAAGGGGAGTTGTCAGTGGTTCCCATAGGGCCTATTGGGAGGAAGGACTCCCGTACACAGAGGCTAGAGACCCCAAACCTGGTGCCACAAGGAGAGAGGTAGTGCCTCAAATATACAGAGAGTTTCTACTCACTTTGGCCCATGACATCCACCTAGCTGGGCATCTTGGCCAGACCAAAACTTGGAGTATGTTGGTTACTTACTTCTACTGGCCAAAGATGTCCCAGAAAGAGAAGGAGTTCTGTAACTCCTGTGTCACCTCTCAGGCCAGTGGCAAGACAGGAAGCAAACCAAAGGCCCCCTTAATTCCACTACCAGTGGTTGGGGTTCCCTTTGAAAGGATAGGGTTGACATTGTTGGTGCCCTTGACCCTCAAACAGCTTCAGGCAACAGGTTTATTCTGGTGGTAGTGGATCATGCCACCAGGTATCCTGAGGCTATTCCCCTTAGGACTGTCACTGCTCTTTCAGTTGACAGGGCCCTCTTAAGTATTTTTATTAGAGTGGGTTTCCCTAAGGAGGAGGGTTTCAGACAGAGGAGGTAACTTTATATCTGCTTATAAGACAATATGCACTGAGTGTGGGTCGACTTATAAGTTCACCACCCCATGTCAGCCACAAACAAATGGCCTTGTTGAAAGGTTTAACTTGACCATGAAAGGTATGATTATGGGGCTCCCTGAAAAGCTCAGAAGGAGATAGGAAGTCCTGTACCATACCTGCTTTTTGCCTACAGAGAGGTGCCACAGAAAGGAGTGGACTTTGGTCCCTTTGAGCTTCTGTTTGGGCATCCTGTTAGAGGTCCTCTGAGTCTGGTGAGGAAGGCTGGGGAAGCCTCTCAAAGAGCCTAAACTGGACAGAGTGGACCATTTACTTGGTCTTTGTTCCAGGATGGCTGAGTACATGGAGAAAGCAAACCACAACCTTGAGGTATGCCAAGAGCTCCAGAAGCAATGGTTTGACCAAAAGGCTGCACTGATTGTATTTCACCCAGGGCAAAAGGTAGGGGTATTGGAGCCTGTGGCATCTAGGGCCTTCCAAGACAAATGGAGTGGACCCTACCCTATCCTTGAGAGAAAAGGGAGGTCACATAGTTGGTGGAGCTTAACACTACCAGGAGCCCCCAGAGGGTCATCCTTGCGAATCACTTGAATCCCTTTTATGACAGGGCTGATGTGACTATGCTCACTGATGAGGAGCAGGAGAAGAGAGTGAACCTGTCCCTGACCTCTTCTCTAATAACCCTAAAGATGGGTCTGTGGAGGGAGGTGTCTCGTCAGACGCTCTCACTACCCAACAGCAAGCTGACTGCAGGCAAGTCCTGGGGCAATATGTGTAGGTAAGTGCCCCTTTTGACATGGTCACTCCCACTTTTGCCCTAGTACTGATGCTTTTTCAACTGCAAGTGCACTGGGTCTCTGCTAACCAGGCCCACAGTGCCAGTGCTCTTTCCCTTAAAACAGGTAAATGTCTAATTGCAACTCAATTGGCAAGGGCTTTAGCACCCCTATAAGTCCCTAGTAAATGGAACCTTTGGTACCCAAGGCATGGGTACTAAAGAGGGTCCATTTAGGCTGCAGCATGTATTATGACACCCAACGGGACCCACACAAAAACTGCATGCAGCCTGCCATTGCAAGATGCGTGAAATGGTGCATACCATTTTGAAAACACGACATGGCACACTCCTGTGTGCTATGCCCATGCACACTTCATATACCATATACAAGTCACTGCTATGGCAGACCTTAGGGCCTTTTTTATGTGAGGACATAACTGCATGAGCAGATGTGCCCCTGTGATGTCTGGTTCCATTGCCACAACATTGCAAGTAATCAGGAAGCCATCTTAAGCATATGTACTGGGCACTGGTCATCACAAGTTACCCAGATACATAATGACTTCACTGAAAATAATGGTATTTGTTATCACACACCTTGTCTTAATAAACCCATACTGATTCCAGGATTAGATTCATTATGATAGGCATCCAGAGGGCACCTTAGAGGTACCCCCTGAAACCTACCAGTTTTTAGTGTGCTGGTTGGCTGGAATCTTCCAGCCTGCCACCACTGACGAGTTTCTGGCCTGCTGCTTGGGAGAGCCAACGCTCTCAGAAGTCAGGAACAGTGCTTGCTTTGGAGGAAGGTGATCACACCTCCTCCAGCAGGATAGCTAGTGAATTAGCATGCCAAGGCTAGAGGCTTCAAAGCCTCTGCTGCCTTTGATATGCGACCTCAGCTTCCTCAAGACCTGGGGAATTCCACTCCATGCCCTGGGGCCTGTTTGGCACCAGAGCAGGCGGGAACATTAGCTAGTCAGTATGTGTGTCGCACTACCAGGCTAGGCACACCCCTAAGGTGGACCGCCTGAAGTGGACACTCGAAGAAGGGTTTCACTGTCTTGTTTTTGGCGAAACTAGGAAACTCTGGGTCATGTTTATGCCCACTCCCCACAGGAAGTGGTCATATAGGGGTGTAGTCTCACCAGGGGTAGGTAGCCCATTGGCTACTAGCTTACACTACCCTTAACGCCCTGAATTCAGTATTTAGGTGGCCCCCTGACACCAGGAACTCAGATTTGTCTACTGGGAACTGAAGGAAGGACAAAGAAGAGCAGTCACCATGAGAACTGAGGACTTTAACACTACTTGGGGGCAACCCCTGCCTTGCTGCTAGCACCTCGACAATTGCACCGACCTGACTCGTCCAAAAGCTGAACTCCTCCCGGAGCTGTGGAGGACTATCCAACAACTTCAACACCCAGGCAGTGTCTCCCTTGGGGTGGAGGAGCCATCCCCCTGCATCTGCAGGGACCGAAAGCATCTGTCCGGTACGCCGGTGCTGTTGGCCATCGGGCACACTGAAGGAGCAGCGCAACAGGAGGAGGTCCCTGCAGCCCAAGGTCAGCCCTGTCTCTCTGGTGTGTTTCGAGACGCTAGACTCTCCAGGCGCCCCCCCGCACTAATACCCTTACTACCAGTGCACTTGTACCCACCAAGGCTTGCTTGTGTCCAGTCCAGACACTACCACCACATAGACTTACCTGCACATCGAGAGAGGTGAGCTCCACACCAAGAGTGGCCTGGCTGTGTTTCTTTTCCCCTCTTCAAACCAAAAGAGAGCCACCCTTATTCAAAAGAAAGGGACAGGGTAGTGCAAATCATGAAAAATTAATACAATTCCCTTTTTGCCGGATCAAAATAAATAAACCAATGAAGTGGGAGCACAGTTAAAATCCAGATGGACATATCCTCTTATCAAAAGTGGTTGCTTGCTAATTCATTTTGTATTTGTTGTTTAGTGGTAACCTCACATGTTTGGGATTTTAATTGTATTTGAAGGTTTAGTAGTATTATTGTAAAAATAATTTCTTGATCAAATAAATAAGAAGTTATCTACATAACTGTTTGTGGTCTATGATATAGAGAGAAGGATTTTGTACATATGTACTGTTGAAGGATATGAAGGTTTAGTTACGTGGTTTTGATAAGAGGATATGCCCATTTAATTTTGAACTGTGCTCCCACTGCATTGATTTATTTATTTATATAGATCCGATAAGAAAGGGAATTTTATTAATCTTTTCCCTCTTCTGCAGGTATACCAAGAACCGTGAGAGCCTCTAACGCTAAAGAGGTGCACTAGCCAGCACCTCTGCACCCGTGCCCCACTGCCCGAGTACACATCTTCTGCCCCCACGAACTAAGCCTCCTTTTGGGTTCCGCCAAACTTGTCCCCATGTCCCCCCTTGCAGACTTTGTTGTTTTGACAGGTCCCTTTAAACTTTGACAGCTAACCTCGCTGGAGGCTACCATCGTAAGCAGCGCCTCTGCACCTGGACACACCAGGGCAGGTAAATCCGAACTGCTTATGGTAGTTTGGACCTTGGCTTTAAGCACCATAACTTCTAAAAGGTACCATCTACCACTGTTTGCAAATACCTGTATCCAGTACACGTCTTTTTCCTTCCATAGGATAACATTAAAGTGTTCAAGGCTCATGCCTCAAATCTGACAGCTTTGCTATTCAACTGTTTTACTGCGTAAAAACGATAACAAACTAAAGTACTTACCTGATCCCAAAGATCTGGTGTCTAAATATTATATAAAATATTGTGTTATTTTTCTAAATTGGTTTTGGATCTCTTATTTAATGTGTGTCCCATTTATTGACTCTGTGTGTTTAACAAATGCTCAACACTCCCCTCTGATAAGCCTATGCTGCTCGCCCACAAAACCACTAGAAGAGCACTTGGGATTATTAAAGTAACTCGCTGTTCTCTTCCAGGGGATACTCATCAATAGTCATAGGCACTGAATAGTCCCGCCCATGTGCGGGGACCCTGGAGCACATATCAAATACATTATATATGTATGTTTAAACCTTAAAAAGTACAAAGTACTCTAAGACATACATATATATGTACAAACCCATATAGATAGATAGATAGATAGATAGATAGATAGATAGATAGAAATATGCAGCCTACATAATTATAGGCTAAAGAATGCCATCATTGAATTTAATTTTTTATTTAAAATAACCATACACATTTAATATTTCTGCTAGACAGAACATGAACACCTCAAATTTCACAGCATAGCCTTTATTTGAAAGGAAAAAGGCAAGGGAACGCATTGAAAACATAACAGAGCAAACTGGCACCATGCTTTTAAGACCTCCTCAATCCCATCATGCCCCACAGGTGACAGGTTAGTTCTTTTTCCGGCTCCTTCTCTGAGGATCCTGGAGTCTGAGCTCTTCACTTTTGACATTCCTGTCAGAATTTCCTCTTCAGAAACCAACTTTTTTGCTTTTGCTCGGCGGTTTTTAATACCTGCTGTACTTCTAACCACTTTTCTGACTCAATATAATAAAAATCAGTCAGAAAATGCCATCTCTATTCAACAAACGCCCTTCATGTTGCAAAAAGATGGCAAAATCTGACCCATACTCTGTATGGTGTGTTTGCCGTCTTCTCATTCTCATGGACACCCTTGTTTTGACCCAGTGCTCAGCCTTCTTCCCCAACTCCTGAGGAGAGACTAACCCTAAGTCCATTAGGTACTGAGGCAGTTTCTCAGATGTACAATTACTCAACAGATTCTGCTTGATCAACAAATTATAGAGCCCCTTATAATCTTGCACCGTACTGCCCTTCAACCAGCGACCTAGTGTTTTGACTGAGAAATCAACAGAGTCTACCCAGAATTGACTTAAGGTTTTGTGAGCCCCCTGAACTTGACCCTGTACTCTTCAGTTGTGAGACCAAAGCCCTCAATCAGGGTACCCTTTATGAGGTCATAGGACTCAGCTTCTTCCTCATCAAGTGCCAGGAGTCTATCCCTGCACTTTCTTGAGAACAACTCCTACAGTAGAGAGCCCCAGTGTCTCTGGTGTAACTTCCTCATCTTACAAGCTCTCTCAAAATCTGTAAACCATTTTGTGATGTCCTCACCCGCAACATATTTAGGGGCAATCCCTTTGGGGATTTTGGGATCAAAGGTTTCCTCCTTTTCCCTATTTATTTTGCTGCCACCATCCATGGGTGCTAGACCCATCTCAGCCCTTTCACTTTCTATAGCCAGGATTTGGCATCAAGGGCTGCTCTTTTGGCTAGTCATGAATTATATATATCTTTCTTGTTCAATTCTTCTATTTCTCTGTGCCTGGAGTTACCTGACCTACCCCCAGAAGGGGAAGGCACTTGAGGTTTAGATATAGGGTAGAGGTTTTGGATTATTTCCTCGTCCTCTCTGGTTAAGTTAGGGGGCCACCCCTTTGTCGTTCTCCTTCTCAGAGGTGACAGGACCTTTTGTCAATTGGGTTACATCAAAGTCTGCAAGGGCCTCCTTGTAGGGTTTGAGCCAGTAGCAATGTTATTGGCTTTACGGATGATCCTTAACTGTTGCATACTAAGCTTCAGATAAGGGGTCAGGTTGAGTTCTTGCACTGTATCCTGTGGGTCAGATGTTATTAGTACAGTTGGGACCTTTTAGAGAATCAAGCAAAATTCTATTGCAATGGAATGGGGGCTTAACACAAGGCCCTAACAGTTCCAATTAGAAAAATTAGGACTATTCAAAAATTCGACAAATAAAAAAATAATTTTGAACTAGTGTCAATTGTGGATTTTAACGTCATCTATGCTCCGACATGATGTGTGCCAGGTGGGGCACAAGAAATACTGGGGCGCAGGAGGAGCCATGGGGCGCAGGAAGCAGGCCGCATATGTTCCCTTACACCATAGATATGTTGTGCCACAGCCATCTCTTTCTTTTATGGCCTTTGGTAGATATCACACCTTTTAGCGGTTGGCAAAGAAAAAAGCAGGGCTGCAGGCAGGAGCGGCTCCTGGCCAAAGGTGAAAAAGCGCAAGCATGCAAAGGGTTGAGAAACCTGATGCAAAAGCTTAATGGACTGATCAAGCTGCTATTGTCTGATAAGCAATTTCTAATCTATTTTTATATTACCACTATTGAATGCCCCCATTATTCATAAACACATGATCAAGGCACTATAACTGAATTATAAAATAAACATGTAGAATCTGCATTTGGTGTTAACGTGCACAAATGAATGACAAAATATATGACATGTATTTATTTCGGAAATGTATTAACTTAAATATATTTTTAAAAAAAAATTTAAATATATTAATTTACATAAAATCACAACTGTTCTCATCCAAATTGGAAAATAAAACATATAAACTTAATCTGGATAAATGTTGAAGGTTAGGAACTGCAAACATCTACACTCTTGCTGAAATTTAACAATCACATTTTTCAGTGAGTTTTATCCGGTTTCGTTCACTGGTTAGTGATCTTGAAAAAGGAACTGTAAACGTCTGTAGTCTTGTGTAATTTATCAATCACTTTTCCTATCAGCTGTTGTTTGTTCTCATCAATTTTTGCTCGATGTATGCTCATCGTGCACAAACACGATAAGCGATCATCTGCCATTGTCGTCCTCAACCAGGTTTTCACCCTTCTCATTGTGCTGAAAGACCTTTCCACTGTTCAAGTGGTCTCTGGTAATGTGAGAGCAATATGAATTGCTTGTTGGACTGATGGAAATAAATCTGTGTGGTTTAGCAAATCCAGAAATCCATTGTCAAACTGCTCATCTTTCATTGACCAGATCTCAAACCATGTGACTGGTTCGGCTTCCAGGTTTTCAATGTCGTAAATTTCTCTGATGTTACAATATGGCATTTGTATTGCTCAAGTGTCATTTTTGCCATGTGGTTTAGGTAAAGTGAGAACAGCCTCAAATGTTTCTTCTTTTCATTGCCAAACCGGCTTTCTAATAAATGCATGTATGACACATAGATAGACTGGCGATAGTATTCTTCCACAGAAGAGGAACCAAAATTAGAACGAAATACTTGCCGGCCACACTGTCTGGGAACACAGAGTTCGATGTTCAATTTTTCTGCCATTATTTGAAAATTCGAAAAAAAATCCTTAAATTGCTCCTCAGCTTTTTGTCTGTGATCACGGAACACAGTCAGAAGGTCTTGCACGTGATTACACACCTTGAGGAAATCAAGCTTAACAGCTTGGAGAGCCTGGCTTTCAGATTCCAATCTTGATGAGTAACCTGAAATTATGGACAGCAAAAGAGAAAGCTCACTACGCTTGTGGAACATTGCAATTGATATGCATCTTGACGTGTTTTCCCTGATGCTCTAGTAACCAGTAAGCTTAATTGCTTAAAAATCTCTGCAAAGTTTGAGCAAAAAATTCTAATGCTCTTGTATTTTGCTGTCCATTGTGTTTCACTCAGCAATGGCACATTGGGAATAAGAGATCTTCTTTTTGGATTCTCACTGAAAACCTTAATGATGGCTTTCACTGTGCCAATAAAATTCTGTATATCAGGAACAGTATTCAAGTCATTACCAACCAAATTACGTTTATGTGCAGCACGGTGAGCAAAAGCAGCTATAGGATATTTTCTCTTTATTATGGTTTGAACGCCACCTTCCTTTCCTGCCATTGTAGAGCATTCATCATATCTTTGACCATGGAGTTTTTCTAAGTTTAATCCAAATTTAGAACATGTACCCATTATCATATTTGCAATTGAGATAGCATCCATTTCTTTTAAGGTTGCAAATCCAAGGAATTCTTCTCTGATGACAGCTACGGTGCTACTTGTGTATACAAACATACTCCAGGTGACATTTGTTCTTTTCCGGATATGTCAACACTTTCATCAGCAATAATTGAAAATCCATTTGACATATTGACTAAGCTTACTAGATCTTCTCTTAATGTTTCTTCACATAATGTAATTCAATTCATGTTCAATTCAAACTGATGTATAACAAAGCCAAAAACCTGGGAGTACTGTTTGATGATCAACAGATCAGGTTGTAATCAGGTTACATTCTCCTGCTTTTTTCTATTAAAAATCATTAGAAAGATTTTTTTATTCATCCCTCAAGAGTTACAAAAAACATAGTGGCCCTGATCCTCTCTAAAATAGACTTCTGCAATGCCCTTTTTTTGGGCATTGATAAACGTTTACAACTAAAGTTTCAGTCTACAAAATGCGGCAGAATTTGACCCCATATCTAACAGCATTCGTAAACTCCACTGGCTACCCGTTCAAGAAAGGATTAAGTTTAAAGCAATGTGTCTGGTGCACAAAGCACTGTTTGAGAGGGGACCTCGTGACCTCCAAAAATATTTTGCTTGGTACGTCCAATGGAGGGACCTAAGATCCACCAATGCAGGGTTTGTCCAAGTTCCCAGGATCAGGAGGGCCAGGCTGGGCGGCAGAACCCTATCATACTGGGCAGCAAAAATCTGGAATTCACTGCCTGCTTCAATCAGATTGCAATCCAATCGTTCCTCATTCAGGAAGTTGCTCAAAACCTGGCTCCCCCTTCCCCTCCCCCAAGTAAATACGAGTACTTTTCCTCTATTCTAGATGAAGCATGTGTTTCTTTTACCGCCAAGACGCCTCTGCATTCGCTGTGCTTTATAAATGTTTGACTTATGATAACATGCATTAACTGATGCATTTTCCAGATGGTTCTTTAGGATCACTGGCAAACAATACTTGTTTCCAGTTTCTTTCTGATCGCCAAAAAGTGAGTTGTATCCAATTGTGCCAAGACAATAAAACATGGTTACGTGCAATTTCATGGAAGTCTTTATATTTTGTGAAAGGCGTAGTTATGAATGCTTCTTGTGTCCCATGATGAACTGGCTGTGGAAAAACTGTGCAATACTTGCAAATCGCACCTTTCAGTTGAGAGTAGCTAAGCCATGGTGAATATTGATTAATCCACACATGACTGAAACAGCGTGGTCCACCTCAATTCTTCTTGAAGTCATAATTTTCTGGTGGGGTATACGTATTTATTAGTAGATTGTATTTAAAATCATCTCTTCATTTTTTGATACAATCCAATATCATTTACAGGAGCATGAACATCATGGCTGCTTTCTGTTGGACCTGAAACTGGACCTGCAGAACTGCTTGTGCTTGGTTCTTCTGACTCCTGTTCACCATGTCTAGATTATTTTCTTGCTCCCTTAATATTAGATTCTAAATCATCCAATTTCCTTTTGAAAAACAATTGCTGATGTCCATTTCTAATAAAAAATGGGGATCATTAAATACTATGCTCATCACCAGTCTGGCTGTATTGAATAAACTGTGAGTTGTACATGTTCTGCAGGGAGTTGAAAAATCCCTTTAAATTTCCCCTACTAGGAGAACCAAGCTTTCCTTGCATAATTCATAGTTATATTGGTAAGATGAGATTTGTGAACGTCAAATAACTCACATACAATGCACTATTTATTGAATACAGCCCTGTATGCAGTAATAGAAACTTGAAAAAGGAAAAGTGTATGTGTGTGTGGGTATATGTACACATACACTGACACATACACACTTACAAAATATATATATATGTGTTTGTATATATATATATATCTGTGTATATAAATATGCTGTAGTACCAGATTTTACTAGCCACAGCACCACACTGCACGCATATCAGTTGCCACAGCACTAGATTGCACCCACAGCACCAGATTGCACCCAAAACACTTGCCACAGCAACAGCTTTAAAACCACAGCACTTGCCTTGGCACTGGATGGCATCCATATCATTCACCAGATATAATCCCACATCACCAGGTATAACCCCACCACACCAGATAATCATATAACCCCCCCCCCCATGGTGGCACAAAATATAAACCCACTGCTTTCACATGCTTTTGCCTCGTTTTTTTCTGCTCTCTCCTTCCACTCCCCGTTTTTCTGAGTGCTTTCTCCTGCTTTTGCCCTGTTTTTCCACTGGTTTCTCCTTCCTCGCTCCCATTTTTCTGAGTGCTTTCTCATGCTTTTGCCTCTTTTTTCAGCTATTTTTTCTTTCCCCATTTTTCTGAGTGCTTGCTTTAATTGTTTCCCTCGGTTTTCACTGCTTCTTGTTTTTTACAGCGCTGCGGAGAACTGTCCAACAAATGCATGAGACAGCAAACTATGACACTACTACACAGCTGCCTGCCAGGATTTGGATACAGGTTGGTCCGGTCGGGGGCCAAAAAGCACTATGAGCGAGGAGGCGAGCTAGTAAGTTAAGGGCCTGTTAACTTAGTGCTGCTGCTGCAGCACATGACAGACGCTGCTAGTCTCTGGAAGTCCTCCGCCTGATGTGCGACTCGAGCCTGCGGCTGGGCAGTGTGTGCTATGCTGGGGGATGGGACAGGGCAGGTCGGACCATGATTGGTCCAACTCCGAGTCTGGACACCGGTGAGGTGGCTCTCATTGGTAGCACTCAGCTACCAATGACAGTGCTGCCTGCGGACTGAGGTCGGACTGTCATTGGTAGCTGAGTGCTACACTACTACCAATGAGAGTCTCATTTGGTAGCATAGTAGCACTCAGCTACCGATGATATTAGGGCCTACAGCTGCCTGCCGCCATGAGGACGGACCCCACCCACCCACCGTGAGTTGACCCAGACCCGGTGCAATGGCGCCGGCTGCACCGCCCGTAAGACTAGTGCAGACGCAGCATAACACTACTGCAGGCAGCGGCCATTGTGTTATGCTGCGCTGCACTGTGAAATCTGTACCAGGCTCACGAGTAATCGGGGGGGAGCAAGCGACCTCCATTCCCCCCACTGCAGACGCCCATGCTGGAAGAGGTGAGAACGACTTCTGCCGAGCAGGCGTTGTTCCTGGCTTCTGAGAGCGCTGGCTCTCCCTTGCAGAGGGCCACAAACCCATCTGTGGTGGCAGGTTGGAAGATGCCAGTCAGCTAGCACACTAAGAGACTAGTAAGACTACAGGGGGCACCTCTAAGGTGTCCTCTGAGTGCATGTCCTTATAAATCTTATACTGGCATCAGTACAGATTTATTAAGACAAGGTGTTTGACATCAAACACCAGTACTTTCAGTGAAGCCATCACGTAGCTGGGTGACTCGTAATGACCAGTGCCCAGTGCATGTTCTGAAAATGGCTTCCTGAATAGTTGCAATGACTAGTAATGGAACTAGGCATTACAGGGGCGTATATGCTCATGTAGATGTGCCCTCACATGTAATATAATGCACCCTGCCTCTTAGAGCTCTAAAGGCCGGTTGTAGGGGTGACTTACATATAGTACATGCAGAGTATATAGGTATTGCACACTGGGAGTGGACAATGTTGTATTTTCGAAATGGCTTGCACCATTTCATGCATCCTGCAATGGCAGTTTGCCTGCAGTTTCAGTGTGGGTCCCATCTGAAAGAAACACGTTAGTGATAGATTCCTTACCTTAGAATTACCCCCAGGTGTCAGACTGGATCCGGAAAGTTTTCGTCAGCAGTACCCCTGCGTGTCGGAAGGTGGCGTCGTGCGGCTCCACGTCCGTCGTTGTCGCCGAGATGACGTCGCGGCAGCTACTTAGACGCCGCCCTCGCGCGCTGACGTCAGTTCTTTCTTTTTCAGTGCCAGCAAGCGCAGATCCGGAGAGAGCGGTACCCCCAGTCATTTTTTGACTGAGTTTTTCGAGGCCTTTTTGTCTCTATTTTTCGAGTCGATCGACTCCTGGTGCAGTAGGGATGCCCGGCTTCAAGTCCTGCGAGGACTGTCATCGCATGATGTCGGTGACGGACCTGCACCGCGTGTGTTTTTACTGCCTGGGGCGCGACCACGACCCCAAGTCGTGCCCCGACTGCCGGGCCATGGCGCCGAAGACTTTGCGGGAGCGGTCCCGAAAGTTGCTTGAAGTTCGGCAGTTGGCTCCGCGCCGCTAAAGGTCCCGGTCCCGTGGGAGGTCGAGGGACCGGTCGCGGAGCCACCACCATCGTTCATCGGGATTGAAGTCTTTGCACTCGGGGTCAGGTAAGATGAAGTGTTCCAAGAAGTTGAAGAAGCGCCATCGCTCTCTGACTTCCCCTCGCCCGTCGCGGCTGAGGGTGCGGGTGGTGCCTCCCCCGCGGCTCCGGCGGAGCCTACCCGCCCTTCCCGGGTCCGTCGGCGACACCGGCCCAGCTGCAGGAATTTTTGTCAGCCATGGCTCGCCTCTTTGGGCCGTCGGGCCCCGCCGGTGCGCCTTCGGGCCCTGCGGGTCTGACTGGGAGTCCTTGCCCTTTACTGCCAGCGGCTCCGGCATCGCTGTCGGCTCCGGCCTCGGCGCCGCAGGGCCCCCATGGATCCAGGCCTGGATCCCGGTCGACGCCGGTTGACCTTGTGACACCTCCACCGACGTTGACTCCTCCGGCACCACTTCTGACGTCGCCCGTCCCACCGGACGACGTCGCCCCCGGTTTCAGCCCCGAAACGGCATCGTGCGACGCCGATTCCAACGCCGATGGGACCTTTCTATCCCTATGTCCATCCTCCTTATTTTCGGCCTGTTCATCAGCCTTCAGAGGAAGGGGGGGACTGGGAGGGGTCTGAGGACCCTCTCACAGCACAATGTGAGTTTGACCCGGATTGGGCAGAGGAGCTGGGGGATGCCAGTGGTCTTGATACCTCTCCTGACCTTGGCATGCTCACTCCTCCTACCGTGGCTACAGAGGAGGGTGCAAGTTACGCAGTGGTGTTGCGTAGGGCGGCCGAGGCCCTCCACCTCGAGCTCCCTACAGTGGCCGTCAGGACTAACCTCCTGACAGAAGTGCTTCAGCCGGCGGCTACCTCTGCGGAGCCACTGCTGCTTTTTAATGATGCACTTTCAGACGTTCTTTTGGGCACCTGGTCCAGGCCCACCACAGGGGCTACTGTGGATAGGAACGTGGCCCGACGCCATCGCCCGGCCCCGGGCGACCCCCTTTTCCTCTCCCAACACCCCGCCTCTGAGAGCTTGGTTGTTCAAGCCTCTGCGTCCCCGAGCGCATTCCCTACCGCACCTCCGGACAGGGAATCCAAGAAACTGGAGCAATTTGGTAAGAAGATTCTTTCTTCCGCCAGTTCTGGGCTGCGGTCTGTGAACACTGCATGCCTCTTGGGCCGTTATTCCCACTCTGTGTGGGATAAGGTGGCGCAAGTGCTGCCTCAGTGTCCGGAGGAGGCCCGGACAGTGCTCTCTCAGGCTATTGCTGAAGGGAGAGATGCAGCAAAGTTCACGATTCGATGTGGCCTTGACACCGCCGACTCGCTGGGCAGGGCGATTTCCACGACAGTGCTGCTCCGTCGCCACGCCTGGCTGAGGACTACTGGTTTCTCTGGGGATGTCCAGAACACCCTGATGGACATGCCCTTTGATGGCATTCGCCTGTTTGGCAACAAAGCAGATAGTGCGTTGGAGCGCTTTAAGGACTCGCAGGCTACGGCCAAGTCCCTGGGCCTTTCCGCCACGCGCCCTACTCTGCCTTCTGCTTTTCGCTCCTTTCGTGGCCACAGAAGGGGCGCCCCGACACGTTCGCTTCAGAGCCACAGGCCTGCGCAGCAACAGTCTCAGCGCGGCCACGGACGTGGGACCCGCCGAGGCGGGTCAGGGGGCCAGCGGGCGGATCAGTCCACCTACACCCCGGCCACCACTGCCTCCAAACCTTCCTAGTCCGGTTTTTCAGGCCCATCAAACGCCAGTGGGCGGCAGGATTCGCCATCACCTCCCCCACTGGCGCACCATCACTTCGGACAGGTGGGTTTTACAAATAGTCCGAAGGGGCTACTCACTCCCCTTCCAGACTACCCCTCCAGCCATGCCACCGCAGTACCACCGCATATCGGGGAATCACTTGGCACTTCTTCAACAGGAAGTCACGGCCCTCTTGGCCAAGGGGGCCATCGAGCGCGTTACTGCGCCAGAAGTAGGACGTGGTTGTTATTCCCACTACTTTCTGGTGCCCAAGAAGGACAAGGGCCTGCGTCCTATCTTGGACCTCAGGGACGTCAATCGCTTCCTCCGGAAGGAGAAGTTCAAGATGTTAACTCTGGCTCAGGTCTTGTCTGCCCTCGACCCTGGAGACTGGATGGTAGCGTTGGACCTGCAGGACGCATATTTCCACATTCCCGTCCTGCCGGCTCACCGCCGTTACCTGCGGTTTACGGTAGGCCACGAGCACTTTCAGTTTACCGTGCTCCCCTTTGGCTTTACCAGCGCCCCTCGGGTGTTCACGAAAGTGATGGCGGTGGTCGCAGCTCATCTGCGCAGATCAGGGGTTCCAGTCTTCCCCTATCTCGACGACTGGCTGTTGAAGGCGGGCTCGCCCCGGACAGTCGCCTCCCCTCTCCAGACTACGGCCGACCTCCTGCATTTGCTGGGGTTTTCCATCAATGTGCCGAAGTCGCACCTGATTCCCTCTCAGAAGCTCCTCTTCATCGGAGCGGTTCTGGATACGACGCACTTTCGGGTCTATCCTCCCGAACGGCGAGTCCAGGATATTAAGGCTCTGATTCCGATCTTTCAGCCTCTATCCTGGGTTTCGGTCAGGATGACCCTGAGGCTGCTGGGCCTCATGGCCTACTGCATCCTGCTGGTCACTCATGCCAGATGGCATATGCGGGCTCTGCAGTGGGACCTGAAGTTCCAGTGGGCGCAGCATCAGGGGAACCTGTCAGATTACGTCCAGATCTCAGAGGGCACTGCACAACAGCTGCAGTGGTGGCTCACAAACCGGCATTGGGTCAATGGCAGATCCCTCTCCCTTCCCCAACCGGAGCACACAGTGGTGACAGATGGGTCCCTCCTGGGATGGGGCAGCCACATGGGAGAGGCGGAGATCAGAGGCCTCTGGTCTCCGGCGGAGTCCAGGCTCCATATCAACCTTCTGGAGCTTCGGGCGATCCGACTTGCACTGAAGGCATTCCTTCCCTCTGTCAAGGGGAGAGTAGTGCAGGTGTTCACAGACAACACCACCGCCATGTGGTACTGCAACAAACAGGGCGGGGTGGGGTCGTGGACCCTATGTCAGGAGGCTCTGCGCCTCTGGACATGGCTGGAACATCAGGGCATTTCCCTGGTGGTTCAACACCTGGCAGGTTCACTGAACGCCAGGGCGGATGAACTCAGCTGCAGGTGCATGATGGATCACGAATGGCGTCTTCACTCGGACGTGGCGCAAGGTCTCTTTCAACAGTGGGGAGAGCCTTGGTTAGATCTATTCGCCACCGAAGAGAACGCGCAATGTCAGCAGTTCTGCGCGTTGGAATTTCCAAGGCGGCACTCGCTCGGTGACGCTTTTCGTCGCGAGTGGAGTTGCGTTCTGTTGTACGCCTTTCCGCCTATACCACTTCTGCCCAAAGTGCTGAAGAAGATCAACGCGCGACCGGGCCCAAGTCATTCTTGTGGCTCCGGACTGGGCTCGAAGAGTTTGGTATCCCAAGCTACTCAGTATGACCATCGATCCCCCGATCCGACTGCCTCTTCGGGAGGATCTTCTGTCGCAGCAGCAGGGGACGGTCCTCCACCCGAACCTGTCTAGTCTCCACCTCTTTGCGTGGACATTGAGCGGCGGCAGTTGATTCCTTTTGACTTTCCTCCTGAAGTCTGTGATGTCATTCTGGCAGACAGGCGTCCCTCCACTAAGTTGGTATACGCCTGCAGGTGGAACAAGTTTGTGGCATGGTGCACAGCAAAGGCTGTGGATCCCCTTTCTGCTCCTCTTTCTGAGGTCCTACTGTTCCTTCTTTCTTTGGCCCAGCAGGGCTCTGCTCTGGGCACTATCAAGGGCTACCTTTCTGCTATTTCGGCCTTTCTCAGGCTCCCTTATCAGCCCTCTCTTTTCAAGTCCCCTGTTGTTAACAGATTCCTCAAAGGCATTACTCACCTTTGTCCTCCTATACCCTTCGTAATGCCACAGTGGGACTTGAACCTGGTTCTCACATACTTAATGTGCGCTCCCTTTGAGCCTCTTCACAACTGTCCTCTTCGTCTGTTAACTCTGAAGACTGCTTTCCTGGTTGCCATCACCTCTGCTAGGAGAGTGAGTGAGCTCCAGGCTCTTTCTTGCAAACCTCCTTTTCTGTATGTCCATCCGGACAAGGTTGTCCTCAGGACACGTCCATCCTTTCTGCCGAAGGTTGTTACTGACTTTCACATCGGGCAGACCATCACTTTGCCCACCTTCTTTCCGCCTCCGCATCCTTCCAGAGAGGAAGAGAGGCTCCACCGTCTGGACCCAAAACGTGCGCTTTCATTATACCTGAGTCGCACACAACAGTTCCGGGTGGATGACCAGCTCTTTGTTGGCTACGTTGGCGCCAAGAAAGGTCGGGCCGTACACAAGCGGACTATCTCCAGATGGGTCGTCTTGTGTATTAAAGCCTGTTATTGTCTGGCAAAGAAGTAGCCTCCGTTGGGGCTGCGCGCCCATTCTACCAGGGCGACGGCTGCCACTACGGCGTTGGGACGTGGTGTCCCCTTACAAGACATCTGTCAGGCAGCTACGTGGGCCTCGCTGCACACTTTTACTAAGCACTATTGCCTGGACAGCCAAGTCCGGAGAGACGGCTTCTTTGGCCGTTCTGTTCGCCGGGACTTCCTGGTGTGATCTTGGTTCGCAGACCCACCACCGGGGTTGGTATTGCTGGGGTATCTATTCTAAGGTAAGGAATCTATCACTAACGTGTTTCTTTCAGATGCACAAGTTACTTACCTTTGGTAACGATATATCTGTAAGAAACATTAGTTAGTGATAGATTCCTTACTGCTCCACCCATGCTCCCCGTTCTGCGAACTGATTTCTAGGGTTAAGGTCATCCCTTTCAGGGCCCTAGATTCAATGCACCAGTGGTCAGTATCTTGCATGGCCCTGCGTTCCTGGCGCGGAAAGTCGTGTACAGAACTGACGTCAGCGCCCGAGGGCGGCGTCTAAGTAGCTGCCGCGACGTCATCTCGGCGACCACGACGCCAATGACGGACGCGGAGCCGCACGACGCCACCTTCCGACGCGCAGGGGTACTGCTGACGAAATCTTTCCGGATCCAGTCTGACGCCTGGGGGTAATTGTAAGTTAAGGAATCTATCACTAACTAATGTTTCTTACAGGTATATCGTTACCAAAGGTAAGTAACTTGTGCTTTAGGTAGAATAACACATGCTGCAGCCCTTAGGGACCCTCTTTAGTACCCATGCCGTCGGTACCCGGGGTTCCATTTACCAGGGTCTTGCAATGGTGCTAAAGTCCTTGACAATTGGGTTACAATGAACATTTGTGTAGTTTTTAGGGAATAAGCACTGGCACCTGGTTAGCAGGAACCCAGTACACTTCCAATCAAAAGCATCCGCACCAGTGCGCAAAAAATGGGGGTGACCATGTCTAGAAAAGGCACTTTCCTACACTAAAGTTCATACTGTAACGTATTAAACAGCTCGTTACATTAACCTCAACTTGATGTCTAAGCGAAATTAATGTACGTTGTTTACAAAGTTGCCACTTTCTTGCCCTAAGTTGCACACAGGTCTGTCCCTCAGACAGCTTTCTGCCCTCCTGGGGAGACGTGTAAACGACTCCCAGGCGTGAAGACAATAGCAGCCTGCGTGGGCGGGTGAGAGGTGTTACCTCTCCCTGGCAGTAAGCCACACGGGTGTTGGCCCAAAAGCTGAGCTTCAAAGGTGAAGCCTCCTTTGAAGAGCAAATGGGGAACACTTGGAAGAGCGACTGCCCTATTGTTTAGGTAGACAGGCTGGCACTCAGGAAATAGAGGGGAAACCAGTTGCCAAATCGGTTTTCCAGGGGCAAGTAGATCCCTTGTTAGTCACAACTCTGGGTTGGGCCAGGGAGATCTGGATGCTCAGAGAGGGGTTCTGCCATGTTGGAAGTGGGCAGAATGGTACATTCATGGATAGCCAAATGCCGCACTTTGCAAGATGTGGTCATCAGGAGCGAGGGAACCTGGTAGCCCATTGACCACCAATTGCCACCTACCCTGCATTTTCTGAGCATAGAAAGGGCACATCTGGCATCCAGAACTCAGATCTTGAAGGACTGGAGAAGAGGATTAAAGAAGAGCTGTCCTGATGCACCGTGGAGCCAGCAAAGAGAGGCTGCACCAGCATGGACTGCACCTGCTAAACCTAGTGGCTAGTAAAGAAGAATGGACTGTGCCTGCTGTGTCCTGCTTGTGGAAGAGTCATCTCTAGACCCCAGCCGAAGCAAGGGACTCCAAGTGTCAGTTGACTGACCCCCTGTTCAGTTGAAGAATCTTGCTGGGGCAAATTAGTAGCCCAGATCTTCACAGATATTCACATCAATGCCACTCGCCGTTGTGCAGCTCCAGAGACCAGGCCCTGGTGCCCTACATTGCATCCGAGTCTGCTGGACCCGGGAGAGTTGTCGGAGTGCAGCTTGGTCACCCAGAAGACGAGTTATCTCTCAGGAGAGGATTTAGCTGTAACCGTGATGCCAGACGACTGGTAGGCCGTTGGTGACTAGACTTGTACCAGGACTGAGAGGACTTCAAGGGACATTGACCAATGTGGCCAGGACCACATCACCAAGTTTGTAGTCCGAGGAGTAGCTGCAGGAAGACCCCAGTCGACCGCATTGCATCCACAGCATCCTTTAGCATCCAGTATCCCTTGCATCAAGACCACTTCTAAAGAAACCTATAGCAAAGAGATGAAAGTGCCTGGAACTTACTGAAGACTGCTTCTTACTCCAAGGTAAGTGTTTCTGAGGACCTTGGTAGTCCCCCTGACTGACTCCCTGTTGGAGCCTAAAGTAACTCAAAGTTTCTAACTGTCAAATATGTTGAGTTTGCCAATGCTTTAAGTGGAAAAGTAAATATCTACATTACCTTTTTAATTACTGTATCTCCGAAACCCTCCAGTGGATCTTTGTCATTGTGATGTCTAGAAATACATAAAAATATGGTCTATTTTTATAAATTGGTGTCTGCTATCTTGAGTGTATCGTGGGTTTCTTCTTCAATTGTTTTGGTGCTGTTTAAATGCTTAAGACATGTTCCTTTGTGTAAGCATGACTGCACAGAGCCACAGCTACCCTGGATTAAGCCTAAGGTCTAAAAAATGAAACCTACTGGTCCTGAAGGGATTCTTAAGTATATTAGACTGTGAGGTTGCACAACCATTCCATATAATACACCCCATTTCCTCACAGTCTTGTATTTCATTGAGAGCGAATCTAACTCCAAGAAGCAGAGGTGAGCTTTACAGTGAGTGCATGGGGGGAGAGGGGATCTGGTTGACACCAGTTACAAGGGGAAGTAGAGGGGGTGGACGTTATCATGGCAACTTAGCGAGGGCTCCAAGCAAATTCCCTATTTTCTCCTAAGAAACATAATATACAATGAGAGAAAACATTGGCCCACCTCTCCCACTCCTAATCTACCTAAAAAAACAGAAGAACTTCTGAAAAGAGATCAGGCTCTTTGGAAATGTGCCGCGTCACAGCAAGGATATTTTATCTGTGGGGATTCCGGCGAGCCCCCAGGTCACTGGAGCACAACTTTTTCAACCCTAGGTCTTCTTCAGCCAAATTATTGGTTTCATATATACTGCTTCAGTTTTATTGTTTCTATTGTGATGTTGGTGCAAAGGGTAGGAAAAAGCATTTCACAATGGCTGCTGTGTGCACACGAGTCACGATGTATCATGACGTACTGGTGTGCAATTCAACATATTCAACTATTTTTCTTTACCGAAGGGCCAGCTTCATCGCTGGTGGCACCTGGTGCGACAGTCATTTTTGGCTCCCCCACACCCCATGACCACCTCCTCAGATTCTCCCACTACCACTGGGCAAATGTGCCCCTCATCTCTCCAATCATAAGTTATTGGTAAACACAGTGCCCGCCCTGACGTCAGCGCCCCGTCACAGGTCAGTGCCCAGTGCGGCTGCACCAGTTGCACTGCCCTAAAGCCATCCCTGCTTTACTGTTTAACAAGGCTGACAGCCACTGAAGAACAGTAAAGTAACAATGAGCGCAGGAACGTGCAAAACAAAAGTGAGCAGCCAGTAGCATTTTTTAGCTGCCAAGCCCGTAATTATGAATATGAATAAACATTTGGAAACAATGAGCAAAGAAATAGGGACAGGCAGGTAAGAACCTTATTGGAACAGGGGGAGGTGGTGCATGAAACAGCGACAAACCAGCTTTGACTGAGAATGTGGGGGTGAGGGGGAACCAATGTTTGCGCAAAAATTAGGAGAGGCACTGCTTTTTAGATGTTCACACCCACAAAATGCCGTGACCCAGGCGCACAATGTCCATAGGGCTGAAAGAGCTTAAGCCCCCCACAACCACCGTCATGTGTCTCAGCACCGAGCTGATGCTGCTTCCAGGGCGCACATGCCATTCTTGCTCTACTGCGGGCTTGGCTGACACCTTATCTAAGTCTCAACTAAGTATTTCACAAGTCTTGAAAAGACTATTTACCAGTAAAGAGAGTTTCTTGTTTTTTTCCCCATTACCCCTGCATCCCCCACTATACATATTTCTTCCAATTCTAAATTACTTTTGCTGCCGCATAGGATGTGGGATGCTGCTAGGAGGGAGATCAAGTCTGAGGCTTTGGGCGATGAGCTGGGAGTGAGTGATAATGTGCTACAGAAGTGGGAGAATTAATTTTGTGAAAAGTAAGATCTGATAGAGACATCTAGCCGCAGAGTCCTTAACTTTTGAATTCTACCCAGGCGCCAGTCTGGATCCAGAAATTTTTCAGCAGTACCTCTGCGTGCTGGGGGACGTTGTCGTACGGCTCCATGATGACTTTGACTCCGATCATGACGTCAGCGGAGCCATACAAGTCCCCTCCGGCGCGTGGACATCAGTTTCTTCTTTTTCCCGCTGTAACGCAGATCCGGAGAAGCGGTTCCTCTGGTCAGTTTTTTGACCTTCTTCAACACTTTGTTGTCAGTGGAATAGTGTGACTTCGTCTATGTTTTCAGGTTTCAAACCTTGTGGGCCTTGTAGCCGACATATGTCGGTGACGGACCTGCACACAATTTGTATGCGGGGTTTGGGCGAGCACCACGACGCCGAGGATTGTGGCTCCTGCCAGAAACTGAAGCCGAAGTCGCTCAAGGAGCGACGTTTGAAGTTGATGGCAGCGCATGTGTCACGGTCCTCGGAGGCTTCCCAGCCTCGGTCTTCGTCGTCCTGGAAAGAGCGTTTGCGGGGTCGATCTAGGAGCCGAAGCCGGTCTAGAGGATGTCGTTCTTCGGGGAAGTCAAAAGGTAAGGGACAGTTGAAGTTGCGGCATTCTCGGACTTCACCGCATGGAGACTCCGTCTCCCATGTCTCCTCCCGCTCGATGGTTCAGGAGGCCGTACGCGACTCCGCACCGCGTCTCACCATGCTTCCGGGAGCTGGGGCATCGATGGCTCAGATGAGGGAATATTATAATTCCTTGCACCTCATCTTTGGGACCCCATCTCCCTCTGGAGCACCTTTAGGTCCCAATGGAGGGCTTCTCCTTGGTAGCGGTTGAGCCGTTTGAGTCGATGGGTCTGCGCCGTTCGACGTCAGCTGGCGCCGCTTTGGCGCAGGTCCAAAGTCCTTCGGGATCTCGGCCAACGACGCTGGACTTCGATCAGCCGACTCTGACACTGACGTCAAGGCATCGGTCGAAGTTGCTTCTCCTCCTCCATTTAGGAGTCGACTATTAAAACTGAGGGGAGTGTGCAGGTCTTGGCTCCTTCTCAGGAAGAGGTTGTGGAAAGACAGCCTGTTTCGATTGAGGCAGGGATCTTTCAGCCCGTTCCCGACATGAATGTGCCTCAGGTGGGGGAGAGCTGGTTGGCAGTTCTGGGAGATGCTAGTGACCTGGATTCTTCACCAGCTTCAGGGTTGCTTTCTCCCCCTGGCCTTGCTACGGAGGCGAGTTCCTCCTTTGCAGACATGCTAAGGAAAGTGGCTACGGTTTTAAGCTTGTCACTTCCTACAGTGCAAAGGCCCACAGACCCTTTGATTGAAGTCCTTTATCTGAAAGAGACACGTTAGTGGCAGATTCCTTACCTTAGAATATCCCCAGGCGTCAGGCTGGATCCGGAAAGTTTTTTGCGTAGCAGTACCCTTGCGCGTCGGTAGGCGGCGTCGTGCGGCTCCGCGTCCGTCGTAGGCGTCGTGATCGCCGGGATGACGTCGCGGGCAGTACTTAGACGCCGCCCCTGCGCGCTGACGTCAGTTCTGTTCTTCTTTTTCCGCGCCAGCAAGCGCAGATCCGTGAAGAGCAGTGCCCTGGTCATTTTTTGACCATACTTTTTGGTGAATTTTTTCACTGTTTTTTCATCTCTCAAGGTGTCGTAGGGATGCCCGGTTTCAAACGTTGCGGCGCCTGTGCGCGGATGATGTCCGTCACCGACCCGCATTGGGAGTGTCTCTTCTGCCTCGGCCGAGGCCACGACACGGAGTCTTGTACCGACTGCCAGGCCCTTAACCCGAAAGCTTTGCGAGAGCGGTCTCGAAAGCTCCTCGAGGCCCGGCACTCGGCTCCGCGGAAGCCCCGGTCGCGTGAGAGGTCCAGGGGTCGATCGCGGAGTCCACACCGGTCGTCGGCGTCGAAGTCTTCTTCGTCCGGTAAGTCGAAACACAAGAAGTCCAAAAAGCATCATCGCTCTAGGACTTCGCCTCGCCGGTCTCGCGACTCGGCTGAGGCCCCTCCCGGCACCGTCCCCGCCCCCGCGGCCCCGGACATGCCTGTGGAGTCGCCCCCGCCATACCCGCCCTTCCCGGGTTCGGGGGCGGATCCGGCCAAAGTGCAGGAATTCCTGTCGGCCATGGCCCGCCTCTTCGGGCCTTCAGGCCCCTCCGGTGCGCCTTCGGGCTCGCGGGCCCTGATGGGGTTGCTCCGGCGTCGCCGACGGTTCCGGCCCCGGCGTCGCCCGTGCCTCCACCCTCGATCCCGGCTCCGGCTTCGGCCCCGGCCTCGATCCCGGCTCCTCAACCCCCATCGACGCCGGTCGACCTAACGACACCTCCACCGGCGCCGATGTCTCCGGTGCCGTTCTCGACGCCGCCCTGGGCTCCGGGCGGCGTTGTCCCCCAGTTCCTTCCGGCTCCGGACATGGCTCCGGACCGACGTCGCTCGACGCCGGCTCCGGCGCCGATGGGACCTTGGGTCCCAACTGTCCCTCCTCCTCCTTATTTTGAACCAGAGGAGGACCAGGAGGACTGGGAGGGGTCTGATGACCCTCTGACACGACACTGTCAGTACGATGAGGACTGGACAGAGAGTCTAGGGAGGCCAGTGGTCTGGATACTTCCCCTGACATTGGCATGCTGTCTCCTCCAGTGGCTACGGAGGAGGGAGCCAATTTTGGTACGGTGTTGCGTAGGGCAGCTGGGGCCTTACGTCTCCAACTCCCTACTTTGACGGTCAAGCCTAACATCTTGACAGAGGTGCTTCAGCCGGCAGCCTCCTCTGCGGAGACTGTGCTGCCGTTTAACGACGCCCTCACTGACGTTCTCTTGGGCGCCTGGTCCAAGCCCAACACAGGGGCTCCTGTGGATCGGAACGTGTCACAACGCCATCGCCCAGCTCCGGGCGACCCCCTGTTTCTCTCTGTCCACCCCACTCCTGAGAGCTTGGTTGTCCAAGCCTCCGCTTCCCAAACCGCCTTCCCTACCGCCCCTCCGGATAGGGAATCCAAACGCCTGGATCAGTTTGGGAAGAAAGGTTTTTCTTCCTCCAGTGCTGGCTTGCGGTCCGTTAACACCGCTTGTCTTTTGGGCCGATATACCCACTCCCTGTGGGATTCGGTGGCGGATGTTTTGCCCCAGTGTCCTGAGGAGGTCCAGACACTGCTTTCCCGCGCCATTGCGGAAGGAAGGGATGCGGCTAAATACACTATACGTTGTGGCCTTGACACCGCCGACTCGCTGGGCAGGTCTATTGCAACGACGGTGGCGCTCCGACGCCACGCCTGGCTGAGAACCACTGGTTTTTCAGGGGATGTCCAGAATACTCTCATGGACATGCCCTTTGATGGAGTCGGTCTTTTTGGGTCCAAAGCAGACCATGCGTTGGAGCGCTTTAAGGACTCACGGGCTACTGCCAAGTCCCTGGGCCTTTCTGCTACACGCCCTCCGCTGACTTCTGCTTTTCGCCCCTATCGTGGCCACGGTAGGGGCGCCCCTTCACGTCAGCAGCCCAGCCACCGGCCCACGCAGCAGGCGTCTTCGCGTGGCCGAGGACGTGGATTCCGCCGTGGCGGATCGGGCAACCAGCGTGCGGGTCAGGCCACCACCTCCAACCCGTCCGCGGCCTCCAAGCCCTCCTAGTCCCTCCTTTCAGGTGCACAGCACGCCAGTAGGGGGCAGGGTCCGCCATCACCTTCCCCACTGGCGCACCATCACCTCGGACAGGTGGGTCTTGGACATTGTCCGAAGGGGCTACTCCCTCCCCTTCGAGACCACCCCCCAGCCATGCCACCTCAATTCCACCGCATGTCAGGGGATCACTTGGTGCTTCTACAGAAGGAAGTCACGGCCCTCTTGACCAAGAGGGCCATCGAGCGTGTTCCGACCCCAGAAGTAGGGCGTGGTTGCTACTCCCACTACTTTCTGGTGCCCAAAAAGGACAAGGAGGACATGCGTCCTATCTTGGACCTCCGGAACGTCAATCGCTTCCTCCGGAAGGAGAAGTTCAAGATGCTCACCCTAGCTCAGGTCTTGACTGCCCTCGACCCTGGAGACTGGTTGGTAGCGTTGGACTTGCAGGACGCATATTTCCACATCCCCGTCCTGCCGGCCCACCGGCGTTACCTTCGGTTCACGGTAGGCCCGAGCATTTTCAGTTCACCGTGCTCCCCTTTGGCCTTACCAGTGCCCCTCGGGTGTTCACGAAAGTGATGGCGGTGGTCGCAGCTCATCTGCGCCGGGCAGGGGTTTCAGTCTTCCCCTACCTCGACGACTGGCTGCTGAAGGCGGGCTCGTCCCAGGCAGTCGTCTCCCACCTCCAGACTACGGCCGAACTCCTGCACTCGCTGGGGTTCTCCATCAATGTGCCCAAGTCGCATCTGATTCCTTCTCCACAGCTCCTTTTCATCGGAGCGGTTCTGGACACGACGCAGTTTCGGGCCTATCCTCCCGAACGGCGAGTCCGGGATATTCAGGCTATGATTCCGATCTTTCAGCCTTTATCCTGGGTTTCGGTACGGATGACCCTGAGGCTGCTGGGCCTCATGGCCTCCTGCATCCTGCTGGTCAATCATGCCAGATGGCATATGCGGGCTCTGCAGTGGGACCTGAAGTTCCAGTGGGCGCAGCACCAGGGCAACCTGTCCGATCACGTCCAGATCTCGGAGGGGACTGCAAGACAGTTGCAGTGGTGGCTCTCGAACCGGCAATGGGTCATGGGCAGATCCCTCTCCCTTCCCCAGCCAGAGCACACAGTTGTGACGGACGCGTCCCTTCTGGGATGGGGCGGTCACATGGGAGAGGCGGAGATCAGAGGCCTCTGGTCTCCGGCGGAGTCCCGGCTCCATATCAACCTTCTGGAGCTCCGGGCGATCCGACTTGCACTCAAGGCATTCCTTCCCTCTGTCAAAGGGAGGGTAGTGCAGGTGTTCACAGACAACACCACCGCCATGTGGTACTGCAACAAACAGGGCGGGGTGGGGTCTTGGACCCTTTGTCAGGAGGCTCTGCGCCTCTGGACATGGCTGGAACATCAGGGCATGTTCCTGATGGTTCAACACCTGGCAGGTTCCCTGAACGCCAGGGCGGACAAACTCAGCCGCAGGTGCATGATGGATCACGAATGGCGTCTTCACTCGGAAGTGGCGCAAGGACTCTTTCTACAATGGGGAGAGCCTTGGTTAGATCTATTCGCCACCGAAGAGAACGCGCAATGTCATCAGTTCTGCGCGTTGGAATTTCCAAGGCGGCACTCGCTCGGCGACGCTTTTCGTCACGAGTGGAGTTGCGGTCTATTGTACGCCTTTCCGCCTATACCACTTCTACCCAGAGTGTTGAAGAAGATTCGGCACGACCGGGCCCAAGTCATTCTTGTGGCTCCGGACTGGGCTCGAAGAGTTTGGTATCCCGAGCTACTCAATATGAGCGTAGATCCCCCAATCCGTCTGCCTCTTCGGGAGGATCTTCTGTCGCAGCAGCAGGGGACGGTCCTCCACCCGAACCTGTCCAGTCTACACCTGCTTGCGTGGAGATTGAGCGGCGGCAGTTGATTCCTTTCGACTTGCCTCCCGAAGTTTGTGATGTGATTCTGGCAGCCAGGCGTCCCTCCACTAAGGTGGTATACGCCTGCAGGTGGAACAAATTTGTGGCATGGTGCACAGCAAAGGCTGTGAATCCCCTCTCTGCCCCTCTTTCTGAGGTCCTTCTGTTCCTTCTTTCTCTGGCCCAACAGGGTTCTGCCCTGGGTACCATCAAGGGTTATCTTTGTGCTATCTCGGCCTTCCTCAGGCTTCCTGATCAGCCCTCCCTTTTCAAGTCCCCTGTTGTTAACAGGTTCTTAAAAGGCATTACTCACCTCTTCCCTCCTGTTCCGTTTGTGATGCCTCAGTGGGACTTGAACTTGGTTCTTACCTTTTTAATGTGCGCTCCCTTTGAGCCTCTACATAACTGTCCTCTTCGTCTTCTGACTCTGAAGACAGCCTTTCTGGTGGCCATCACCTCCGCTCGGCGGGTGAGTGAGCTCCAGGCTCTATCTTGCAAACCTCCCTTTCTGTCTGTTCATCCGGACAAGGTTGTTCTTCGGACGCGTCCGTCCTTCTTGCCAAAGGTGGTTACTGCTTTCCATATTGGGCAGACCATCACTTTGCCCACCTTCTTTCCGCCTCCGCATCCTTCCAGAGGGGAAGAGAGGCTCCACCGTCTGGACCCAAAACGTGCGCTCTCCTTCTATATTGACCGCACAAAACACTTCCGGGTGGATGACCAGCTCTTTGTTGGCTACGTGGGCGCCAAAAAGGTCGGGCGGTGCACAAGAGGACCATCTCCCGCTGGGTTACCTTGTGCATCAAGACCTGCTATTCTTTGGCTAAGAAGGAGCCTCCTGTTGGGCTGCGGGCCCATTCCACCAGGGCAACGGCTGCTACCACGGCTTTGGGCCGCGGTGTTCCGCTGCCGGTTATTTGTCAGGCAGCTACGTGGGCCTCGCTGCACACGTTTACAAAGCATTACTGCCTTGACAGTCAGGTCCGGAGGGACGGCTTCTTTGGCCGTTCTGTCCTCCAGGACTTCCTTGTCTGATCTTTGTTCGCAGACCCACCACCGGGGTTGGTATTGCTGGGGTATCTATTCTAAGGTAAGGAATCTGTCACTAACGTGTCTCTTTCAGATGCACAAGTTACTAACTTGTGTAACGATATATCTGTAAGAGACAGTAGTTAGTGACAGATTCCTTACCGCCCACCCATCCTCCCCGTTCTGCGAACTGATTTCTAGGGTTAAGGACATCCCTTTCAGGGCCCTAGTATTTTTCAGACACCTATGTCAGCTTCTTGCATGGCTCTGCGTTCCTGGCGCGGAAAGTCGTGTACAGAACTGACGTCAGCGCGCAGGGGCGGCGTCTAAGTACTGCCCGCGACGTCATCCCGGCGATCACGACGCCTACGACGGACGCGGAGCCGCACGACGCCGCCTACCGACGCGCAAGGGTACTGCTACGCAAAAAACTTTCCGGATCCAGCCTGACGCCTGGGGATATTCTAAGGTAAGGAATCTGTCACTAACTACTGTCTCTTACAGATATATCGTTACACAAGTTAGTAACTTGTGCTTCAGAGACAGACAGGGAAAGAGCCTGTTCTTCCATTTGGGGAGGCCCTGTTTGATGTTTTATTAGGTACTTAGGCCAAGCCTGAGTCGGGGACCTCAGTGGACCGGGATATTGCATGTAGACACCTGCCTGGGGACCCATTTTGTCTTCATAGACATCCTTCCACTCATAGCTTGGTGACTCAGGTTGTGACTTCTTCACAGGATGTAGATTCTATACCTAAAACTCCAGTGGGCAAGGAATCTAGGAGTTGTGATGTATGCGGTAAACACATCTTTGCTTCTGCTAGCTCAGCCTTGAAATCTACAAACACGTCTTGTGTGCTGGGGCGATATTCCCGTGCTTTATGGGATTAGCTACAGAATATGTTGCCATCTCTTCCGGATAACCTCCGCTCGGAAATTGGCGATTTGATTAGAGATGGTCAGCGGCTGCTATGCTTACCATAAGGTGTGGTATGGACACTACGTACTCTGTAGGTCAGGCCATGGCATCGCAGTGGCATTAAGGCATCGTGCTTGGTTGGCAACTTTGGGTTTCTTAGAGGCTGTCCAGTCGACTTTGGTCGACATGCCATTTGATGGTGCCCATCTTTTTGGGAGTCAAGCTGATGCGGCGTTAAGACGCTTCCGTGATAGACAGAGGTTTTCAGAGTCATAGTTTTTTTTCATTTTCTGTTACTGTGGTAACTTGTCTTTATGCTTGAGATGCAGATTACTTCTTTATAAAAGGGTAAGCTTTGTTAGGGCATTCTAGATGTCTGTTTTTGGTTTGACCACTTGGTGTTCCTGCGAGGGCAGATGTTTTATTCTCAGTACCATTTTTCTTTTTTAGTTGGTATTGATTTAGATGAGGGAGGTTTCCCTTTGTCCCTTGGCCTCCGAGGATGAGCTTTGTGCTCAAGAGGTTATTGTCAAGAGATATGTCTTCTTGTATGGAAGTTTTTCTGTCACAAGCTTCTTTGAAGAAGTTCAGTATGCTAAAATATGCATGTCTTCGACCTTTCGTTGTCTCTCATAGGGACATGTTGGTATGCCAGTTGTATGTCTGGTATATAGGGACGCTCTGGTCTTCACTCGTTAGAGTAATCAGTGTAGTATGTCATCACTGCTCTAGTGGTGTGCATATTTATTGTGGTGCTGGTGGATTCAGAGTCTATGCTTTGTATTCTTTTGAATACATGCTCTTGTGGTTCATTCTTCATTAAAGTCCTTTTGGCTATGCGTTATATGGTGCAGTTTGTTTTCTCTTTCTGAGCGGACTGCATATTTATTATAAGTGCTTCAATTTTTGAAGAGTTGTGTGAGTAAATTCAGAGTTTATGGTATATTCTTTGGAATATACAAGTTAGTGGCCTTCTCCTTTGTGGGAGGGGATAGGTATTTCCTTTGTTCAACTTTGGGACATGACGCTGTGAACTCTGTATCTTACGGTGTGTGATAGGCAGTGTCTGAAACGGTTATGGCTGTTTTGGTCATACATTTCATGGTAGGAGTTTTTAGGCTTTATAGGAAGCTCTTCATGTTATTCTTCTACAAGGCTTTTGCTTTTTGCATCTGTCTTGAGGTTAGATATTACCTGACCTCTTGGGGTATGTCTCTATTTTCTCTGTACTTCACAGTCCTTGAGAAATCATGGCTGTTGCTTCTTGAAGCAGGCTTGCAATCAAATTTTGTTTCGTATCACAAGTGTTGTATCATGTGCTTGTTGCTAACAAGGATTCATTTTATGTATTATTTCCTTTTAGTGTTTCGATTTTTCTTTATGTTATATTTTGGTACTGCACTAATAGGTGCGTTCCCTTTTTCAATATGCATATTTGGTCTTTGATTTAAAAAAATAAAAAAAACACATTTAGAGATGTGGTTGCTTCTCTTTTCTCGCTTGCCTTGGTTCTTTGAGCGTGCCCACGGCTCAAAGTCATGTTCAGACTGTCGGACTATGACACTGAAGGTCATGCGGGGGCAAGCTTTGTAGATACTTGCGGTCCGGCAGTAAATATTGGCCTGCGAAATTCTGTGAGTTGTCGGGCCACTTGGAGTCTATGTGACACAATTGTATATATATTATGTATATGTCCATATAATACATCTTTGTGGCAAAATTGTATACAACTGGCATAATTGATGTATATCTATATTAGATTCAAATCTATTTGGTGTCATTTTAGTTTCTTTACAGTGCATTATGTAACCTTCGAGTGGTCATTTTGTCCAAACAAAATTCTTTATACCATGGAGGTATTATTGTTCATCTTTCTTTAGGTGTTTCATCCTGGTATAATGGAATGAGTTCTGAGAGTCCTTCTTTGGATTTTATCAGGACAGTTTTTTCTCTGATATTTCTTTATTGTCATGGAGAATGCGGATTACATGACTTTTGTCTTTCACTTGGACCTTTTGGGCAACAAGTTCTCTTTTCCCTTTGGGGATGGTGGATAATGTCTGATAACTGTCAGATGGTTGTTTAGGGGTTCCGACCCCCCTTTTTTCCTCAAGGCTCGATTCTTTCGGGTCTGTAGGTTTATTATTTATATGTTCTGTGACAGTGATCATGGATTCTATTAAAAGCCAAGCTCTTGTTCTGCTACTCCAGCATGCATTTGGTCGGTTGTTAGTTATGACCGACTGGTTCTCTTTGAGAACTTGCGTAGGGTTAGTTCGCAGACCCTCCTCCAGGGTTGTATAGCTATGGTACTTAATTAAAAATATAAGGAATCTGCGGCTAGATGTCTCTATCAGATGTAAAAGTTACGTATCTTCGGTAACGTAATATCTGGTAGAGACACAGTCTAGCTGCAGATTCCGTAATGCTCAGACCATCCTCCCCACTCTGCGAACGACCTATGAGGTAAGGGTTATACCTTTTTTCAGTACTGGTTTTATATATCGGTGTTCACTGTCTGAACTAATGTTGGGACTCAACAGAACACTTGGCCTGGCCACATAGGTTTTGTTTAGATGTTGCTATACCATTTGTTTCCAAATGTGAGTGGTCAGTAGGGTGGGGGGGGGGTTTCTCTTTCCCACTGTATTAGACACCAGTGAGCAGTATTGATTTATTTGTTCTTTCTTTAAAAGTCTTTGTTTGGTATCATCATACCTTCTATTGGCACTATTTCTATGTATCGCAATGGTGTGATTCAACAAACAGATTGGTGTTGTTTTTATAGGTTTTGTTTTACTATTACCATGCTATTCATTACCATTGATGAATGGTCAATAGAGTTGATGGTCTATGATGGTTATTCACCAGGGTGCAGGGTTTCATGTAGCCCTGTGCTTCGTTGATTCTTTTGGGGTTTTCTTTAAAATCCATGTCTGGTACTAACATACCATTTGAAGTTGCTTCTTTATTTATGTTTCAAAGATCTTTGATCTTTTTGGAACACTGTTTCCACAACCAGTTTCTATAGTAGCCCTGTGTTCTGGCAAGGAAGGTTTAAAAAAAAAAGAAGAAACTGCCGTCTGCGCGCCGGAGGGGACTTATATGGCTCCACTGACATCATGACTGGAGTCGATGTCATCACGGAGCCATACAACGCCGTCCCCCGGTGCGCAGAGGTACTGCTGAAAAATTTCCGGATCCAGACTGGCGCCTGGGGAGAATTCAAAAGTTAAGGAATCTGCGGCTAGACTGTGTCTCTACCAGATATTACGTTACCGAAGGTAAGTAACTTTTACGTTAGACATGTCAAGAGGCTGAAAGTTTGTTGCAGGGTCAACAAGCCATTCATTTCCTCCACAACTGAATGATGCCATAGTAGCAGTAGTTTAATTATATCTGAAACCCAACTTGCCAACCGTCAATAAGAAAAATAAAATCCGGAAAGTTTTATATTGCGCGAACTTGACCTGAATGTATCAGGTATTTACATGAGCACCAGTTGCGTTACATAAGGACACATTCATTTATTTATTTTTTGTTAGACACAGGGAGATTAAGTGATTTTCCCAGAATCACAGGATGTTGAGCGTCGTTGCCGAGACTCAAACCCGGTTCCCCAGATTTGAAGTCGACCGCCCTAGCAGTTAGGCCACATCCTCTCCCCAACATGCTGAGCTACTCAGAGTGTCTGGGAATGCATCCTGCATCCAGACAACACACCCATCATTTTCACCGCTCACCCTAATTTTCATGCTCACCCTGCACTAACAGCGATCACACTGCAGTCGCGCCATTCACGCTGCACCTATTCTGCACTCATATGAGCACACCGCTCACCCTGCACTCACATGACACTCTACTCACCTGTCACTCACCGCTCACCCTGCACTCAATCACAAACAAAGACGTCACTCACCATGGATTCACTCCTTCCACTCTGCACTGTTACCTGCCCCCAAACTCAAATGGCGATACAAAAGGGGATGATGGACGGAACGTTTGAGCCAATCAAACACTCACCCCCAGTCAACTGATCTGGGTTTAATCCATCATCATTCTTTAGCTCACTCCACCACCCCAGTTCAGACATGGCCATATGCAAATCAGTCTGACCCTGTGCCTCATGGGAACAGTCCAGCCCGAACTGCCAAGCCATGTCTTCCCTGGACCGGAAACAAGCATCCTAGGACCGGTTTCTGGCATTCCAGCCGTCATCAGCCAGGCTTGCTTGAATCCAGTGGCAAAGTGAGCAAGGGACCCACGTCTGGGCATACCCCCGCCAACTTAGGGCGAACAAAGCGATACAAAAGGGGATGATGGACGGAACGTTTGAGCCAATCAAACACTCACCCCCAGTCAACTGATCTGGGTTTAATCCATCATCATTCTTTAGCTCACTCCACCACCCCAGTTCAGACATGGCCATATGCAAATCAGTCTGACCCTGTGCCTCATGGGAACAGTCCAGCCCGAACTGCCAAGCCATGTCTTCCCTGGCCCAGAAACAAGCATCCTAGGACCGGTTTCTGGCATTCCAGCCGTCATCAGCCAGGCTTGCTTGAATCCAGTGGCAAAGTGAGCAAGGGACCCACGTCTGGGCATACCCCCGCCAACTTAGGGCGAACAAAGCGATACAAAAGGGGATGATGGACGGAACGTTTGAGCCAATCAAACACTCACCCCCAGTCAACTGATCTGGGTTTAATCCATCATCATTCTTTAGCTCACTCCACCACCCCAGTTCAGACATGGCCATATGCAAATCAGTCTGACCCTGTGCCTCATGGGAACAGTCCAGCCCGAACTGCCAAGCCATGTCTTCCCTGGCCCGGAAACAAGCATCCTAGGACCGGTTACTGGCATTCCAGCCGTCATCAGCCAGGCTTGCTTGAATCCAGTGGCAAAGTGAGCAAGGGACCCACGTCTGGGCATACCCCCGCCAACTTAGGGCGAACAAAGCGATACAAAAGGGGATGATGGACGGAACGTTTGAGCCAATCAAACACTCACCCCCAGTCAACTGATCTGGGTTTAATCCATCATCATTCTTTAGCTCACTCCACCACCCCAGTTCAGACATGGCCATATGCAAATCAGTCTGACCCTGTGCCTCATGGGAACAGTCCAGCCCGAACTGCCAAGCCATGTCTTCCCTGGACCGGAAACAAGCATCCTAGGACCGGTTTCTGGCATTCCAGCCGTCATCAGCCAGGCTTGCTTGAATCCAGTGGCAAAGTGAGCAAGGGACCCACGTCTGGGCATACCCCCGCCAACTTAGGGGCGAACAAAGCGATACAAAAGGGGATGATGGACGGAACGTTTGAGCCAATCAAACACTCACCCCCAGTCAACTGATCTGGGTTTAATCCATCATCATTCTTTAGCTCACTCCACCACCCCAGTTCAGACATGGCCATATGCAAATCAGTCTGACCCTGTGCCTCATGGGAACAGTCCAGCCCGAACTGCCAAGCCATGTCTTCCCTGGACCGGAAACAAGCATCCTAGGACCGGTTTCTGGCATTCCAGCCGTCATCAGCCAGGCTTGCTTGAATCCAGTGGCAAAGTGAGCAAGGGACCCACGTCTGGGCATACCCCCGCCAACTTAGGGCGAACAAAGCGATACAAAAGGGGATGATGGACGGAACGTTTGAGCCAATCAAACACTCACCCCAGTCAACTGATCTGGGTTTAATCCATCATCATTCTTTAGCTCACTCCACCACCCCAGTTCAGACATGGCCATATGCAAATCAGTCTGACCCTGTGCCTCATGGGAACAGTCCAGCCCGAACTGCCAAGCCATGTCTTCCCTGGACCGGAAACAAGCATCCTAGGACCGGTTTCTGGCATTCCAGCCGTCATCAGACAGGCTTGCTTGAATCCAGTGGCAAAGTGAGCAAGGGACCCACGTCTGGGCATACCCCGCCAACTTAGGGCGAACAAAGCGATACAAAAGGGGATGATGGACGGAACGTTTGAGCCAATCAAACACTAACCCCCAGTCAACTGATCTGGGTTTAATCCATCATCATTCTTTAGCTCACTCCACCACCCCAGTTCAGACATGGCCATATGCAAATCAGTCTGACCCTGTGCCTCATGGGAACAGTCCAGCCCGAACTGCCAAGCCATGTCTTCCCTGGACCGGAAACAAGCATCCTAGGACCGGTTTCTGGCATTCCAGCCGTCATCAGCCAGGCTTGCTTGAATCCAGTGGCAAAGTGAGCAAGGGACCCACGTCTGGGCATACCCCCGCCAACTTAGGGCGAACAAAGCGATACAAAAGGGGATGATGGACGGAACGTTTGAGCCAATCAAACACTCACCCCCAGTCAACTGATCTGGGTTTAATCCATCATCATTCTTTAGCTCACTCCACCACCCCAGTTCAGACATGGCCATATGCAAATCAGTCTGACCCTGTGCCTCATGGGAACAGTCCAGCCCGAACTGCCAAGCCATGTCTTCCCTGGACCGGAAACAAGCATCCTAGGACCGGTTTCTGGCATTCCAGCCGTCATCAGCCAGGCTTGCTTGAATCCAGTGGCAAAGTGAGCAAGGGACTCACGTCTGGGCATACCCCCGCCAACTTAGGGCGAACAAAGCGATACAAAAGGGGATGATGGACGGAACGTTTGAGCCAATCAAACACTCACCCCCAGTCAACTGATCTGGGTTTAATCCATCATCATTCTTTAGCTCACTCCACCACCCCAGTTCAGACATGGCCATATGCAAATCAGTCTGACCCTGTGCCTCATGGGAACAGTCCAGCCCGAACTGCCAAGCCATGTCTTCCCTGGACCGGAAACAAGCATCCTAGGACCGGTTTCTGGCATTCCAGCCGTCATCAGCCAGGCTTGCTTGAATCCAGTGGCAAAGTGAGCAAGGGACCCACGTCTGGGCATACCCCCGCCAACTTAGGGCGAACAAAGCGATACAAAAGGGGATGATGGACGGAACGTTTGAGCCAATCAAACACTCACCCCCAGTCAACTGATCTGGGTTTAATCCATCATCATTCTTTAGCTCACTCCACCACCCCAGTTCAGACATGGCCATATGCAAATCAGTCTGACCCTGTGCCTCATGGGAACAGTCCAGCCCGAACTGCCAAGCCATGTCTTCCCTGGACCGGAAACAAGCATCCTAGGACCGGTTTCTGGCATTCCAGCCGTCATCAGCCAGGCTTGCTTGAATCCAGTGGCAAAGTGAGCAAGGGACTCACGTCTGGGCATACCCCCGCCAACTTAGGGCGAACAAAGCGATACAAAAGGGGATGATGGACGGAACGTTTGAGCCAATCAAACACTCACCCCCAGTCAACTGATCTGGGTTTAATCCATCATCATTCTTTAGCTCACTCCACCACCCCAGTTCAGACATGGCCATATGCAAATCAGTCTGACCCTGTGCCTCATGGGAACAGTCCAGCCCGAACTGCCAAGCCATGTCTTCCCTGGACCGGAAACAAGCATCCTAGGACCGGTTTCTGGCATTCCAGCCGTCATCAGCCAGGCTTGCTTGAATCCAGTGGCAAAGTGAGCAAGGGACCCACGTCTGGGCATACCCCCGCCAACTTAGGGCGAACAAAGCGATACAAAAGGGGATGATGGACGGAACGCTTGAGCCAATCAAACACTCACCCCCAGTCAACTGATCTGGGTTTAATCCATCATCATTCTTTAGCTCACTCCACCACCCCAGTTCAGACATGGCCATATGCAAATCAGTCTGACCCTGTGCCTCATGGGAACAGTCCAGCCCGAACTGCCAAGCCATGTCTTCCCTGGACCGGAAACAAGCATCCTAGGACCGGTTTCCGTCATCAGCCAGGCTTGCTTGAATCCAGTGGCAAAGTGAGCAAGGGACCCACGTCTGGGCATACCCCCGCCAACTTAGGGCGAACAAAGCGATACAAAAGGGGATGATGGACGGAACGTTTGAGCCAATCAAACACTCACCCCCAGTCAACTGATCTGGGTTTAATCCATCATCATTCTTTAGCTCACTCCACCACCCCAGTTCAGACATGGCCATATGCAAATCAGTCTGACCCTGTGCCTCATGGGAACAGTCCAGCCCGAACTGCCAAGCCATGTCTTCCCTGGACCGGAAACAAGCATCCTAGGACCGGTTTCTGGCATTCCAGCCGTCATCAGCCAGGCTTGCTTGAATCCAGTGGCAAAGTGAGCAAGGGACCCACGTCTGGGCATACCCCCGCCAACTTAGGGCGAACAAAGCGATACAAAAGGGGATGATGGACGGAACGTTTGAGCCAATCAAACACTTACCCCCAGTCAACTGATCTGGGTTTAATCCATCATCATTCTTTAGCTCACTCCACCACCCCAGTTCAGACATGGCCATATGCAAATCAGTCTGACCCTGTGCCTCATGGGAACAGTCCAGCCCGAACTGCCAAGCCATGTCTTCCCTGGACCGGAAACAAGCATCCTAGGACCGGTTTCTGGCATTCCAGCCGTCATCAGCCAGGCTTGCTTGAATCCAGTGGCAAAGTGAGCAAGGGACCCACGTCTGGGCATACCCCCGCCAACTTAGGGCGAACAAAGCGATACAAAAGGGGATGATGGACGGAACGTTTGAGCCAATCAAACACTCACCCCCAGTCAACTGATCTGGGTTTAATCCATCATCATTCTTTAGCTCACTCCACCACCCCAGTTCAGACATGGCCATATGCAAATCAGTCTGACCCTGTGCCTCATGGGAACAGTCCAGCCCGAACTGCCAAGCCATGTCTTCCCTGGCCCGGAAACAGCATCCTAGGACCGGTTACTGGCATTCCAGCCGTCATCAGCCAGGCTTGCTTGAATCCAGTGGCAAAGTGAGCAAGGGACCCACGTCTGGGCATACCCCCGCCAACTTAGGGCGAACAAAGCGATACAAAAGGGGATGATGGACGGAACGTTTGAGCCAATCAAACACTCACCCCCAGTCAACTGATCTGGGTTTAATCCATCATCATTCTTTAGCTCACTCCACCACCCCAGTTCAGACATGGCCATATGCAAATCAGTCTGACCCTGTGCCTCATGGGAACAGTCCAGCCCGAACTGCCAAGCCATGTCTTCCCTGGACCGGAAACAAGCATCCTAGGACCGGTTTCTGGCATTCCAGCCGTCATCAGCCAGGCTTGCTTGAATCCAGTGGCAAAGTGAGCAAGGGACCCACGTCTGGGCATACCCCCGCCAACTTAGGGCGAACAAAGCGATACAAAAGGGGATGATGGACGGAACGTTTGAGCCAATCAAACACTCACCCCCAGTCAACTGATCTGGGTTTAATCCATCATCATTCTTTAGCTCACTCCACCACCCCAGTTCAGACATGGCCATATGCAAATCAGTCTGACCCTGTGCCTCATGGGAACAGTCCAGCCCGAACTGCCAAGCCATGTCTTCCCTGGACCGGAAACTAGCATCCTAGGACCGGTTTCTGGCATTCCAGCCGTCATCAGCCAGGCTTGCTTGAATCCAGTGGCAAAGTGAGCAAGGGACCCACGTCTGGGCATACCCCCGCCAACTTAGGGCGAACAAAGCGATACAAAAGGGGATGATGGACGGAACGTTTGAGCCAATCAAACACTCACCCCCAGTCAACTGATCTGGGTTTAATCCATCATCATTCTTTAGCTCACTCCACCACCCCAGTTCAGACATGGCCATATGCAAATCAGTCTGACCCTGTGCCTCATGGGAACAGTCCAGCCCGAACTACCAAGCCATGTCTTCCCTGGACCGGAAACAAGCATCCTAGGACCGGTTTCTGGCATTCCAGCCGTCATCAGCCAGGCTTGCTTGAATCCAGTGGCAAAGTGAGCAAGGGACCCATGTCTGGGCATACCCCCGCCAACTTAGGGCGAACAAAGCGATACAAAAGGGGATGATGGACGGAACGTTTGAGCCAATCAAACACTCACCCCCAGTCAACTGATCTGGGTTTAATCCATCATCATTCTTTAGCTCACTCCACCACCCCAGTTCAGACATGGCCATATGCAAATCAGTCTGACCCTGTGCCTCATGGGAACAGTCCAGCCCGAACTGCCAAGCCATGTCTTCCCTGGACCGGAAACAAGCATCCTAGGACCGGTTTCTGGCATTCCAGCCGTCATCAGCCAGGCTTGCTTGAATCCAGTGGCAAAGTGAGCAAGGGACCCACGTCTGGGCATACCCCCGCCAACTTAGGGCGAACAAAGCGATACAAAAGGGGATGATGGACGGAACGTTTGAGCCAATCAAACACTCACCCCCAGTCAACTGATCTGGGTTTAATCCATCATCATTCTTTAGCTCACTCCACCACCCCAGTTCAGACATGGCCATATGCAAATCAGTCTGACCCTGTGCCTCATGGGAACAGTCCAGCCCGAACTGCCAAGCCATGTCTTCCCTGGACCGGAAACAAGCATCCTAGGACCGGTTTCCGTCATCAGCCAGGCTTGCTTGAATCCAGTGGCAAAGTGAGCAAGGGACCCACGTCTGGGCATACCCCCGCCAACTTAGGGCGAACAAAGCGATACAAAAGGGGATGATGGACGGAACGTTTGAGCCAATCAAACACTCACCCCCAGTCAACTGATCTGGGTTTAATCCATCATCATTCTTTAGCTCACTCCACCACCCCAGTTCAGACATGGCCATATGCAAATCAGTCTGACCCTGTGCCTCATGGGAACAGTCCAGCCCGAACTGCCAAGCCATGTCTTCCCTGGACCGGAAACAAGCATCCTAGGACCGGTTTCTGGCATTCCAGCCGTCATCAGCCAGGCTTGCTTGAATCCAGTGGCAAAGTGAGCAAGGGACCCACGTCTGGGCATACCCCCGCCAACTTAGGGCGAACAAAGCGATACAAAAGGGGATGATGGACGGAACGTTTGAGCCAATCAAACACTCACCCCCAGTCAACTGATCTGGGTTTAATCCATCATCATTCTTTAGCTCACTCCACCACCCCAGTTCAGACATGGCCATATGCAAATCAGTCTGACCCTGTGCCTCATGGGAACAGTCCAGCCCGAACTGCCAAGCCATGTCTTCCCTGGACCGGAAACAAGCATCCTAGGACCGGTTTCTGGCATTCCAGCCGTCATCAGCCAGGCTTGCTTGAATCCAGTGGCAAAGTGAGCAAGGGACCCACGTCTGGGCATACCCCCGCCAACTTAGGGCGAACAAAGCGATACAAAAGGGGATGATGGACGGAACGTTTGAGCCAATCAAACACTCACCCCCAGTCAACTGATCTGGGTTTAATCCATCATCATTCTTTAGCTCACTCCACCACCCCAGTTCAGACATGGCCATATGCAAATCAGTCTGACCCTGTGCCTCATGGGAACAGTCCAGCCCGAACTGCCAACCCATGTCTTCCCTGGCCCGGAAACAAGCATCCTAGGACCGGTTACTGGCATTCCAGCCGTCATCAGCCAGGCTTGCTTGAATCCAGTGGCAAAGTGAGCAAGGGACCCACGTCTGGGCATACCCCCGCCAACTTAGGGCGAACAAAGCGATACAAAAGGGGATGATGGACGGAACGTTTGAGCCAATCAAACACTCACCCCCAGTCAACTGATCTGGGTTTAATCCATCATCATTCTTTAGCTCACTCCACCACCCCAGTTCAGACATGGCCATATGCAAATCAGTCTGACCCTGTGCCTCATGGGAACAGTCCAGCCCGAACTGCCAAGCCATGTCTTCCCTGGACCGGAAACAAGCATCCTAGGACCGGTTTCTGGCATTCCAGCCGTCATCAGCCAGGCTTGCTTGAATCCAGTGGCAAAGTGAGCAAGGGACCCACGTCTGGGCATACCCCCGCCAACTTAGGGCGAACAAAGCGATACAAAAGGGGATGATGGACGGAACGTTTGAGCCAATCAAACACTCACCCCCAGTCAACTGATCTGGGTTTAATCCATCATCATTCTTTAGCTCACTCCACCACCCCAGTTCAGACATGGCCATATGCAAATCAGTCTGACCCTGTGCCTCATGGGAACAGTCCAGCCCGAACTGCCAAGCCATGTCTTCCCTGGACCGGAAACTAGCATCCTAGGACCGGTTTCTGGCATTCCAGCCGTCATCAGCCAGGCTTGCTTGAATCCAGTGGCAAAGTGAGCAAGGGACCCACGTCTGGGCATACCCCCGCCAACTTAGGGCGAACAAAGCGATACAAAAGGGGATGATGGACGGAACGTTTGAGCCAATCAAACACTCACCCCCAGTCAACTGATCTGGGTTTAATCCATCATCATTCTTTAGCTCACTCCACCACCCCAGTTCAGACATGGCCATATGCAAATCAGTCTGACCCTGTGCCTCATGGGAACAGTCCAGCCCGAACTGCCAAGCCATGTCTTCCCTGGACCGGAAACAAGCATCCTAGGACCGGTTTCTGGCATTCCAGCCGTCATCAGCCAGGCTTGCTTGAATCCAGTGGCAAAGTGAGCAAGGGACCCACGTCTGGGCATACCCCCGCCAACTTAGGGCGAACAAAGCGATACAAAAGGGGATGATGGACGGAACGTTTGAGCCAATCAAACACTCACCCCCAGTCAACTGATCTGGGTTTAATCCATCATCATTCTTTAGCTCACTCCACCACCCCAGTTCAGACATGGCCATATGCAAATCAGTCTGACCCTGTGCCTCATGGGAACAGTCCAGCCCGAACTGCCAAGCCATGTCTTCCCTGGACCGGAAACAAGCATCCTAGGACCGGTTTCTGGCATTCCAGCCGTCATCAGCCAGGCTTGCTTGAATCCAGTGGCAAAGTGAGCAAGGGACCCACGTCTGGGCATACCCCCGCCAACTTAGGGCGAACAAAGCGATACAAAAGGGGATGATGGACGGAACGTTTGAGCCAATCAAACACTCACCCCCAGTCAACTGATCTGGGTTTAATCCATCATCATTCTTTAGCTCACTCCACCACCCCAGTTCAGACATGGCCATATGCAAATCAGTCTGACCCTGTGCCTCATGGGAACAGTCCAGCCCGAACTGCCAAGCCATGTCTTCCCTGGACCGGAAACAAGCATCCTAGGACCGGTTTCTGGCATTCCAGCCGTCATCAGCCAGGCTTGCTTGAATCCAGTGGCAAAGTGAGCAAGGGACCCACGTCTGGGCATACCCCGCCAACTTAGGGCGAACAAAGCGATACAAAAGGGGATGATGGACGGAACGTTTGAGCCAATCAAACACTCACCCCCAGTCAACTGATCTGGGTTTAATCCATCATCATTCTTTAGCTCACTCCACCACCCCAGTTCAGACATGGCCATATGCAAATCAGTCTGACCCTGTGCCTCATGGGAACAGTCCAGCCCGAACTGCCAAGCCATGTCTTCCCTGGACCGGAAACAAGCATCCTAGGACCGGTTTCTGGCATTCCAGCCGTCATCAGCCAGGCTTGCTTGAATCCAGTGGCAAAGTGAGCAAGGGACCCACGTCTGGGCATACCCCCGCCAACTTAGGGCGAACAAAGCGATACAAAAGGGGATGATGGACGGAACGTTTGAGCCAATCAAACACTCACCCCCAGTCAACTGATCTGGGTTTAATCCATCATCATTCTTTAGCTCACTCCACCACCCCAGTTCAGACATGGCCATATGCAAATCAGTCTGACCCTGTGCCTCATGGGAACAGTCCAGCCCGAACTGCCAAGCCATGTCTTCCCTGGACCGGAAACAAGCATCCTAGGACCGGTTTCTGGCATTCCAGCCGTCATCAGCCAGGCTTGCTTGAATCCAGTGGCAAAGTGAGCAAACTCAAATGGGCACATCACTCATCGTACACTCACATCACTTACCCTGCACTCACTCCTCCCACCCTACCCTCACACAGGCACATTGCTCATCCTGCACTCAATAGGCACTCCTGCCACTCACATGGGATCATCACTCACTTTGCACTCACAGCTCTCGAACAGGCACATCACTCACCTTGGACTCACACCACTCACCCTGCACTCCCTCCCCTTGCCCTGCATTTACACGGGCACACCACTGAGCCTGCACTCACACAGGCACTCCGTTTGCCCATCATTCACCCAGCTCACCATGGCTGCACATACGCACAATGGTCTGCCAGAACTCGTAGGGACACACCACTCACTGTGCGTGAACGCCTCTCACCATGCATACACCAGTCACTCCTGCAGCTCACCCTTCACTCTCACTGCTGACCCTGCACCCACACAGGCACACTGGTTACCCAGCCCTCACGCTCCTCACCTTGCATTTACACTGCTCACACCACTCACCCTGCGCTCACTCCTCTCACTCTGCATGCACTCCTCCCACCCAGGACTCTCAATGGTCCTCCACTCACTTTTCACTGTTTCTAATTGCCCTGCACTCATATCAGCACACCTCGCCTTACACTTGCACCACTCACACTGCACTCACTCACACTATGTACCATCACCCAGCACTTACATGAGCACACCTCTTATGCTGCACACGTAAAAATTACCCAACTCTCATGAATGTACACATATTTCTACAGAGGCACCCACAGAATACCTGCTCTTTCCATAGTACTAGATGCCCAGTCTGTTCCATCTGCAACTACGGGGCCGGGCAAGAGGGGAGAGTGGACTGAAGATGTGAGATGGCGCGAGGAGGTAGACCAGGGCTGATGCTGTGGGGGATGGTGCGGGATTGAGGATTGGTCTGAAGTTATGAGGATGGGATGAGTGGTAAAGTGGTACAGGGGAAGAATGCATGCAAAGGCTGCAGAGGGGGAAGCAGACACAACAGGCTAAGGATGACGACAGATGCTGTGTGCGGGTGAGGGAATTGAGTGGGGACTTGGAAAGCAGCAGTTGCTCCAGAATTTCCTTTTAATACTACAGCTGGGGCCCTTGGCCTGGATAGGGGCTTGCTGTTTTCACTGCTGCTGAAGCCACATCGTAGATCAGCATTTGTACCAGCGGCGGCTCGTCCGCTAAGGCAGAGGAGCATCAGCCCACTGCTCTGTGAGTGCAAAAGAAAAATAACATGATGATAACACAACGCTATGGTCATTTTACTTTTAGTATGGAGCCATGTTAGGGCGGGGCTGGGTTCTCCTCAGAGGGAGGAGGAGTGTTGGGCACTCGCTAAGTGCGCCTGACGGTTTGGCTGGACATCTTGGGCCAGCCAAACCGTCATGCGCTCTTAGCACAGCCAGTTGGAGAATTGTCCCAGCCTGAGTGGCCAAACAGGCCACTCAGACCAATCATGACGCTGCTGTCATGCTGGTGACAACAGCGTTGTGATTAGCTTAGGGGAGTCTAGGAGCCTGGTTGCTGCCGGGAGACAGGAACAAAGGGAGGACAGAGGAGAGACGGCGGCCGGCGACCAGCAGGTAAGTTGTCTTTTTTTCCTTTTTATATAACCCCACAGCCCCCCCACCACTGTTCCCTAACAGCCGCCACTGATTTTGTCCCCGTTGTCCTGCATGGTGGTAGTACTCTGTGGAGTCAGGTACCACAGTGGAGAGCTGTCTGAGACTGTGGCATGGGCATCAGCTTCTGTAGGACAAAGGACACGGGTGCTACAGCCCCAATAATATTTTGGATGAGAGGCTGGGGCTTGTGAAAGCACACTAAAGCCTGTGCTGTGCATGGGAGCACAAACACCAGCAATGAGATTTTCTTTTTGAAGTTTTCTGTTTGTCTTCTCAATTAAGACACATTCAGATGCTGCTGCTAAACGGCGTGAGCAAAGGAGGGTTGAGGGTTATGAATGATGCTATAACATTGGCCCTAAAGCCCTTCAGGGCTGTCATTGTGGTAGAAAGTCAAGTTTATAGCAAGCTTCAATGTTTTAAACGAGTTTAAATGTTTGCCAGTTATCAGTTTAATTCTGACATTTGTACATGAAATGCAATATTCGCCCTTTCACCACTTCACTGATAAATCTTTGATTGTTTCCAAAAATATATGCTGAAAATCACAAACTGAAACTTGTTTTTTAAACTTTTCTGTAAAGCTGTCCATTGTCTTGTGTGAGGCCTTCATCCAGTTCTGGCTTTCAATTCATCACAATGTTTCATTCTGGGACATATAGTTTTTTTTTACATTGTAAGTTTGGCCTGAAAATCTTAACATGCAAAGTGTTACTTGGGTAAAAAGCCATGGTTGACGAAGGAGTCAAGTATTTCATTTGATCAATTGGATACTGTGGTATTGATTTTTAGAAAGTGGAATAGTTAATTTCCAATAGTGTAACTGCTTAAACCACATGTGAAACCAACTACAAGCCTTGAACAACTATTTTAAGGAAGTGCACTTTTTCATTCACATCAAAAAAGTTATAACTAGTAACACACACTGACAAGGCCATATGTTATGATTTTTAAACAGTGTATAGAGGGGGCGTGGCCAAGCTGTGCAGCGAGATGGCCGCACTCTAAGTCGGCTCCGCCGGCCGAGCCCTGTAAATCCGTCAAAAATCCGGCAATAACACGGCGAACCCGGTGTGAAATCGCACCCTCCCGAGTGAGGGCAACCACCATCATGGGCACCCGGAGGTAAAATACACCGTGATTGCTGCGGCGCCAAGAGGGAGAGGAACGGGGCCTGCTGCGGCCTGCGTGCGCGACCCGACTGGAAGCCGGGAGCTCCCGTACTGGAGAGGGCCGGTTCGGAACGGACCCTCTGCCCCAGCGAGACACATTGCAGCTGCGGTGCTCTGGTAAAGGCCGCTTGATCTGGCGCAGATTTGGATACACAGACGCGCAACCCCCCGCACGCAACAGTTGTCCCAAACACGGTCTCGCAATGGACCTCCACGATGGACTGTGGTGAGTGAAGCTGCGGCCGAATCTCTCCTCGCATGATCGCGCTGGGACGGAGCGCGCGCTGACGGGCGGAATAGAAGACCCCCTGGGGATGCCCCCGCGTCGGAGCTGCACTTGACCCTAATGCAAGGCGGACTATCCTGGCGACGCTTGGGATAGCGGGCGCACCGCCATAGTGCCCTGCGCTGCATTCCAGACGGGATCCCGTCTAAGTCACAACATCGCCATTGTCCATCAGAGTCCGTCGGCGGGGGGGCCGCGCTGCACAACAGCAATCATCCTTTAATTATACCTTTCACAGATAGCTGCAGAGCGCTGAGACGTTGAGTGCCCTGGCATACAGTGACGCATCTGCGGTGCCCCAGGCCACACGGCTGACTAACCACCGCACCTCCATGAGGATGGGCCTCTAAGCAAGATTGGGCAGCGCGAATCGAACGCTGGGCCGCAGAGGGGGGCCAGCTGTTTCTCCTGTGCCACAAGCCTGGGAACCTAAGACAATCAGTGGGTCAATTAGATAGGGGGGCAGGACAAGCACGGGGAGCTGCTCATCAGACTTGCACCCCTCATAGTGCTCCTAACGCCAAACGAGACACACAGCCGGAGCAACTGACAGACAGTGGGACAAACGGTACGCAAGCAGCGGAACCGTGGACCCCGCAGGCCGCACACGCATGGGTACTCGCAGCAGCAGCAGGAGCCGTATCAGAGGGACGGGCGTGATCCCCCCCCAACCACACGCATTGAGCACACCAGTAATGGGGAAAACAGACGCCAAACAAACCCGGCTGACATTCGATAAAAAGGCAAACAAACAATCAGAGGGTGACTCTGCTGCCTCAGACGGGCAAGGTGACGCAGCTATGGGCACTGTTCCGGACGATGATATACGTGCAATGTTCAAAGACGTTAAGACAAGTCTTCAAGCCATAGACTCGAAAATAGACACCCTAGCGGCCTGCATGGACAGAATCACCCAACGCGTTGAAAAACATGAAAATCGCATTGACACACTCGAAACTAGAGTATCGGATGCTGACGACATACAGACGGAGGCGCGAGAAAAACTACTACAAATGGACTCTGTGTTAAACCTCATTAAGGCCAAAAACGAGGATTTGGCGGCCAGGTCGCGGCGCAACAACGTGCGCATTACAGGCATTCCAGAATCCACAGATATCCAAAACATGGAGCGGTACATAGAAGCCATGTTGAAAGACCTATTTGGAGATGAACTTTCAGCCATGTTTCTTATCGAGCGCTCACACCGCTCTCTCGGCCCGAGACTGCCGCCAGGGGCACAGTCGCGCCCTATCCTCGCCAGGGTCCTAAACTACCGAGATCGGGACACGATCCTAAGGCTTGCCAGCGAACGGGGAACCATACAGCACCAAGGGCATACCATATCCCTATACTCTGACTTTACACTACAAGTCCAGGCGGCCCGCAGAGAGTTTCTCCCAGCAAAGAGACTACTGCAACAGTCAGGAACAAAGTATGCACTGATCTACCCTGCCAAGCTGAAAGTGCACGGAAATGGCAAACCTAAAATTTTCACGGACGCAAAGGTAGCCATGACATTCGCAAAGCAAGTAGCTAAAGCGCACCAGTCACAGAAATCATCTGGAAGGGCATCAGAGGGACATCTGAGCGACAATGACTGAGTCCTGGCCATAAGAACTGTACCCGTGAGATCGAGCAGATAAGTCCATCACCGATGTGTAAAAGCTGAACGCATAATTGGTTGTTTTATGCTGTACTACTTGGGGGGCAGTTGGTACCATTGTCTATTTCACAACGTGGGGGGGGGGAGGGCGCAGACCACAGGTTGGGCATCATGCCCTTCACTGCCATCAGACCCGTGTTATCTTTTAGCAGGCAAGGCCACCCTGCAGTACGAGACAGGGGTGTTCGCCGGCGACCCAACGTTCCCCCGGGGGATAATTCCCAACTACCCTAGGTGACTAGGTGTACGACAGTTCAGGGGTGTTAATGGGGAAGGATACACAACCTGATTGGGGGGTTGGTGTGGGAGGAGGGTGGGGTGGGATTGTTAATTGTTATAGTTCACCGCCGCTAAATACAAGATTGAGGATGCTGTCATACCATAAGTTGCAACCAGGTCTGAGGCCATACAATCGGGCCATTGCTGCAAACACGTGGCCTACACCTGCTGACACAACGTACCACACGGTCGACAAATCACGAGATACAAGGAGAAACCTCGCACCATTGTCACACTTTGGTTATATTAGCTTAAAATCACTTCACTGAAATGTATTACATGGAATGTACGTGGGTTAAACGATTATAGAAAAACAAGACTGGTGCACTCTTATCTCATTAGGCATGGTGCAGATATATGCCTCCTGCAAGAAACGCACCTGACTCACACATCGAGACCCAAACTGACATCCAATCGCTGGGGAGAGGTGATCACATCAAGTTACTCAAATTACTCCCGCGGAGTGGCAATCCTGATACGGAAAGGCCTCCCATGGAAAACACATCACACAGTCATTGACAGAGGGGCACTATATACTGCTGAAGGATGAACTATATCACCAACCAGTCATAATTGCAAATACATATGGTCCCAATACAGATAGCCCTGACTTCTTTAACCAGGTCTGGCATGGAATTCAGTCCCTGGGAAATGCAGCGATATTATGGGGGGGGGTGATTTCAATGTCGTGTTGTCAACACAAGACGATAGAGTGGGTACTTTCCGCACACATCATCCACAGGCGTCAGCCACGCTCAGGCACATAATAGAAGACTACCAGCTAATTGACTCGTGGCGCGCACGCCACCCAACCACACAAGAGGGTACCTGTATCACTCAGCAACATAGTGCATGGTCCAGATCAGACTTTTGGCTCACCTCTAAAGATCTAAACTCGTGGGTTACGGATGTCTCACACCTTCCGAGGACACTCTCGGATCATGCTCCTGTAATCTTGCAGCTCCGCATCCCCAAACCGTACATCCAGTCATTCATCCTGGGGCTGCCAGCCAACGCATTACTCGATTCGATGTTTCGGGAGACACTGCATGACAAAATCACAGAATATTTTGCACTAAATGAGGGTACACTGAACTCTATGGGGACGCTCTGGGAGGCCTTCAAGGTGGTCATACGAGGGGCGTGCATGGCCCTACGGTCAGGAGTACTCAAGGATATACGGTCCACACTAACAAAAATAGAAAATGAAATCCGTGACTTAGAAAGCCAATATTTTCTGACCCAATCACCCACATTACTGGCCCGTATACGAGTCAAACTGACAGAATTTCAGGAAGAGGCAGAAAGAGAGACTAAATACATGCACAAATATGCACAGGCTCGCAGATACGGCGAGGGTGACAGACTGGGAAAGACACATGCGGGCCTTCTGAGGCCGCCCAGAGGCTCGACGTACATAACTGAACTACACAATCCTGAAGCACCACCATCCCGCTCGCCACCGGAAGTTCTGCAAACCATGACAAACTTCTACGCACAATTATACACTACGCAAACTGACCCCACCGAGTCAGATATAACGGACTATCTAGACTCGCTACAGCTATTATGGCTGGGAAGGGCACACCGGGTGTACCTGGACGTCCCTTTCACGGCCGAGGACGTCCGGCAAGTGATTAACAGTCTACCGGCAGATAAGGCCCCAGGTGCAGATGGTCTCACTGCCAAATTTTATAAAGAGTATGCAGACCTGTTGGCCCCGCGGCTGCTGCTGGTTTATCAGGAAGCACAAGAAACTGCCATATTGCCGCAATCTGAAAGAGACACGTTAGTGACAGATTCCTTACCTTAGAATATCCCCAGGCGTCAGGCTGGATCCGGAAAGTTTTGCATAGCAGTACCCTTGCGCGTCAGTAGGCGTCGTCGTGCGGCTCCGCGTCCGTCGTCGGGATCGCCGGGATGACGTCGCGGGCAGTACTTAGACGCCGCCCCTGCGCGCTGACGTCAGTTCTTCTTTTTCCGCGCCAGTAAGCGCAGATCCGGGAAGAGCAGTGCCCTAGTCATTTTTTGACTAAGTTTTTGGTGAATTTTTCACTGTTTTCTCGAGTCGCTCGACTCCAGAGGTGTCGGTAGGGATGCCCGGCTTCAAGCCATGCGACGCCTGTGGTCGAATGATGTCGATCACGGACCCGCATCAGGATTGTCTCTACTGCCTCGGGCGCGACCACGACCCCAAGTCGTGCCCCGACTGTCGGGCCTTGCATCCGAAGGCTTTGCGAGAGCAGTCTCGAAAGCTCCTCGAGGTCCGGCAGTCGGCTCCGCGCCGCACCAAGCCCTGGTCACGTGAGAGGTCGAGGGGCCGGTCGCGGAGTCCTCATCGGTTGTCGGGGTCCAAGTCTTCGCACTCCTCCGGTAAGTCGAAGCATAAGAAGTCTAAGAAGCGTCATCGCTCGACGACTTCGCCTCGCCGGTCTTGCGACTCAGCTGAGGGTCCTGTCGGCACCGTCCCCGCGGCTCCGGGAGTGCCTGTGGAGCCGCCCCCGCATTACCTGCACTTCCCGGGTTCGGGGGCGACTCCGGCCGAGATACAGGAGTTCCTGTCGGCCATGGCCCGCCTCTTCGGGCCTCAAGGTCCCCCCGGTGCGCCTTCGGGCCCCGCGGGCCCTGATGGGGTTTCCCCGGCGCCGTTGGCGACTCCGGTCCTGGCGCCGCCTGTCACACCAGCCTCGGTCCCGGCTCCGGCCCCGGCCACGACCCCGGCTCCGGTGCTGCCACAACCCCGATCGATGCCAGTTGACCTAATAACACCTCCACCGGCGCTGATGTCTCCGGTGCCGTTTCCGACGCCGCCCGGGGCTCCGGGCGGCGTCGTCCCCCGGTTCTCTCCGGATCAGGACACGGCGCCGGACCGGCGTCGCTCGACGCCGGCTCCGACTCCGATGAGACCTTGGGTCCCGCATGTCCCTCCTCCTCCTTAATTTGAACCAGAGGAGGACGAAGAGAACTGGGAGGGGTCGGATGACCCTCTCACACAGCAGTGTGAGTTCGATCAGGACTGGGCTGAGGAGCTTGGGGATGCCAGTGGTCTGGACACCTCCCCTGACTCTGGCATGCTGTCTCCTCCTTCCGTGGCAACGGAGGAGGGAGCAAATTTTGCAACGGTGTTGCGTAGAGCAGCTGGGGCCTTACACCTCCAATTGCCTACAGTGGCTGTCAGGACTAACCTCCTGACGGAAGTGCTTCAGCCGGCGGCTACCTCCTCGGAGCCACTGCTGCCGTTTAATGACGCGCTTTCCGACGTTCTTTTGGGCACCTGGTCCAAGCCCGCCACAGGGGCTCCTGTGGATAGGAACGTGGCCCGACGCCATCGCCCCGTTCCGGGGACCCCTGTTCCTCTCCCAACACCCCACTCCTGAGAGCTTGGTTGTCCAAGCCTCTGCTTCCCAAACCGCCTTCCCTACCGCTCCTCCGGATAGGGAATCCAAACGCCTGGATCAATTTGGGAAGAAGGTCTTTTCTTCCTCCAGTGCTGGATTGCGGTCTGTCAACACCACTTGCCTTTTGTGCCGATATTCCCACTCTCTGTGGGACTCGGTGGCGCAAGTTCTGCCCCAGTGTCCTGAGGAGGTCCAGACACTGCTTTCCCGCGCCATTGCGGACGGAAGAGATGCGGCTAAATACACCATTAGATGTGGCCTTGATACCGCCGACTCGCTAGGCAGATCGCTTGCGACGACAGTGGCGCTGCGCCGTCACGCCTGGCTGAGGACCACTGGTTTCTCGGGTGATGTCCAAAACACCCTTATGGACATGCCCTTTGATGGGGTCGGTCTTTTTGGAAACAAAGCAGACCATGCGCTGGAGCGCTTTAAGGACTCGCGGGCTACAGCCAAGTCCCTGGGCCTTTCTGCTGTACGTCCTCCGCTACCGTCTGCTTTTCGCCCCTTTCCTGGCCACGGAAGGGGCGCCCAGTCACGTCCGCTGCCCAGCCACCGGCCCGCGCAGCAAGCGTCTTCGCGTGGCCGAGGACGTGGCTCCCGCCGTGGCGGGTCAGGCAACCAGCGTGCGGGTCAGGCCACCAACCCCGCCCCGTCCGCGGCCTCCAAGCCCTCCTAGTCCTTCCTTTCAGGTGCACAGCACGCCAGTAGCGGGCAGGGTCCGCCATCACCTTCACCACTGGCGTGCCATCACCTCGGACAGGTGGGTCTTGGACATTGTCCAAAGGGGCTACTCCCTCCCCTTCGAGACCATCCCCCCAGCCATGCCACCTCAATTCCACTGCATGTCAGGGGATCACTTGGTGCTTCTTCAGAAGGAAGTTGCGGCCCTCTTGGCCAAGAGGGCCATTGAGCGCGTTCCAACCCCAGAAGTAGGACGTGGTTGCTACTCCCACTACTTTCTGGTGCCCAAAAAGGACAAGGAGTACATGCGTCCTATCTTGGACCTCCGGAACGTCAATCGCTTCCTCCGGAAGGAGAAGTTCAAGATGCTCACCTTAGCTCAGGTCTTGACTGCCCTCGACCCTGGAGACTGGATGGTAGCGTTGGACTTGCAGGACGCTTATTTCCACATCCCCGTCCTGCCGGCCCACCGGCGTTACCTGCGGTTCATGGTGGGCCTCGAGCATTTTCAATTCACCGTGCTCCCTTTGGCCTCACAAGTGCCCCTCGGGGTTCACGAAAGTGATGGCGGTGGTCGCAGCTCATCTGCGCCGGGCAGGGGTTCCAGTCTTCCCCTACCTCGACGACTGGCTGCTGAAGGCGGGCTCGTCCCAGGCAGTCGTCTCCCACCTCCAGACTACGGCCGAACTCCTGCACTCGCTGGGGTTCTCCATCAATGTGCCGAGTCGCACCTGATTCCTTCTCCACAGCTCCTTTTCATCGGAGCAGTTCTGGACACGACGCAGTTTCGGGCCTATCCTCCCGAACGGCGAGTCTGGGATATTCAGGCTATGATTCCGATCTTTCAGCCTCTATCCTGGGTTTCGGTACGGATGACCCTGAGGCTGCTGGGCCTCATGGCCTCCTGCATCCTGCTGGTCACTCATGCCAGATGGCATATGCGGGCTCTGCAGTGGGACCTGAAGTTCCAGTGGGCGCAGCACCAGGGCAACCTGTCCGATTACGCCCAGATCTCAGAGGGCACTGCACAACAGCTGCAATGGTGACTCACGAACCGGCATTGGGTCAATGGCAGATCCCTCTCCCTTCCCCAACCGGAGCACACAGTGGTGACGGATGCGTCCCTCCTGGGATGGGGCGGCCACATGGGAGAGGCGGAGATCAGAGGCCTCTGGTCTCCGGCGGAGTCCAGGCTCCATATCAACCTTCTGGAGCTTCGGGCGATCCGACTTGCACTGAAGGCATTCCTTCCCTCTGTCAAGGGGAGAGTAGTGCAGGTGTTCACAGACAACACCACCGCCATGTGGTACTGTAACAAACAGGGCAGGGTGGGGTCGTGGACCCTATGTCAGGAGGCTCTGCGCCTCTGGACATGGCTGGAACATCAGGGCATTTCCCTGGTGGTTCAACACCTGGCAGGTTCACTGAACGCCAGGGCGGACGAACTCAGCCGCAGGTGCATGATGGATCACGAATGGCGTCTTCACTCGGACGTGGCGCCAGGTCTCTTTCAACTGTGGGGAGAGTCTTGGTTAGATCTATTCGCCACCGAAGAGAACGCGCAATGTCAGCAGTTCTGCGCGTTGGAATTTACAAGGCGGCACTCGCTAGGCGACGCTTTTCGCCGCGAGTGGAGTTGCGGTCTGTTGTACGCCTTTCCGCCTATACCACTTCTGTCCAGAGTGCTGAAGAAGATCAAGCGCGACCGGGCCCAAGTCATTCTTGTGGCTCCGGACTGGGCTCGAAGAGTTTGGTATCCCGAGCTACTCAGTATGACCATCGATCCCCCGATCCGACTGCCTCTTCGGGAGGATCTTCTGTCGCAGCAGCAGGAGACGGTCCTCCACCCGAACCTGTCCAGTCTCCACCTCTTTGCGTGGAGATTGAGTGGCGGCAGTTGATTCCTTTCGACATGCCTCCTGAAGTCTGTGATGTCATTCTGGCAGTCAGGCGTCCCTCCACTAAGTTGGTATACGCCTGCAGGTGGAACAAGTTTGTGGCATGGTGCACAGCGAAGGCTGTGGATCCCCTTTCTGCCCCGCTTTCTGAAGTCCTACTGTTCCTTCTTTCTTTGGCCCAGCAGGGCTCTGCTCTGGGCACTATCAAGGGCTACCTTTCTGCTATTTCGGCCTTTCTCAGGCTCCCTGATCAGCCCTCTCTTTTCAAGTCCCCTGTTGTTAACATATTCCTTAAAGGCATTACTCATCTTTTTCCTCCTATCCCCTTCGTAATGCCACAGTGGGACTTGAACCTGGTTCTCACATACTTAATGTGCGCTCCCTTTGAGCCTCTTCACAACTGTCCTCTTCGTCTGTTGACTCTGAAGACTGCTTTCCTGGTTGCCATCACCTCTGCTAGGAGAGTGAGTGAGCTCCAGGCTCTTTCTTTCAAACCTCCTTTTCTGTCTGTCCATCCGAACAAGGTTGTGCTCAGGACACGTCCATCCTTTCTGCCAAAGGGCGACGGCTGCCACTACGGCATTGGGACGTGGTGTCCCCTTACAAGACATCTGTCAGGCAGGTACGTGGGCCTCGCTGCACACTTTTACTAAGCACTATTGCCTGGACAGCCAAGTCCGGAGAGACGGCTTCTTTGGCCGTTCTGTTCTCCTGGACTTCCTGGTGTGATCTTGGTTCGCAGACTCACCACCGGGGTTGGTATTGCTGGGGTATCTATTCTAGGGTAAGGAATATATCACTAACGTGTTTCTTTCAGAAGCACAAGTTACTTACCTTCGGTAACGATATATCTGTAAGAAACATTAGTTAGTGATAGATTCCTTACCGCCCATCCTCCCCGTTCTGCGAACTGATTTCTAGGGTTAAGGTCATCCCTTTCAGGGCCCGAGTTTCAATGCACCAGTGGTCAGTATCTTGCATGGCTCTGCGTTCCTGGCGCGGAAAGTCGTGTACAGAACTGACGTCAGCGCGCGAGGGCGGCGTCTAAGTAGCTGCCGTGACGTCATCTCGGCGACCACGACGCCAACGACGGTCCTGGAGCCGCACAACGTCACCTTCCGACGCGCAGGGGTACTGCTGACGAAAACTTTCCGGATCCAGTCTGACGCCTGGGGGTAATTCTAAGGTAAGGAATCTATCACTAACTAATGTTTCTTACAGATATATCGTTACCGAAGGTAAGTAACTTGTGCATTAAAACCTGATAAGGACCCCACGAAATGTGACTCATACCGCCCACTCTCGCTAATAAATCTAGATGCGAAAATATTCGCCAAACTCCTAGCGAACAGGTTACAACCACTGCTTCCACTAATAGCGTGACCGGATCAATCGGGCTTTATCCCGGGTCGCTCCACAACTCATAACCTGCGCACACTATTCGCACTCCTTCACTACCTGGCCCTCCATGTGTCAGCCATAGCCGCATTGCTTGACGCCACAAAGGCGTTTGATTCTCTGGAGTGGAAATTCCTTTTCACTCTATTAACCTGGGCTGGGTCTGAGCCCCACCTACATCCAGCAAATCAAACTATTATATACTTTGCCAACTGCCAAAGTCAAAGTAAACGGGCTCATATCTGACCCAATACGTATAACGCGGGGCACTCGACAAGGCTGCCCACTCTCGCCCCTGTTATTTGCGATAGCCACAGAACCATTAGCAGCAAGGCTCAGACAACACCACACAAATCGCGGCATCGGATTCACATCTAGAGGTCTGTTAGTGTCAATGTACTTCACACCCGTGACCAGGGAGCTGGTGAGATACGGAGGCCTCACAGGGATTCAGATAAACTGGGCCAAATCCACAATACTTCCCTTGACGGATGGCACTGCCCCATTTGAGTCCGAATTTCCCATAAAATGGGCGGATGTACTGACAAGATACTTAGGGATCTGGATAAGCAGAGATGTGCAGGAATTATGGTCGGCAAATTATTGCAAGGCAATGGACTGGGTAGAAGACAGAATACGCAGATGGAAAAACCTGCCGCTCTCCTTGGCGGTCGTATCGCGATCACTAAAATGATTATTCTTCTCAAATTGCTATATTTGTTTGTAAATATACCAATGCCTCTAACAGTACATTTTTTTAAACGTCTTCGGCCCAGCATAATCGAACTTGTGTGGGCCGGGAAACAGCCTAGGATATCTTGGGATATCCTCACATTACCGTTCGCTCAGGGTGGATTCGGCGCTCCGGATTTTGAGCTATACGCCCACTGCGCCCAGGCGCAATTCTTACACTTCTGGCAGCACTCAATGCCTTTCCAACCGCATGTAGCCATAGAGTTGGACAAAGTTGCCCCCCTACCCCTACACACAGCCCTATACCAACCTTTCAAGAGACCCAACCGCGAAATAGATACAACTGAAACTTTGAGATGGGCCTGGAAGGGACTGGCTAGAAGAGCACATCAAACGGTGCTGTATGCGCCATCTATGCCCATAATGGGGAACCCCCTAATCCCACCACTGCTAGAAGGCGCTGCTAAACTCAGGATGCAAACACATAAAATCTCGATCGGGGGAGATCTATTTCCCGAAGGCAAGTTCCTTATACTACAGCAAATGTGCAGCTCATCACAATGCTCAGCGCTGGTTATGCTTATATATTACCAAATCAGAGCGGCCTGCAGAGCCAGGTACAACACGTTCCCTGAGGCCCCCCGGGATTGCCCACACTAGAACACATTATCACAACCCCCTCTGCCCGTAAATTGATGACACGACTATATGCCATTACCCAAAGGGAGTTCCCGATCATTGTTCCACAGTCACGAACGGCTTGGGAGGCGGAGATAGGCACCGACATAACTGACCAGCTGTGGATATTTTGCTGTAATCAGCTAGAACACCTGTCCCCAAACTACCGATTAAGGCTCATTCACTTCAAGTATTTGCATCGCATATATCGCACACCAACGCCGCTGCATCGCATGGGATTGCACCCTGATACACACTGCTGGAGATGTGGAGCTCCCCAGGCAACCTTTATACATCTTGCTTGGGAGTGTCGGCCAATTGCTGCCTTCTGGCGGGCTGCACTGTCCCATATAGCGAGCATGACAGAACAAGCTGTGCCGCAAAACCCATTGGTGGCCTTGTTAGGCTATGTACAAAACACCCCAAAGGCAGTGAGGAAGTTAACGGCACTGTTTTGCTGCTGGCCAAGAGACAGGTGGCTATACACTGGAAAAAGACAACCCCCCCGACTGTAAAGGCATGGGTGCGGGACATCACATACTGTAAAGACCAATTGTCCCACTATTGGGAATTGATGCCGACCCGTTCCCGCCCTAAAGATATATGGGATCCATTTGCCAATTGGCTCAGAACTGCAGGGGAAGAGATATGTTAGGCCCGATGGTCATAGGGTGGATACATTCGATGTGTTGTCAGAGTAATTAAAATAAATTATGTTGGTGGGAGTGTACCATGGGATAGTAGCAGAAATGCCCAAGTGCTGTGCCACATGAGTGGACAATTAAACCTATTGTTAATATCATAAAGTGGACTCGGTCCGTGACAATGTAAAGATGTAACTTATCTGAGTTGTTGACACACAATCAAAATGGCGGTATTTCAATTGAATGTATCCCTTTTAATTTGTTCCCTATTCCCCTTTTCTATTTTGTCTCGTTGATTATTTGATTGTTGTAAAATTCAATAAAAATATATATTTTTTAAAAACAGTGTATAGAGAAAATGTTTTTACTAAGCTTCACTAAGAGGCAAGACAGGTATAGCAGGGGCAGCAGCAGTGCAAGCTTTTCTAACACAATACAAGCAGATTTGACCAATGGGATTGTGAGTGAGTGTGTGTGTGTGTGTGTGTGTGTGTGTGTATGTGTGTGTGTGCGTGTGTGTGTGAGTGACAAAGTACAAATGTATGAAAGACGGAAGAGATATAGTGAGAACGAGTGTTTAAAACTGTGAGAGAATCAGTGTCTGTGTGAGTATGTTTTTGTGTGTGAGTATGTGTTATGCTTGCAAATGTGATGCTGGTCTGGCATACTGGAGGCTATTCTTGGATATGGACAAGAGCACTAATCTCATATGCATGGGAGGTGTTAACCATGGCAAAATGCAGACCCTGACATGCTGCACGTAATTCTTAGCTGCATCCACAGGAAAATGCTGGAACTGATATTTGAGGTAATTCTTGTCATAAGAGACATTGTACTCATTTTACAGGGGGCTGCCTATAGCACTATGCTGACCCTTGTATACTGGAGATAATTTTTGGAGATACCCATGACTTTGGGTGGAGTGTTCATAATAAAATTCAGGCACTTACATATTGTATGTAATTCTTGGCATACGGAGCTCACCCACTAAAAAATGCAGACTTTGGCATAGTGAGCGTAATTTTTGACTCATGACATTTGAAAATAAATGGGATCTACTCCTAGGAAAAGCCAGACTTGTCTAGCACAGCATGAAAGTACTGGCATACTTCATGAATGGCCTTTCAGGGTCTATGGCATTAGAGCAAATTTGACCCCAAATTTTTCAAAACATTGTCAGGGGAGAAACCCCACTCTCCCCGAAACGCAACTACAATAAGTCTGTTTACCCATTTTGCTTGCTGGCAATAAGGGGAAGTATCACACTCCGCCACTTACAAAAATCTTTAATCTACATTAGTGAGCAGAATTCGCAGAATGCAGAGGGGGCAGTTTAAGAGTAGAGTGCGCACTGTGTCTGGGGACAGGAGCATAGATCTGGCAATGAACTAAAAGCATTGTCTAACGTTAAAATGGATATACTTGCTTGCATTTCAAAAGTGGCCTGTAATGGTTACTTATATGGTTCCTGATTTATACTAAAGAATTGTGCCATGTGGTTCGGACTAGCCCAATAACTCTCTGAATCTGGCTCCCATGGCTGAAGGGAGCTGGTTGTGTGCGGGCTCCTGCAGTAGGGGAGAGCGACCTGAGACAGTGGATTGGTGTGGGAGGAAGGATGGGCATGAGGCTCTTGGGGCTTCTGCAACTGGTCTGTCCATCGGAGCACTAGGATGGAAGGGCAGAACAAACTGCTTATTCTGCACAGCACAAATGCAAATGGGGAAGGAAAAAAACATGCACAGATGTCCTTGCAGCATTATGGTGAATGTCATGGCCATTTTGAATGAGGGAACATCCTTACTGAGAAGCTCTATTCACCAATATGATTAGCCTATCAATAAAAAAGCACAGTCCATGCTGCAATTGATGCACACAGTAAGCAAGTCATGATGCTTCAGCAATATTATTATCCAATAGTATTACAGCATGTCAGAGGAGTCCTCCCATTGCAAAGTGCCACATAATTATGTATTTTTAAGTGACCAAACTCCCCTCAGGAGCCAACAGGAGTATGACAAGCACTATTTCTGGATGGCAGCACACACCTGCTGCCAAATAAAATACTGTACTCAAGGTAACTAACATGTGGGAGGAGTCAAAGCCCTTCTCTAAGCTTTGCTTCTTAAATCTCTTTATCTCACTCTTGCAGATTCTTTTTGGCCCCTGCTTTCTCCATTTGTCACAGATTTTCCATCTTTCTCTTCCCCCCTTTCGTATTTTTCTCTTTTGTTCTGGACCAACGTCTAATGAGGAGTAATACGTGCAAGACACCAAAAAGGAGAGCAAGTGGGTTCCAATTGCAAACACCAGCTCAAATTGAGCACTGCCACTAAGCCTAATATTTGAGACCTGTACATAAGGGCAGCCTCACCCATGAATATTTTGCAACATCTCATTGTGTAAACTAAAATTGTACCTTCAGGCGACAATGGGTCAGGAGCATTTTTCTGGACTTGCAAGGATAAATATTTGACAAGCAAATTGTCCTGCTACAAAATGAATCAGGGAATTGGCAAAAGAGGTGTTGTTTAGAGATTACTTTGTGAAAACTTGTCTTACGTGCTATGGATTTAAATCTGTACAAGCTGTTTTTTAGGTGTCAATGCACTCAACCTGCTTATTAAAGAGAACTGTGAGTAGCCTAGAAACGGTGTAAAATCTTCAAAAACATGTTTGATATAATATCAGGTTTGTCTAATATGTTTAAAGTGCACAGAGGCCCTCCTCCACCCACAGGCTCCTTCCTGCACCTCATCCCTGGTGGTCTAGTGGAAGAGCACCCTGCTCTTCTGCTATTCCGTCCTGTTCTCTGTCCTCTGCGCCTGTTTTCTCTTTTTGCTCATTCTGTTTGGCTCTTTCTCTTTTTACTCCCTCTGCCTCGCTCTTTCCCTTTCTTGCTCTTTCTGGTTTTGGCTTTTCTCTTTTGCCTCTTTTCACTTTTGCCCCTTTTCTCTTTTGCCTCTTTTCTCTTTTGCCCCTTTTCTCTTTCGGCTCTTTTTCGCTCCCTCTTCCCGTGCTCCCTGCCGCTGCTGCCCCTGCAGCCCCTCCCTCCCAGCGTGTCGCTCACGCCTCCCAGCTGATCGCCCTCCCCCGACTCCTACTTAATGGTGGCCGCTGTGCGGCCGCACAGCGGCCACGCACAGCAGGCGCGCCAAAGACAAGCCCATCCGCGACCTGACCGCAACCAGCACCAGGGACCCTGGTCGCCCGCCATTACGACCCCAGCGCTCTCAACCTCGCAACCCCAGATGCAGCAACAACTGCCAGCTCTCGACGCTGAGCAACACCCAAGGCCTGATCTCCTGCCGACACTGCGGCCGCACCTTCACCCACCTCTGGACCCCAGCAGAAGCCCCCAGCCCACCGGATGCCAGTGCACACAAACCACTGAACTGCATCCTCCTCAACGTGCGCTCCCTGCACAGACACGCCATAGAAATCTGGGACCTCCTCAACACTCACAGCCCCAACGTCGCCTTCCTCACAGAGACCTGGACCAACGTCAGCTCCGCACCTGACATCGCAACCGCCATCCCCGACGGATACAAGATCCTGAGAAAAGACCGCCCCACCCGCCCAGGAGGAGGTCTCGCCATCATCTACAAAAGCTCCCTCCGCATGACAACCACCGACTCGGACGACGCCTCGCCTCCCCCATGGAACACATCCACTTCCAGATCCAGACCAACCCCAGAACGACGCTCTGCGGAACCCTTGTCTACAGACCACCTGGCCCCCGCGCACCGTTCACCAACGTCATCCCCGACCTCATCACACTCCAAGCCCTCGCCTCCACAGACTACATACTACTCGGAGACCTAAACTTCCACCTGTACAACCACGACGACCCCAACACCACCGCCCTCCTAGTGAACCTCACCAACATAGGACTGAAGCAACTCACACAGCAGGACACACACTCGACCCCGTCTTTGCAGGAGGAAACAGCATCTTCTTCAGCCACACCACTGAACTGCTCTGGACTGACCACCACTGCATCCATTTCTCCTTTAAAAAACCCACCCCACACAAGCACACGCACCGCCTCCCACTCAGAATCTGAAACAAAGTCTCCGAAGAACACTTCACCTCCGCCCTCACCTGCACTCCACCCCCAACTACGACAGACAGCAACACCGCGGAAAGCAACATCCACCAATGGATCGCGAGCTGCGCCAACACACTCGCCCCCTCCAAAAGACTACAAGATGACACAAAAAGAAAGCAAACTGGTTCACCGCAGCACTCCAAGAATCCAAGCGCTCCTGCCAACGACTGGAAAAGACGTGGAGAAACAGCAAAACTCCGGAAACACGCACCGCCTACAAAACAGCCACCGCGGCACACCAACAACTCATCAAATCCACAAAGAAGAACTTCCTCCAAGACAGAATCCTCTCCAACGCCCACAACTCCAAGTAACTCTTCTCCATCATACAGGACTTTGCCAAACCCAACAGCGAAACAACAGACGTCCCTCCATCCCAGGACCTCTGCGACAGACTCAGCTCCTTCTTTCACCTCAAGATCAAGACGCTCTACGACAACTTCGACGACCAAGACTCTACACTGCCTCAACCCCCACCCCCAGCGACGCCACCCAACAGACCCTACTCACTTGGACTCCACTCACGACAGAAGACACCCTAAAGACCATGAAGAGCATTCACTCCGGAGCACCTTCAGACCCCTGCCCGCCACACATCTTCCACAGGGCCGCCACACCCATCGCACCCGAGCTACGCCGAACCATCAACTGCACCCTCGAGACCGCCACATTCCCCGACACCTGGAAGCGCGCCGAAGTCAACACCCTCTCACAGAGTCCCTCTGCAGACCCGACGGACCTCAAGAACTTCAGGCCCATCTCGCTGCTTCCTTTCGCAGCCAAGGTCATCGAAAAAGCTGTCAACACCCAGCTAGCGTACTTCATCGAAGCCAACAACATCCTAGACACCTCCCAATCTGGATTCCGCAGCAACCACAGCACTGAGAACGCCCTCCTCGCCGCCACAGACGACATCCTCGCCCTCCTCGACCAAGGCCAAATGGCAGTCCTCATCCACCTGGACCTATCAGCAGCCTTCGACACTGTCTCCCACCGCACACTAGCCACCAGACTCCACGACGCCAGCATCCAAGGAAAGGCCCTAGACTGGATACGCTCATTCCTCATTGGCAGAACACAGAGAATAAGACTCCTGACCTTCCTCTCAGAACCGACAGAGAACAGATGTGGTGTACCCCAAGGATCCTCCCTCAGCCCCACCCTCTTCAACGTCTATATGGCCCCCCTCACAACCATCGTCAGATACCATGGGCTCAACATCATCCCCTACGACGATGACACCCAGCTCATCCTCTCCCTCACCAAGTAACCCGACATCAACAGGCACAACTTCCCATAAGGGATGAAAGCCCTCGCAACCTGGATGAAGAACAGCTGTCTGAAACTCAACTCAGAGAAAACAGAAGTCCTCATCCTCGGCTCCCCCCCTCCGCATGGGAAGACACCTGGTGGCCCCCCGCCCTCGGAAACCCACCCACACCGACAGACCATGCACGTAACCTCTGCATCATACTGGACTCATCGCTCACTAGGAATCGCCAGATCAACGCCGTCTCCTCCGTATGCTTCAACACCCTCCGCATACTACGCAATACATTCAAATGGATACCCTCCGACTCCAGGAAAACGGTCACTCGCGCCCTCATTACCAGCAGACTGGACTACAGCAACGCCCGCTACACCGGAATCAACAAAAAACTCCTCCGCAAACTCCGGACCGTCCAGAACGCCGCAGCCAGACTAATCTTCGATATCCCACGACACAACCCCATCACCAAACACCTCTGCGACCTCCACTGACTCCCCGTTGAAAGAAGAATAACTTTCAAGCTGCTCACGCTCTCCAACAAGGCCCTCCACAACATCAGTCCACAATACCTCAACAACCGCCTCTCCTTTCATGCCCCCAAGAGAAACCTTCGCAAAGCCGACCTCTCTCTGGCCACCGTCCCACTCTTCAACAGGAACAGAGCAGGTGGAAGGTCCTTCTCCTACCTCGCAGCCAAGACCTGGAACGATCTCCCCCTTCACCTCCGGCGTAGCCCGACACTTCACCAATTCAGAAAGGACCTCAAGACCTGGCACTTCGAATGACCCCAACGGAGCTGCACCTCTTCCCCCACAGCGCCTTGAAACCCTAACGGGTGAGTAGTGCGCTTTACAAACCCCTGATTTATTGATTTATTGACAGTTTGTCACTTCTTTTTCTCATATTGGCTATGAGAATACCTCCAATCCCATTTCTGGAAATGCTTGTATTGCCTCATTGCCGCAAGTGTTATCCCCCCCAACCCCCCAAAGTTCGGGTCTAGTTGCGCCCCTTCCGTGACACAACACCAGTGCTGATGGACTTCCCTTATAGCCAGTGTCTAAAGCCCGATGAACGATAGTAGCGAATGCCTGAAAGGGGCCATTCAAAATCCCCTTTCTGTATTTCTATATGTGTGTGTTGTGGTATGTGGTGTATGTTGTTCGATGACAATAGTTTTTATCGGACAACAAAAGATGTCTGTAGGCAAGAACTGAAAAGGCACAGTCGGTAGATGCAGGAGCAGTGTCACTCAGATGTTTAGTGTAATGTAGTGGGTTAGTGGTCTAAGGATGCACTCCAGCTCCTCATTTACAGTGAGCTGTGCACAGCAAATGCTTCAAGGTGAAAATAATTCCAGCCACCTGTTACAGCTTCACCTTGATTCTTACATGCAGTGCGCATCCATTGTTTATTCTGTTGGCTTCTAGTTTTTGACCAATTTGCACTTATTTATCGGCGTCCTTTGCTATTCATACAGGAGAGATATTTACTCCAGGCCCTCGTTCCTCCAAATGGGACGAATTCAATCAGTTTTATTTGTGCAGTGCCTGGCGTCTTCTTTTGTATATTTTACTGTTTGACGCAAGTACCACAACTTCCCTATACTTCGTATGTGGGAGGTTATTTCAAATAGCTTTCGTGCGCGTTTGTGTGGCGCAGAAGGACGTAAAGCATTGCGTCGACCTATTTGCCGTTCTAAAAGCCCGTACAAAAGAGTGCCCGCCAGACAAGCGACCGCACAAGTTTTAGTAAACAACACTCATGGTGCTGAATGCCCACAAGGGCAAATAACGCCAAAGTCACTTTTGAGCAGTTGCGCCACACTGTGTGAGGTTCAATGATTCTAGATATTAACATAAATACAATAGATTCTTGTATACGTTATTGGGGTTATCTTTGTCTTGAGAATTTTCTTAATTTATATGCTACTTTGTGTGTACTATCTTGCTTGCATGTGCCAAAACCAATTCTAAATTTAGACCAATACTACATAATTTAAATCAATTGTGAGTAAACTCTAAACTGTGTTATATACGCTTGATATTTAACTGCAGCATCACAATGTTGTGGAAAAGCAGAGCAAACCTAGGAAAGTTCTTGATAAACCAGCAGCTGAACATTCGAATAAGAAACTGAAAGGAAGACCAAACCAACTTACTACAACAAGAACCAGGAAAATAGCAAATGTGCCTATTTCTTCACCTGTGAGGCCAGCCTCGGTGGAAATGATGAGGAGTATGTAAGACTTTACAGTTTTTTTAAAAGTTTGTTTCTGTACTGTCAGCAATTGAGTTGGAAAACGAAATTATATACTTTTTGGTGGCTATTACCGATTTTATTCTGACACCGTGAAAAAGTTGTTCATACACGGGTGTGTGACAGGATAGTGTTATTTAAGCTGAAACTATTTATAACACAAACCATATAGGCTTTGATATAGTCCTGTGACTAGAACGACATACATTTTCAGCCAAAAAAGCAATATGCAAATACATGCTATTCCATCACAATGAATAAGAGTATACCGTATCTGTGTATCCGTATACCGCATACTATGGGTTGCCTTAGCGTGCAGTGCTGTAGATCTCTGGCTTTAGCGTGTGGTGCTGTTGATATTCTTGTCAGTGCAAAGTGTTTGTGATCTGTGTAGTCTGCCTCTGTCGGTTGTCAGGTGATACGTGGTTAATTTACTGGAAATTCCATTACTCTAAGTAAATTTTCCTCCTTTCAGCCATTACTATGAAGGATCCTACACCAGATTCAGAAAGTTTCTTGCCCCTTAAGAAATACAGGGTAGATCCACAAGGGGTATGGCAGCATCATGGGCAGTGTGTCATTGCACTTCTTAATGGACCTATGCAGAGCAGCCACATGGCAACTCCCTGAACTATTGTAAAGCCCTGCAGGCTTTCTGGTAGATACTTCTAACTGTGAGTCCTAACCGTGTGAATATCCCCAGACACCTGACTGGATCTGGAGATAGTTTCTCAGCAATACCCTCACAGGGCGTTCCGTCCCATCCGGTAAATGACGTCTGGGCCACTAGAAAACCCCCACCGTTCCTTTTTTTGAGAGCCTTCTGACGTGGATCTGGGGCTTGCTCCTTCGATTTCAGTCACCTGACAGAAAACCTTTCCAAATATAGTCAACGGAAGAGCTAAACTCTGCAACAATTGCCGCAAACAGATGTCACTGACTGACCCTCAGGAGGGCTGTCACTGGTGTTTGGGCTCCTTACATGACTCAGAGTCATGCAGCGAATGAGCTCAAATGAGTCCAAAGGCCATCAGGGACTGCGAGGCCAAACCATACATCGCTGACCACTGCAGAAAGGCACAGAAGGCCCAGTCCCAGGCAACGTCCAGGACGCGGATGCATTCTCGCATTCCCAAGAGAGGTCACCATCCCACTCCGAATCCTCAAGTGAGTTCAAGAAGCAAAAACACAAGAAGTCATGGCTCCCTTTCCCCCCCTGCACTCTCATCAGGGGAATTCATACAGATGTCAGGGTGCCCCCAGATCTCGGTCCCAGTCACCCACTGTGGAACCAGTCTTCTTGCTGTAGTCCCAATCCAGCCCGCGCTTACTGGGCTATCGGCTATGCTGCAACAATTACAAGCCTTCAAGGAGGCTGTATTTTTGATTTTCTGTACCCTTTCAGAGCCCTCTGGAGTGCCTTCGGGCCTCTTCGATCTTATGAGGATTATTTCTCCCCGATGCTGACTGTGCCTCTTGACCCCATTCTGGGGTCTGCCACGACTCCAGGGCTGACACCCGCTCTGATTCCTCAGCACCTTGGTTCAATAAAGCCCTCTATGATGAAAGGAAGAACCTAAGAATCTTGGAGAAACATTGGAGACAATCTCCATCACCACCATTCTCTCTCTTTTACGCTCAGCAAGATCCAAATACCACAATCATATCTTCCATGAAAAAGCATCACATTTCAGATCCCTCCTCGACTCAGCCAAAAACAGACCCAAAAACTTTTTGACCTCATCAAAACCCAAACTGCTCTCCCCCAACCATCAAGCCTGGGGATTCTACAAAGAAAGCAGCAGAATTCGCTATATTCTTTGATGAAAATGTAAAATCACTGGTTGATCAGGTCACTCACCCCACCCCCCTTGAGGAGCGAAAATCCTTAGTCACTTGGCAGAACTTTGCCGTCATCTCGGAAGATGACCTCCTCAAATGCATCCTCGAAACTAAACTCTCCAACCATTCTTCTGACCCCATCCCTAGTGACATCGCCATTGATTTCTACACCCATACTCTCTCTTACTGGACCAGGCTGGTTAATCTCTTCCTCAGTCAAGGCTCACTTCCTGTTGCCCTCAAAACAGGACAGGTTACCCCTCTTCTAAAAAAAACCTCCGCTGATGCGAACGACCTCAACAACTTCCGCCCCATCACCAACCTCCCTTTTCTTTCAAAAATCACAGAAAAATGTGTTGCAAAACAACTTTCCCTACATATCACGGACAATAATTTTCTTGACGTTTTCCAGTCTGGCTTCATTCAAAATTGCAGCACTGAAACAGCCCTGCTGCAAGTGATTGATGATGCGCTGCATATACTCGATTTTGGGGAATCATGTCTTCTGATTCTTCTAGACCTCTCTGCAGCCTTTGACACTGTTAATCATAACACCCTCCTTAACACTCTTCAACAGAGAATGGGCTTGGAAGGCACAGTGTTTAAATGGTTTGCCTCTTTCCTCTCGGAAAGATCCCAAATGATCAAGGTAGCAAACAGTCTTTTGTCTCCATTGGCGGTAGGTCAAGGCGTCCCTCAAGGTTCTATCCTTGCACCCACTTGGTTTAATCTCTATCTGGAACCATTAGGGAACCTCCTAAGTAAATCTGGGATCCACTACCATCTCTATGCGGATGACACTCAAATATGCCTCAAGGTGTCTTCCGCACACGATCTCTCACTACTCAACTCTACTCTCAACTCTATTCACAACTGGATGTTAGCTCACCAACTCATTCTAAATCCCTCCAAAACTGAATTCCTCCTCCTGTCTACCTCTCTCTCCCCTCCTCCTGTTCAATCTTGGATGGATCAGCTGAATTTACTCAACAATACACCCATCATTGTCGACAGCGCTAAATCCCTGGGTGTCATACTTGACAAAAGACTCAACCTAATCTCCCACATCAACTCTATTGCTAAGAATGCGCGTTACCAGCTGCGCCTTCTTTGGGGGATTCGACGGTTCTTCCTGGAGCAAGACCTAAAAACCTTGGTCCAATCGCTGGTTCTCACTAGACTGGATTATTGCAATTCTCTTCTGACTGGCCTTCCCAAATCCCACCTCTCCCCTCTCAAATCCGTCCTCCATTCAGCAGCTCGCTTTATTTCGGGGTCCAAACGAAGTGACCACATCACTCCTATCCTGTCTTCTCTTCGATGGCTTCCCATCGAGGCAAGATCTATTTACAAAATTGCCTGCATTACCCACAAAACCTTGCACACTTCCTCCCCTCGTTACCTGGCGAATAAACTGAAAATTTCTGGAGGCTCTAGACCTTCTCGGAATGCGGAAAAGTTTCTGCTTGAGCCCCCCTCCTTCAAAAGGGAAAGATCGATGGCTCAATGCTTTTCAGGTAATGTGGTGAGAATCTGGAACTCGCTTCCTCCATTGCTCCATGCCACCTCCTCTACCTGGATCTTTAAAGCCGACCTCAAATCTCTTCTCTTCCAAAGACACTTTCAGAACTAATACACTCATTTTCAGGCCCCTCAAGGAAGTTCGTCCATCATTGTAAATTTGTAATATTTTCTTGTACATTCCTCATCCTAGCTTGCTGTGTTTGATATTGTGTTTTTGCCTATGTGATTTTAGAGTTTATCTGTTTGTATCTCTTCTTTGAGTGACTTTACAACTTGTACATTTGCCATTTTTTTTCTGTTTGTATCTCTTATGTAACTCATGTAATCCAAAGTCCTTATGTAACGCAACTGGTTCTTTTGTAAAACGCTCTGACACCTTCGGGTAATGTTTGCGCTATATAAAATCGCAATAAATAAATGCAGCACTGAACACTGCGCCGGTTCCCCGCAAGTTGTCCCCAGCAGTGACATCACTGGAGGGAGAGCCGATAGTAAGGTCAGACTTGGAAGGGAATCCACCGAGACCTCGATCGAAGTCGCACTGTAGGAAGCTGGCTCTGTATATACTAGACCAAAGTAAGTTATAGTGTGCACAGAGTCCATTGGATCCCCAGAGGCTTTACAGGGGCTAAAGTAGATAATACTAATGCTCTTTTTGTGGTAGTGTGTGCGAGCAGTTAGGCTTATCAGTGGGCAGTGCTAAGCATTTGTTGTGCACACAGGCAAGAAATGATTACACACACTCAATGATTAAATCCGAGACCAATGGTTTGTAAAACTATTACTGAATTTTTATAATTTATACAACCATAAACACAGATCTAGGATAAATACTTTCGGAGATATAAATTTGCAAAGTGCCGGAGAAATAGCAATAATTTAAGAGTTCAGTTCGCTATGGTTGTACCGCCATTGCAGTGACCGCCATTGTCACTGCAAAGAAAGGTACTGAGTTAGAGGGCGGGAGACCGCCAACACATTTACCATCACGGTTGATGGGAAACACACTCCGTTGGGGAGTTTCGGGTCAGCACGGCCACAGGTAGTTCTTTACTGGTAGGATATAGATCTTGGGGAACCCAGGACTTGGGTACAGCAGGCAGTTTCAGGTCACCTGGATCAGAAGTTCCAGAGGTCGTAGGCGGTTCTCTTGGTCATCACCGGTAGCGGTCCGCTTCCGTGGCAGTTGTAGGGCAGGCCGTCGCGGTTTGAGCAGTCGTGCCCAAGTTGCTACTTTGGGTGCAGTCGACGCCACAAGCAGGATGGTGCAGGTTTACAGAAGCAGGGCTGTTTCCTGCATCGGTCGCAGGTGCTGTGAGGAGCCCTTGGGCTGGTGGAGGCACTGAAGGGGTCGGTCACCGCTGTGAAGGTCAACAAACCTTTGTTGCTGCAACTGGAGGGCTGGTGGAGAGTCACGTCGACACGATCCATGCCAGTTCTCTCCACTTGGCGGTTTCTTTACCGGCGGTGTGCCGGGGACTAGAGCCTCTAGCCCAAAGGGAGGTTCATGGCAATTTGCGAAGACTGGAGTGACTCTGGGCTTCTTGGAGACCTCGTAGGGTCCAGGAGAGTCAGGAGGTTGCAATTGTTGAGTCCATCAGCTGCTGGCAGGGTTTGTGCCGGTTTCTTTCTGCAGCAGAGCTCAGTTCTTGGTCCAGCAGTGCGTCTTCTTCTCTTTCTTCTTTTCGTCCATCGAATCTGAGGATTAAGGTTCACGGGTGCCCCCAAATACTAGTTGTTGTTTTTGATAATCAAGTTTATTTGCATTTGGAAACAAACACCCAAAAGGATATCATATAATTTCATAATAGATCAGAGTCCATCTCTGACAGACAACAAAAACCACAGCCATGATTAAAGCATTCGAGCATGCCACCCCAGTTAAAAGGCAGTGTAATGATGTAAGAGAAAAGCTGAGCAAATAATTCAAAACAGTAAATTCAGCCATTTGCCCCAAATACTAGTTTTAGGGACGTTACAGGGGTCAGAAGGTAGTAGCCAATGGGCTACTTACCTTTAGGTTGACTACACCCTTTTTATGTCTACTCCCTCTGGGGATGGGGCATACCCCTAACCCTATTGGCTAAAATCCTCCAAAACAATATGGAGGATTTTCAAAGGAGAGGGTCATCCTAAGCTCAGGACACCTTTGTGGTTGTCCTGCTTGAGAGGGGACACACCTCTCCTGCTTACTAAATTCCACACCGACCTTGCCGCCAAAAGTGGGGCTTGGTCAGGGGACAGGCATCTCCATTAGCTGGAGAGGCCCTGTTCAGCATACCAAAGGGCAGAAAGCCTTTGAGGCTCATCTTCGTTCTATGCTGTTCCTGCTTGGGGGTAGGTGTGAAGTATCTCCATCCAGAGCAGGCTTTGTTTCTGACCCACTAGAGCAAAAGGCTCCCACCTCATGGGGTCAGAAACATGTCTAGAGGTGGCAGGCTGGTGCAGACCAGTCAGGCACACACTAGTGGTTTGGTAGGTTTGCAAGGGGCACCACTGAGGTGCCCTCTGAGTGCATTTATTAATGAATCCAACAGTGGCATCAGTGTGGTCTCATTAATGTGAGATGTTTGGTACCAAACATCTTGAAATTCGGTGAAGCCATCATGGAGCTGTGGATCTGAAAGAGACACGTTAGTGACAGATTCCTTACCTTAGAATATCCCCAGGCGTCGTGCGTCTGGATCCGGAAAGTTTTGCGTAGCAGTACCCCTGCGCGTCAGTAGGCGGCGTCGTGCGGCTCCGCGTCTGTCGTCGGCGTCGTGATCGCCGGGATGACGTCGCGGCCAGTACTTAGACGCCGCCCATGCGCGCTGGCGTCAGTTCTTTCTTTTTCCACGCCAGTAAGCGCAGATCCGGATTGAGCAGTGCCCCAGTCATTTTTTGACTGAGTATTTTTTGTGACTTTTTGTCCAAGTTTTTCGAGTCGTTTAGACTCCAAGGTGTCAGTAGGGATGCCCGGCTTCAAGCCATGCGAGGTCTGTAATCGCATGATGTCGATTACGGATCCGCACCGTGAGTGTCTCTTCTGCCTGAGTGTCGGTCCCTCGCCCCGAAGGCTTTGCGAGAGCGGTCTCAAAAGCGTCTCGAGGCCCGGCACTCGGCTCCGCGCCGCTCGAGGTCCCGGTCCCGTGAGAGGTCGAGGGGCCGGTCGCGGAGCCGTCGTCATTCGTCGGGGTCGAAGTCTTCGTCCTCAGGTAAGGCGAAGCACAAGAGGTCTAAGAAGCGTCGCTCTAAGACCTCCCCTCGCCCGTCTCACGACCCGGCCGAGGGTCCAGATGGTGCCGCCCCCGCGGCTCCGGGGGTGCCTGCGCAGCCGACGCCGGCCTACCCGCCTGTTCCGGGTCCGACGTCGACTCTGGCCGAGATACAGGAGTTCCTGTCGGCCATGGCCCGCATCTTCGGGCCTAAGGGTTACCCCGGTGCGCCTTCGGGCCCCGCGGGCCCCAGTGGGAGTCCTCCCTCGGCACCACCGGCGGCTCCGGCCCCGGTGTCTCCGGCGGCTCCGGCCCCGGCGCCGCAGGACCCCCTCGGATCCAGGCCTGGATCCCGGTCGACGCCGGTTGACCTAACGACACCTCCACCGGCGCCGACCTCACCGGTACCGTTCATGGCGCCGTCCGAGGCCCCGGATGGCGCCGTCCCCAGGTTCTCCCCGGCACCGGACACGGAGCCGGATCGACGTCGCTCGACGCCGATTCCGACGTCGATGGGACCTTTCTTCCCTCATGTCCCTCCTCCATACTTTTCACCTGTTTTGGAGGACGAGGAGGACTGGGAGGGGTTGGAAGACCCTCTCACAGCTCAATGTGAGCCTTATCAGGACTGGGCTGAGGAACTGAGGGATGCCAGTGGTCTGGACACCTCTCCTGACCTTGGCATGCTATCTCCTCCTTCCGTGGCTACGGAGGAGGGAGCAAGTTATGCAACGGTGTTGCGTAGGGCAGCTGAGGCCCTCCGCCTCGAGCTCCCTACAGTGGCTGTCAGGACTAACCTCCTGACGGAAGTGCTTCAGCCGGCGGCTTCCTCTTCGGAGCCACTGCTGCCGTTCAACGATGCACTTTCGGACGTTCTTTTGGGCACCTGGTCCAGGCCCACCACAGGGGCTCCTGTGGACAGGAACGTAGCCCGACGCCATCGCCCGGCCCCGGGCGACCCTCTGTTTCTCTCCCAACACCCTACCCCCGAGAGCTTGGTTGTCCAAGCCTCTGCCTCTCAGAGCGCCTTCACTACGGCTCCGCCGGATAGGGAATCCAAAAAACTGGACCAATTTGGGAAGAAGGTCTTTTCTTCCTCCAGTGCTGGCTTGCGGTCCGTGAACACCACTTGCCTTTTGGGCCGTTACTCCCACTCTCTGTGGGATTCGGTGGCGCAAGTGCTGCCCAAGTGTCCTGAGGAGGTCCAGGCACTTCTCTCCCGTGCTGTTGTGGAAGGGAGAGACGCAGCGAAGTTCACTATCAGATGTGGCCTAGACACCGCTGACTCGCTAGGCAGATCGCTTGCTACGACAGTGGCGCTTCGCCGTCACGCCTGGCTGAGAACCACTGGTTTCTCGGGCGATGTCCAAAACACCCTTATGGACATGCCCTTTGATGGTGTCCGCCTTTTTGGCAATAAGGCAGACAGCGCGCTGGAGCACTTTAAGTACTCGCGGGCTACGGCCAAGTCCTTGTGCCTCTCCGCCTCGTGCCCTCCGCAGCAGTCTGCTTTTCGCCCCTTTCGTGGCCACGGAAGGGGCGCACAGTCATGTCCACAGCCCAGCCACCGGCCCGCGCAGCAAACGCCTTCGCGCGGCCGAGGACGTGGCTCCCGCCGAGGCGGGTCGGGTAACCAGCGAGCGGGTCAGGCCACCACCTCCGCCCCGTCCGCGGCCTCCAAACCCTCCTAGTCCATCCTTTGCGGTCCACAGCACGCCAGTGGGGGGCAGGATCCGCCATCACCTTCCCCACTGGCGCACCATCACATCGGACAGGTGGGTTTTGGACATTGTCCGAAGGGGCTACTCCCTCCCCTTCGAGACTACCCCTCCAGCCATGCCACCTCAGCACCACCGCATGTTGGGGGACCATTTGGCACTTCTTCGACAGGAAGTTGCGGCCCTCTTGGCCAAGGGGGCCATCGAGCGCGTTCCGACCCCAGAAGTAGGGCGTGGTTGTTATTCCCACTACTTTCTGGTGCCCAAAAAGGACAAGGAGGACATGCGTCCTATCTTGGACCTCCGGAACGTCAATCGCTTGCTCCGGAAGGAGAAGTTCAAGATGCTCACCCTAGCTCAGGTCTTGACTGCCCACGACCCTGGAGACTGGATGGTAGCGTTGGACTTGCAGGACGCATATTTTCACATCCCCGTCCTGCCGGCCCACCGGCGTTACCTGCGGTTTACGGCAGGCCTCGAGCACTTTCAGTTCACCGTGCTTCCCTTTGGCCTTACCAGCGCCCCTCGGGTGTTCACGAAAGTGATGGCGGTGGTCGCAGCTCATCTGCGCCGGTCAGGGGTTCCAGTCTTCCCCTACCTCGACGACTGTTTGTTGAAGGCAGGCTCGTCCCAGGCAGTCGTCTCCCACCTCCAGACTACGGCCGGACTCCTGCACTCGCTGGGGTTCTCCATCAATGTGCCGAAGTCACACCTGGTTCCTTCTCCACAGCTCCTTTTCATCGGAGCGGTTCTGGACACAACGCAGTTTCGGGCCTATCCTCCCGAACGGCGAGTCCAGGATATTCAGGCTATGATTCCGATCTTTCAGCCTCTATCCTGGGTTTCGGTACGGATGACCCTGAGGCTGCTGGGCCTCATGGCCTCCTGCATCCTGCTGGTCGATCATGCCAGATGGCATATGCGGGCTCTGCAGTGGGACCTGAAGTTCCAGTGGGCGCAGCATCAGGGGAACCTGTCCGATTACGTCCAGATCTCGGAGGGAACTGCACGACAGTTGCAGTGGTGGCTCTCGAACCGGCAATGGGTCATGGGCAGATCCCTCTCCCTTCCCCAGCCAGAGCACACAGTTGTGACGGATGCGTCCCTTCTGGGATGGGGCGGTCACATGGGAGAGGCGGAGATCAGAGGCCTCTGGTCTCCGGCGGAGTCCCGGCTCCATATCAACCTTCTGGAGCTCCGGGCGATCCGACTTGAACTGAAGGCATTCCTTCCCTCTGTCAAGGGGAAGGTAGTGCAGGTGTTCACAGACAACACCACCGCCATGTGGTACTGCAACAAACAAGGCGGGGTGGGGTCGTCGACCCTTTGTCAGGAGGCTCTGCATCTCTGGACATGGCTGGACCATCAGGGCATATCCCTGATGGTTCAACACCTGGCAGGTTCCCTGAATGCCAGGGCGGACGAACTCAGCCGCAGGTGCATGATGGATCACGAATGGCGTCTTCACTCGGAGGTGGTGCAAGGTCTCTCTCAACAGTGGGGAGAGCCTTGGTTAGATCTTTTCGCCATCGAAGAGAACGCGCAATGTCAGCAGTTCTGCGCGTAGGAATTTCCAAGGCGGCACTCGCTCGGCGCCGCTTTTCGTCGCGAGTGGAGTTGCGGTCTGTTGTACGCCTTTCCGCCTATACCACTTCTACCCAGAGTGTTGAAGAAGATTCGGCGCGACCGGGCCCAAGTCATCCTTGTGGCCCCGGACTGGGCTCGAAGAGTTTGGTATCCCGAGCTACTCAGTATGAGCATCGATCCCCCGATCCGTCTGCCTCTTCGGGAGGATCTTCTGTCGCAGCAGCAGGGGACAGTCCTCCACCCGAACCTGTCCAGTCTCCACCTCCTTGCATGGAGATTGAGCGGCGGCAGTTGATTCCTTTCGACTTGCCTCCCGAAGTTTGTGATGTGATTCTGGCAGCTAGGCGTCCCTCCACTAAGGTGGTATACGCCTGCAGGTGGAACAAGTTTGTGGCATGGTGCACAGCAAAGGCTGTGAATCCCCTTTCTGCCCCTCTTTCTGAGGTTCTACTGTTCCTTCTTTCTCTGGCCCAACAGGGTTCTGCCCTGGGTACCATCAAGGGCTACCTTTGTGCAATCTCGGCCTTCCTCAGGCTTCCTGATGAGCCCTCCCTTTTCAAGTCCCCTGTTGTTAACAGGTTTCTTAAAGGCATTACACACCTTTTCCCTCCTGTTCCGTTTGTGATGCCTCAGTGGGACTTGAACTTGGTTCTTACCTTTTTAATGTGCGCTCCCTTTGAGCCTCTCCATAACTGTCCTCTTCGTCTTCTCACTCTGAAGACAGCCTTTCTGGTGGCTATCACCTCCGCTCGGCGGGTGAGTGAGCTCCAGGCTCTTTCTTGCAAGCCCCCCTTTCTGTCTGTCCATCCAGACAAGGTTGTTCTTAGGACGCGTCCGTCCTTCTTGCCAAAGGTCGTTACTGCCTTCCACATTGGGCAGACTATCTCTTTGCCCACCTTCTTTCCGCCTCCGCATCCTTCCAGAGAGGAAGAGAGGCTCCTCCGTCTGGACCCAAAACGTGCGATTTCCTTTTATCTGAACCGCACACAACAGTTCCGGGTGGACGAGCAGCTCTTTGTTGGCTACGTGGGCGCCAAAAAAGGTCGGGCGGACCATCTCCCGCTGGGTTGTCTTGTGTATCAAAGCCTGCTATTCTTTGGCTAAGAAGGAGCCCCCTGTTGGGCTACGTGCCCATTCCACCAGGGCGACAGCCGCCACCACGGCTTTGGGACGTGGTGTCCCATTGCAGGACATTTGTCAGACAGCTACGTGGGCCTCGCTGCACACGTTTACCAAGCATTACTGCCTTGACAGCCAAGTCCGGAGGCGGCTTTTTGGCCGTTCTGTTCTCCGAGACTTCCTCGTCTGATCTTTGTTCGCAGACCCACCACCGGGGTTGGTATTGCTGGGGTATCTATTCTAAGGTAAGGAATCTGTCACTAACGTGTCTCTTTCAGATGCACAAGTTACTAATTTGTGTAACGATATATCTGTAAGAGACAGTAGTTAGTGACAGATTCCTACCGCCCCACCCATCCTCCCCGTTCTGCGAACTGATTTCTAGGGTTAAGGTCATCCCTTTCAGGGCCCTAGTTTTCAGACACCAGTGTCAGTTTCTTGCATGGCTCTGCGTTTCTGGCGCGGAAAGTCGTGTACAGAACTGACGCCAGCGCGCATGGGCGGCGTCTAAGTACTGGCCGCGACGTCATCCCGGCGATCACGACGACGGACGCGGAGCCGCACGCCGCTGCCTACTGACGCGCAGGAGTACTGCTACGCAAAACTTTCCGGATCCAGCCTGACGCCTGGGGATATTCTAAGGTAAGGAATCTGTCACTAACTACTGTCTCTTACAGATATATCGTTACACAAGTTAGTAACTTGTGCAACTGGTATTGACAAGTTCCCAGCCCATGTCCTCAGTATGGCTTCACCATGCACTTATAATGTCTAAGAATGAACTTAGAGTTATGAAACAAAGGGGTTGACCTAGATAAATCACTAGGACCTGGGTAATGTACGGTACATGGAGCAAATGGGCCTAGTGGACACAATGTTAAGACAAGTCTTTTGACGTCACCTGTGGAATAAATTCAAAACAATTTTGCGATAGATTCAGCACATTTATTCATGTGAAACATGGATTCTCATGTTCACTGAGAATACAGCAATAGTATACATTCAAAGAAGGTGCCCCAATGGGAAAGGAAGGGTAAGTGCAGCGATGTGCAAAAGTGAGGGTAAGTGAGAGAGGGAAGGCAGTGAGCAATTTATACATCCAAATCGTGTAAAATGCCAATCCGGCCTAAGATCTGGCTATTCTCTGACTAACCCTCTGTATATCTCCGTGGACTTCTTCTTTGAAACTAGCGCTGGGACGCCCCGTTGCTGGGGCAGCCATGCACTTTACAAATACCTTAACATAACATAAGCTGAAATTCCGGCCACTTTCTTCTTTTTAAATTGTGCTTTGTGAAGTTCCTCTTCCTTTTTTATGATGACATCAGAAGAGTGTTGTGAGTCCGTTTTTGGTTTCATAAACTTCTCCTCTCTGCAGTTGCCCGATCCCCCTCTCTCTGATCACTTGTCTGTAGAGTCCTGAAAGGAACAAGAAGGACGTGTATCAGAATACTGATACCTATCAGGCTGGCTAAGTGTATCACGGTTAAGTAGATTGTGACATTTTTCGGAAGACTCTGGTTGTGGAGATGCAGTCCTTGTTTTAGTTTTAGCTTTGTTTTTATCCCAGTGCTTTGTAGAAGACTCAGGTGTCTTCTTGGTAATATCGGCCGCTCCATGTTCAGCCTGAATCTGTTTAAGGACTTCAGGTAAAACAGAAATTGAGGTAGTACCATGGGTGATGGTGTAGATTGCTGCAAATTTAGTACTCCACGTATTACACTCCTCGACACTGGGAACCATACCAAGTGGAAGACACATAGGGAGTATTCTAAATTTATCTTGGGGTCCCTTAGGAGGGTACACTGCCTCAAGCTGATTAATAATATTTTGTAGAATCCAAAATGGAATTTCATCCCGTTTGGTAGGGACTTTACCCATAATGGCATTATTAGTAATAGGACTAATTGCAGGCATAGCTGACTTAGCCTGACCAGCTTGAGGAGCCCTTACTAAGGCAGTAGTGATTGTACACAGAATGTACTTCATCAGACGTCGATATAGCCTCACCAACTGGTTTAAAAGAGCAAGAATATCACGCTGGGGTAATGCCTCTGCATTAGGAGAAGGCATAAAGCCTGCTAAGACTGTACAAGTTGCCCCATCATTACTTAGAGGACTCAGTCTGACATTTTGAATGGTATGTGGGAGGGCGCCTCGGAACCAATTATGATGTCCCTGGTAAGTTAATGGTATTTCTAAATATTCCTATGGTCTAAATGCAGCTGGAACAGCAGTCTCAGTGTATGTGTGAAATGTGCATGAATTAGCATCTACTGCAGGAAAATCAACCCATAAAAAAAAATTCCCATCCGTACGCTTAGTGTGCCTCAACCACGAAGGTAACTTCTCCACCGCCATTGGCGAGCCCTTGTCTAGTTAAATGAGCAGTTACTGCTTGTCTGCAATTAGCTGGAATAATTATTGGTTGCACCATATTTAATGAATGGAATTCAAAGAAAGGAAAACACCACATGCATACATGCCAACATTTTAGGACAGGGACGTGGGAGATCTAAAATAAAAAATAGGGAGAATGAAAATTCCCCATTGACTTCTATTGTAGAAAATGCTATTTCAGGCGGGAGACAGCTAAAATAAAGCCTGAATTGGGTCTATTGGCATGTATGCATATGAGACAGTCCTTTTAAACAATCAAGCTTGATTAACCTACAGAGATAAATAGGTGCTTCCTATTAAGTTGAAGGAGGATAAACACTTATCCCTACAGACATTTTCTTATAGAGATAATAAAGGAATCTTGGGCACACGCTAGCAAACTACTCAGAAGACCCAATAAATAGGTACCAAACCTAATATGTTGGCGACGCCATGTTATTCGGTTCCTATGAACCTTCATAATACAGAGACTGAGTCTTCTTATATAATCAGTAAGTGTTGATTTGTTTGGCTAGCTCACAGTGTCACAACTAAACTCCTAACCTTAGATGTTGTCTGTAACCCCAAAAATGACCACTCAGATTTCCAAGGAAATCGTGGAAACAGATCTAACCTTTTTTTTGTCAATTTTTTATGCCCAAAGTGTCATAACGAAAAGATACGATAATGCATTTTCAAATGTTTGCTGAAAAGCTCTAATCTTTGTAAATAAAACATGAACTGCGATTACCTAAAAGATGAGCCACATTATTGCTATTAGCATTATTAGAATGGTGAAAAACGCAACCAATTCAACCATTGTTAATTGTTCATAATGTTACTAAGGTTGCTCCTATCTATCACTAATTTCTCTATGCTAAAGAGGGCATGTTGGGAGTACCCATCTGCCAAGCTTATTGGAATGACCTAACCCCATACCTTGATACTGTATGTCAGGAAGCTGGCCTCAGTGCATTAACGAATGCACCCCGTCTGAGTGTACAGCTGCCTTCCTTCTCAGAATGAAGGTCAGGGACAGTGGAGCTGCATCTCAGTCACTAACAGACAGCAGCGTTCCATTATTACACCGACTTCAGTATGGATGCTGTTTAAATAACAAAACGGCAAGCATATCACACTGTGGCAGTGGTGCAGAACAACATATACAATTAGCCTGGGGAGAAATAGTCATCTCCAAAGACCAAAAATAAAACAAAATAAAATAAGGCATCATGTTTTAAGTTGTGCAAACCTGGAACTAAATATGCAGACTACAGGGTGACAATCTCTATCAGAATTAAATGCGTTCATGGCACATTCTCGCAAATGGGAAAACATGTGCAAACCACCATTAGAAAACAATGCTAATCTAAAACGAAAAGCTAAAATGGAGACTAAATGTAAGCTACATAACAGCCATCTCCAGAGCCCAGCAAAAGCCAAGATACTCCAAGGGTCAGTGAACTGGCCTCCTGTTCATAGCACAGGGACACAACAGCTGAGAAGCCTGATGTGGCAGGTTGGTAACCCAAAGTCTCCAAAGCCATCGCCAGCCTCTGCCATGCAGCACCAGGGACCAGGACCTAATGCACAAAGTTGCACCCGAGTTTGCTGATCTCAGTAGTGTCTTTAAGGTGCAGCTGAGGCTCCCACAGGACGAGTTATCGGCATTGCAAAAAATTAGTCTGTGATCGCGATACTGGGTGACCATTAGCCCAGTGGCGACTGGACTTCTGCCAGCACCGAGAGAACTTTGAGGGACCAGGACTGCCTCACCCCCTTTGTGGGCCAAGGAGTAGCTGCAACAAGACCCTTGTCGACCGCATCACATCCACAGCATCTTGAGCATCTTCAGTATCCTTCAGCCCTTGCATCAGGACAACTTCCATAGGAAAGCCCTGTAACTGATAAAAGTGCCTGGAACTGACTGAGGACTGCTTAACCTATTGAGGTAACTGTCTCTGAGGACTTTGCTGGTCCCCCTAACAGGTTCCTTACTGGAGTTGGTCATCAAAAGTGACTCTAAGTGACCGCATTCCATCTAGCTAAACCTTTCGGTGAAAACGTTTCTAAGTGTCAAATTTGTTGAATTTGCCAATGTTTGTTCACGGTTGAGTGAAATAATCCAATTTACTATACCTTGTAAATTCTATATCTCTGGAACCCTCTGGTGGATATTTTTCATTATGGTGTCTAAAAATAGGTACAAATATAGTCTATTTTTATAAATTGGTGTCAATTTCTGGTGTCAGGTCAATTTCTTCTTCAATTGTTTTGGTGCTGTTTAAATGCTCTACACTTTAAGCCTTGCTGCTCAGAGCCACAGCTACCCAGGGTTGACCTGAAGGTTTGTCAAATGAAAGCTAAGGGTCCTAAAGGGGTTAGTTACACAGTGAGGTAGCGCAACCACACCATATAATACACACAATTTCCTCACAATGTTGAAAGTCTTTTCTCCATCCATCAAGGGAAGGCTGGTTCAGGTACTCTCCAACAACACCACTGCCATGTGGTACTGCAATAAACAGGGCAGAGGAGGGTCACGGACCCTGTGCCAGGAGGCCCTGCACCTCTAGAAATGGCTAGACCACCAAAGGATCTTCCTGAACCATCTGGCAGGCTCTCTGGCAGGCTCTCTGGCAGGGGCATCACAAGTGGCAGTTACATCTGGAGCTGTCGCAAGGTCTCTTCCTCGAATGGGGGGAGCTTTGACTCAATCTCTTTGCCACCACCAAGAATGTGCAATGTCATCACTTTTGCATGTTGGAGTTTCCTAGGCGTCTCTCGTTTGGAGACACATTCCACCTCAAATGGAACTCGGGACTCTTGTATGCCTTTCCGCCAATAACATTCCAGCCCAGGGTTCTCAAAAAGATCAGGACAGACTGTAGGAAATTGTCCCTTTTTGCATGGTTACCCCCACTTTTTGCCTGACATCTGATGCAACTTGACTTGATGTGCCGTGGGTTCCTTCCAATCAGGCTCCCAGGGCCTGTGTTCTTTCCCAAAACTATACCTTTGTACCCACAATTGGCACATCTCTGGCCACAGGTAAGCCCCTTGTAAAAAATACAATAAGGTACCAAGGGCATTGTGACCAGGGAAAGCCTCTAAGGGCTGCAACACCTATTGTGCCACCCTTAGAGGCCCTTTACCTTAACACCCACACACTGCCTTGGAGGCTACGTGTTTTGGTGCAGAGAAAAGTGAAGAGTCGACATGGCACCCCTTATAACAGTTATTTTTTACACATCCCTGTGTACCATGCCTGCAACCCACTGCCTGGGGCCTAGGTAAGTCACCCCTCTAGCAGGGTGCTCTAGCCCGCAGGTGAGGGTACAGTGGCATGAGCCCTGTACCCCTACAGTGTCTAAGTCCATTCTTAGACATTGTAAGTGTAGTAAAGTCATAAAGAGTATATGGTCTGGGAGTTGGTCATTACGAACTCCACAGCTCCATAATGGCTTTACTAAAACCTGGGAAGTTTGGTAGCAAACTTCTCAGCACATTAAACCCACACTGATGCCAGTGTGGGATTCAATGTCAAATGCACTCAGAGGGCATCTTAGAGATGCCCCCTGAAAAACGACCATCCCTGGTGTGGTTGCTGAATGACTGCCCGCTTTTTGCCACTACTAGACAGGTTTCTGGAACCCTGGGTAGAGAGCCTCCACTCTCTGGGTCCAGAAACAAAACCCATCCTGGGCAGAGGTATCATGCCTCCTCCCCCCAGGATGGGCTGGGTCCACGAAGGGGAATCTTCAAAGACCTGCCACCTTTGTAAACTGTCCCTGCCTTTTGCTGCCCGAAGCAACCGGCTCCCACCAGTTCTCACCCCCACTTTCGGCGGGAGAATCGGCGAAAAAGAACAAGTTAGGAGGAGAGGTTACCCACCTTTGCCAACCCCATCCCTCAGGTGGGGAGGCAAGGTGAAGCACACATCTCAGTCCCCTCCATCTTGAAGGTGAGTGAACCTAGCCAATTAGGGAGAGGCTCATGTCCCCCTCCCGCTGGAGGGTGGCATAATAGGGGGTGTACCCACCCCAAGGAAGGGACACATTGGTCCCAACCGGCACAACCCTTCTGAAAGAAACAGTTAGTTATAGATTCCTTACCTTAGAATTACCCCCAGGCGTCAGACTGGATCCGGAAAGTTTTTCGTCAGCAGTACCTCTGCGTGTCGGAAGGTGGCGTGGGTCGGCTCTGCGTCCGTCGTTGGCATCGTGGTCGCCGGGATGACGTTGCGGTAGCTACTTAGAAGCCGCCCTCGTGCGCGGATGTCAGTTCTTTCTTTTTCCGCGCCAGCCAGCGCAGATCCGGAGAGAGCGGTTCCTCCAGTCACTTTTTGACTGAACTTTTTGAGCGACTTTTGTCGACTTCTTTTCGAGTCTTTCCGACTCCTGGTGCACGTAGGGATTCCCGGTTTCAAGGCCTGCGGTTCATGTTCCCGAATGATGTCGGTGACGGATCCGCACCGCGTGTACCTCTTTTGCCTGCAGCGCGACCACGATCCCAAGTCGTGCTCCGACTGCCGGTCCATGGCTCCGAAGGCTTTGCGGGAGCGGTCCCGGTCGCGAGGGAGGTCGAGGGACCGGTCGCGGAGCCATCACCACTCGTCTTCCAAGTCTTCACACTCGGGGTCAGGTGAGTAGAAGCACAAGAAGAAGTTGAAGAAGCATTGTCGCTCTTCGACTTCTCCCCGTCGGTCGGCTGACGCTTCGTCAGTTTTACGAAGCCATGCATGCCATCTTTGGGCAGCCGACTCTGGCAACGTGCTGTCGGGCCCCGCGGACTCGGTTGGGGGCCCGTGGCCTTCCCTGCCGGCGGCTCCGGCCCCGGCGCCGCAGGGCCCCCTGGGATCCAGGTCTGGATCCGGATCGGCGCTGGTCAACCTTGTGACACCTCCACCGGCACCGCGTCCACTGCCGACGCCGCCTGGACCCCCAGCTGGCGTCGACCCCAGCTTCCAACCCGACGTGGACACGGAGCCGGACCGGCGTCGGCCGACGCCGGATCCGGCGCCGCTGGGTACTTTTGCCCCCGTGTTCCACCCTGGCAATTTTCAGCCAACCTGGCAGCCAGAGGAGGGTGAGGAATACTGGGAGGGGTCTGGGGACCCTTTGTCAGACCAGTTAGAGTACGAACAGGACTGGAGAGAGGACCTGGGGGATGGCAGTGGTCTGGATACCTCCCCAGACCATGGCATGCTGTCTCCTCCTACCGTGGCAACGGAGGAGGGAGTGTCTTACGCAGTGGTGTTGCATAGGGCGGCCGAGGCTCTCAACCTCGAGTGTCCTACGGTGGCAGTCAGGACTAACCTCCTGACAGAGGTGCTTCAGCTGGCACCGAGTTCTTCGGAACCCCTGCTGCCGTTCAATGAAGCCCTGACCGGCATCCTTTTGGGCACTTGGTCCAGGCCCAACACGGGGGCTCCCGTGGATAGGATGGTTGCCCGACGCCACCGCATGGCCCCGGGCGACCCCTTTTTCCTCTCCCAACACCCCACCCCGGAGAGCTTGGTGGTCCAAGCTTCTACTTCCAAGAGCGCATTCCCTAACGCACCACCAGATAGGGAATCCAAGAAGCTGGATCATCTTGGGAAGAAGGTTTTCTCTTCCGCCAGCTTGGGTCTGCAGTCAATAAACACCGCATGTCTATTGGGCCGTTATTCCCACTCTCTTTGGGATACGGTTGCGCAAGTGCTGCCACAGTGTCCGGAGGAGGCCCGGGCCATACTCTCCCCAGACCGTTGCCGCGGGGAGAGATGCAGCAAAGTTTACCATCCGCTGTGGGCTGGATACCGCCGACTCTCTAGACAACACGATTTCCACGTCGGTAGCCCTTCGTCGCTACGCCTGGATGAGATCGACTGGCTTTTCTGGGGATGTCCAGAGCGCTCTTTTAGACATGCCCTTTGATGGCCGCCGCCTTTTTGGCGACAAAGCAGACCATGCTTTAGAACGTTTCAAGAACTCATGGGCTACGGCCAAGTCCTTGGGCCTCTCCACTCGTCCTGCGCAGTCTGCTTTTCGCCCCTTTCGTGGCTACGGAAGGGGTGCCCCACTACGTCCCGCCCAGAGCCACAGGCCAGCGCAAGCTGCACAACCTTCGCGCGGCCGGGGACGTGGGAACCACCGCCATGGTTCTGGGGGCCAGCGAGCGGGCCAGTCCACCAACCCCCCCTCTGCTTCTGCCTCCAAACCTTCCTAGTCCGACCTTTCAGGCCCATCAATCGCCAGTGGGCGGCAGAATTTGCTATCACCTCCCCCACTGGCGCACCATCAGGTCGGACAGGTGGGTTTTGCAGATAGTCCGAAGGGGCTACTCCCTCCCCTTCAAGACTACCCCTCCAGCCATGCCACCTCAGTACCATCGCATGTCGGAGGATCATCTGGGCCTTCTCCAACATGATGACGTCGCAGTAGCTACTTAGACGCCACCCTCGCGCGCTGACGTCAGTTCTTTCTTTTTCCGTGCCAGCCAGCGCAGATCCGGAGAGAGCAGTACCTCCAGTCACTTTTTGACTGACTTTTTGACGACTTTTGTCGACATCTTTTTTGAGTCCTCACGACTCCTAGTGCACGTAGGGATGCCCGGCTTCAAGGCTTGCGGTTCCTGTACCCGACTGATGTCGGTGACGGATCCGCACCGCGTGTGCCTCTTTTGCCTGGAGCGCGACCACGACCCCAAGTCGTGCTCCGACTGCCAGTCCATGTCTCCGAAGGCTTTGCGGGAGCGGTCCCGAAAGCTTCTTGAGCGCCGTCAGTCGGCTCCGCGCCGTTCGAGGTCCCGGTCGCGAGGGAGGTCGAGGGACCGGTCGCAGAGCCATCACCACTCGTCTTCTAAGTCTTCGCTCTCGGGGTCAGGTAAGTCGAAGCACAAGAAGAAGTCGAAGAAGCATCGTCGCTCTTCGACTTCTCCCCGTCAGTCGGCTGACGCGACGAGGGATGCGGGCGGTGCCCCACCCGCGGCTCCGCATGCGGAGCCTGAAGAGCCGACTCCGAGTTTCCCTCCCTTCCCGGGACCCGGAGCGACTCCTGCCCAGCTTCGTAAGTTCTACGAGTCGATGCACGCCATCTTTGGGCAGCCCGAACCCGCTGGCGCGCCTTCGGGCCCCGCGGACTCGGTTGGGGGGCCTAGGCCTTCTCCGCCCGCGGCTCCTGCCCCGGCGCTGCAGGCCCCCCTTCGATCCGGATCGGCGCCGGTTGACCTTATTACGCCTCCACCGGCGCCGCTTCCTCCGGCACCGTGCCCGCATTCGACGCCGGTCGCCCCCCGGCCGGCATCGACCCCGGCCTCCATCCTGATGTGGACACGGAGCCGTACCGGCGTCGCCCGATGCCAGATCCGGCGCCGAGTGGGGTTTTTGTGCCCCTGTTCACTCCTGGTGTACCTTTTAGACCAGATTGGCACCCAGAGGACGAGGAGGAGGACTGGGAGGGGTCAGGTGACCCCCTGACCGATCAGTTGGAGTATGACCCGGACTGGAGAGAGGACCTGGGGGATGCCAGTGGTCTTGATACATCTCCTGACCTTGGCATGTTGTCTCCTCCTACCGTGGCTACGGAGGAGGGAGCGTCATACGCAGTGGTGTTGCGTAGGGCGGCCGAGGCTCTCAACATCGAGCTTCCTACCGTGGCAGTCAGGACTAACCTCCTGACAGAGGTGCTTCAACCGCAAGTGAGCTCTTCGGAGCCCCTGCTTCCGTTTAATGAGGCCCTCACTGACAACCTTTTGGGCACCTGGTCCAGGCCCAACACGGGGGCTCCCGTGGATAGGATGATCGCCCGACGCCACCGCCCGGCCCCGGGCGACCCCACCTTCCTCTCCCAACACTCCACCCCTGAGAGCTTGGTGGTCCAAGCCTCTACTTCCAAGGGCGCATTCCCTAACGCTCCACCAGATAGGGAATCCAAGAAGCTGGATCATCTTGGAAAGAAGATTTTTTCTTCCGCCAGCTTGGGACTGCGGTCGGTAAACACCGCATGTCTATTGGGCCGTTATTCCCACTCTGTGTGGGACACGGTTGCGCAAGTGCTGCCTCAGTGCCCGGAGGAGGCCCGGACACTACTCTCCCAGACTGTCGCCGCCGGGAGGGATGCTGCCAAGTTTACCATCCGTTGTGGGCTGGATACCGCCGACTCTCTAGGCAGGCCGATTTCCACGTCGGTAGCCCTTCAATGCTACGCCTGGATGAGATCGACTGGCTTTTCGGGGGATGTCCAGAATACTCTCATGGACATGGCTTTTGATGGCCGTTGCCTTTTTGGCAACAAAGCAGACAACGCTCTAGAGAGTTTCATGGACTCACGGGCTACGGCCAAGTCCTTGGGCCTCTCCAGCCGCCCTGTGCAGTCTGCTTTTCGCCCCTTTCATGGCTACGGAAGGGGTGCCCCACTACGTCCCGCCCAGAGCCACAGGCCGGCGGAAACTCCCCAACCTTCGCGCGGCTGGGGACGTGGGAACCACCGTTGTGGTTCAGGGGGCCAGCGGGCGGGCTAGTCCACCCCTCTGCAGCAGCCTCCAAACCTTCCTAGTCCGACATTTCAGGCCCATCAAACACCAGTGGGCGGCTGGATCCGCCATCACCTCCCCCACTGGCGCACCATCACGTCGGACAGGTGGGTTTTGCAGATAGTCCGAAGGGGCTACTCCCTCCCCTTCGAGACTACTCCTCCAGCCATGCCACCTCGGTACCATCGTATGTCGGAGGATCATTTGGGCCTTCTCCAACAGGAAGTTACGGCTCTCTTGGCCAAGGGAGCCATTGAGCGCGTTCCTGCCCCAGAAGTAGGTCGTGGTTGTTACTCCCACTACTTTCTGGTACCCAAGAAGGACAAGGGCCTGCGTCCTATCTTGGATCTCAGGGACGTCAACCGCTTCCTCCGGAAGGAGAAGTTCAAGATGTTGACGCTCGCTCAGGTCTTGTCTACCCTCGACCTTGGAGACTGGTTGGTAGCGTTGGACTTGCAGGACGCTTACTTTCACATCCCCGTCCTGCCGGCCCACCGGCGTTACCTGCGGTTCACGGTAGGCCACGAGCACTTACAGTTTACCGTGCTCCCCTTTGGCCTTACCAGCGCCCCTCGGGTGTTCGCGAAAGTGATGGCGGTGGTCGCAGCTCATCTGCGCAGATCAGGGGTTCCAGTCTTCCCCTATCTCGACGACTGGCTGTTGAAGGCGGGCTCACCCCAGGCTGTCATCTCCCACCTCCAGACTACGGCCGACCTCCTGCATTCACTGGGGTTCTCCATCAACGTGCCAAAGTCACACCTGATCCCCTCTCAGAAGCTCCTCTTCATCGGAGCGGTTCTGGACACAGCGTGGTTTCGGGTTTATCCTCCCGAACAGCGAGTCCGGGATATTCGACCTATGATTCCGATCTTTCAGCCTCTATCCCGGGTTTCGGTCAGGATGACCCTGAAGCTGCTGGGCCTCACGGCCTCCTGCATCCTGCTGGTCGATCATGCCAGTTGGCATATGCGGGCTCTGCAGTGGGACCTGAAGTTTCAGTGGGCGCAGCATCAGGGGAATCTGTCCAATTGCGTCCAGATCTCGGAGGGCACAGCACATCAATTGCAATGGTGGCTCACGAACTTGGATTGGGTCAACGGCAGATCCCTCTCCCTTCCCCAACCAGACCACAGAGTGGTGACGGACGCATCCCTTCTGGGATGGGGCGGCCACATGGGAGAGGCGGAGATCAGGGGCCTCTGGTCTCCAGCGGAGTCCGAGCTCCACATCAACCTTCTGGAGCTTCGGGCGATTCGTCTTGCACTCAAGGCATTCCTTCCCTCTGTCCGGGGAAGAGTAGTGCAGGTGTTCACAGACAACACCACCGCCATGTGGTACTGCAACAAACAAGGCGGGGTGGGGTCGTGGACCCTATGTCAGGAGGCCCTCCGTCTCTGGACATGGCTGGAACATCACGGCATATCCCTGGTGGTTCAACACCTGGCAGGTTCACTGAACGCCAGGGCGGATGAACTCGGCCGCAGGTGCATGATGGATCACGAATGGTGTCTTCACTCGGAGGTGGTGCAAGGTCTCTTTCGGCAGTGGGGAGAACCTTGGTTAGATGTATTCGCCACCGAAGAGAACGCGCAATGTCAGTAATTCTGCGCGTTGGAATTTCCAAGGCGGCACTCGCTAGGCGACGCCTTTCGTTGCGAGTGGAGTTATGGTCTATTGTACGCCTTTCCGCCTATACCACTTCTGCCCAGAGTGCTGAAGAAGATCAAGCATGACCGGGCCCAAGTCATTCTTGTGGCTCCGGATTGGGCATGAAGAGTCTGGTATCCCGAGCTGCTCAGCATGGCCATCGATCCTCCGATCAGACTGCCTCTTCAGGAGGATCTTCTGTCGCAGCAGCAGGGGACAGTCCTCCACCCGAACCTGTCCAGCCTTCACATCCTTGCGTGGAGATTGAGCGGCGCCAGTTGACGTCATTTGACTTGCCTCTCGAAGTATGTGATGTAATCTTGGCAGCCAGGCGCCCCTCCACTAAGACTGTATACGCCTGCCGATGGAACACATTTGTGGCATGGTGCACAGCAAAGGCTGTGGATCCCCTTTCTGCCCCTCTGTCTGAGGTTCTCTTGTTCCTCCTTTCTTTTCCCCAGCAGGGCTCTGCTCTGGGCACTATCAAGGGCTATCTTTCGGCCATTTCTGCCTTTCTCAGTCTTCCTGATCAGCCTTCTCTTTTCAAGTCCCCGGTTGTAAATCGTTTCTTAAAAGGCATAACTCATCTCTTTCCTCCTATTCCCTTCGTTATGCCTCAGTGGGACTTGAATCTGGTCTTAACATATTTGATGTGCGCTCCCTTTGAGCCACTTCACAACTGTCCTTTAAGACTTTTAACTCTAAAAACTGCTTTCCTGGTAGCCATCACATCTGCCAGAAGAGTGAGTGAGCTCCATGCTCTTTCACCTAAATCTCCTTTTCTGGCTGTACATCCGGACAAAGTTGTCCTACGAACTCGTCCATCCTTTCTTCCCAAGGTGGTCACTTCTTTTCACATTGGGCAAACCATCACTTTGCCCACCTTCTTTCCGCCTCTGCATCCTTCTAAAGAGGAAGAGAGGCTCCACCATCTGGACCCAAAATGTGCGCTATCCTTCTACCTGGATCGCATAAAACAGTATCTGAAAGAGACACGTTAGTGACAGATTCCTTACCTTAGAATATCCCCAGGCGTCAGACTGGATCCAGAAAGTTTTGTGTAGCAGTACCCTTGCGCGTCGGTAGGCGGCGTCGTGCGGCTCCGCGTCCGTCGGCGGCGGCGGGATCGCCGGGATGACGTCGCGGCCAGTACTTAGACGCCGCCCCTGCGCGCTGACGTCAGTTCTTTCTTTTTCCGCACCAGTAAGCGCAGATCCGGAGAGAGCAGTACCCCAGTCAATTTTTGACTGATTTTTTGTGACTTTTTGTCACTGGTTTCTCGAGTCGTACGACTCCTACGGTGTCGGTAGGGATGCCCGGCTTCAAGCCATGCGACGCCTGTGGTCGAATGATGTCGATCACGGACCCGCATCAGGATTGTCTCTACTGCCTCGGGCGCGACCACGACTCCAAGTCGTGCCCTGACTGTCGGGCCTTGCATCTGAAGGCTTTGCGGAGCGGTCTCGAAAGCTCCTCGAGGTCCGGCAGTCGGCTCCGCGCCAAGCCAAGCCCCGGTCGAGGGGCCGGTCGCGGAGTCCTCATCGTTCTTCGGGGTCAAAGTCTTCGCACTCCTCCGGTAAGTCGAAGCATAAGAAGTCAAAAAAGCATCATCGCTCGATGACTTCCCCTCGCCGGTCGCGCGACTCGGCTGAGGGTCCCATCGGCGCCGGGAGTGCCTGTGGAGCTGCCGCCGCATTACCCGCCCTATCCGGGTTCGGCGGCGACTCCGGCCGAAATACAGGAGTTCCTGTCGACCATGGCCCGCCTCTTCGGGCCTAAAGGTCCCCCCGGTGCGCCTTCGGGCCCCGCGGGCCCTAGTGGGGTTCCTACGGCGCCGCCGGCGACTCCGGTCCCGGCTCCGCCAGCGACCCCGGCTCCGGCCCCGGCCTCGGCTCCGGTGCTGCCGCAACCCCGATCGACGCCCGTTGACCTGACGACACCTCCACCGGCGTTGATCTCACCGGTGCCGTTCACGACGCCGCCCGGGCTCCGGGCGGCACGTCGTCCCAGGTTCTCTCCGGATCCGGACTCGGCGCCGGGCCGGCGTCGATCGGCGCCGGCTCCGGCGCCGCTGAGACCTGGGTCCCACATGTCCCTCCTCCTTACATTGACCCTGATTTGGAGGACGAAGAGAACTGGGAGGGTCTGAGGACCCTCTCACTGCCCAATGTGAGTACGATCAGGACTGGGCTGAGGAACTTGGGGAGGCCGGTGGTCTGGACACCTCTCCAGACATTGGCATGCTGTCTCCTCCTTCCGTGGCAACGGAGGAGGGAGCAAACTTTGCTACGGTGCTGCGTAGGGCAGCTGAGGTCCTGCACCTCCAGTTACCTACAGTGGCTGTCAGGACTAACCTCCTGACGGAAGTGCTTCAGCCGGCGGCTACCTCTGCGGAGCCACTGCTGCCGTTCAACGAGGCACTTTCGGACGTTCTTTTGGGCACCTGGTCCAAGCCCACCACAGGGGCTCCTGTGGATAGGAACGTAGCCCGGCGCCATCGCCCTGCTCCGGGCGACCCCTGTTCCTTTCCCAACACCCCACCCCTGAGAGCTTGGTTGTCCAAGCCTCCGCCTCCCAAAGCGCCTTCCCTACCTCTCCCCGGATAGAGAATCCAAAAAACTGGATCAATTTGGGAAGAAGGTTTTCTTCCACCAGTGCTGGCTTGCGGTCCGTCAACACCACTTGCCTTTTGGGCCGATATACCCACTCCTTGTGGGATTCGGTGGCGCAGGTTCTGCCCCAGTGTCCTGAGGAGGCCCAGGCACTGCTTTCCCGCGCCATTGCGGAAGGAAGAGATGCGGCGAAGTATACTATCCGGTGTGGCCTAGATACCGCCGACTCGCTAGGCAGATCGCTTGCGACGACAGTGGCGCTGCGCCGTCACGCCTGGCTGAGGACCCCTGGTTTCTCGGGCGATGTCCAAAACACGCTTATGGACATGCCCTTTGATGGTGTCGGCCTTTTCAGCAACAAGGCAGACCATGCGCTGGAGCGCTTTAAGGACTCATGGGCTACAGCCAAGTCCCTGGGCCTTTCTGCTGTGCGCCCTCCGCAACAGTCTGCTTTTCGCCCCTTTCGTGGCCACGGAAGGGGCGCCCAGTCACGTCCGCTGCCCAGCCACCAGCCCGCGCAGCAAGCGTCTTCGCGCGGCCGTGGACGTGACTCCCGCCGAGGTGGGTCGGGTAACCAGCGTGCGGGTCAGGCCACCACCTCCGCCCCATCCGCGGCCTCCAAGCCCTCCTAGTCCATCCTTTCAGGTCCACAGCACGCCAGTAGGGGGCAGGGTCCGCCATCACCTTCACCACTGGCGTGCCATTACATCGGACAGATGGGTCTTGGACATTGTCCGAAGGGGCTACTCCCTCCCCTTCGAGGCTACCCCCCCCAGCCATGCCACCTCAATGCCACCGCATGTCGGGGGATCATTTGGTGCTTCTTCAAAAGGAAGTTGCGGCCCTCTTGGCCAAGGGGGCCATCGAGCGCGTTCCGACCCCAGAAGTAGGACGTGGTTGTTACTCCCACTACTATCTGGTGCCCAAAAAGGACAAGGAGGACATGCGTCCTATCTTGGACCTCCGGAACGTCAATCGCTTCCTCGGGAAGGAGAAGTTCAAGATGCTCACCCTAGCTCAGGTCTTGACTGCCCTCGACCCTGGAGACTGGATGGTAGCATTGGACTTGCAGGACGCATATTTTCACATCCCCGTCCTGCCGGCCCACAGGAGTTACCTGCGGTTCACGGTAGGCCTCGAGCATTTTCAGTTCACCGTGCTCCACTTTGGCCTTACCAGCGCCCCTTTTTGTGTTCACGAAAGTGATGGCGGTGGTCGCAGCTCATCTGCGCCGGGCAGGGGTTCCACTCTTCCCCTACCTCGACGACTGGTTGCTGAAGGCAGGCTCGTCTCAGGCAGTCGTCTCCCACCTCCAGACTACGGCCGAACTCCTGCACTCGCTGGGGTTCTCCATCAACGTGCGAAGTCGCACCTGATTCCTTCTCCACAGCTCCTTTTCATCGGAGCAGTTCTGGACACAACGCAGTTTCGGGCCTATCCTCCCGAACGGCGAGTCCGGGATATTCAGGCTATGATTCCGATCTTTCAGCCTTTATCCTGGGTTTCGGTGCGGATGACCCTGAGGCTGCTGGGCCTCATGGCCTCCTGCATCCTGCTGGTCGATCATGCCAGATGGCATATGCGGGCTCTGCAGTGGGACCTGAAGTTCCAGTGGGCGCAGCATCAGGGGAACCTGTCCGATTACGTCCAGATCTCGGAGGGGACTGCACGGCAGTTGCAGTGGTGGCTCTCGAACCGGCAATGGGTCATGGGCAGATCCCTCTCCCTTCCCCAGCCAGAGCACACAGTTGTGACGGACGCGTCCCTTCTGGGATGGGGCGGTCACATGGGAGAAGCGGAGATCAGAGGCCTCTGGTCTCCGGCGGAGTCCCGGCTCCATATCAACCTTCTGGAGCTCCGGGCGATCCGACTTGCACTCAAGGCATTCCTTCCCTCTGTCAAAGGGACGGTAGTGCAGGTGTTCACAGACAACACCACCGCCATGTGGTACTGCAACAAACAAGGCGGGGTGGGGTCGTGGACCCTATGTCAGGAGGCTCTGCGTCTCTGGACATGGCTGGAACATCAGGGCATATTCCTGATGGTTCAACACCTGGCAGGTTCCCTGAACGCCAGGGCGGACGAACTCAGCCGCAGGTGCATGATGGATCACGAATGGCGTCTTCACTCGGAGGTAGCGCAAGGACTCTTTCTACAGTGGGGAGAGCCTTGGTTAGATCTATTCGCCACCGAAGAGAACGCGCAATGTCATCAGTTCTGCGCGTTGGAATTTCCAAGGCGGCACTCGCTCAGCGACGCTTTTCGTTGCGAGTGGAGTTGCGGTCTGTTGTACGCCTTTCCGCCTATACCACTTCTACCCAGAGTGTTAAAGAAGATTCGGCGCGACCGGGCCCAAGTCATTCTTGTGGCTCCGGACTGGGCTCGAAGAGTTTGGTATCCCGAGCTACTCAGTATGAGCGTCGATCCCCCGATCCGTCTGCCTCTTCGGGAGGATCTTCTGTCGCAGCAGCAGGGGATGGTCCTCCACCCGAACCTGTCCAGTCTCCACCTCCTTGCGTGGATATTGAGCGGCGGCAGTTGATTCCTTTCGACTTGCCTCCCGAAGTTTGTGATGTGATTCTGGCAGCCAGGCGTCCCTCCACTAAGGTGGTATACGCCTGCAGGTGGAACAAGTTTGTGGCATGGTGCACAGCAAGGGCTGTGAATCCCCTTTCTGCCCCTCTTTCTGAGGTTCTTCTGTTCCTTCTTTCTCTGGCCCAACAGGGCTCTGCCCTGGGTACCATCAAGGGCTATCTTTGTGCAATCTCGGCCTTCCTCAGGCTTCCCGATCAGCCCTCCCCTTTCAAGTCCCCTGTTGTTAACAGGTTTCTTAAAGAGCATTACACACCTCTTCCCTCCTGTTCCGTTTGTGATGCCTCAGTGGGACTTGAACTTGGTTCTTACCTTTTTAATGTGCGCTCCCTTTGAGCCTCTACATAACTGTCCTCTTCGTCTTCTCACTCTGAAGACAGCATTTCTGGTGGCCATCACCTCCGCTCGGCGGGTGAGTGAGCTCCAGGCTCTTTCGTGCAAGCCCCCCTTTCTGTCTGTCCATCCAGACAAGGTTGTTCTTAGGACGCGTCCGTCCTTCTTGCCAAAGGTGGTTACTGCCTTCCACATTGGGCAGACCATCACTTTGCCCACCTTCTTTCCGACTTCCTTGTCTGAATCTGTTCGCAGACCCACCACCGGGGTTGGTATTGCTGGGGTATCTATTCTAAGGTAAGGAATCTGTCACTAACGTGTCTCTTTCAGATGCACAAGTTACTAACTTGTGTAACGATATATCTGTAAGAGACAGTAGTTAGTGACAGATTCCTACCGCCCACCCATCCTACCCGTTCTGCGGAACTGATTTCTAGGTTTAAGGACATCCCTTTCAGGGCCCTAGTATTTTTCAGACACCAATGTCAGCTTCTTGCATGGCTCTGCGTTCCTGGCGCGGAAAGTCGTGTACAGAACTGACGTCCAGCGCGCAGGCGGGGTCTAAGTACTGGCCGCGACGTCATCCCGGCGATCCCGACGCCGACGACGGACGCGGAGCTGCACGACGCCGCCTACCGACGCGCAAGGGTAGTGCTACGCAAAACTTTCCGGATCCAGTCTGACGCCTGGGGATATTCTAAGGTAAGGAATCTGTCACTAACTACTGTCTCTTACAGATATATCGTTACACAAGTTAGTAACTTGTGCTCCGGGTGGATGACCTACTCTTTGTTGGCTACGTTGGCGCCAAGAAAGGTCGGGCCGTACACAAGCGGACCATCTCTAGATGGGTCGTTTTGTGTATTAAAGCCTGCTATTCTTTGGCTAAAAATGAGCCTCCAGTGGGGCTACGCGCCCATTCCACCAGGGCGACGGCAGCCACAACTGCTTTGGGACGAGGAGTTCCTCTGAATGACATCTGTCAGGCATCTACGTGGGCATCGCTGCACACGTTCACAAAACACTACTGCCTGGACAGCCAAGTCCGGAGAGACGGCTTCTTTGGCCGTTCTGTTCTCCAGGACTTTCTGGTGTGATCTTGGTTCGCAGACCCACCTCCAGGGTTGGTATTGCTGGGGTATCTATGCTAAGGTAAGGAATCTATAACTAACTGTTTCTTTCAGATGAACAAGTTACTTACCTTCGGTAACGATATATCTGTAAGAAACATAGGTTAGTTATAGAGTCTTTACCGCCCCACCTATCCTCCCCGTTCTGCGAACTGACTTCTAGGGCTAAGGACATCCTTTCAGGGCCCTAGTTTTGTGCACCAGTGGTCAGTGTCTTGCATGGCTCTGCGCTTCTGGCGTGGAAAGTCGTGTACAGAACTGACGTCAGCGCGTGAGGGCGGCGTCTAAGTAGCTACCGTGACGTCATCCCGGCGACCACGACGCCAACGACGAACGCGGAGCCGACCAACGCCACCTTTCGAGGCGCAGAGGTACTGCTGACGAAAAACTTTCTGGATCCAGTCTAACGCCTGGGGGTAATTCTAAGGTAAGGAATCTATAACTAACCTATGTTTCTTACAAATATATTGTTACCGAAGGGAAGTAACATGTTCTTTTCGACATTTCGTCAAGAATGTCATCTAGGAAGGTAGGGTTTAAGCTGTGTGGCACCTGTCACCGCACCATGTCGGTTACCGACCTGCACCTCATGTGCTTATGGTGTCTCGAGCGTGACCTCGACTCGAAGTCATGCTCGGACTGCCAGGCCATAGCGCCTAAAGCTGTGAGGGAGCGGTCCGTAAAGCTGCTTGCGGTCCGGTATTAGACGTCTTTTAGCACAACTCTTAGGAGAAGAAGGTCACGGGAGTACCCCAGGAACCCCAAGTCCTCATTGTCACACATTAGGACTTGGGACAGGCACAAGAATAAGTCTAAGCATATTTCGACTTCACCTCATCCGTCGAGAATTGAAGAGATGAGTGGGAAACATCGATGTTATAGGCACGGTTCTCTGGAGCCGTTGCCAGATCCGACTCCGCTCCACCCCCCGTTTCCGAGAGCAGGAGTGGCCCCTACTCAAATAAAAGAGTTTTACGAGTTCATTTGTTGATTATTTGAGTAGGCTGACCCCTCCGGAGTGCCTTCGGGCCCCGCGTGGTCAGAGGAGGCCCCATCAGGTTCCGTGCCAACGGCTCTGGTGGGGTCTCGTGGATCTGATCCCAGATCCTAATCGGCGCTGGTTGTGCCAACTCAACCTTCTCCACCATCGGTCCCGACGTCGATGCTCCCAGCGCTGATCAGCGGCGCCAGACCCATTTTCGCCCCCGACGAGTCGGAACCGCGTTGGTCGATGCCGAATCCAGCGCCGAGGGAGCCCATTGGTTTAGGTCATTGCCTGAGCGTTTTGTCGAGCATACAGGGACGGGGGAAGAGTGGGAGGGGTCACTGGACCCTTTAGAACACTAGTTGTACACCCCTGGTGGGACTTTCAATTGGTATGAGGAACTAGGAGAGGCCAGTGGACTGGATATCCCTCCAGATACTGGCTTGCTCTCTCCACCTACCGTGGCTACAGAGGAGGAAACGTCTTATGCAATGGTGGGGAAAAGGGCTGCAGAGGTCCTTGACCACAAACTTCCCTCTGTGGTGGTTAAGACTAACCTCTTGACCGAAGTGCTTCAGCCTGGGGCTTTCTCATCCAAACCCCGATTGCTCTTTAATGATACACTAACTGATGTCCTTCTAGGAACTCGGTCCAAGCCTAGAACAGGGGTGTAGGAAAGTGCCCCTTTTTGCATGGTTACCCCACACCTTTTGCCTGACATCTGATGCAACCTGACTTGATGTGCCCTGGGTCCCTGCCAATCAGGCTCCCTGGACCTGTGTTCTTTCCCAAGAATGTACCTTTGTATCCACAATTGGCACATCCCTGTCCACAGGTAAGCCCCTTGTAAAAGGTACCATGGGTACCAAGGGCACTGGGACCAGGGAATGTCTCTAAGGGCGGCAGCACCTGTTGTGCCACCCTTAGAGGCCCTGTACCTTAACACACACACACTGCCACTGCAGGCTGCGTGTTTTGGTGCAGAGAAAAGTGAAGAGTCGACATGGCACACATCCCTCTGTGCCATGCCTGTAATCCACTGGCTGAGGCCTAGGTAAGTCACCCCTCTAGCAGGGTGCACTAGCCCTAAGTTGAGGGTACAGAGGCATGAAGCCTGTACCCCTATGGGGTCATTACAAACTCCACAGCTCCATAAGGTGGAGGGTGGCATAATAGGGGGTGTACCCACCCCAAGGAAGGGACACATTGGTCCCAACCGGCACAACCCTTCTGAAAGAAACAGTTAGTTATAGATTCCTTACCTTAGAATTACCCCCAGGCGTCAGACTGGATCCGGAAAGTTTATCGTCAGCAGTACCTCTGCGCATCGGAAGGTGGCGTGGGTCGGCTCCGCGTCCGTCGTTGGCATCGTGGTCGCCGGGATGACGTTGCGGTAGCTACTTAGAAGCCGCCCTCGCGTGCTGATGTCAGTTCTTTCTTTTTCCTCGCCAGCCAGCGCAGATCCGGAGAGAGCGGTACCTCCAGTCACTTTTTGACTGAACTTTTTGAGCGACTTTTGTCGACTTCTTTTCGAGTCTTTCCGACTCCTGGTGCACGTAGGGATTCCCGGTTTCAAGGCCTGCGGTTCCTGTTCCCGAATGATGTCGGTGACGGATCCGCACCGCGTGTGCCTCTTTTGCCTGCAGCGCGACCACGACCCCAAGTCGTGCTCCGACTGCCGGTCCATGGCTCCGAAGGCTTTGCGGGAGCGGTCCCGGTCGCGAGGGAGGTCGAGGGACCGGTCGCGGAGCCATCACCACTCGTCTTCCAAGTCTTCACACTCGGGGTCAGGTGAGTAGAAGCACAAGAAGAAGTTGAAGAAGCATTGTCGCTCTTCGACTTCTCCCCGTCGGTCGGCTGACGCGTCGTCAGTTTTACGAAGCCATGCATGCCATCTTTGGGCAGCCCGACTCTGGCGGCATGCTGTCGGGCCCCGCGGACTCGGTTGGGGGCCCGAGGCCTTCCCTGCCGGCGGCTCCGGCCCCGGCGCCGCAGGGCCCCCTTGGATCCAGGGCTGGATCCGGATCGGCGCTGGTCAACCTTGTGACACCTCCACCGGCACCGCGTCCACTGCCGACGCCGCCTGGACCCCCAGCTGGCGTCGACCCCAGCTTCCAACCCGACGTGGACACGGAGCCGGACCGGCGTCGGCCGACGCTGGATCCGGCGCCGCTGGGTACTTTTGCCCCTGTGTTCCACCCTGGCCATTTTCAGTCAACCTGGCAGCCAGAGGAGGGTGAGGAAGACTGGGAGGGGTCTGGGGACCCTTTGTCAGACTAGTTAGAGTACGAACAGGACTGGAGAGAGAACCTGGGGGATGGCAGTGGTCTGGATACCTCCCCAGACCATGGCATGTTGTCTCCTCCTACCGTGGCAATGGAGGAGGGAGTGTCTTACGCAGTGGTGTTGCGTAGGGCGGCCGAGGCTCTCAACCTCGAGCGTCCTACGGTGGCAGTCAGGACTAACCTCCTGACAGAGGTGCTTCAGCTGGCAGCGAGTTCTTCGGAACCCCTGCTGCTGTTCAATGAAGCCCTGACCGGCATCCTTTTGGGCACTTGGTCCAGGCCCAACACGGGGGCTCCCGTGGATAGGATGGTTGCCCGACGCCACCGCATGGCCCCGGGCGACCCCTTTTTCCTCTCCCAACACCCCACCCCGGAGAGCTTGGTGGTCCAAGCTTCTACTTCCAAGAGCGCATTCCCTAATGCACCACCAGATAGGGAATCCAAGAAGCTGGATCATCTTGGGAAGAAGGTTTTCTCTTCCGCCAGCTTGGGACTGCAGTCAATAAACACCGCATGTCTATTGGGCCGTTATTCCCACTCTGTGTGGGATACGGTTGCGCAAGTGCTGCCACAGTGTCCGGAGGAGGCCCGGGCCATACTCTCCTAGACCGTTGCCGCGGGGAGAGATGCAGCAAAGTTTACCATCCGCTGTGGGCTGGATACCGCCGACTCTCTAGACAACACGATTTCCACGTCGGTAGCCCTTCGTCGCTACGCCTGGATGAGATCGACTGGCTTTTCTGGGGATGTCCAGAGCGCTCTTTTGGACATGCCCTTTGATGGCCGCCGCCTTTTTGGCGACAAAGCAGACCATGCTTTACAAAGTTTCAAGGACTCATGGGCTACGGCCAAGTCCTTGGGCCTCTCCACTCGCCCTGCGCAGTCTGCTTTTCGCCCCTTTCGTGGCTACGGAAGGGGTGCCCCACTACGTCCCACCCAGAGCCACAGGCCAGCGCAAGCTGCACAACCTTCGCGCGGCCGGGGACGTGGGAACCACCGCCATGGTTCTGGGGGCCAGCGAGCGGGCCAGTCCACCAACCCCCCCTCTGCTTCTGCCTCCAAACCTTCCTAGTCCGACCTTTCAGGCCCATCAATCGCCAGTGGGCGGCAGGATTTGCTATCACCTCCCCCACTGGCGCACCATCAGGTCGGACAGGTGGGTTTTGCAGATAGTCCGAAGGGGCTACTCCCTCCCCTTCGAGACTACCCCTCCAGCCATGCCACCTCAGTACCATCGCATGTCGGAGGATCATCTGGGCCTTCTCCAACAGGAAGTTTCGGGTCTCTTGGCCAAGGGAGCCATCAAGCGCCTTCCTGTCCCAGAAGTAGGTCGTGGCTGCTATTCCCACTACTTTCTGGTACCCAAGAAGGACAAGGACCTACGTCCTATCTTGGACCTCAGGAGCGTCAATTGCTTCCTCCGGAAGGAGAAGTTCAAGATGTTGACGTTAGCTCAGGTCTTGTCTGCCCTCGATCCTGGAGACTGGATGGTAGCGTTGGACTTGCAGGACGCCTATTTCCACATTCCCGTCCTGCCGGCCCCCCGGCGCTACTTGCGGTTCATGGTAGGCCACAAGCATTTTCAGTTTACCGTGCTCCCCTTTGGCCTTACCAGCGCCCCTCGGGTGTTCACGAAAGTGATGGTGGTGGTCGCAGCTCATCTGTGCAGATCAGGGGTTCCAATCTTCCCCTATCTCGCCGACTGGTTGTTGAAGGCGGGCTCGCCCCAGGCAGTCGTCTCCCACCTCCAGACTACGGCTGACCTCCTGCATTCGCTGGGGTTCACTATCAACGTGCCGAAGTCACACCTGAGTCCCTCTCAGAAGCTCCTTTTCATCGGAGCGGTTTGGGATACAACGCAGTTTTGGGCTTTTCCTCCCAAACAGCGAGTCCGGGATATTCGGGCTATGATGTCGATCTTTCAGTCTCTATCCCGGGTTTCGGTCAGAATGACCCTGAGGCTGCTGGGCCTCATGACCTCCTACATCCTGCTGGTGGATCATGCTAGGTGTCATATGCGGGTTCTGCAGTGGGACCTGACGTTCCAGTAGGCACAGTATCAGGGGAATCTTTCCGATTGCGTCCAGATCTCGGAGGGCACTGCACACCAATTGCAGTGGTGGCTAACGAACCAGGATTGGGTCAACGGCAGATCCCTCTCCCTTCCGCAACCAGAGTTCACAGTGGTGACAGATCCATCACTCCTGGGGTGGGGCGGCCACTTGGGAGAGGCGGAGAGCAGAGGCCTCTGGTCTCCGGCAGAGTCCGGGCTCCACATCAACCTTCTGAAGCTTCGGGCAATCCGTCTTGCACTGAAGGCATTCCTTCCCTCTGTCCGGGGAAGAGTAGTGCAGGTGTTCACGGACAACACCACCGCCATGTGGTACTGCAACAAACAGGGCGGGGTGGGGTCGTGGAGCCTATGCCAAGAGGCTCTCCGCCTTTGGACATGGCTGGAACATGAGGGCATATCTTTGGTTGTTCAACACCTGGCAGGTTCACTGAACGCCAGGGCGGACGAGCTCAGCCGCAGGTGCATCATGGATCACGAATGGCGTCTTCATTCGGAGGTGGTGCAAGGTCTCTTTCGGCAGTGGGGAGAGCCTTGGTTAGATCTATTCGCCACCGAAGAGAATGCGCAATGTCAGCAGTTCTGCACGTTGGAATTTCTAAGGCGGCACTCGCTCTGCGACACTTTTCGTCGCAACTGGAGTTGCAGTCTTCTTATATGCTTTTCCGCCTATACCTCTTCTGCCCAGAGTGCTGAAGAAGATCAAGTGCAACTGGGCCCAAGTCATTCTTGTGACTCCCAACTGGGCATGAAGAGTCTAGTATCCCGAGCTCTTGCACATGGCCATCGATCGTCCGATCAGACTGCCTCTTTTCTGGAGGATCTTCTGTCGCTGCAGCAGGGGACGTCCTCCACCCGAACCTGTCCAGCCTCCACCTCCTTGCGTGGAGATTGAGAGGCGACAGTTGACAGCTTTCGACTTTCCTCCCGAAGTCTGTAATGTTATCTTGGCAGCCAGGCGTCCCTCCACCAAAATGGTATACGCCTGTAGATGCAACAAATTTGTGGCATGGTGCACAGCAAAGGCTGTGGATCCCCTCTCTGCTCCTCTTTCGGAGGTTCTTTTGTTCCTCCTTTCCTTCGCCCAGCAGGGCTCTGCTCTGGGCACCCTTAAGGGCTATCTATCGGGGTTTCAGCCTTTCTTCGGTTTCCTGATCAGCCTTCTTTTTTCAAATCCCCTATTGTAAATAGATTTCTTAAGGGCATTACTCACCTTTTTCCTCCTATTGCTTTCGTAATGCCCCAGTGGGACTTGAATGTGGTCTTGACTTACCTTATTTGTGCTCCTTTCAAGCCACTACATAATTGTCCTCTCAGACTCTTGACTTTAAAAACAGCTTTTCTGGTTGGTGAGCTTCAGCCTCTGTCTTCTAAGCCTCCTTTCCTTGCTGTTCATCTGGACAAGGTTGTCCTTCGAACTCAACCTTCTTTTCTCCCCAAAGTGGTTACCTCTTTCCACATTCGACAGACCATCACTTTGCCAACCTTCTTCCTGCCCCCGCATCCTTCAAAGGAGGAAGAGAGACTCCACTGCCTGTATCCAAAACGTGCACTATCTTTCTATCTGGATCGCACTAGACAATTCCGGGTGGATGACCAGCTCTTTGTTGGCTATGTGGGCGCCAAGAAAGGTCGGGCCGTGCAAAAATGTACCATCTCTGGGTGGGTCGTTCTTTGCATCAAAATGTGTTATTCCTTGGCACAGAAGGAACCTCGAGTGGGACTGCGTGCCCATTCTACTAGGGCGACGGCAGCCACTACTGCTTTGGGACGTGGAGTCCCCCTTGGTGACATCTGTCAGGCAGCCATTTGGGCATCCCTGCAGACGTTTACAAAACACTACTGCCTGGACAGCCAAGTCTGGAGAGACGGCTTCTTCGGCCGTTCAGTTCTCCAGGACTTTCTGGTGTGAACTTAGTTCGCAGACCCACCTCCGGGGTTGGTTTTGCTGGGGTATCTATTCTAAGGTGAGGAATCTATAACTAATAGTCTCTTTCAGGTGAAGAAGTTACTTACCTTCGGTAACGATATATCTGTAAGAGACATATATTAGTTATATATTTCTTACCGCCCCACCCATCCTCCCCGTTCTGCAAACTGACTTCTAGGGTAAGGGACTCCCTTTCAGGGCCCTAGTTTTGTGCACCAGTAGTCAGTGTCTTGCATGGCTCTGCGCTTCTGGCGTGGAATGTCGTGTAAAGAACTGACGTCAGCGTGCAAGGGCGGCATCTAAGTAGATACCGCGACGTCATCCCGGCAATCACGATGCCGACGACGAACGCAGAGTCAACCGACACCACCTACCGATGCGCAGGGGTACTGCTACGAAAAAATTTCTCCACATCCAGTCTGACACCTGGGGGTAATTCTAAGGTAAAGAATCTATAACTAATATATGTCTCTTACAGATATATTGTTACCGAAGGTAAGTAACTTGTTCTTTTGGGGCAACCCTGAACCTTGACTCCTGAGATTCGAGGAAGAAAGAACAAGGACCGAAGAGCTGTGCTGACCCAGGAAGAAGAGGACACCAACTGCTTTGGCCCCAGCCCTACTGGCCTGTTGTGACTCCAACCTGACTACAGCGAAACCCCGCGTGTCCAGCAGCCAGCAGCCTCCCAGAGCCCTGAGGACCTATCCTGCACCCATCTTACAGACTCTGTCTCTCGTGAGCACCAGATTTGCTCAAAGACACCTACAGAATCTGGATCCAGACAGCTGCGCGATTTTGTACCACTCTGTACCTGACAGCCACGGCCCGATTTCGAATGGCCCAACGCCACGAGGAGGTCTACCCAGTGATCCTGACTTGCGATCTGGTGATCTTCGAACTCCCTCAAGCTTCAAGCCGACGCCTGCAGCCTCAACCTAAAGGGTCCCCCAACCGTAGCTGGTAAAAAGAACCCGATGCCAAAAGCCACCTGTGCACCCCGACGCCCCACGGCCTTGGGTGGCCCAACCGACGGTGTCCAGGCATCCCCCAATATCCCAACTTACCTCTCCAGCCGGTGGTCGCCTTCAGGAAGCCACCCTGCCCGAGCCTGCAGCATCTTTGCTGAACCGGAGATCTCCATTGAAATCCACAGGGTCCCCGACGCCGCCTTGGCATTCTGCACCCGGCCGCCCCTGTGCCGTTGGTGGTGCAGCTCCTGTGCTGATGGTTGGCCCCTGCAATGCTAATCCTAACCCCTGGAGCTTTGCGCCCACAACCAAGTGGCCTGCTCGTAAGCAGTCCTTGACCGACGGCCTCCTTAGCCCCATTGGCTAACATTGAGCCCCTGCACTCTGCACCCAGCCGCCATAGTGCCACTGGAGGTGCTATTTGAGTGCCCAACTGGACCATGGGGATCCTTGGTCCTAACCCCTAAAACTCCCACATGTAAGTCGTTCACTTAACTGAGAGCCGTTAATCCCTTTTCTCCCTTAGCAACCAATGTTACCAGTTTTTGTTACAAAAAATGTTTTAAGTGTCAAGCTGAACTTTTGTATGAAAGCAAAGTAACTAGATTGCAAACCTGAAACAGTCTTACTTACCGTGTGCTGTATGATCCATGGTGTGGTATCTAGGCATACCACCCGAGTAGTTGATGTAGTCCAAAAGTAACACGAAAGTAATCAAAAGTAATCTCTATGTAATTTAAACTGTTTTTAAAGCATATACAAACCTGTAATGATTGCAAGTCCATTTCCAATTGCTTTGCGTGTAAAGTTTTACAATTGCAAGTACATTTTACCTACCTCTACTAAGTCCTGCTTGATTCTAGAAATAAAACATGAGTATACCTTTTTTATACTTACCCAATTGGTCTGGATTCTGCCCCTGAGTGAGTGTAATCAGTCCTTGATTGATTGAATACCATAAATGGTTAACACACCCTCCTGATAAGCCTAACTGCTCACTCACACTACCACAAAGAGAGCTGTTAGTACTTATCTAATTTAGCCTCTGCCATACCTCTGGGGACTCCCTGGACCCTGTGCACACTATACCTTACTTTGGTATAGTACATACAGAGCCAGCTTCCTACACAGACCATGCCCAAATCACCTAGTGGTTCCAGTCTCGGCATGGAGAGTATGGTATCCAGATCTCCTTGGCTTGAGCATCTGTCCTCCAATCAGTCTGCCCCTCCGGGAGGATCTGCTGTCACAGCATCAGAGCAAGGGTCTTCACCAAGGCTTTCGCAATCTCCATCTTCATGTCTGGAGATTGAGCGGCGATAGCTGAATACATTCGATCTTCCTCCAGAGGTGGTTGATGTCATCTTGGCACACAGGTGTCCCTCGCCTAAAACTATATATGCCTGTCATTGGGATAAATTTGTAGCTTGCTGCGGTACTCGGCAGAGAGACCCCCTCCAGACCAAGTTATCAGATGTTTTGTTACTGGTTTTATTCCTGGCCCGGAAAGGCTTTTCTCTGGGCACAGTTAAAGGGTACCATCTGATAGAGACTTCTGGCTGCAGATTTGTTATCTTTGAAATTCCCAGTCGTCAGACTGGATTCAGAAACTTTTGTGTGAGCAGTACCCCTGCGTGCCGTCGGGTTGCGGTGTTCAGTTCCACACGGCAACGTTGGCACCGTAAGTGACGTTGTGTCACCTATATAGGCACCATCCAGGCACGCGTACGTCAGTTCTTTTCTTTCTGCGACAGCACTGATCCAGAGAAGAGCTACCCCTCTGTCTCTTTTTGACAGACATATCTGAAAGAAACAGTTAGTTATAGATTCCTTACCTTAGAATTACCCCCAGGCGTCAGACTGGATCCGGAAAGTTTTTCGTCAGCAGTACCTCTGCGCGTCGAGAGATGTGTCGGTCGGCTCCGCGTTCATCGTTGGCGTCGTGGTCGCCGGGATGACGTCGCAGTAGCTACTTAGACGCCACCCTCGCGCGGTGACGTCAGTTCTTTCTTTTTCCGTGCCAGCCAGCGCAGATCCGGAGAGAGCAGTACCTCCAGTCACTTTTTGACTGACTTTTTGACGACTTTTGTCGACATCTTTTTTGAGTCCTCACGACTCCTAGTGCACGTAGGGATGCCCGGCTTCAAGGCTTGCGGTTCCTGTACCCGACTGATGTCGGTGACGGATCCGCACCGCGTGTGCCTCTTTTGCCTGGAGCGCGACCACGACCCCAAGTCGTGCTCCGACTGCCAGTCCATGTCTCCGAAGGCTTTGCGGGAGCGGTCCCGAAAGCTTCTTGAGCGCCGGCAGTCGGCTCCGTGCCGTTCGAGGTCCCGGTCGCGAGGGAGGTCGAGTGACCGGTCGCAGAGCCATCACCACTCGTCTTCTAAGTCTTCGCACTCGGGGTCAGGTAAGTCGAAGCACAAGAAGAAGTCGAAGAAGCATCGTCGCTCTTCGACTTCTCCCCGTCGGTCGGCTGACGCGACGAGGGATGCGGGCGGTGCCCCACCCGCGGCTCCACGTGCGGAGCCTGAAGAGCCGACTCCGAGTTTCCCTCCCTTCCCGGGACCCGGAGCGACTCCTGTCCAGCTTCGTAAATTCTACGAAGCGATGCACGCCATCTTTGGGCAGCCCGAACCCGCTGGCGCGCCTTCGGGCCCCGCGGACTCGGTTGGGGGGCCTAGGCCTTCTCCGCCCGCGGCTCCTGCCCCGGCGCCGCAGGCCCCCCTTCGATCCAGGCCTGGATCCGGATCGGCGCCGGTTGACCTTATTACGCCTCCACCGGCGCCGCTTCCTCCGGCACCGTGCCCGCATTCGACGCCGGTCGCCCCCCGGCCGGCATCGACCCCGGCCTCCATCCTGATGTGGACACGGAGCCGTACCGGCGTCGCCCGATGCCAGATCCGGCGCCGTGTGGGGTTTTTGTGCCCCTGTTCACTCCTGGGGTCCCTTTTAGACCAGATTGGCACCCAGAGGACGAGGAGGAGGACTGGGAGGGGTCAGGTGACCCCCTGACCGATCAGTTGGAGTATGACCCGGACTGGAGAGAGGACCTGGGGGATGCCAGTGGTCTTGATACATCTCCTGACCTTGGCATGTTGTCTCCTCCTACCGTGGCTACGGAGGAGGGAGCGTCATACGCAGTGGTGTTGCGTAGGGCGGCCGAGGCTCTCAACATCGAGCTTCCTAACGTGGCAGTCAGGACTAACCTCCTGACAAAGGTGCTTCAACCGCAAGTGAGCTCTTCGGAGCCCCTGCTTCCGTTTAATGAGGCCCTCACTGACATCCTTTTGGGCACCTGGTCCAGGCCCAACACGGGGGCTCCCGTGGATAGGATGATCGCCCGATGCCGCCGCCCGGCCCCGGGCGACCCCACCTTCCTCTCCCAACACTCCACCCCTGAGAGCTTGGTGGTCCAAGCCTCTACTTCCAAGGGCGCATTCCCTAACGCTCCACCAGATAGGGAATCCAAGAAGCTGGATCATCTTGGAAAGAAGATTTTTTCTTCCGCCAGCTTGGGACTGCGGTCGGTAAACACCGCATGTCTATTGGGCCGTTATTCCCACTCTGTGTGGGACACGGTTGCGCAAGTGCTGCCTCAGTGCCCGGAGGAGGCCCGGACACTACTCTCCCAGGCTGTCGCCGCCGGGAGGGACGCTGCCAAGTTTACCATCCGTTGTGGGCTGGATACCGCCGACTCTCTAGGCAGGCCGATTTCCACGTCGGTAGCCCTTCGATGCTACGCCTGGATGAGATCGACTGGCTTTTCGGGGGATGTCCAGAATACTCTCATGGACATGCCTTTTGATGGCCGTCGCCTTTTTGGCGACAAAGCAGACAACGCTCTAGAGAGTTTCATGGACTCACGGGCTACGGCCAAGTCCTTGGGCCTCTCCAGCCGCCCTGTGCAGTCTGCTTTTCGCCCCTTTCGTGGCTACGGAAGGGGTGCCCCACTACGTCCCGCCCAGAGCCACAGGCCGGCGCAAACTCCCCAACCTTCGCGCGGCTGGGGACGTGGGAACCACCGTTGTGGTTCAGGGGGCCAGCGGGCGGGCCAGTCCACCAACCCCCCCTCTGCAGCAGCCTCCAAACCTTCCTAGTCCGACATTTCAGGCCCATCAAACACCAGTGGGCGGCAGGATCCGCCATCACCTCCCCCACTGGCGCACCATCACGTCGGACAGGTGGGTTTTGCAGATAGTCCGAAGGGGCTACTCCCTCCCCTTCGAGACTACTCCTCCAGCCATGCCACCTCGGTACCATCGTATGTCGGAGGATCATTTGGGCCTTCTCCAACAGGAAGTTGCGGCTCTCTTGGCCAAGGGAGCCATTGAGCGCTTTCCTGCCCCAGAAGTAGGTCGTGGTTGTTACTCCCACTACTTTCTGGTACCCAAGAAGGACAAGAGCCTGCGTCCTATCCTGGATCTCAGGGACGTCAACCGCTTCCTCCGGAAGGAGAAGTTCAAGATGTTGACGCTCGCTCAGGTCTTGTCTGCCCTCGACTTTGGAGACTGGTTGGTAGCGTTGGACTTGCAGGACGCTTACTTTCACATCCCCGTCCTGCCGGCCCACCAGCGTTACCTGCGGTTCACGGTAGGCCACGAGCACTTTCAGTTTACCGTGCTCCCCTTTGGCCTTACCAGCGCCCCTCGGGTGTTCGCGAAAGTGATGGCGGTGGTCGCAGCTCATCTGCGCAGATCAGGGGTTCCAGTCTTCCCCTATCTCGACGACTGGCTGTTGAAGGCGGGCTCACCCCAGGCTGTCATCTCCCACCTCCAGACTACGGCCGACCTCCTGCATTCACTGGGGCTCTCCATCAACGTGCCAAAGTCACACCTGATCCCCTCTCAGAAGCTCCTCTTCATCGGAGCGGTTCTGGACACGGCGTGGTTTCGGGTTTATCCTCCCGAACAGCGAGTCCGGGATATTCGAGCTATGATTCCGATCTTTCAGCCTCTATCCCGGGTTTCGGTCAGGATGACCCTGAAGCTGCTGGGCCTCACGGCCTCCTGCATCCTGCTGGTCGATCATGCCAGTTGGCATATGCGGGCTCTGCAGTGGGACCTGAAGTTTCAGTGGGCGCAGCATCAGGGGAACCTGTCCGATTACTTCCAGATCTCGGAGGGGACTGCACGGCAGTTGCAGTGGTGGCTCTCGAACCGGCAATGGGTCATGGGCAGATCCCTCTCCCTTCCCCAGCCAGAGCACACAGTTGTGACGGACGCGTCCCTTCTGGGATGGGGCGGTCACATGGGAGAGGCGGAGATCAGAGGCCTCTGGTCTCCGGCGGAGTCCCGGCTCCATATCAACCTTCTGGAGCTCCGGGCGATCCGACTTGCACTCAAGGCATTCCTTCCCTCTGTCAAAGGGACGGTAGTGCAGGTGTTCACAGACAACACCACCGCCATGTGGTACTGCAACAAACAAGGCGGGGTGGGGTCGTGGACCCTATGTCAGGAGGCTCTGCGTCTCTGGACATGGCTGGAACATCAGGGCATATTCCTGATGGTTCAACACCTGGCAGGTTCCCTGAACGCCAGGGCGGACGAACTCACCCGCAGGTGCATGATGGATCACGAATGGCGTCTTCACTCGGAGGTAGCGCAAGGACTCTTTCTACAGTGGGGAGAGCCTTGGTTAGATCTATTCGCCACCGAAGAGAATGCGCAATGTCATCAGTTCTGCGCGTTGGAATTTCCAAGGCGGCACTCGCTCGGCGGCACGCTTTCGTCGCGAGTGGAGTTGCGGTCTGTTGTACGCCTTTCCGCCTATACCACTTCTACCCAGAGTGTTGAAGAAGATTCGGTGCGACCGGGCCCAAGTCATTCTTGTGGCTCCGGACTGGGCTCGAAGAGTTTGGTATCCCGAGCTACTCAGTATGAGCGTCGATCCCCCGATCCGTCTGCCTCTTCGGGAGGATCTTCTGTCGCAGCAGCAGGGTATGGTCCTCCACCCGAACCTGTCCAGTCTCCACCTCCTTGCGTGGAGATTGAGCGGCGGCAGTTGATTCCTTTCGACTTGCCTCCCGAAGTTTGTGATGTGATTCTGGCAGCCAGGCGTCCCCTCCACTAAGGTGGTATATGCCTGCAGGTGGAACAAGTTTGTGGCATGGTGCACAGCAAAGGCTGTGAATCCCCTTTCTGCCCCTCTTTCTGAGGTTCTTCTGTTCCTTCTTTCTCTGGCCCAACAGGGCTCTGCCCTGGGTACCATCAAGGGCTATCTTTGTGCAATCTCTGCCTTCCTCAGGCTTCCCGATCAGCCCTCCTTTTCAAGTCCCCTGTTGTTAACAGGTTTCTTAAAGGCATTACACACCTCTTCCCTCCTGTTCCGTTTGTGATGCCTCAGTGGGACTTGAACTTGGTTCTTACCTTTTAATGTGCGCTCCCTTTGAGCCTCTACATAACTGTCCTCTTCGTCTTCTCACTCTGAAGACAGCCTTTCTGGTGGCCATCACCTCCGCTCGGCGGGTGAGTGAGCTCCAGGCTCTTTCGTGCAAGCCCCCTTTCTGTCTGTCCATCCAGACAAGGTTGTTCTTAGGATGCGTCCGTCCTTCTTGCCAAAGGTTGTTACTGCCTTCCACATTGGGCAGACCATCACTTTACCCACCTTCTTTCCGCCTCCGCATCCTTCCAGAGAGGAAGAGAGGCTCCACCGTCCAGACCCAAAACGTGCGCTTTCCTTTTACCTCAACCGCACACAACAGTTCCGGGTGGATGACCAGCTCTTTGTTGGCTACGTGGGCGCCAAAAAAGGTCGGGCGGTACACAAGAGGACCATCTCCCGCTGGGTAATCTTATGTATCAAAGCCTGCTATTCTTTGGCTAAGAAGGAGCCCCCTGTTGGGCTACGTGCCCATTCTACCAGGGCGACGGCTGCTACCACGGCTTTAGGCCGCGGTGTTCCGCTACAGGATATATGTCAGGCAGCTACGTGGGCCTCGCTGCACATGTTTACCAAGCATTACTGCCTTGACAGCCAAGTCCGGAGGGACGGCTTCTTTGGCCGCTCTGTCCTCCGGGACTTCCTTGTCTGAATCTGTTCGCAGACCCACCACCGGGGTTGGTATTGCTGGGGTATCTATTCTAAGGTAAGGAATCTGTCACTAACGTGTCTCTTTCAGATGCACAAGTTACTAACTTGTGTAACGATATATCTGTAAGAGACAGTAGTTAGTGACAGATTCCTTACCGCCCACCCATCCTCCCCGTTCTGCGAACTGATTTCTAGGGTTAAGGACATCCCTTTCAGGGCCCTAGTATTTTTTCAGACACCAATGTCAGCTTCTTGCATGGCTCTGCGTTCCTGGCGCGGAAAGTCGTGTGCAGAACCGACGTCAGCGCGCAGGGGCGGCGTCTAAGTACTGGCCGCGACATCATCCCGGCGATCCCGACGCCGACGACGGACGCGGAGCCGCACGACGCCGCCTACCGACGCGCAAGGGTACTGCTATGCAAAACTTTCCGGATCCAGTCTGTTGCCTGGGGATATTCTAAGGTAAGGAATCTGTCACTAACTACTGTCTCTTACAGATATATCGTTACACAAGTTAGTAACTTGTGCTCCGGGTGGATGACCAACTCTTTGTTGGCTACGTAGGCGCCAAGAAAGGTCGGGCCGTACACAAGCGGACCATTTCTAGATGGGTCGTTTTGTGTATTAAAGCCTGCTATTCTTTGGCTAAAAAGGAGCCTCCAGTGGGGCTACGCGCCCATTCCATCAGGGCGATGGCAGCCACAACTGCTTTGGGACGAGGAGTTCCTCCGAATGACATCTGTCAGGCAGCTACGTGGGCATCGCTGCACACGTTCACAAAACACTACTGCCTGGACAGCCAAGTCCGGAGAGACGGCTTCTTTGGCCGTTCTGTTCTCCAGGACTTTCTGGTGTGATCTTGGTTCGCAGACCCACCTCCAGGGTTGGTATTGCTGGGGTATCTATTCTAAGGTAAGGAATCTATAACTAACTGTTTCTTTCAGATGAACAAGTTACTTACCTTCGGTAACTATATATCTGTAAGAAACATAGGTTAGTTATAGAGTCTTTACCGCCCCACCTATCCTCCCCCGTTCTGCGAACTGACTTCTAGGGCTAAGGACATCCTTTCAGGGCCCAAGTTTTGTGCACCAGTGGTCAGTGTCTTGCATGGCTCTGCGCTTCTGGCGTTTAAAGTCGTGTACAGAACTGACGTCAGCGCGTGAGGGCGGCGTCTAAGTAGCTACCGCGACGTCATCCCGGCGACCACGACGCCAACGACGAACGCGGAGCCGACCGACGCCACCTTTCGAGGCGCAGAGGTACTGCTGACGAAAAACTTTCTGGATCCAGTCTGACGCCTGGGGGTAATTCTAAGGTAAGGAATCTATAACTAACCTATGTTTCTTACAAATATATCGTTACCGAAGGTAAGTAACATGTTCTTTTCCACATTTCGTCAAGAATGTCATCTAGGAAGGTAGGGTTTAAGCTGTGTGGCACCTGTCACCGCACCATGTCGGTTACCGACCTGCACCTCATGTGCTTATGGTGTCTCGAGCGTGACCTCGACTCGAAGTCATGCTCGGACTGCCAGGCCATAGCGCCTAAAGCTGTGAGGGAGCGGTCCGTAAAGCTGCTTGCGGTCCGGTATTAGACGTCTTTTAGCACAACTCTTAGGAGAAGAAGGTCACAGGAGTACCCCAGGAACCCCAAGTCCTCATTGTCACACATGAGGACCTTGGGACAGGCACAAGAATAAGTCTAAGCATATTTCGACTTCACCTCATCCGTCGAGAATTGAAGAGATGAGTGGGAAACATCGATGTTATAGGCACGGTTCTCTGGAGCCGTTGCCAGATCCGACTCCGCTCCTCCCCCCGTTTCCGAGAGCAGGAGTGACCCCAGCTCAAATAAAAGAGTTTTACGAGTTCATTTGTTGATTATTTGAGTAGGCTGACCCCTCCGGAGTGCCTTCGGGCCCCGCGTGGTCAGAGGAGGCCCCATCAGGTTCCGTGCCAACGGCTCTGGTGGGGTCTCGTGGATCTGATCCCAGATCCTAATCGGCGCTGGTTGTGCCAACTCAACCTTCTCCACCATCGGTCCCGACGTCGATGCTCCCAGCGCCGATCAGCGGCGCCAGACCCATTTTCGCCCCCGACGAGTCGGAACCGCGTTGGTCGATGCCGAATCCAGCGCCGAGGGAGCCCATTGGTTTAGGTCATTGCCTGAGCGTTTTGTCGAGTATACAGGGACAGGGGAAGAGTGGGAGGGGTCACTGGACCCTTTAGAACACTAGTTGTACACCCCTGGTGGGACTTTCAATTGGTATGAGGAACTAGGAGAGGCCAGTGGACTGGATATCCCTCCAGATACTGGCTTGCTCTCTCCACCTACCGTGGCTACAGAGGAGGAAACGTCTTATGCAATGGTGGGGAAAAGGGCTGCAGAGCTCCTTGACCACAAACTTCCCTCTGTGGTGGTTAAGACTAACCTCTTGACCGAAGTGCTTCAGCCTGGGGCTTTCTCATCCAAACCCCGATTGCCCTTTAATGATACACTAACTGATGTCCTTCTAGGAACTCGGTCCAAGCCTAGAACAGGGGTGTAGGAAAGTGCCCCTTTTTGCATGGTTACCCCACACCTTTTGCCTGACATCTGATGCAACCTGACTTGATGTGCCCTGGGTCCCTGCCAATCAGGCTCCCAGGACCTGTGTTCTTTCCCAAGAATGTACCTTTGTATCCACAATTGGCACATCCCTGTCCACAGGTAAGCCCCTTGTAAAAGGTACCATGGGTACCAAGGGCACTGGGACCAGGGAATGTCTCTAAGGGCGGCAGCACCTGTTGTGCCACCCTTAGAGGTCCTGTACCTTAACACACACACACTGCCACTGCAGGCTGCGTGTTTTGGTGCAGAGAAAAGTGAAGAGTCGACATGGCACACATCCCTCTGTGCCATGCCTGTAATCCACTGGCTGAGGCCTAGGTAAGTCACCCCTCTAGCAGGGTGCACTAGCCCTAAGGTGAGGGTACAGAGGCATGAACCCTGTACCCCTACAGTGTCTAAGTCCATTCTTAGACATTGTAAGTGTAGTAAAGCCATAAAGAGTATATGGGGTCATTACAAACTCCACAGCTCCATAATGGCTTTACTAAAAACTGGGAAGTTTGGTAGCAAACTTCTCAGCACATTAAACCCATACTGATGCCAGTGTGGGATTTAATGTAAAATGAACTCAGAGGGCATCTCAGAGATGCCCCCTAAAAATCGACCAGCCCTGGTGTGGTTCCCGAATAGCTGTCCACCATTTGCCACCACCAGACAGGTTTCTGGACCCCTGGGACCCCTGGGTAGAGAGCTTCTGCTCTCTGGGTCCAGAAACAGAGCCCATCCTGCCTCCTCCCCCAGAATGGGTCCATGAAAGGAGAAGCTTCAAAGGCCTACTGCCTTTGGAAGCTGTCCCTGCCTTTTACTGCCCCCAGCTCCCACCGGTTCTAGCCCCCACTTTGGGTGGGAGAATCGGTAGGAAAACCAAGCTAGGAAGAGAGGTGTGCCCACCTTTGCCAACCCCACTCCCACCCCTCAGGTGGGGGAGACGAGGTGAAACATACATCTCAGTCCCCTCCTTCTTGAAGATGAGAGTCCCTAGCCAATTAGGGAGAGGTTCATGCCCCCTCCCACTGGAAGGGACCCATTGGTCCCGACCTGCACACCCCTTTTAACGCCCCTCAATTTAGTATTTAGGGGCAACCCTGAACCTTGTCTTCTCAGATTCGAGGAAGAAAGAAAAAGGACTCAAGAGCCGTGCTGACCCAGGAAGAAGAAGAGGACACCAATTGCTTTGGCCCAGCCCTAGCGGCCAGTCTCGTCTACGACCTGCCTACAACAAGAACCCCAGCGAGTCCAGCAACCAGCAACCCCCATAGCCCAGAGGACCTGCCCTGCAACCATCTTATAGACTGTCTCCCGTGAGCACCAGATTTGCTCAAGCAAAGACTAACCTCCAGAATCCGGATTCCGGCGTCTACGCAATTCTGCACCACTCTGCATGTGACGCCCACGCCCACGTCCCGAGTTAGAGTGGCCCAACACCACAAGGAGGTCTCCCCAGCAATCCTGCCCTGGGATCTGGTCATCCCCGACCTCCTTCAAGTCTCAAGACGACACCTGCAGCCTCAACCTGAAGGGTCCCCCCGACCGCAACCGGAGCTGGTAAACAAAACAGACACCAGAAGACACCTCTGCACCCGATGCCCCACGGCCTTGGGTGGCCCAACCGACGGTGTCCAGACATCCCCCAAGATCCCAACTTACCTCTTCAGCCAGTGGTCGCCTTCAGGAAGTCTCCCTGCTCGAGCCTGCAGCAGTTTCGCTAAACCGAAGGTCTCTATTGAGAAGCACAGGGTCCCCGACGTCCTCTTTGCAGCCTGCACCCGGCCGCCCCAGTGCCGCTGGTGGTGCAGCTCCTGTGCTGGTCGTTGGCCCTTGCAGTGCTGACCTTAACCCCAGGAGCTTTGCTCCCAAAACCGAGTGGCCTGCTCTTCAGCAGTCCCTAACCGGAGGCCCCCTGAGCCCCATTGGATAACATTAGGCCCCTGCACTCTGCACCTGGCTGCTCCAGTGCCGCTGGTGGTGCAACTTGAGTGCCTATCTAGACCTTGGGGAACCTTGGTCCTAACCCCCAAAACTCACCCTTGTAAGTTGTGTACTTACCTGAGAAATCGCTAACACTTTTTCCCCTTAGGAACCTATGTTAAGAGATTTAGGGCGGAAAATGTATGAGTTGAACTGTATGGAGAAAAGAGAACTCAATTGCAAAGTATAAAAAGTCGTACTTACCTTGTATTGAGAGATCCTAAGGTGTGGTGTCTAGGCATACCACCCCAGTACTCAAAGTAATCCAAAAGTTACTTAAAAGTGATCTGAAATTAATTACTGTGAAATTTAAATTGTTTTCAAAGCATATACAAACCTATAAAAATGGCAATTTCAACCACAACTGCATTTCCTTAAAATGTCTTGCATTTGAGAGTGTATTTTACTTACCTGTGACAAGTCCTGCTTGGTTCTAAAGATAAAACATACGTTTGCCTTTTATATACCTTCCTAGTTGGTCTGCATTCTATCTCTGAGTGTGTGCCATCAGCCTTTATTGAGTGAATACAATAAATTCTTAACACACCCTCTAGATAGGCCACACTACCACAAAGAGAGCTGTTAGTACTTACCTAATTTAGCCTCTGCTATACCTCTGGGGACTCCCTGGACTCTGTGCACCAGATACCTTGCTTTGGTATAGTATATACAGAGCCAGCTTCCTGCAAGGGGCTCCTGTGAACAGGACAATTGCCCACCGCCATCGCCCTGCACCGGGTGATCCTAATTTCATCAGCCACCACCCCACCCCTGAGAGCATAGTAGTCCAAGCCTTGACGTCCCATGGTGCGTTCCCTGCTGCCCCCCCTCCCGGACAGGGAATCCAAGAGGCTGGACACACTTGGGAAGAAGATGTTTTTTTCCAGCAGCCTGGCATTGCGATCGGTGAACACCGCATGCCTTTTGGGACGTCACTCCCATACCCTATGGGAACGGTTGCACAAGTGCTGCCGCAGGTCCCGAAAGAGGCCCGGATCATCCTCTCCTAAGCAGTGAACGTCTGGAGAGATGCAATAAAGTTCACCATTCGGTTTGGTCTGGATACAACTGACTCGCAGAGCAGTTCGCTTTCGTAGATGGTGGCCTTATGGTGCTACACCTGGCTGAGAATATCTGGCTTTTCGGGGGATGTACAGGCCAACCTCATGGACATGCTCTTCGATAGGACTCGTCTCTTCGGAGAGAGGCAGACTCCATGCTGGAGCACTTCAAGGACTAGGATGTCAGGAGCAGCAGACTGGTCAGGTTAGTTGCGGTGCCTGCAGATGCAGGGGAGTGACTTCTTCACTCCAAGGGAGATTACATCGGGTGTCCTTGATGCCCACAGGTCTGGGAAATATCCTGGAAGAAGCACAGACATAGATGACGAAGCAGTCTCGGTTCCAGGCCAAGTGTCCAGACGGTTGAAGAGTGACGTGGTTTCAGGCTTGAGTCTTTTCCCACGACGAATCTGAAGAGCCACCCTCAGGTAAGCCCTTAAGTACCCTAGGGAAAGGGTTGGAATGACTCAGGGGTCCCTCCCTAAGGAGGGGCAGGGCAGAAGGGAGGATACTCCCATGTCCTTCTTTTGTCCAGTTTCTCGCTAGAGCCGGAGCCAAGGTCTCCCTGCACTGGCTCAAACTGGAGTATGCAAGGAGGGCACCAAATGTGCAGGGCAGAATTGTGTCTTTGGTCGGCAGCAGCATTAGTTTGCTGTCAGACCCTGAAAGGCTGTTACTGGTAGTACGGGGGTATCCAAAGGGAGCCCCCAGTACATGGGATCATACTTCCAACACTGGAATCGGTATGAGTCCAACATGTTTGAAACCAAACATGACCAGATTCGTGCAGCCACTCTATAGTTAGACATCTTGTAATGACTGATGTCCACTATATGTATTAAAATAGCTTGGCGCACTTACAAAGCCTGCAGAATTGACTCCGGGGTTTGTAGGAGTGTCCTGGTCATGCAGGGGCACCCTCACACTTATAACCAAGTACCCTGCCCTCAGGACTGAAGAGACTGCCATAGGGGTGACTTATAGGTTGTAAGTGTAGTGACCCCAGATATAAGGAAACTTATATCTGTCATGAGAGGTGCAAGCACCTACTCACACAAGCTGCAGTGACAGGCCTGTAGTCACAGTTTAAGTGGACTCCCATGGGTGGCACAATACATGCTGCAGCCCATGGGCGACCCCTGGTGTACTTATGTATATGGTACCTTAGTACCATATACTAGGGACTTATAAGGGTACACCAGTAGTGAATTTTGGCTGTACAGAAGTACTTACCAGGGTCAATTTAGGGAGAAAGCACAGTGACTGGGGTCCGGATTAGCAGGATCCCAGCCAGAATAGGCAAAAACATACTGACACCAAGCAAAATGTGGGGGTAACCATGAAAGCTGATCCTACTTTCCTACACTGGGGTTCACTATAAACGTGCCAAAGTCACACCTGACTCCTTCTCAGATGCTCCCTTTCATCTGAGTTGTTCTGCACACAGTGCAGTTTTGAGCTTATCCTGCAGAGCAGCAAGTTCAGGATATTCAGGTTCTGATACCGATGTTTCAGCCTCTATCCTAGATTTCGGTGAGAATGATTCCAAGGCTTCTGGGCCTCATGGCATCCTGATGGTAAATCTTGCCTGATGGCTTACGCGGGCTCTGCTGTGGGACCTGACGTTCCAGTGGGTGCTGCATCAGGGGAATAATCACCGACTTCGTCCAGATCTCAGAGGGAACAGCAAAAGACCTGCGGTGGTGGCTTACGATCCACGATTGGGTTAAAGGTAGACTCCTCTTCCTTCCCCAAGCAGACCTGACGATTGTGACAGATGTGTCACTCCTGGTATGGGGCGGCCATCTGGGAGAGGTGGAGATCAGAGGAGTCTGGTCTCCATCAGAATCCGGACTCCATATCAACCTGCTGGAGCTCGGGGCGATCCGACTAGCATTGAAATAATTTCTTCCCTCTGTCAAGGGGAAGTTAGTGCAAGTGTTCATGGACAACACTATCGCCATGTGATACTGCAACAAGCAGGGCATGGTGTATTCGTGGACCCTTTTGTCAAGAGTCCCTGCATCTCTAGACATGGCTGGAACAGCAAGGCATAACCCTGGTGGTTCAACACCTGGCAGGGTCTCTGAACGGCAGGGCGGATGAACTCAGCCATCGATGCCTAGCGTATTACGAGTGGTGTCTCCATTTGGAAGTGGCACAAGGACTCTTTCAGCAGTGAGGAGAGCCTTGGTTTGAAATGTTCGCCTCCAAAGAGAACATGCAATGTCAGCAGTATTGCGTGTTGGAGTTTCCAAGGCAGCTATCTCTCGAAGACGCTTTTCGTCGCAAGTGGAGCTCAGGCCTCGTGTACGCTTTTCCACCCATACCGCTACTGCCTAGAGTTCTCAAGAAGATCAAGAACGTCTGGCCCCTAGCCATTCTTGTGGCTCTGGACTGGTCACGGGGAGTTTGGTATCCCAAGCTTCTTCAAATGAACATCGATCCTCTGATTAGGCTGCCCCTTCGGGTAGGATCTTCTGTCTCAGCAGCAGGGGAGGGTCCACCACCCGAGCCTGCCGCCGCCGCCTTGTGTGGAGATTGTACGGCGACAGTTGATAGCTTTTGACCTTCCTCCGAAGTCTGTAAAATTATTTTGGTGGCCAGGCGGACTCCACCAAAACAGTATACGCCTGCCGTTGGCAAAAATTTGTAAAATATTGTACAGAAAAGTCTATTGACCCTCTTTCTGCCTCTCTTTTTGATATTCTTCTTCCAGTAGGGCTCTGCTCTGGGCACTCTCAAGGGTTATCTCTCTGCTCTGTCTGCTTTCCTGCGGTTGCCTGACTAACCCTTTTTATTTAAGTCCCATATTGTATGTAGGTTTCTGAAAGGGCTTGTACATATGTTGCCTTAGTGGGATCTGAACCTGGTTCTCACTTACCTCTTGTGTGCTCCCTTTGAGCCGCTACACAATTGTCCCCTCCGTCTGCTTACCATCAAGACAGCTTTTCTTTTGGCAATAACATCTGCCCGGAGGGTGAGTGAGCTGCATGCTTTATCATCCAAGCCTCCCTCATATGGCATTCCCGGACAAGGTGGTGCTTCGCACCCGGGCCTCTTTCTTACCGGCCGCCTAGTGATTTCAATGGCATGAATGTTTTTAAAAGCAAACTTGCACCAAAGACCCCACCATCACCTCCCTCCCCCTCCCCCTCCCTCCTTCTCACTCCTTGTTATATCCCAGTAAATCCCCAGCCGTGTACAGATAGCCACCCGCATTCACTAGCGCCCAGCTGTTATGTTGGTTTGGGCTGCCAGAGCTGTCAGGCGCAGCTATCTGAGGTATTTAGTGCAAGTCAGTTTGCGCAATTCAGCTGAGAGCAGTGCTATGAAGGAAACCTATATCTCATGGTATGAGTCTAAGTTAAGGGTCATGTAGAGCAGAGCTTTCCAAACTCTGTCGCGACACGGTACTGTGTCGCCTGCCATGTGTGGGTGTGTCGCGCGACAATGAATAGACGCAGTCTATTCATTGATTTTGCAGGACGGTACTGCGCATGTCAGTGACGCAGTACGCGGAGGAAGGAGAGGGAGACCATTAGGCGAGCGTGTACGCGCGGCCTCGTTCTCTTTGCCGCACGCGTCGAATGCGCAGTCCAGTCCGCAGAGCCGCCTCCGCTCCCCATTCCCAGCTCTCGGTACGGCGTGGCTCTGACAGGAGTGTTAGCCCAGGGAGCACAGTCCAGAGGCCGCCGAGGGGAGCCGGGCTCCGCCGTTTGTGTGAGACCCAGGGCGCGAAGACGCCCGGGCGCTACCGCCACCATGAGCCGAAATGCTGTTATAGGTGGAACACCCACAGCCAGCTAAAAAAACCCTGTCCTGCTCTCCACGGACTCTGGAAAACCACCCTTTCTCATCAGAGACCCACAAATCAAGGCACAAGTCCTGGAAGGCAGGGCCGGAAGAATGTTGGGTTGCAGAGCCCAGGGTCCTCCTGGAATTAGGGGAGTGCAGCTGTGTATGAAAGAGGAGGTAGGTTTGGGGCCCTAGCTGCACATGCCATCATGTGTGATTATGTATTGTGGGTGGGAAAGTGCTATACAGAGCATGGACGACAAACATCACTCATGTGAAAATAGAGTTGTATGTTGTATGTCATTAATTGTCCACTCCACAGACCCAGGTGTCAACAAAGGCTGGTTCACTTTTAATGAGACTGTGACAGAACTTCTCACCAGGGCTACATTCTTTTAATGGTGCAGGCAGCACATTCGAAGCGGGCAGGATATTTTTATTTTAAAGTGCCCGCACAATCACTTCTCAGCAAGGCTGGTTCACTGTGATGTGAGAGTGACAGAACGTCCGCATTGAGCACTATATGTTGGTGAGACATTCACAAGAGATCGCAGCAGGGATTCTGTACTTTCAATAGCAGAGTAGAGCTCTTTTCAAGCGAGTGGGTGTGCATTTAATGTGCCACCACAGTCATTTCCCATCAAGGCTAGTTCACTTTTAAGGGAGGGTGGTAGAACTTCTAAGATGGGCGTGTATACTCTTTACTGGAGCATTCCCAGAAGCTAGCAGCAGTTTGGAAATGTATGTGTGTTATCTTACAAATCATATATTTTTCAATGGAAGTTTTCGTGAGATATGTTGTGTCCCCATACATTTTGTTATTTACAATTTCTATGACATATGTATTTGTCCTTATCTCTTATATGCAGTTAATTTAGCCTCAGGTTTGCTAGTAAAACCGAATTACCATGTCGCGAAATGATGCACGTCTAAAAATGCAGTTAATTTAACCTCTGGGTTTGCTAGTAAAACTGCATTACCGTTTCGCGAAATAATGCATCTTCTCCATGCCTAATATGTGTCATAGAAGCCTTCACACACCCCGAGAGTTGTCATGCTTCATCATCGGGCAGCTCCTCGTTGGGTCAGCGCTGCAATGCCCAACAAGCCGTGCTGGGGAGGCTCTTTGCCAGAGTTTTTTTTCTGTTGCCGGTGTGAAGAGTGAGGTGCTGTGTGAGTGTGATAAAGTGAGTAGATTGCTTGTGAAGTGAGCTAAAAATAACTAAAGCTAATCCAAAGGTAAAATTTAATATCTGGATTGCTTTGTTATATTAAAAACAAGTGATGGCCAGGAGTGGATTCAATGGTCCACGTTGGCTCAAAGATTACGTGGAGGTCAACATGCTTCTTGCCTTTCTAATGTCAATGCTGATCATGGCAATTCTTCAGGACCAAACATAAGCTAGACTACTCAAGGGTAGGTCGGTCAGTGTGTGTGGTATATTAAGAACCGTACCCTACACCAATCACACAACGTACATAGTCTACCTTACAACAATCAGTAAATAAACAGACCTGGAAAAGAAAAAGGGAGAGGAAAAAGAACAGACATCAAGCAGAAGTCTTGAATAGGTATATACAAATATGCAGGCTATACATGTGAGGCTCTGCATGCAGAGGTAATTACCTCATAGAAACCAGTCAGTGTACAATCGCCCATGACTCGGCAAACTACGAGGCGAGAGGTTAAAGATAAAAAGGGGCTTGTAAGGAGGTCACGTGGCTGTATTTCAAATGTGGCCCAACATAACGTTCCAACCAAATGATTACACTAATGCACAGTGTGAGGACGTGCCAGAGGCAACAGCCTCAGCATGAAAAGCCTTACCTTCGGGGAGATGTGCTCGGCCCCCTCAGTCTGTAGCGGAGTCCTGCTCAATGGCGACGGACCATCTGTTGAAAAAAGAAGAAACACAGAGACACTCTGGTATCTCAGAGTCCCAGTGCTTAGAGTACTCCGGGCACCAGAGGGTAATGAATAGCGTACTTACAGCTGAACGCGTCCGCTGCTGGCGCGCGACCTACCCGTGACTCTGCTACCATTGGTCGTGGCTGATAAGCGGAGCGGGAGAATTAAAGGAAAAAGACATGTCTAGCGTGAACGGCGTTCCAGAATTTCTTGGAACGCTACGCTAGACAGGTGGTGGACTGCCAAAATGACAAAAGCGGGTGCCATATTGGATAGGGTGTGGTGATGTCTGTGTCCCCAGACAACTTAGAAACTCAAACCAGTGGAAAGCCACAGGGCTGGGCGCGGTGATGTCTGCGTCCCCAAACAAAAATACTATGGTAGTGTCAATCAAACAGTAGTAAACGTAGCAAATGTGAGAGATAGACATTTAGGGTAATAGACACTAAATGCACTGCAATCTTATGGAAGGAAAACAGTTATATGCAGTTACAGGTAAGTACTCGACTTACACATACAGTCTTCGGGGGTTTTGACCAACACTGGGCAAGGTTTAGACCAAGGTAGATACTGCACTACCAGCGGCACTTGGGCGGCCGGGTGCAGAGGTCACTGGGCCCAATGTTAGTCAATGGAGACTGGGGGCACCCACAAGAGGTGCGGTTTGCAGGTAAGTACCCGCAGTTTCAGGGCTCAGGCCCCGACGTTAAGGCAAGCACAGGGGGGGCCACAAGGCAGCACCAACTGAACACCACCAGCAGCACAGGGGTGGCCGGGTGCAAGTTGCAAATCAGTGTCGGGCGCCCAATGTGTTTTAATGAAGGCTGCAGCCTCAGACCAGGAGAATGGACGAAGGTGACCACCAACTGGACAGTTAAGTTGGGATGTCTGAGAAGGCTTGGGCACCATCGGCTGGGTTCCACAAGGGCTGAGGATGCAGGGGGGCCTTTTGGTGTCAGACTTTCTTTACCAGAGCCGTTCGCGTTCAGGGAGACCCTTCGTGAAGAGGCTGCAGACGTCTTCGTATGGTCCAGGAGAGGTCAGCCACCGATGGAGTCATGGTCAGGATCGCTGGGAGACTTCACTGGACAGGTGAGCCACTCAGACTCGGCTGTGGGCGTCAGCAGGAGTCGCGGTTCCATCTGGATCCGAAGTCCTTGTAGTTGGATTCTTCTGGACAGAACCACTGTCCTCAGGAGATCTGGTCTTTGTTGAAGAGTGGGCAGTCTTCCTCTGGTTTCTGGAAGTCGCAGGCCACAGGACAGCTGTCGTTCTCTTCGCAGGCTCTTTAAGCAGGAGACAGGCCAGTAGGACTGGGGCCAAGTCAGTCATCGTCTTCAAGCTTTGCTGCATGGCCTCTACTTCGTCCTTCTTCGTAGGTTTCAGGAATCTGAGGCATTAGCATTTAGGGGCGTTTCTGGTACTTGCAGATGGTAGCCAATGGGCTACTTGCCTTTAGGGTGACTACACCCTTTATATGTCCCCTCCCTTTGAGGAGGCGGCATCTCTTAACCTGATTGGGTAGAATCCTTCCATTCAAGATGGAGGATTTCCTAAGGAGGGGTGTCACCTTGGTCCAGGGCACCTTAGGGGTGGTCCTGGCAGAGAGGGGCCACACCTCTCCTGACTACTAATTTTCCCGCTTACCTTGACGCCAAAAGTGGGGCTTGGTCTGGGAGGTGGGTATCTCCATTAGCTGGAGAGTCCCTGGCTAGCATATCAAAGGGCAGGAAGCCTTAGCGGCTCACTGACTTTAATGCTGTTCCTGCTTGGGGGTAGGTGTGAAGCACCTCCACCCCAAACAGCCTTTGTCCCTGACTCATGAGAGCACAAGGGCTCCCACCTCAGGGAGTCAAAAACATTGACATGAGGGAGTTGTTTTGTTTTTCAGGGGGCATCTCTAAGATGCCCTCTGAGTGCATTTTGTAATAAATCCAGCACTGGCATCAGTGTGGATTTATTATGCTGAGAAGTTTGATAACAAACTTCTTAGCATTCAGTAAAGCCATCATGGAGATGTGGAGTTTGTAATGACAAACTCCCAGACCATGTACTCAATATGGATTCACTGCTCTTACAATGTCTAGGAATGGACTTAGACACTTTAGGGGCATAATGATCATGTAGCTATGCCCTCACCTGTGGTATAGTGCACCCTGCCTTAGGGCTGTGAGGCCTGCTAGAGGGGTTACTTACCTATGCCACAGTCAGTGTTTTGTAGGCCTGGCACACAGGAATGTGTGCCATGTCGACTCTTTAGTGTAGCTGCACCAAAACACACAGTCTGCAATGGCAGGATGCATGTGTTAGGTGAGGGTGGCACAATACATGCTGCAGCCCTTACAGACCCTCTCTGGTCCCAAGGTCCTTGGTACCAGTGACACCTTTTACAAGGGACTTATATGTGGGCCAGAGGTGTGCCAATTGTGGAAACAAAAGTACAGTTTTGGGAAAGAACATAGGCACTGGGAGCCTGATTGGCAGGAACCCAGTGCACACTCAGTCAAAGTGCATCAGATATCAGGCAAAAAGTGAGGGGTAACCATGCACAAAGGGGCACTTTCTTACACAAAGTATCTCTATTGGGTGAGGTCCACTCTGATCTGCTGGAGGAGAGCGCTATAGTTAAGACAGACAGTATCCCTAAGGGTGGGGACGATCGAGATTCCCAAATACGAAATCAATGTTGTTGACCATGTTAATGGGTATCTGGCCACCAGCTGTTCCTGCAGGGTCGGTGGAGCCGAAATGCTGAGGGCCTGTGATTTCTGTAGGTTTATGCTTAAGCCTGACGCTTTGCTGAACCGGTCCTGTTCCTCCAAAAGGGCTGTCAAGGAGTGCTGCAGATTGTCAAGTGCAATTATAACGTCCTCTGCGCATAAGCTTATGGCATGCGTATCGCCGCTGAATTTCACTTCAGCGATCTGCAGGTTATCTCTGACCCTCTGTGCCATCTGCTCCACATAGATAGCAAATAATAGGGGGTATAGTGGGCAACCCTGGCGTGTCGAAACGGAGGCCGATAGCTGCCCGTTGACCCGGATCGAGGTGGTGGGGTTGCTGTAACAACTAAGAATCCATCTGTGAAACTAGGCACCAAGGCCAAAGTGGACCATTGTAGCCTTTAGGCACGGCCAGTGAACTCTGTCAAATGCCTTCTCAGCGTCTACAGCTAAGAGCATCACCTCCCAATGGGCACACTTGCCTCGTCTACTAGATGTGTAGTATTATCTTAGTCTCTTAGTGTTATCTCAACATTGGCGATAGGTAATGAACCCAGACTGGTCTGGATCCATCATGAGGGGGTTGAGGCGAGCCACCAGTATGCATATGAATAGCTTAGCATCTACCTTGATGAGCAAGATTGGCCGATAGGAGCCAGAGCAGCACGGATCCTTCCTGGGCTTGGGAATGATGGCAATTGAGGTCCCCAGCATGGTGTGAGGAAGTGTCTCCGTATCAGTGAAGAAATTAAAGAGTTGGTAAAGTACCGGTGCAAGGGTGTGACAGAAGGTTTTGCAAAACAGCGCTGAGAAGCCATCTGGGCCTTTGGATTTTAATGGTTTTAGCTGGGAGATAGCCATGATGACCTTCTCAATTTGATGGGAGCATAGAGGGAGTCAGGCTGTTGTCTGGTTATCCAGGAGGTGTCGGCTCCATGAAGGTACTCATGGGCGTCTGTCGCCTGAAGGCTTTGGGCGGTGTACAGAGAGGAGTAAGGATGTGCCCTCCGATGCATATGCAGTATGCCAATAATCTACCTCGTATTTCAGCCACCCTCCCCTCTATAGTCCCCTGAAAGGAGCGAGAGAAAACAGGATGCCCCTCCTTCCCGCCCCGGTCTTAGTGGGCCCTGAAGAGAGCTGCTGGCTCGGGTAGTAGCTCAATTTCAACCAATGCCAATCGCGAGGCAGTAGGTGTATTTCTTGAAAGAAGCATATGTCCACTCCACTACACACAAAATAGGACAGTAAAGCTTTGCACTTGACAGGATTGTTGAGCCCTCGAACAGTGAGGGGGATAGTCTTCAAGTAAGCATGTGTGAATTTAGGGGCGCACACGTGAGTGTGGGCCGTGTACATGTAAGGCAGTGCATGAACTGTGGGCTGTGTCCCCACCAAGTGTACTGAGAGTGCTAGTAAGTGGAGTGAGTTTGGTCCCAATATAAAACCCCAACAAAAACATAAACATAGCAACAAAAAATCAAGTCAGGAGGCCGGAACCAGCGTCCAGCGGGGGGAGGGGGGCTTGTCCACATTCAGAAAGGACACCAAGATCTAAAGTCATCGTCCCCTGCCAACAGCGCCCAGCAGAAGACAAGGGGCCTTCCATGGCCAAATAGGACCAGCCTCCGTGAGTCCAATTTCCAGGTTAGGTCGCCCCGGAGGCAGCAGGGTCACCTAAGTAAGCCCTGCTCGTGACCGCGATTGCACGTTCTACTCGATGAAGAGTCCTTCATTTTTATCAAGGTGATCACAGAGACAATCATACTGTGATATTTAGCATTTTAACCAAGCCACTTTTAAACTTTGACATACTGTGATTTTCTAGCATTTTAACCCAACCACATTTTATTCTGATATACTGTTTAGTTGTACTGCACTATATTGCACTTACCCTCGCTCCCCGCTGCTTTCCTGTTGGTGAAGCTCCCGCCCTGTTCCGCCACGGCTGATGTGCCGATTGTGCGGAGGGCATTGCAATGCTGACTCCAACTTCCGCTGGCTCACAGATTCACACACTTCCGGTGGTGAGCGGTCTAGTCTTTTCCGCCAACCCACACTATATTAATTTAGGATGGTCCGCCGCCGGCGCGCCAAAGGCAAGCCCGTCTGCACCCATCCGCGCCTAGATCGAGCCTAGGGCCTGAACGTCTGGTCCGTTAAATATAAATCCTGTGAGGTACACAGGAAAGGAACTTAATGAGCTCGCCCAGTCCAAAGTGAGCTGCTGTATCCTTAATCTGAATGAAGACCAAGCACATGAGAAGCAAAAATGTGCATGTGGTTTCTCGCTCTAATCTCAACAGATGGTCAAGGCACTCCAACCCACTAGAAACATTAATGAGGCAAAGCTTTTAGAATCCCCAGATCAGACAGAAGCTCGTTGTGGCCTCAATAATGTCAGATCCCTTGCTAAACACCATCATGAAATAGCAGACATTATATCCTCATATGAGTTAGATGTTCTGTTCCTCACGGAAACATGGGCCGATGCAGCCTCAGACCCGGACTTTGTGATAGCAGCCCCTCAGGGTTTTCTATCATTTAGGGCAGATAGGCCCATCAAGAGGGGAGGTGGAGTGGCTGTTATATACAGGGAAAAGTTCGAAGCTACTTTCTCCCCAGCTCCCACCCCCTACTATGAAGCACTGTGCTTCGCTTGAGAAGCAAATGCAAAAAAAACTTTTAGGGGCATACTTCTCTATTGTCCCCCAGGCGCCAGAAGTACGTTCACTAGGGACACTAGGCTTATCGCAGGTGGTGCACAAGCCTACACACGAGGCAGGACACACACTTGACGGCATCTTTACATCAGCATTGGGCCTAACAGTAAAAGACGTTCACCCTCTCACGTGGTCGGATCACTCTTTAATCACATTCAACTACACCATCCCTAAGGTTCAGAAGGAAGGGGTAGTTAAACCCCACCTATTAACATATAATGCCTGGAACAAAGTTGATAAAGCCATGCTTCACTCCCAATTGGATAGGACACGACCACTTCTAAACGTGTCCCCTGACCTAGCAGTCAGCAAATACACGGATTGGCTAAATAAGGCCATTAGGGCCACTGTACCCACCGGTAAAATTTCAGGGAACCGTAACTTACCATCGGCCCCCTGGTTTACCGAGGCCCTACGACAGGAAAAACAAAAATGTCACAGACTCGAAAGACGCTGGAGAACAAAATATGATATAATAGACAAAGGCATCTATAAATCTCCATCTGAAATAAACAGTTAGTTATAGATTCCCAAGCTCGCATGGGGGGCAAAGCCTTTTCTCATCTAGCCCCCCTTTTTTAGAACCAACTTCCCCTTCACTTACGTCAATGTCCGGACTACTTACAATTTAGAAAGCTGCTAAAGACCTATCTGTTCTGATGTGTGTTTGCTTGTCTGAAGTTAGCAGTCCTAGCGCGGAGATGCCCCTGACGCGGTGATTCGGGTGCTATATAAATTATTAAATATCAAATACCTTAGAATTACCCCCAGGCGTCAGACTGGATCCGGAAAGTTTTTTCGTCAGCAGTACCTCTGCGCGTCGGAAGGTGGCGTCAGTCGGCTCCGCATCCGTTGTTGGCGTCGTGGTCGCCGGGATGACGTTATGGTAGCTACATAGACACCGCCCTCGCGCGCTGACGTCAGTTCTTTCTTTTTCCGCGCCAGCCAGCGCAGATCTGGAGAGAGCGGTACCTCCAGTCACTTTTTGACTGAACTTTTGAGCGAATTTTGTCAACGTCTTTTTGAGTCCTAATGACTCCTGGTGCACGTAGGGATGCCCGGCTTCAAGGCTTGCGGTTCCTGTACCCGACTGAGGTTGGTGACGGATCCGCACCGCGTATGCCTCTTTTGCCTGGAGCGCGACCACGACCCCAAGTCGTTCTCCGACTGCCGGTCCATGGCTCCGAAGGCTTTGCAGGAGCGGTCCCGAAAGCTTCTTGAGCGCCGTCAGTCGGCTCCGCGCCGTTCGAGGTCCCGAGGGAGGTTGAGGGACCGGTCGCGGAGCCATCACCACTCGTCTTCTAAGTCTTCGCACTAGGGGTCAGGTAAGTCGAAGCACAAGAAGAAGTCGAAGAAGCATCGTCGCTCTTGGACTTATCGTCGGTCGGCTGACGCGACGAGGGATGCGGGCGGTGCCCCTCCCGCGGCTCCGCGTGCGGAGCCTGAAGAGCCAACTCCGAGTTTCCCCCCCCCTTCCCGGGACCCAGAGCGACTCCTGTCCAGCTTTGTAAGTTTTACGAGGCGATGCACACCATCTTTGGGCAGCCCGAACCCGCCGGCGCGCCTTCGGCCCCGCGGACTCGGTTGGGGGGCCTAGGCCTTCTCCGCCGGCGGCTCCGGCCCCGGCGCCGTAGGTCCCCCATGGATCCAGGCCTGGATCCGGATTGGCGTTGAATGCGGGTGCGGTGCCGGAGGAAGCGGCGCCGGTGGAGGCGTAATGAGGTCAACCGGCGCCGCTTCCTCCGGCACCGCACCCGCATTCGATGCCAGTCGTGCCCCCGGCTGACGTCGACCCCGGCCTCCATTCTGATGTGGACACGGAGCCGGACCGGCGTCGCCCGACGCCGAATCCGGCGCTGAGTGGGGGTTTTGTGCCCCTGTTCACTCCTGGGTTCCCTTTTAGGCCAGATTGGCACCCAGAGGACGATGAGGAGGACTGGGAGGGGTCAGGTGACCCTCTGACCGACCAGTTGGAGTATGATCCGGACTGGAGAGAGGACCTGGTGGATGCCAGTGGTCTTGATACCTCCCCTGACCTTGGCATGTTTGGAGGTGGTGCAAGATCTCTTTCAGCAGTGGGGAGAGCCTTGGTTAGATCTATTCGCCACCGAAGAGAACGCACAATGTCAGCAATTCTGTGCGTTGGAATTTCTAAGGCGGCACTCACTAGGCGACGCTTTTTGTCGCGAGTAGAGTTGCGGTCTTCTATACGCCTTTCCGCCTATACCACTTCTGCCCAGAGTGCTGAAGAAGATCAAGCGCGACCGGGCCCAAGTCATTCTTGTGGCTCCGGACTGGGCACGAAGAGTTTGGTATCCCGAGCTGCTCAACATGGCCATCGATCCTCCGATCCGACTGCCTCTTCGGGAGTATCTTCTGTCGTAGCAGCAGGGGACGGTCCTCTACCCGAACCTGTCCAGCCTCCACCTCCTTGCGTGGAGATTGAGCGGCGGCAGTTGACGTCATTTGACTTGCCTCCCGAAATTTGTGATGTAATTTTGGCATCCAGACGTCCCTCCACTAAGACGGTATAAGCCAGCCGGTGGAACAAATTTGTGTCATGGTCCACAGCAAAGGCTGTGGTTCCCCTCTTTCTGAGGTTCTCTTGTTCCTCCTTTCTTTGGCCCAGCAGGGCTCTGCTCTGGGCACTATCAAGGGCTATCTTTCAGCCATTTCTGCCCTTCTTCGGCTTCCTGATCAGCCTTCTCTCTTCAAGTCCCCGGTTGTTAATCGTTTCTTAAAAGGCATAACTCATCTCTTTCCTCCTATTCCATTCGTTATGCCTCAGTGGGACTTGAATCTGGTCTTGACCTATTTGATGTGCGCTCCCTTTGAGCCGCTTCACAACTGTCCTTTAAGACTTTTAACTCTTAAAACTGCATTCCTGGTGGCCATCACATCTGTCAGAAGAGTGAGTGAGCTCCAGGCTCTTTCATCAAAACCTCCTTTTCTGGCTGTACATGCGGACAAGGTTGTCCTTAGGACTCGTCCATCCTTTCTTCCCAACGTGGTCACCTCCTTTCACATCGGGCAAACCATCACTTTGCCCACCTTCTTTTCGCCTCCGCATCCTTCTAAAGAGGAAGAGAGGCTCCACCGTCTGGACCCAAAACGTGCGCTTTCTTTCTATCTGGATCGCACAAAACAGTTCCGGGTGGATGACCAACTCTTTGTTGGCTACGTGGGCGCCAAGAAAGGTCGGGCCGTACACAAGCGGACCATTTCTAGGTGGGTCGTTTTGTGTATTAAAGCCTGCTATTCTCTGGCTAAAAAGGAGCCTCCAGTGGGGCTACGCGCCCATTCCACCAGAGCGACGGCAGCCACTACTGCTTTGGGACGAGGAGTTCCTCTACATGACATCTGTCAGGCAGCTACGTGGGCTTCACTGCACACGTTTACGAAACAATACTGTCTGGATAGCCAAGTCCGGAGAGACGGCTTCTTTGGCCATTCTGTTCTCCATGACTTTCTGGTGTGATCTTGGTTCGCAGACCCACCTCCGGGGTTGGTATTGCTGGGGTATCTATTCTAAGGTAAGGAATCTATAACTAACTGTTTCTTTCAGATGAACAAGTTACTTACCTTCGGTAACGATATATCTGTAAGAAACATAGGTTAGTTATAGATTCCTTACCGCCCCACCCATCCTCCCCGTTCTGTAAACTGATATCTGAAAGAGACACGTTAGTGACAGATTCCTTACCTTAGAATATCCCCAGGCGTCAGGCTGGATCCGGAAAGTTTTTGCGTAGCAGTACCCTTGCGCGTCGGTAGGCGTCGTCGTGCGGCTCCGCGTCCGTCGTCGGCGTCGTGATCGCCGGGATGACGTCGCGGGCAGTACTTAGACGCCGCCCCTACGCGCTGACGTCAGTTCTTCTTTTTCCGCGCCAGTAAGCGCAGATCCGGGAAGAGCAGTGCCCTAGTCAATTTTTGACAAAATTTTTGGTGAATTTTTCACTGTTTCTTTTCGAGTCTTCTCGACTCCTAGGTGTCGATAGGGATGCCCGGCTTCAAGCCATGCGACGTCTGTGGTCGAATGATGTCGATCACAGACCCGCACTTAGAGTGTCTCTACTGTCTCGGCCGAGACCACGACACGAAGTCGTGCCCTGACTGCCGGAAACTTCACCCGAAGGCTTTGCGAGAGCGGTCTCGAAAGCTACTCGAGGTCCGGCAGTCGGCTCCGCGCCGCACCAAGCCCCGGTCCCGGGAGAGGTCGAGGGGCCGGTCGCAGAGCCCCCGCCGGTCGTCGGAGTCCAAGTCTTCGCGCTCCTCGGGTAAGTCGAAGCACAAAAAGTCTAAGAAGCATCATCGCTCTAAGACTTCGCCTCGCCGGTCTCGCGACTCGGCTGAGGCCCCTGTCGGCACCGTCCCCGCGGCCCCGGACGTGCCTGTGGAGCAGCCCCCGCAATACCCGTCCTTTCCGGGTTCGGGGGCGACTCTGGCCCAAATACAGGAATTCCTGTCGGCCATGGCCCGCCTCTTCGGGCCTCAAGGTCCCTCCGGTGCGCCTTCGGGCCCCGCGGGCCCTGATGGGGTTGCTCCGGCGTCGCCGACGACTCCGGTCCCGGCGTCGCCTGTCCCGCCAGCCTTGATCCCGGCCTCGGCTCCGGCCCCGGCCTCGATCCCGGCTCCGGTGGTACCGCAACCCCCATCGACGCCGGTTGACCTAACCACGCCTCCGCCGGCGCCGATGTCCCCGGTGCCGTTCCTGACGCCGTCCGGGCGCCGGGCGGCGTCGTTCCCCGGTTCTCTCTGGTTCCGGACATGGAGCCGGACCGACGTCGCTCGACGCCGGCTCCGGCGCCGATGAGACCTTGGGTCCCAGATGTCCCTCCTCCTCCATATTTTGCACCAGAGGAGGACCAGGAGAGCTGGGAGGGGTCGGAAGACCCTCTCACACAGCAGTGTGAGTATGATCAGGACTGGGCAGAGGAACTTGGGGATGCCAGTGGTCTAGACACTTCCCCTGACACTGGCATGCTGTCTCCTCCCGTGGCTACGGAGGAGGGAGCAAATTTCGCAACGGTGTTGCGTAGAGCAGCTGGAGCCTTGCACCTCCAATTGCCTACTGTGGCTGTCAGGACTAATCTCCTGACAGAAGTGCTTCAGCCGGCAGCCTCCTCCTCGGAGACTGTGCTGCCGTTTAATGATGCACTGTCTGACGTTCTTTTGGGCACCTGGTCCAAGCCCACCACAGGGGCTCCTGTGGATAGGAACGTGGCCCGACGCCATCGCCCTGCTCCGGGCGACCCCTTGTTTCTCTCTCAACATCCCACCCCCGAGAGCTTGGTTGTCCAAGCCTCTGCCTCCCAAACCGCCTTCCCTACCGCCCCTCCGGATAGGGAATCCAAACGCCTGGACCAGTTTGGGAAGAAGGCCTTTTCTTCCTCCAGTGCTGGCTTGCGGTGGGTGAACACCGCTTGCCTTTTGGGCCGATATACCCACTCCCTGTGGGATTCGGTGGCGGCTGTTTTGCCCCAGTGTTCTGAGGAGGTCCAGACACTGCTTACCCGCACCATTGCGGAAGGTAGGGATGCGGCAAAGTTCACCATACGTTGTGGCCTTGATACCGCCGACTCGCTGGGCAGATCGCTTGCAACGACGGTGGCGCTGCGTCGCCACGCCTGGCTGAGAACAACTGGTTTCTCGGGTGATGTCTAGAATACACTCATGGACATGCCCTTTGATGGAGTCGGTTTTTTTGGTTCCAAAGCAGACCATGCGCTGGAGCGTTTTAAGGACTCACGGGCTACTGCCAAGTCCCTGGGCCTTTCTGTTGTGCGCCCTCCGCTAACCTCTGCTTTTCGCCCCTTTCGTGGCCACGGAAGGGGCGCCCAGTCACGTCCGCCGCCCAGCCAACGGCCCGCGCAGCAAGCGTCTTCGCGTGGCCGAGGACGTGGCTACCGCCGTGGCGGTTCGGGCAACCAGCGTGCGGGTCAGGCCACCAACTCCGCCCCGTCCGCGGCCTCCAAGCCCTCCTAGTCCTTCTTTTCAGGTGCACAGCACGGCAGTAGGGGGCAGGGTCCGCCATCACCTTCACCACTGGCGTGCCATCACCTCGGACAGGTGGGTCTTGGACATTGTCCGAAGGGGCTACTCCCTCCCCTTCGAGACCACCCCTCCAGCCATGCCACCTCAATTCCACCGCATGTCAGGGGATCACTTGGTGCTTCTGCAGAAGAAAGTCACGGCCCTCTTGGCCAAGAGGGCCATCGAGCATGTTCCGACCCCAGAAGTAGGACTTGGTTGCTACTCCCACTACTTTCTGGTGCCCAAAAAGGACAAGGAGGACATGCGTCCTATCTTGGACCTCCGGAACGTCAATCGCTTCCTCCGGAAGGAGAAGTTCAAGATGCTCACCCTAGCTCAGGTCTTGACTGCCCTCGACCCTGGAGACTGGTTGGTAGCGTTGGACTTGCAGGACGCTTATTTCCACATCCCCGTCCTGCCGGCCCACCGGCGTTACCTGCGGTTCACGGTAGGCCTCGAGCATTTTCAGTTCACCGTGCTCCCCTTTGGCCTTACCAGTGCCCCTCGGGTGTTCACGAAAGTGATGGCGGTCGTCGCAGCTCATCTGCGCCGGGCAGGGGTTCCAGTCTTCCCCTACCTCGACGACTGGCTGCTGAAGGCGGGCTCGTCCCAGGCAGTCGTCTCCCACCTCCAGACTACGGCCGAACTCCTGCACTCGCTGGGGTTCTCCATCAATGTGCCGAAGTCGCATCTGATTCCTTCTCCACAGCTCCTTTTCATCGGAGCAGTTCTGGACACGACGCAGTTTCGGGCCTATCTTCCCGAACGGCGAGTCCGGGATATTCAGGCTATGATTCCGATCTTTCAGCCTTTATCCTGGGTTTCGGTACGGATGACCCTGAGGCTGCTGGGCCTCATGGCCTCCTGCATCCTGCTGGTCGATCATGCCAGATGGCATATGCGGGCTCTGCAGTGGGACCTGAAGTTCCAGTGGGCGCAGCACCAGGGCAACCTGTCCGATCACGTCCAGATCTCGGAGGGGACTGCAAAACAGTTGCAGTGGTGGCTCTCGAACCGGCAATGGGTCATGGGCAGATCCCTCTCCCTTCCCCAGCCAGAGCACACAGTTGTGACGGACGCGTCCCTTCTGGGATGGGGCGGACACATGGGAGAGGCGGAAATCAGAGGCCTCTGGTCTCCGGCGGAGTCCCGGCTCCATATCAACCTTCTGGAGCTCCGGGCGATCCGACTTGCACTCAAGGCATTCCTTCCCTCTGTCAAAGGGAAGGTAGTGCAGGTGTTCACAGACAACACCACCGCCATGTGGTACTGCAACAAACAAGGCGGGGTGGGGTCGTGGACCCTCTGTCAGGAGGCTCTGCGCCTCTGGACATGGCTGGAACATCAGGGCATGTTCCTGATGGTTCAACACCTGGCAGGTTCCCTGAACGCCAGGGCGGACGAACCTCAGCCGCAGGTGCATGATGGATCACGAATGGCGTCTTCACTCGGAAGTGGCGCAAGGACTCTTTCTACAATGGGGAGAGCCTTGGTTAGATCTATTCGCCACCGAAGAGAACGCGCAATGTCATCAGTTCTGCGCGTTGGAATTTCCAAGGCGGCACTCGCTCGGCGACGCTTTTGTCGCGAGTGGAGTTGCGGTCTGTTGTACGCCTTTCCGCCTATACCACTTCTACCCAGAGTGTTGAAGAAGATTCGGCACGACCGGGCCCAAGTCATTCTTGTGGCTCCGGACTGGGCTCGAAGAGTTTGGTATCCCGAGCTACTCAGTATGAGCGTAGATCCCCCGATCCGTCTGCCTCTTCGGGAGGATCTTCTGTCGCAGCAGCAGGGGACGGTCCTCCACCCGAACCTGTCCAGCCTCCACCTGCTTGCGTGGAGATTGAGCGGCGGCAGTTGATTCCTTTCGACTTGCCTCCCGAAGTTTGTGATGTAATTCTGGCAGCCAGGCGTCCCTCCACTAAGGTGGTATACGCCTGCAGGTGGAACAAGTTTGTGGCATGGTGCACAGCAAAGGCTGTGAATCCCCTTTCTGCCCCTCTTTCTGAGGTTCTTCTGTTCCTTCTTTCCCTGGCCCAACAGGGTACCATCAAGGGCTATCTTTGTGCTATCTCGGCCTTCCTCAGGCTTCCTGATCAGCCCTCCCTTTTCAAGTCCCCTGTTGTTAACAGGTTTCTAAAAGGCATTACACACCTCTTCCCTCCTGTTCCGTTTGTGATGCCTCAGTGGGACTTGAACTTGGTTCTTACCTTTCTTATGTGCGCTCCCTTTGAGCCTCTACACAACTGTCCTCTTCGTCTTCTGACTCTGAAGACAGCCTTTCTGGTGGCCATCACCTCCGCTCGGCGGGTGAGTGAGCTCCAGGCTCTTTCATGCAAACCTCCTTTTCTGTCTGTCCATCCAGACAAGGTTGTTCTTAGGACGCGTCCGTCCTTCTTGCCAAAGGTGGTTACTGCCTTCCACATTGGGCAGACCATCACTTTGCCTACCTTCTTTCCGCCTCCGCATCCTTCCAGAGAGGAAGAGAGGCTCCACCGTCTGGACCCAAAACGTGCGCTTTCTTTTTATATCAACCGCACACAACACTTCCGGGTGGATGACCAGCTCTTTGTTGGCTACGTGGGTGCCAAAAAAGGTCGGGCGGTGCACAAGAGAACCATCTCCCGCTGGGTAACCTTGTGTATCAAGGCCTGCTATTCTTTGGCTAAGAAGGAGCCTCCTGTTGGGCTGCGTGCCCATTCCACCAGGGCAACGGCTACTACCACGGCTTTAGGCCGCGGTGTTCCGCTGCAGGATATCTGTCAGGCAGCTACGTGGGCCTCGCTGCACACGTTTACCAAGCATTACTGCCTTGACAGTCAGGTCCGGAGGGACGGCTTCTTTGGCCGTTCTGTCCTCCGGGACTTCCTTGTCTGATCTTTGTTCGCAGACCCACCACCGGGGTTGGTATTGCTGGGGTATCTATTCTAAGGTAAGGAATCTGTCACTAACGTGTCTCTTTCAGATGCACAAGTTACTAACTTGTGTAACGATATATCTGTAAGAGACAGTAGTTAGTGACAGATTCCTTACCGCCCCACCCATCCTCCCCGTTCTGCAAACTGATTTCTAGGGTTAAGGACATCCCTTTTCAGGGCCCTAGTGTTTTTCAGACACCTTGTCAGCTTCTTGCATGGCTCTACATTCCTGGCGCGGAAAGTCGTGTACAGAACTGACGTCAGCGCGCAGGGGCGGCGTCTAAGTACTGCCCGCGACGTCATCCCGGCGATCACGACGCCGACGACGGACGCGGAGCCGCACGACGCCGCCTACCGACGCGCAAGGGTACTGCTACGCAAAAACTTTCCGGATCCAGCCTGGGGATATTCTAAGGTAAGGAATCTGTCACTAACTACTGTCTCTTACAGATATATCGTTACACAAGTTAGTAACTTGTGCATTAACATAACATAATATAACCGGCAAGGCTATCGAGCATCACTTGCCGCTCCTGCGGCATAGTCTTGAGGTCCGGGCAGAGGTACGGCGAGGGTTTTGTGATCTGGCGCCATCGCCAACCTCAGGTCCCAGATAGTGCCTGGGTGGCCTGAGACCTTAGGTGTGTCGTCGGGGAGGTTTAAAAGCTGTTGAGCTTCCTCCAGGGACCTGATTTGATTGAGTCTGTTCTCCCATCGAAAGATGACCCGGAACGGGTGACCCAGTTGTATGCTGGGCCATGACCTCTGAGGAACTCGGTGATCGGGTTGAAGCTCTTACATTTCTGTAGAGTGAGAGCTGCGAGTTCCTCGTATAACTCTAGTTTGTGTCCCTTAAAGAGGACAAGGTGGGTGCCCCGTGCAGCCTGTATAATGCAGTCCTTGAGTTGTAAATCATGCACACAGGTGAGGATATCTGGTGACTTTGCTCCCTTGCTGCCTGCTCGGCCCACCCTCTGCGTGCGGTCAAGCTGGATGGGGGTTACATCTTCTTCTCCGAGGGTCTTGTGGAAGAGGCATTGGACGTACCCCACAGTGTCCAAGCCCTCCGCTCCCAACGGCGCCCCCTGGATGCGGATGTTGTTATGGTGGGAGTGGTTCTCCAGGTCCTCCGCTTTGGCCTGGAGGGCTATCTGCTGTTTGTGAAGCAGGAGGACCTCTTGTTGTAGAGTCTCTAGCTCCTCGCCCTGTGCAGAGGAATTGTCCTCCAATGCAAAGACCCTGTCGCCCATTTTTTCCAGCTCTTGTCTCACTTTCTGTAGATCCAGGGAGAGTTCTCGCTTGACAGCTAGGAGGTCCTCCTGCAAGGAGGAGAACAGGGACTCCACGAAAGCTCTTGTGAGGGGTCCCCCACTGTCGCCATCAGCCCTGGGCGTCGGGCACTTCTGGGCCCCTGGGGTATCGTCCGCTATCTGTGGCCCCCATGCGACCAAGCTTGTCTTTAAGGGAGTGGTCCTTCTTCCCCGTGCCATCGCCATCAGGCACAGTGGGCGTGGCTCAGCTCTCAATAGCCTTGGGCACAGCTCTTGGAAGATGAATAGACTGGGGGCCCCTGATAAGGTAAGCTGGGCCCCCAGAATGGGCACGCCAGGGAGCCCCAGAGTCCATGGGGCCACTGTTTCAGAGCCCGGGGGACTGCACCGCCGTGCCCAGCGATGGGTTGATGCCCTCTTTGTGGTCCCAGTAGTCAAGCAAACAGGCCACAGACAAACGCAGGGAGCCCGGCGTCTCCGCCCAGCTGCGCTCCTCGTGTTGGGAGTGGCGTGTGGACCTCCAGGGCAGTGCGCATGACCACTGCCGGGCCCGGGGTCTCAGGCTCAACCGACCTTTATGCAGCTGCTACTGCTGTTCCTGACGGCAACGAGCCCAGTTTAAGCCCCTAGGGACCCCGCTGTAAGGCGGCAGGTCAGCAGTCGACCGAAGGATGCGTCCTATACTACCGCCTTTTTCGCCACACCATTTGCATTTTTTTAAAGGGTTTCAACACTTGTTTCCCACCTCCCTTTGTCATGCTACAGTAGGACCTTAACTTGGTCCTTATGTTTTGATGTGCACTTCATTTGAGCCGCTTTACAGCTGCAGTTTATGGCTTCTTACCCTCAAGACAGTGTTCCTTGTAGGTACTGCTATAGTATCCTTTCAAAAGGTGAAGTATCAATTAATCAGGATTTACAAAGTGCGACTAATCGCCCAATAGGGTATCCAGCGACTTGCAGGTCCCAAAGGCTTATTCGAACAGCCAGGTCTTGAGGTCATTCAGAGTTCTGGAAGTGAGGTGAAGGCCTGGAGTTGCGGGGGGAGGCTGTTCTGCGATGTGGGAGAAGGAGCGTTCTCCACTTCTGCTTCAGTAGATATGGGGAGTATGGGCAAGTGAGAGGGAGGCAGAGCGTAGTCTCCTGGACAGTTGGTGGAAGTTCAGGCAGTGGTTAATGTAGGTGGGTTCTTGGTTGTGTAGAGCCTTGTGTGCTTGGGTCAGGAGCTTGAATTGGCATCTCTTCTCTATGGGTAGCCAGTGGAGTTGCCTGAGGTGGGGTGTGATGTTGGTTTGTGGGGGAGATCGAGGATGAGTCTGGCTGCGGCGTTCTGTATGGTCTGAAGTCTTTGTAGGAGGTGTGCAGAGATTCCTACATTGAGGGCGTTTCTGTTGTCCAGTCGGCTGGTGATGAGGGCCTGTGTCACGGTGCTTCTCATCTGTAAGGTTAGCCACTTAAAGATCTTACGTAGCATGCGCAGAGTGAGGAAGCAAGCGGAGGAGGCAGCGTTGATCTGTGATTTCATGGTGAGCTTGTTGTCAATGATTCCAACGTTTCTTGCGTGGTCGGAGGGAGTGGGTGCAGATCCTAGGTCTGCTAGCCACCAGGAGTCGTTCCATGTGTTGCTGCTGTTGCCAAAGATTACTATTTCCATCTTGTCTGTGTTCAGCTGCAGGCAGTTGTTCATCCAGTAGATGATGCTTGTCATGCATCTGTGGACATTGGTTCCGGTGGTGGTGGGGTCATTGGTGAGTGACAGGATGAGTTGGGTGTCGCCTGCGTTGGAAATTATGTTGAGACTGTGGGATCTGACAATGTTGGCAAGCAGGGTCATATATGCTTTGATGAGCGTGTCTGCAGCTAGAAGTCTCCATTTGAAGAACAAGTTACTTACCTTCGTTAACACTGTTTCTGGTAGAGAATCTATCTAGCTGCAGATTCCTCACTAACCCTCCCATCCTCCCTGTTCTGTGATTTGACTCTATCCAATAATGAGATCCCAAGTCTAGGAATCTGTGCACTGGTCACACAAATTTGCTTTTGGGGCTCTGCGTATGGAGGTATGGACAGTCTCAAAAGCAACTGATGTCAGCACCCTGGAGTCGTGTTAACATAGACTCCACATGCCATTTCTGGAGCAAAAAGGAGTCAGTGTGGAGCCGCATGGCACCACCTACTAGCGTGCAGAGATACTGCTGAAACGTTTCCAGATCCAGTCTAACTCCTGTGGAATCTTCAAAAGGTGAAGAATCTCCGACTAGATTCTGTCTCTACCAGAAAGAGTGTTTTCAAAGGTAAGCAACTTGTTCAACCAGTACATGGACAATAGCCCTATGTAAAAAAGAAGACTTAGTGTGCCTCACCTGACCACAGAGCCTCACTCTGGTTCTTCACAAAAAGACCTAAGCACGCCCATTATTGCTGTTGATCGCTGGGCACTAAAATTGAAAAATTCTGAGGATACTAGCAGTTGGCTAACTCAGGAGTGGGGGTGCACATTGGCAAAACCATGCAGGGTGAATTCCTGCCTCAACAAAGGCTGTTTTGTTCCTTCTAAGTGGACCTATGGATAGCTTCTCATCTGTGGAAGATTATTTGAGGAATGGCTGTCAAAAAGGCATAAAAGAAAACCAGGATTATCCTCAGTTGGATATTATTAAATCTAAGTTTCTACAACCAAAGTGGCTTTTGTGAAGAAAATATCTTCCCACCTCACATTTCTTCAAATCTGCCTCAGAAAACAAAATGTTGTAAGATATGCCTGAAACTCCTTTAGTGCCAAAATCTACCTCCTCCAAACCTCCAGAAGCTTTCGCACTTAAAATCTAATTGAGAGCAACCCTTTCCAAGGGACAGAGAACTATACCACCACCCTATCAACCACTGCCTTCTTGACCATTTCCATGTTCACTAGCTCTCATCCTCTGACACCTCTTGATGACGAAAAGTAAGAAATCTATGCAAACAATGTGGAAATGTTGGTCTGGTCATCTAGTGAGCTATACCGTAGGAAGCTGGCTTTTTATGTCGTAATGCCAATATAAGGGCACACAATGAAAAAAGTCCAGAGAACCCTTATTGGTTTACACGGCTTACTTGACTAGTCCCAAGTGCTCTATTCGTGTTAGTGTAGTCGAGTAGCTCATGCTTATCAGAGAGGAGTGTTAAGTATTTGTTGTACACACACAGTCAATAAATGGTTCACACACTCAATAAGAAATCCGAGACCAATTTATAAAAATAAAGCAGATTTTTATGGTTTAAATCTTTTTATTCACAAGCATCTAAGACATTGAGGTACAGCATTTAGACAATCATGCCCAGTATTCATATACTGTATACAGGTCTCCATTGCGAGTGTCTCTACATATCATGTGGATTTTAACAGTTATCATAACAGAACAATAAGAAAAAGAAACAAAACACAGACCCACCCACCCTCCTCCAGTACTCAGTGCAAAGGTGTTTGACTTTTTTGTTGTAGGGAGGTGTAGCTGTATCTCTCCCCCCTGTGGTTGTGGTATGAGCTACTCCGTTTCAGAAAGCCGAAGGATGCGCAAGTATTTGGGACAAGTAAGCTCTCTGAATTCAGTGGATAGGAGACTGAGAAATGGGTGCCATATTTCACCGAACAAGGCCTTAGAAGTTGTAAAGGTAGCGGTCATCCTTTCCATCCCTAGTATATACCATATCCTGTGGAGCCAAACTAGATGTGTGGGAGTAATAGCGGGCCCCCAGTGCGTGTGAAGGTTCTGGAGCGCTGCTCCGAGTGCTAAACCCATTTGCCTTCCTTTTCAAGATTTAAGTGGGAAGGTCAATTGATTGGGTAGATTCAGGACTGTATAGGCCGGAAACCGGGGGATCTGAGTGTCAAAATGTGTGTCTATTTCGCCTAAGGATCTGGGTCCAATATGCCGCAAGCTTCGGCCATTCCCAGATTAGGTGTAGAAGCGTGCCTGGCAAACTGCATCCACGCCAACAGTCAGGACTACGCCCTGGGTTACCTTTGTTGAGGCGTACTGGAGTCAAATACCAGTATGTTGCTATTTTAGTGGCCGTCTCCATACTAGCTGTGTTCCGAGCAGTATGTCAGACTCTATAGTAAACCTCCCCCCATTCTTTATAAGACAGCTCTCTTCCAAGTTCCTTTGCCCACCTACGTTGACTGGGTGTAGGCTGTGTGGGGGCAGAGTGGCGCAGTTGAACATAGAGTTCAGAGATTAGCCGTCTATCTGTAGACTTGGTGACTAGCCATTTCTATTACTTCGTAAGGCGTCTGCTAACAGCAGGGAAATTAGTGGGGTGACGCACCTTGAGGTATCAGAGCCTTTCAGCTTCCGGCAGGTTGTACTGTTGACGCATTTGTGCCAGGCCGCAAATGCCCTCCAAAGCAAACCCGGGGTAAAATCGCCATTCTCGAATAGTGGTGTCATGGGGGATGGGAACGGTTCCCTTCTACCCGCCATGGAATCTCAAACCTCCACAACCATCTTGGTGATGGGGGATCCTAGGAGGCTCCGCGGCCTGTCCCCTCTTTTAAGAAATGGTACCTTCCAGAGGGGAAGCTGTGTAATTGCCCTATCCTGAAATAACCAATGTTTTCCAGACTCCTTCCTATACCCAACCCCCCCTTCGTCTGGTCCAAGGTACCTCAGGTTCTTCCTCATGCGAAGTCTCGCCCCCTGCCGAACAAACCTATGAAGTTTGCTCTGTAGCGTAGGGAGCACCCCCCCGGGGAGGGGAAACCGGAATCGTCTGGAAGAGATATAAAATCTTCGGTAGTATGGACAGTTTAATGGGTGCAATTTGCCCTAGAAGGGAGAGGTTATGGTTCTTCCAACTGTTCAGCTCGTCTTTAATTTGATGGAGGAGTGTGTTGTAGTTTGTTGCAGTGGTTTGATCGACTGAGCGGGCAAGCTGAATTTCCAAATATGGCAGGGACCCCTGCACCCATTTCAGTGGGCAGCTGTCCTTCAGCGAGGACAGGTGCTCGTGCGTAGTTGATAAGGCCAGAGCCTGAGATTTCCAGACATTTATCCGGAGTCCAGATGCTAGCCCAAATGCGGATAACTCCTCAAGAAAGGCCAGGAGGGAGGTAACAGGTTTGCTTAGAGAGGCCAAGATATCGTCTGCTTATAAGCTAACAGTATGCCTCTCTCCTCCAAAGGGAATGCCTTCGATCTTTGGGTTGTCTCTAATCCACTGTGCTAGGGGTTCTACGTACAGAGCAAATAACAGGGGTGACAGGGGGCACCCTTGCCTAGTACCTCTACCTATAGGAAAGGAAGGAGACGAAACACTGTTAACTCTAACCGTAGCCGTGGGGGAACAGTAGCAGCTCACCACCCAGCCACGGAAGCGGTCGCCTATTCCAAAGTGGGCCAGGGTCTGCTCCATGTATTGCCAATGCACCCGGTCAAATGCTTTTTCAGCATAGACTGTCAAGAGAAGGGACCCCAGGCTTGGGTGATCCGCCTTGTCGATGAGGTGCAAAATGCGTTTCGTGTTATCGCTACTCTGCCTACCCTGTATAAATCCTGCCTGATCAGGATCAATGATACCCAGCATCATGGGACCCAGCCGAGCTGCTAGAATACTCGTAAAGAGCTTGATGTCTACATTTAGCAGCGATATAGGGAGATAAGAACTACAGAGTTGCTTATCTTTCCCTGGCTTGGGGATCACTACAATGGATGCAGCCAGTGTGGTCGAGGGGACCGAGCCAGGGCCCCCAAACAAATTCAACAGTCTCGTAAGGATGGGAGCCAGGACCTGACAGAATGATTTATAAAAGCTGGCAGGGAATCCATCCGGACCCGGAGATTTGAAGGGCTTGAGGCGGGGGATTGCGGAGATAACCTCCTCAACCCTAATGGGGGCGTCTAGCAAAGTTGCTTGGACGTGGTCTAAACATGGGGTAGTCATCCCTTTCAAATAAGTGTCTATGTGCTGCGTTGCCTGCTCTTGTCTCTCATATAATTCTGCGTAAAAATTCCAAAATTCATTCTCTGTTTGTTCATCACCCACTATCTCTTCTCCCGCTTGGGACCTCAGGGATTGAACATTCGTCTGCTGCCTTTGTGCCCTCAGCTTATTGGCTAGTAGTTGCCATGATTTGTCCCCTCCTATATAGAAGGAGTGTTTTAGGCGGAGAGCCGCGTATTCCGCCCTGTCAAGGTCTAGCCCCGCTAATTGAACCCGCACTGTTCGTAATTGGCGCCAGATTCTGGGAGCCCCTGTGCGGCTGTGTTTGCGTTCCAGTTCCCTGATTTGGGCTGTCAATTGGTCCAGTTTCTCTCTACATGCTTTGTTATCAGCTGCCGATATCGCTATAAGCTACTCGAGCCACAGCCTTCATAGCTTCCCACAGTGTGGAAATAGCGATATCAGGAGTGTCATTCTGTTCGAAATAAATGCGTATAGCTACAGTGAGCTGTTGTACTACTGCAGGCCTGTGGAGCAGGGTCTCCCTAAGACGCCAGTTCCCATGGTGGTGCTTCTGAGGTGGGAATTCCAGTGTGAGGGTCACTGCATCATGGTCAGTTAATGCCGCCGGCTCTATCTCTATGTCCCTCATGATACGATGGACCTCCCTGGTCCCTACTAAATAATTAAGTTGTGTATAGGTTTTGTGGGCATGTGAAAAGAATGTGTATTGGGTAGATTGTGGATGGGCCTCCCTCCAGAGGTTCAGTAACCCCATGTCCTGTAGCCACTTGCGTCCTCCCTTTGACAAGGCCCCTGCCTGATCAGTCCTAGAGCCAGACCTATCCTTATCGGTGTCAAAAACGAGATTCAAATCTCCCCCCACCAGAGTCATGCGCTCCTGTGTGGTCATCACCTCTGAGACTGCTGTCCAAAGGAACTGCTCCTGGCCTGAGTTAGGAGCGTATAGAGATCCCACTACCAGGTTGTGACCTCCAATATGAACAGAGTATGCAAGGAGTTTGCCTTTAACCTCTGCTACTTTGGGGCCCAATTCCCTTTGAACCGTCGTGCTATCAGGATAGCTACACCTGCTTTTTTGTCGGGTGGATGAGAAAAATTGGTGTGGGAATGCGCGTGTTTTAAGGCGGTGCCAGTCCCTGCTCAGGATGAGAGTCTCCTGAAGGAGGCAAATATCTGCCTCTGCGTTTTCGAGAAAGGAAAGCACCGCCCTCCTCTTGATGGGATTATTGAGGCCCTTCACATTAAGCGAAAGTACCCTAATTACCTGTGGTGCCAGACCAACTGTAGAAAAGGTTATCTGATTGCTCCCTTGTACCTATAGTGACCCTAGTCTCCTGCAGCCCCCTCAAACAGAGTCTCCCCCCCTGTGTATGCCAGCTGTGTTCATCCTTTCCCATTAAAATGAGTACTGGTCCCCCCCCCTCCAAACTTGAGACAAACAAAGCCTAAAACTCAAAGCAGTCATTATAAGTCTGAGACTTACGGGTCGAATCCAGGAGTCCGTGGAAAGTAGAAAAATTGGGGATGTGTCACATCCCGTGTGCCTCCCTCCTCGCCCGACAGCCCCCGCCCGCTACCAGATTGGACCCTTATGAAAATTAAATGCCTGTCGAAGGGACTCATGTTGCAGCTTCTTCTCGTTGTTCCCCCGACAGCGACTCCAGGACTGCCTGACGTTCTTTCACTATAGGGGCAGGGTCAGGCCTCGCACTGTGCTCTCTTGAGCGACCTTTCTGGTCCCACCGATTTCTCCTTTGCTGCGGCTTAGAATCACCTCTCTCTGACTCTTTGTCTAAGGAGTCCACAATTCCAAGGATGCTACAAGTTTCTTAAAAGGGACCGGAGTTGAAGCAATTTACCTTCCCACCAGAATATCAAACTGAAAGGATGTCCCTGTGAGTAGGCAATCCCTAAGTTCTGCAAGTGTGTAGTAGCTGGGCGTAACTCCCGTCTTTTCTGCAAAGTGATCATGGCCAAGTCTTGATATAATGTTGGGGTATGGCCTCGGAACTCCAGAGATTGCCTCTCTCGTGCCTTCCCCAGGATCAGTTCCTTCAGCAAGAAGTCTGGGAGGTAAGCCAGGATGTCGGGGGCGGAGCTGTAGATCGCCGCGGGAGGCCCACTCTGTGCGCCTGGTCTATTTTAATCTTGTTGTCTTGTGGGGACCCCAGGATATAGTTGAAGAGTTCCTTCATGTATTGAAATATATCCGAGCCCTCTGCTTGTGATGGTACTCCTTTGACGTGAATATTATTGCGCCTGGAGCGGTTCTCAAGGTCTTCAGCGTGGGCTTGCAGCTCTATCTGTTGCTCCCGTAATTACCTCTTGCTGCAGGGTCTCCACTTCCTTGTCCCACGTGTGTTCATGGTCCTCCACATTTGCCACGCGTTCCCCGAGGGAGTCAACATCTCTCCGAACTTCTTTGATGTCGCAAGAGAGCTCCCCTCGGAGGGATTGTATGTATTCACGCAATGAAGCAAACAGGGACTCCAAGAAGGCGCGGGTGACTGGTTCCTCTGTTTTCTCTGGCTCCTGATCAGATTGGCCGCTCTGTTACGCCTGCCCCTCTCCCCCTGAAACAGAAGGGAGTCTGGTCAGCATGTCTTTCAGTGTACGGTCTTTTTTCCCCCTTGCGGTCGCCATGATTAGAGAGAGGTTTGAGGTATGATCCGCTCCGGTAATGTACTGCAGCTGCCTTATGGGGACTTCTCGCGCTGAGGGGGATTTGCTGGGTATCGGGTGCACCACCACCCCAGCAAGGCCGTTGGACTCTCCCTTGACTCTTCTTCGATGGTGCAATACCTGTTGTCTTATCCTCGCCTGTCCTCCCAATCTTTGCTGGCCTAGGTCTAGTGTAGATTCCGGCACAATGTTTCTCCCTGTCTCTGGGCTCTTGTCTGCCCTTGCCCCGGGGACTTATGGCTGACTAACCGTATGGTGTGCTGGCATGCTTTGACTTCCTATGCATCCGTGGGGCCAGTAACAGGGTCCCTCTGAGCACTCCAGTACTTTCAGTTAGGCCCAGTGGTGCTTGCATTGCTCCTTCTGGGGAATGCTGTCCGGTTCGGCTACTGGCAGGCAGCGCTTACTCTTATTGCCCCTTCGGCGCCAAATCTCCTCCGCTCTTCCAGAGGACACAGGCTTCTGCCGGCCGCCGCCCGTCGTCTCACATTGAACGCTGTTCTATAGCCAGTTGGGCCCCTTGCTAACTGAAGACGGGGGTATATCTGATGGAGGGGCCTGTCACTCTCTTTCCCCGCCCTTACTCCCCGTTGTCGGCATCGAGCATCAGCTGATTTTCGGATGGGCTCTGATTCTCCCCAGGGGGGCGCTTCTAACCTTCAGGGATTGCCTCCGTCTAGGCGCAGGCATGCTGGGGCTGTGGCGAGCCTGAAGCGCACATCGCAAGGCGGGCGTGGAGTCTTCTATTCTCTCCCCCTTTCGTATCTTCGGCGAACTCCCAGGGCCCGGCCTCTGTTTCAGCCTGTCCACGTGCAGACGCAGCACCCCGGGGACCTCCGCTCTCCAAGTGCAGGCCGGGCCCAGTCGTAGCTCCCCCCAGTGTCGCTCGCTCCCTCTGCAACAGATGCGGCGCCCAGCTCTCGGGTATGCCGCCGCTCCCAGGCTCCGTTGGCCCTCTCTCCTCACCTCGCTCTCCTGATTAGGCTTGAAGATCGGCTCTTCCCAGCAGTGTTTTCCCCGAAGGTACCATCACCAGCCGGGGTCTTTCAGCTTTCTCGCACACTGTGTTACTGGGTGACCTCTTCTGGGTGACGCCTGGAGTAGTGCACAGCGGCCGCCATTACATCCAGGCTTGCCTCGCCTTTCCGCCGTATTTCTGCCACTCCCACCGGCGCGATCCATCTCGATCCTGTCGTGCCGATCGGTGCCTTCCACCACTATCAGTCTGGCAGACCCCCAGGCAATCAATGTGCCATCTGTGAAAACGGCGGGCGGCAGCGAGCCGGGAGACAAGGACAGACACGTCCTAACTGCTCGCCGTCTTGGCCACGCCCCCCCTAAAGCAGATTTTTATAAGTATGTAGACACCAAGATCTTTAGAATCACTTAAGAACAAACAGTGGTATCGTTTTTAGAAGAGATTAGACAAATAGTTCAAATAACGGTTTTGAGGCATGAGCCTTGAATGCTATAATGTTATCCTGTGGGAGATAAACACATATACTAAACAGGAACTTGCAACCAGATTTCTGAGGTGTTCTTTGTCACTTAAGGGGCTAGGGTGCATAGGTCCAAAGTACCACCAGCAGTATCGCTTTACCTGCCCTGCGGTGTCCGGGTGTGGAGGTGCTGGTCGGGATGGTAGCCTCGAGCTCAACACAGTTGAAGTCAATGGGATTTGAAACAAGGGCTGCAATGAGTGACTTGGGGGGCAATTCCAGATGAACCCAAAGGGGATCTCAAGTCGTGGGTAACCCTAGGCCAAGGTGGCACAGTCAGAGGTTGTGGACCTGGGTTGTGGAGTCCGGGTGCAGAAGGTCGAGGCTCTCACGGTTGTTGGTAGATCTGCAGATGGAAGGAAAACCAAACAGCAGGGCCACTCTGGCCGTGGGTCTCTTCTGTCCTGAAGTCCCTTGATGTGCAGGAGGCTTTCAAGGTGCTAGAGTCCGGGCTGCATGTCAAACAAGCTGTGGTTGGTGCAACTGACCCTGTACTCAGGATATTGCTGCAGGGGAGCTCCTGGAGGGTCTAGTGTCTCGAAACTCAGCAGAGAGAAGGGGCTGAACTAGAGCCACGAAGACCTCCTGAAGTGATGCTCCCTCGTTGCACCCCGATGACCAGCATCACAGTGAACCGGACAGATGTAGTCGGTGCCTGCAAATGCAGAGGGATGGCTACTCCACCTCAAGGGAGATGTTAGATGATTAGCGAAGTGCTGGGCATCCTCCAAGTGATGGGGAGGATGGACAGGTGCAGGACGAGTCGGGTCTTTGCGATTGTTGAGGAGCAAGCGGCAAGGCGGGGTTTGGTGCCAAGTTCTGTGCAGGTTCTCAATTCTCGCTGTGTTGCCTCTTCTTTGTCCTTCTTCTGTTCCCAGGTAGTCGAATCTGTTGGTCTGGTGTTGGGGGGACCCCTAAATATTCACATTAGGGGCGTTTAAGGGAGTATATGGTAGTAGCCAATGGGCTACCTAAAACTGGGGTGATTACACCCCCTATATGACCATTTTCTGTGGGGAGTGGGCATAACCCTAACCCAGAAGTCTCTATTTTTACCAAAAACAAGATTGTGAAACCCTTCTCTGGCTCTTCACTTTAGGTAGCCCACCTTATGGATGTGACTAGCCTGTGAGTGAAACACACCTCCTGAATATCTAATTTCCCATCTGCTCTGGTGCCAAATGGGCCTCAGGGCAGGGGGTGGCATTCCCCATTTTTGGGGAAAGCCAGGGTTGCATATCAAAGGCAGCAGAGGCTTTGAAGCCTCTGGCCTTGAGATGCTAATTCACTAGCCATCCTGCTGGAGGAGGTGGGAACACCTTCTGCCGAGCAGGCATTATTCCTGACCTCTGAAAGTGTGGGCTCTCCCGTGCAGGGAGCCAGAAACTCGTCTGTGCTGGCAGGCTTGAAGATACCAGTCATACAACACACTGGGAGACTAGTAGGGTTACAGGGGGCATCTCTATGGTGTCCTCTGGGTGCATGTCTTCCTAAATTCAATATTGGCATCAGTGCCGATTTATTAAGACAAGGTGTTTGATACCAAACACCATTACTTTCAGTGAAGCCATCATGTAACTGGGTAACTCGTAATGACCAATGCTCATTATATGTTCTTAAAATGGCTTCCTAAACACTTGCAATGACTAGTAATGGAACTAGGCATCACATTAAATATAATGCACCCTGCCTTAGGGCTAAAGGCCTGCTGTGGGGGTGACTTACATAAAATACATGCAGTGGATGGGCATTGCACATATGGTGTGTGCAATGTTGTGTTATGTAGTGTTTTCAGAATGACTTGCACTATTTCACGCAGTCTGCATGCAGTTTGTGTGTGGGTCCCTTTAGGTGGCATAATATATGCTGCAGCCCTTAGGGACACTCTTTAGTACCCATGCCCTTGGTATCAGGGGTACCATTTACCAGAGTCTTACAAGGGTGCTAAAGTCCTTGCTGATTGTGTTACAATTAACATTTGTCACTTTTAGGGGGGAAAACACTGGCACTGGATGCAGTGAAGTTCACCATCCACTGTTATGTTATGTTATGTTATGTTATTTGTATTTGTAGCGAGCACAGATACTCCGAGGAGTGTCCCGGCGCGAACCTTGAGGAGTGAGGGGGAACCAATTAGATAAATAGGAATGTTTTCAGATTTTTTTTTAAAAGAATGGGATCCTGAATGCTACGGAGAGCAAGAGGCAGCGAGTTCCAAGCCAGAGCCGCCACTGTGGCCTTGACACCACTGAGTCACTATGCAGACTAGTTTCATCAATAGGACGACTGGATTTTTTGGGGATGTCCAATCCTCACTCATGGACATGCCCTTTGATGGCTCCGGTCTCTTCTGAGACAAGGAGGATTCGGCGCTGGTGCTCTTTATGGACAGCAGGGCTATGGCCAGGTCCTTGGGCTTTTCTACAGCCCCTCATCATCCTCAATCTGCCTTTTGCTCCTTTCGCGGCCACGTAAGGGGCATGCAACTGCGTCTTTACTCACCCAGCCACCGCGGCGCGCAATGTTTTCAGCCTCTGCGTGGCCCCCGATGCAGTTCCTACCGGCACTGTGGGTCAGGTGGGCAGCGGTTGGGTCAGTCCGCAGCCTCCAAACCCTCCTAGTCTGCCCGCTTATCATCATGGGCACCCAGTGGGTGGCATGCTTTGCCATCAACTGCCCCGCTGGCAGTCCATAAAATCAAACAGGTGGATTTTGCAGATTGTCCGAAGGGGTTATGCCCTCCCCTTTGAGACTACCCCTTCCTCTATGCCACCTACTTACGACAGGCTGACGCAGGACCACCTATTTCTTCTGCACCAGGAAGTGATGGCTCTTTTGGCCAACGAAGGCATAGAGAGAGTGCCGGCATCAGTAGTAGGCCATGGTTGCTATTCCCGCTACTTTCTGGTGGCCAGGAAGAACAGATTCCTTCGTCCTATCCTCGACCTGCAATCTCTCAATTTTTTCCTCAAGAAGGAGAATTTCTTGCTCAGGTCCTGTCTCAGGTCCTGTCTGCCCTCGACCCTGGAGACTGGATGGTAGCGTTGGACTTGAAGGACACATGCTTCCACATTTCGTCCTGCCTCCCCACAGGTGTTACCTGCAATTCACGGTGGTCCAGGAGCATTTTCAGTTTGCTGTGCTCCCTTTTGGCGTCACCAGTACACACTCGGGTATTCACCAAGGTGATGGCAGTGGTTGCAGCTCATCTGCAGAGATCAGTGGGGTCAGTCTTCCCCTATCTCGTCGACTGGCTGTTAAAGGCGGGCTTGCCCCAGGATGTCGTCTCCCACCTCCAGAATACGGCGGACCTCCTGCACTTGCTGGGGTTCACTATCAACATGCTGAAGTCACTCCTGACTCCCTCTCATACACTCCCTTTCGTCGGAGCTGTCCTGGACATGGTGCAGTTCGGGCCTATCCTCCTGAACAACGAGTCCAGGATATCCAGACTGTGATACCAATGTTGCATCCTCTATCCTGGATTTCGGTGAGACTGGCTCTGAGGCTGCTGGGCCTCATGGCCTTCTGCATCCTGCTTGTCACATATGCTTGTTGGCGTATGTGGGCTCTGCAGTGGGACCTGAAGTTTCAGTGGGTGCAGCATCAGGGTAATCTCTCCGACATGGTCCAGATCTCAGAGGGAACTGCAAAGGACCTGCAGTGGTGGTTTACGAACCGCGACTGGGTCAGTGGCAGGCTCCTCTCCCTTCCCCAACCAGATCCGACAGTGGTGACAGATGCGTCACTCCTGGGATGGGGCGGCCATCTGGGAGAGGTGGAGATCAGAGGACTCTGATCTTCAGTGGAATCTGGAATCCATATCAACCTGTTTGAGCTCCGAGCGATCCGAGTGGCATTGAAATCCTTTGTGCCTTCTATCCAGGGAAGGCTAGTGCAAGTATTCACAGACAACACCACCGCTATGTGGTACTGCAACAAGCAGGACGGGGTGGAGTTGTGGACCCTTTTGCAGGAGGCCCTGCATCTCTGGACATGGCTGTAACAGCAGGGCCTATCCCTGGTGGTCCAACATCTGGCCGGTTCTCTGAACACCACCTCTGACAAACTCAGACGAAGATGCCTAGCGGATCATGATTGGCATCTCCATCAGGAGGTGGTGCAAGGTCTCTTTCAGCAATGGGGAGAGCCTTGGTTAGATGTGTTCTCCACCGCCGAGAACACACAATGTCAGTAGTTCTTCGTGCTGGAGTTTCCAAGGCGGCTCTCGCTTGGAGATGCTTTTCATTTCGGGTGGAGCTCAGGCCTCCTGTACACCTTTCCACCCATACCACTCCTGCCCAGAGTTCTCAAGAAGATCAGGAATGACAGGGCCCATGTCATCCTTGTGGCTTTGAATTGGGCACTGAGAGTCTGGTATCCTGAGCTGTTGAGCATGGCCATTAGTCCTCCAATCAGGCTGCCCCTTCGGGAGGATCTTCTGTCGCAGCAGCAAGGGAGGGTTCTGCACCCGACCCTGTTAACGCTCCCTCTTCTTGCGAGGAGGGTTAGCAGCAACAGTTGAGAGCTTTAGACCTTCCGCCTGAAGTCTGTAACGTTATCTTAGCAACCAGGCGCCTCTCTACCAAGACTATTTACACCTACCATTGGGCAATATTTGTGGCATAGTGTACAGAAGAAACATTAATCCCTTTTCTGCCTCTCTTTATCAGGTTCTCCTGTTCGTTCTTTCCCTTGCCCAGCGTGGCTCTGCTCTGGGCACTGTTAAGGGATACCTTTCTGCAATCTCTGCTTTTCTTCAGTTGTCTGACCAATCTTCCCTTTTCCAATCCTCTATTGTACATGGGTTTTTGAAAGGTTTCCTTCCCACTCCTTTCGTTATGCCACAGTGGGACCTCAATCTCGTCCTCACTATCCTTATGTGTGCTCCCTCTGAGCATCTGTACAATAGTTCGCTCAAGCTCCTTACCATCAAGATGGCCTTTCTCGTGGCAATAACATCTGCCCGGAGGGTCAGTGAGCTTCAGGCCTCATCATCCAAGCCTCCTTATCTTAAATTCTACCCTGACAAAAAGGTGCTTCGTTAGAGAGCTTCCTTTCTTCCGAAATTGGTTACTCCATTTCACGTAGGCCAAACCATCACTCTGCCTATTTTTATGCTCCGCCTCATCCCTTCAAGGAAGAGGAGCAACACCTCCGTCTGGACCCAAAAAGAGCATTCTTTGTTCTACCTTGACTGCACACAAAAGTTCTGGGTGGACAACTAACTCTTCGTGGGGTATGTCAGTGGGAAGAAGGGCTAGGATGGCAGAAGCAGACCATCTCCAGATGGATCATGCTCTGCATTAACATCTGCTACACATTGGCTAAGAAGCAACCCCCTGAGGATTTGCTGCTCATTCCACCAGAGTTAAAGCTGCAACCACTACTTTAGCATGCAAAGGTCCATTCCTGGACATCTGCCAGGCAGCAATGTGAGCTTCCTTGCACAGTTTTACCAATCACTACTATCTGGACAGTCAGGTCCATAGGGTTGGGCATTTTGCCCGTTCCGTCCTGCAGGACTTCATGTGATATTGGTCTGCTGTCCTACCTCTGGGGAGTTATTGCTTTGGTATCTATTCGAAGGTAAGGAATCTGTGGCTAGAAGTCTCTATCAGATTAACAAGATACTTACCTTTGTTAACGCCTTATCTGGTAGAGACTCTATTTAGCTGCAGATTCCTTACCAACCCACCCATCCTCCCCGCACTGCGAACGGATTTCTAGGGACAGGGTTTTCCCCGTTCAGGGTGCTTGTTTACCACACCAGTGGTTTGTGTATTTCTTGGCTCCGCATTTCTGGCATGGAAAGTCGCCAAAAGTAACTGACGTCAGAGCGCCTGGGGGTGCCTATATAGGCACTGCGAACATCACTTCCGGAGCGGACGATGCCAATGAATCCATGCGGTGCCGAAAGACGCCACCTACCGGCACTCCGGGGTACTGCTCACAAAAATATTCCAGCTCCAATCTGATGCTTGGGGATAATTCTAAGGTAAGGAATCTGTGGTTAGATAGAGTCTACTAGAAAAGGCGTTACCGAAGGTAAGTAACTTGTTCGTCTATGCCCATGTGCAATATCACCAAGAGGTGGAGTCACTCTGCCTCGTGACTCGAAAGACTTCTTAAAAGAAAAACAACTTGCACACATCTGGGCCCAACACTAGATGGCAGGAGTATGTACAGCATGTGTATCTAAAGCACTACATGCCACGAACAGATGCTTACAGGATAAATAATGTTTTCCTTCCTTACATGGCCTCTTCCCAGATGAAAGGTGATGAGCAACTAACCTTTTTTCTGGTGATTCTCATCTTCTAAGTGGAAGAACCTAGAAGAGCCATCAGCACTGGTTTGGTCGGTCCCAGGTCTGTGTTCCACTGTGAAGTCCATCCCCTGAAGAGGAAATGAACAATCTTAACAAATTGGGGTTCTCTTCTCTCATCTGCATTAGCCATTTGAGGGGTCTGTGGTCAGCTTGAACTTTGAAGTGGATCCCAAACAGTTAGGGTCTTGGCTGCTTCAGGGACCAAACCACAACAAAGGCTTTCTTCTCAATGGCACTCCAACGCTGCTCCCTAGGAAGGATGAAGGCAACTGGCTGATCCTGGCCCAAATCATTCACCTGTGACAACACTGCACCTATCCCATGTTCAGAGGCATCTGTCTGGACAATAACTATTTTGTGAAGTCAGGGGGCTTCAAGACGGGTGCTGAGCACAGGGCTTCCTTAAGAATGTCAAAAGACTTTTGACACTGCCCAGTCCAGAAAACGTTTCTGTGCTGCTTTTTGGAGGTCAAGTCAGTTATTAGTGCCACTATAGTACCATAACCCTTCACGAATCTCCTATAGTATCCAATCAGGTCTAGAAAGGCTCTGACCTGGGCCTGGGTTTTAGGAGGCTCCAAAGCCAGGATGGTATGGATCTTCTGCTGGAGAGGTTGTATATGGCCGCCACCAAATTGGTGGCCCAGGTACATAACAGAGCTCTGTCCTATCTGGCACTTACTTGCCTTGATATTCAGGCCTGCCTGCTGCAAGAGCTGAAACACTTCCTTGAGGCGGACCAGGTGATCCTCCCTGATGGAGCTAAATACAGCTATATTGTCAAGACAAGCTGCACTGAAACAACTCTCAAATCCTGACAGTACTCACTTCACCAACCTCTGGAAGGTGGCAGGTGCATTCTTCAACCTAAAGTGCTTCACTTTGAATTCAAAGTAGCCTTCAGATGTGGAGAAAGCAGACATCTCCTTGGCTCCTGGAGTGAAGGCAATCTGCCAATAACCTGATGTTAGGTCAAAGGTGCTCAGAAACGTAGCTGTCCACAACTTATCAATGAACTCATTAGCTCTTGGAATGGGGTGGGCATCAGTCTTAGTGACTGCATTGAGGCCACTGTAGTCCACACAGACCCTCATCTCAGGTTTCACACTTTTGGGGTTGGGCACCAGTACCACTTGTCTGGCCCATGGACTACTGGAGGGCTCAATCACCTCCAGCTCCAAAATCTGGGCAGCCACAATCTTGATGCTGGCCTTAACCTGGTCAGACAACCTGTAAATTTTACTCTTGACAGGCTAGCTGTTGCCCGTGTCCACATCATGGGTACACCATGTTGTCAGACCTGGGGTCAGAGAAAACAACCCAGCAAATTGCTTCAGCAAGTGGTAGCAGTCCCTTTCTTGCTGGTCTGTCACTGTGGGGGGGAGAACTACTCCCTCAACAGTTCAATCATGGGCATTAGTAGATAGGAGGTCTGGGAGAGGGTCATTCTCTTCTTCCACATCTAAATCTGTTACCATCAACATGGTGATATCTGCTTGTTCATGGTATAGCTTGAGCCTGTTCACATGGATCACCATGTGAGAGTTCCTGGGAGTACCCAAGTCCACCAAGTAGGAGACTTCCCCTTCTTCTCTAAGCCAGGTTAGGGCCCAGTCCACTTGTCCTCTAAGGCCCTGGGTGCTATAGGCTCTAAGACCCACACCAATTGTCCTGGTTAGTATACTGTCATTAAGAACTTTTGGTCATACCAGTGCTTGACAAGCTCCTGGCTGGCAGTCAAATTCTTGTTTGCTTTTTTCATGTACTCTGCATTTTGGAGCGAAAGCACATAGCCCACTATGTCCTGTTTAGATTCTTTCAGGAGTCTCTCCCATCCTTCCTTAACCATGCTGAGTGGACCTCTCACAGGGTGCCCAAAGAGCCGCTCAAAGGGACTGAAGCCAACTACTTTTTGCGGGACCTCCATGTATGCCAACAATAGGCACGGGAGGAGAATGTCCCATCTCCTCTTGAGTTTTTCAAGTAAACCCATGATCATGCCTTTTATGTTTTTGTTGAATCTCTCAACTAAACCATTGCCTTGGGGATGATATGGAGTGGTGAACTTGTAAGTCACCCCACATTGCCTTCAGATAAGTGGACATGAAATTCATGCCCCTATCTGAAATAACCTCTTAAGGAGCCCAACCCTGGTGAAGATTCCAAGGAGGTCTCTAGACACTGCAGGGTCAGTGACTGTCCTAAGTAGGATAGCCTCAAAATATCTAGTGGCATGGTCCACTACCACTAGGATGAACCTGTTCCCTGAAGCTTTGGGTGGGTCTAGGGGACCAATAATAACTATCCCCACCCTCTCAAAGGGTGTCGCCACCACTAGTAGTGATATAAAGCGAGCCTTTGGTTTGCCTCCTGCCTTTCTAATGGCTTGGCAGATAACACAGGAGCGACAAAACTCCTTGACCTTCTCTGACATCTGGGGACAGTAGAAGTGTTTGACCAGCCTCTCCCAGGTCTTGGTCTGCCCCAGGCGCCCAACTAAGGGGATATCATGGGCCAGGTTATGGAAGAACTCCCTGTAGTGTCGAGGGACAACTAGTCTCCTGGATGCCCCTGGTTTGGTGTCCTTTGGCTCAAAGTAGAGGAGCCCCTCCTCCCAGTATACCTTATGGGTACCACTGGTATCTCCTTGTGCATGTTTAAAAGCTAACTGTTGCCGGTTCTACTAAAGTGGGACAGGACGTTTGTCCTTTGCTCAGGTCCTCCATGGAGGGACCCCCTGCTCCTTGAAATTCTGCCCGATCTGACAAGTTTCCAGGAGTCAGTTTTACAGGCACTAGGCCTTCCCCTGAGGGTTGGGATCTTCTGGGCCTGTGAACTTTTGGAGGCTGGGCTACCAACCTTCCTGCCCCTCCTCTTGGCTTTAGGGACCTGGTCAATAGTTTCAGGCACGAGGATCCCTTGACTCTCTCTCAGGGCCTTCTGCACTCTGGTTGTGGCACACCCATTCAGGTAGACCCAGCATGGCTGCATGGGTCCTCTTCTCTACTTCTGCCCAAGCAAAAGTTTCTAAGTCATTGTCTAGTAGACAATACACTGAGATATCAGGGGACACAGCTACCTTCTTTGGGCCAGTAACTCCTCCCCACTCAAAGTCAACCACAGCCATAGGGTGTGACTTTGTGACATTGTCAGCATTGACATTCTCGTGCATCTCTTCAGGTAGAATCTGTTCTGGGGAAAACAGTTTAGCCATAACCTTGGTTATACTGGCACCTGTATCCCTCAGAGCCTTCACCTCCACCCCATTGATTTTTGGCCACTGCCTATACTTCTGCATGCTAGGTGGCCAGTGCGCCAAATTCTCATTGTTCTCCTAACTCAGAGACACTAAGGTGGCCTCTGTACCTTTTTGGATTTCTTGGTGCCACTTGCCATCCAATCCCTACACTCTCCAACCCTTTGAATTTGTCACCAGTGGTGCCCGTCCTTTATGCCCTGGCTGGTTACAGTCAAAGCACACCCCTGCCTTCAAGGGGTCAAACTTCTTTCCCTGATACCCCTTCCCCTTTAGCTGGGATGTGACTCTGGACTCTCCCCCATGGGATGTTTTTGGGGACTCTTTGGAACTATCTATCTTTTAATCCTTTCCCCCCTCTTTCCCTGAGAGGGGGCCTGACCATGTTTTTCTGGTCACCACCCAGGGTCTTTTTAAGGACCCTGATTCTTACCCACTCATTAGCTATCTTTTCCAGTTTCCTGGGACTAGACAGCTTAGAGTCCACCAGATGTTGGTTCAACTTCTCTGAATGACAATTTGTTAAAATGTGCTCCTTAACCAACAGGTTGTAAAGCCCTTCAAATGTATCCACTTTGTTGCCTTTATTCCATCCAGCCATCTAGCGCCTTAACTGTCAATGAAGTCTACTCATGTTTGTGTGTTGCCTTTCTGAAGGGATCTAAGCCTCAGCTTATGCTCCTCAGGAGTTAACCCAAAGAGTTCAACCAGGGCTGCCTTTATGTGTGTGTAAGATTCAGCTACCTGTTCCTCTGGGTGTGAGTAGCTTATCTCTACCAGCCCCTGGTACTAACTCCCAAAATAGTGCTCCTCAGTGTTATGTCCCCACCTTCCTCATCTTGAAATCTCTCTCATATGCGGCCAGCCACTTGTTAATAACATCCCCTGGAACATAAATAGAGACAACCTCTTTGGGCAACCTTACACGAGGGACACCCTGATAAGCACCTCCAGATCTGCTGCCACCATCTTCTCTGGGCTCCAAACCCAGCCAGGCCCTCTTTTCCTCTAGGACCAGCCTTCTCTCAGCCAGACCCATGACCCTCTTCTCCAACTCCAGGGCTGCCATGCTCTCCTACATGGATCTTTGGCTGTGTTCAGAGCAAGCCAGGCTTTGTGCCCTGGGGCCCCACCTGGGCCCTCTCAGGAGGGGTAAGTTTCTCCCCGCCCCAATGGCTCCACTCAACAGGCTATGATTGTCTTCAGCTTCATCCCCACTACCTTGGGGTAATTCCTTCCTCGCGCGTTGAGGTTCCCTGTGAGCCTCCTCCCAGGCTATTAGGGCCTTAATCAAAGCAGGTTTTTTGACTTTGGCTCCCATGATGATTTTCCTCTAGGTACAAAATGGGCTCAGATCATCCCTTTTGTATGAGGACAGATTTGCCAAGTCGAGCTCAATGTCTCCTGTGTCGAAAAGTGGCTCCTGAGCTAGTTGAAAACTTGTGGAAAACGTATTCCTCCTTTACTTGAACATGTAGGAACAATGCCAAACTTTTCAAACTCTCCTCCACTCCTCTGGGGAAGGTTTTTGCAAGTCTTGGAGACAGTGCCCTGGAGTTTAACAATGTCCACAGAAAATACTTTTTGGGAGCAATAACTTCTTTTCTAGATGTCCAACTATGCGGATTCTCAGAGGTCTTAACTTCAACAACTGCATGGCACTACTAAGCACAAGTTCTGGATCCCACCGGTAGACAGCAATGTGAAGAAATGGGGTGTATTACATGTTGTGGTAGTGCAACCTCACCGTGTAATACACTTGTCAAACCCTTTAGGACCGTTGGGTTTCGTCTGTCAACCGTATCTCAATCCTGGGTAGCTGTGGAACTGAACAGCAAAGCTTACGCAGAGGAACAAGTGTTAAGCATTTAAACAGCACCACAGAAATAGAAGAAATTGACACTTCAATACATAGAGTATCCCTCTGCCACATGAGAAAAGATGTGTCTAGGGACTTGTTTTACGTGGGACACCGCCTGGGTGGCACAATCAGTGCTGCAAGCCCTGGGGTAATCCTCTAATGTACATGCCCTGGGTACCGGGATACCATTTATGGGGACTGAGAGGTTAGTTAGCCATTTCCAATTGGGTACATCCAATTCGACATACACTTTAGGGTCAGGGCAATGGCACCGAGGTCTGGTTAGCAGGCCTCAGTGCACTTGCAAAATCGAAAAACCAGGAGCATCAGTCGAAAAACTTAGGGGTGATCATACAAAAAGAGGCATTTCTTTACACATTCCTCAACTACCTATCTACTACCATATCTAAAATGCTATACCTACCTATCATGCCAACTATACCTAATCTACCATAACTAACCAACATTCCTACCCTACTGTAAGTAGCTTACCTACCTACATAGTGTGCTTGCATATTTGCAATAATAAACTAAATAAATCCATATCTAAAGTAAAAAACAACATCATTTGTTTCCAGTTTCCTTTACAAATTCTTACAATTCCATGTTATTATTTCTGTATTAATGCTGGGACCGCATATACATATCCATTACTATTCAGCGATTCAAAATATTGAACAACTAAATAAAAATGCAACACAACATCCTTCTATTTCTACGTTTTTTTTAATGAAAATACTGTTACTACATACAACATACATAAGCCAAACCAAAGGACAATGCCAATGCATGTTTGATTTGTCTATGATGTTGTTTACGATTTTGAGTGATTTTATTAGGATGTAATATGTAGTTGATAATTCATTTTCCATGTGTAGCTTCTGTCTACAGGCTCTTTGTCTCTCTGTTGGCAGTTAGACTTGTATTTCGGGCAGTCTGGCACTGCCAGGTGGGCCAATGTGTAGGCTGCTATTTTTGGTCCTGTCATGGTCCACCGTGCCATAAAAAAAAACAGCCCACGCGCTGCGCCTTTCAAGCTGGCCCATGAAGCTGTGCCAGGCTGCCCGAATGGCCAGTACAGCACTGTCTGTTGGGAATGCTAATGTAATCAGAAATTAACCATGGTATGTCGGCATATCGCTCATGTTTATGCACTGTACCATTTACTTTACGATATAACTTTGGCATGACAAAACAGTTCTGACGATCTCACATGCATGGACATTAAGTAGCTCCCATAATTTCAAATGTATGGACTATTGCCACCCTTTGCCCTTCTGTGTGTATTCGATCTCAATAAGTTGACAAAAAGTTTAAATCCTAGTCAAAATCTTTTACATTTTTTTAGGTGAGGAATATTATTCCGAGACCGAATTTTCTCTCAAACATAGTAGCTTAGCAAGATCAACATCGTCGTCCTTAGAAGACCTATCTTCAGGAAAAAGCGAGTCTCCACTTAAAATAAACAGACTATCAACTGACAAGTTCTATACAACAGTAATGAAAAATTATGATAAGCCAATCAAGAAGCCAACTGAAAATACTTTTACCGAGCAAACGCGCAATAACGAAAGATCTTCGCCAGATTTCAGTCCCTTGTCCTTGGTAAGAATGTAGCTTCTGTTCATATAAACTTTGGTGGACTGAATACACTTCTCCAATAAATACGTATGTGATTTATTTTATGCCTTCTCCAAGTAAATATGGTGTTATCAGAGAATGAAGCCTGCTTACTTTGTTAGCGTACTCATCACAATAACGCAGCACAGCAAGTAACCTTGTTGCTCTGCGTGATAGGGAAAGAACAGGAATGCACCGTATTTAACATTACCCCCTCATGGGTCCTCCTCGTCCCAGTCCTTACAAAGTGAGGCAGTCCTGCCTCCAACCAGCCAATCAAAACCAGCCACAGAATAAAGTACCATGGCCGCGGGAGCCGGACGCTGCTGGAAGACCCCAGCGCCGAAACGACCCGGGGCCAGGACATCAGGAAAGCTCCCCGCCCCAGCCCAGCACATGCGCGGGGAGCGTCCTGACCCAGGAGCAGGAGCGCGGTCGACCAGAGCACCGGTACGGCCGCGCAGATACAAACAACAAAGCCAGAATAAACAGCATGTTTAAGACCTTCAACAAAAAGATTTACAAAAACTCACGGCACCAAAACACGACCTGCAACCACCGGAAACAGCAACAGGATACACGGAGCACCAGCGTTCCAACCGCCGTTGGAGCAAGAAAAAAACAGGCATGGCGGTGTTTGGGAGTGGTTTATGTGACCTTTGGCTGCCTTTTTTTGGATCCCAATCCAGACAGTTTATGCGGAGGGTCTTGTCTTTTTTCCGTGTTCTGGAGTCTCCAGGTGCTCTATCTTCTTCTCTGCCCTTTCGTGGCCGGGCCCGTGGTCGGGGGGGCTACGTTCCATTTGGTTCCCGGCTTCTGCAGCGCATGCAGCTGCCCCTGGGTGTTGGTCATTTAGTGTTCTGCCCAGGTGGTGTCACCGTGGCCTGGTGGTTGTGGTTGTGGTTGCGGTCTCTTCCTCAGGAGGTTATGTGTTCGACTCCTGGTGTTTCACTGGTTGTGAGTTCCCTGTCTACATTGTTGGCGTTGTTGCAATTTTGGGGACTCAGTTGTTCCTGGATCATTGATCCGGTCTGGTTTCCGCCTGCTGGGTCTTGTCTGTCATTGTTCTTGGTTGCCGGATTCTGCTCCATGGCCGTCCCCCTTCTGGCCTGTTTTCGAGATTGCCCCGTTGTCCATTGGCCCCGTGATGCGCTCTGCCATCTTCTCTGGCGTCAGCCTGTTTTTGTCCTGGGGCGCTGTTGTGCTGGTTCTGGTGACGGAACAGGGCCTGGGGTTCTATTTCTCTCTGTTCCTGGTCCCGGCGCCCGATGGTTCCTTCCGCACGGTTTCTGTGTCCCCGGGCTTTGTACAGTTTGGTGCGGCTGGGTCATTTTGGATGCTCCCGTTGCTGTCTGTCGTTCCCCTTGTCCTGGTGGGCGATATTTTGGATTCCCTGGGTTTGGAAGTCGCCTGTTTTCACTTTCCCGTCTATCTGGCAGGTCAGCGGTTCCTGCGGTTTGCGGTGGACGGGTTCCATTACCATTTTCAGGTGTTGCCTTTCGGCCTCTCTACTGCTCCTTGGGTTTTCCGCGGTGTTGGCTCCTGCTGTGGGGGTTTTTGCTGGGTCTGGGTTTCCCTGTGTTTCCCTATGTTGCTTTTGTCTGGTTTCTGCTTCCACCCTCCTTGTGGCTTTTCTGGCGGTGGTGGCGTTGATGGCCTTGTTCCTGGGTCTGGGGTTCATGTTGGATCTGGCTTTTTCTCATCTGGTTCCTGTTCTGGGACTTCGGTTTCTTGGAGGCCTGTTCGACGCTTTGCAGGGGGCTGTTTTCTCCCCCAGGCTGGGTTCTCTGCCCTTTTGACTCTGCTGCGGGTCCTGCTGGGTCGCCCTTCTGCCCCGGCTCGGGGTTGGTTGCGGGTCCGGGTGTTGGTGGCTGCCTCCACGGCTGTGATTCCTTGAGCTCGCCTGCACCTCAGGTCCTTGGTGGTTCGTCTGTTGGCTCGTTGGGTCCCTTCCCATACAGGTTGCGTGGCTCTGGTTCCTCTCTCCCCTGTTCTGGTTCCTTCTTTGGGATGGTGGCTTTGCTCTCCCACCCTGGTGTGGGGGTGCGTTTTCTGCTTCCTACTCTCCTCTTGTTGACCTCGGACGCCTGTCCTTGGGGTCGGGGGGCCATGTTGGGGTCTTTGGTGGCTGACGAGTCTGTTGGTTCGTCCCGACATTCTGGTGGCTTGTTGTTACTTGCGCCTTCTTGGGGGGTCCAGGTGCGCGTCTCTGTACCTGCTGCCTTCCGTGATTTGTATCTGGGTGTATTCTCATCTGTTGGCATTGAGGGCTGTTTGCGTTCTGTGGCATCTGAATTTCGTAGGGACGGCTTGGGCCGCTTCCTCTGTTTTCTGCCGTCTGTCGGTTCCTCTGTTCCGGGACCCTTGTCTTCGGATCTGGACTCTCTGGGCCGGTCTTTTTGCTTCCCCTCACGACGCTCTTCTCCCCTGGTTTTGTTCCGAGATGGTCTGTCCTCAGGCTTGGGGGTTGCTCTCTCGTTTCCTTGGCCTTGGCCTTCGGGCCTTCTGTATGCCTTCCCTCCTATTTCTCTCTTCCCGGGGGTGCTGAAGTGGATTCGGAGGATGAAGGTGTCTGTGCTGTTGGTTGCTCCTTTTTGGCCTTGCTGCCTTTGGTTTCCGCTCCTGCTGCTGCTGGAGGGGGCGGGTTTGGCCGGCTTCCCTTGACTCCGGCTCTGCTTTTGTGTCCACACCTGTCTTTTCCCTGTATCTGTCGGCCTGTCTCATGTGCGGCTGTCGTTGGCGTCATTGGGCTGTTCTTCTGTGGTGGCCTGTGGCATTCCATTGTTGCGTGGGCCTTCAACATTTAAGGACTGTGGTGCGCGTTGCGGCTCTTTTGTCTCTTGGTGCTCTTCTCTTGGCCTGGATCCGTGGTTGGTGGTTCCGCTTCTATTCTTGTCTTTCTCCGAGATGGGTTTTTGTTGGACCTTTCCCCTTCAGCCTTGTCTGCTCGTTGGGCTGTGGTTCAGGCTTGTCGGGGTCTCGGGCCTCTTTGGAGGTTCTTGCTCCTTGGGTGGGTCGGATTCTGTGTTGTTTTCGGCTTCCACATCCGATCTCTCCTGTGATTGTGCCTTCTTGGATTTGCCTTCTGTTTTGCGGGGTCTGTGCCCCCTTTTGTGCCTTTGTTGGGGGTTGTTTGTTGTGGTTATCCGCAACGGTGGCTTTTTTGTTGACCGTCGCCTCCGCGCTTCGGTTGGTTGAGTTGGGTGCTTTGCTTCTCTCCTTCCCTTATTTGGAGTTACTGCTGGATGGGGTTGTTTTGCGGCTGGGCCCGGCTTTTCTCCATAGTTTTCCTCAGTGTTCCATTTGCAGCTGGGGGTATTCCTTCCTGTTTTGCCTGGGGTTGGGGATTCCTTTGTTCCTTCATCCTTGGATGTTCGCACCCTTCGGTTTTTCTTCGTCCGTGCCTTGGGGTTTCGTCTTTCTCCTGCCCTGTTTGTCTCCTATGGGAGTGTGGCTCGGGGTTGGTTGGTTTCTCTTTCCGCCTTCTCTCGCTATGTGCGTTTGGCAGTCTGCCTATCTTGTGGGTCTGCCTCCTCCGTCTCCGGTGCAGGGTCGTTCGACACGTTCTGTGTCCGCTTCCTGGACTGAGGCGGCTGGGGTCTCTATCCTGGGGGTTTGTGGAGCGCCCGCTTGGCGGTCCCATCACACGCGTGTTCGGCATTTTCCCCTTGATGTTTTCCATGCCTCTGTTGGCGGTTTTTGCTGTTGGCGTTTTGAACGCTGCTGTTCATTAATCATTTGTTTGATTACTTTTTGTGCTTTTGCATGGATCCCTGGTGTCCTGCGTTTTTTGTTCTTGGTTCTCTGCTTGTGAGTTCCTCACTTTGTAAGGACTGGGACGAGGAGGACCCATGAGGGGGTAATGTCTTGTTACTTACCGGTAATCTTCATTACCCCGATTAGGGTCCTCCTCGTCCCAGTCCTCTTCCCTCCCTCCCTCCCGCTGTGTTTGTGTCTATGACTTGTTGATAACAGGCATGTCAGTGGGTGGGAGGGGTTTATGTGACCTTTGGCTTTGGGTTTTCTGGCGTTTTGATTGGCTGGTTGGAGGCAGGACTGCCTCACTTTGTAAGGACTGGGACGAGGAGGACCCTAATCGAGGTAATGAAGATTACCGGTAAGTAACAAGACATTATACGGCACATTCCTGTCATAATGTGCTTGCTAGCGCCATTGCAGGCACCCTTGCACCGTGGTGCAAGGGTGCCTGCATTGTAAGCAGTATTATTTTTGTGTAGGAAGGGGCTCCTTCCTACAAAAAAATAATCTTCTGAGGCATTTTCCTCTTTCTATGTGTGCTGCCGAATGCAGCTCACATAGAAAGAGGAAAAAGACAAGGAAAATGAAGATATTTCTCCTTGTCACGCTTCACCTGGGGAGGCTTAGCATTTTGATGCATTCCCAGATCTACCATTAATGGTAAATCTGGGAATGCGCCAATATCCATGAGAGGATGCGTGGGAACACCCACGCTCCACCCATGAAACGCCTCCCTGTGCAGAGTAACGCAAAGTAGCAATTAGCACTGTGTTGCGTTACTCTAGTTTTATCAAGACACGCAGGGCTATGCAAGGCGACCTTGCGTGGCTTGATAAATCTAACTTAGTAGTTGCATCGCCCTTGAGCCTCTTTGCGTGGCAAAAGGGCTATACAACTACTTGATGAAAATGCCCCTGGATCTGTTAACTTATGCAATTGTTCCAGTGCACTGAAAGGTTGTGCCATCAGCCTCTGTATTGACTCTGCACTGCCTGCATATATGAGCCACCCTGTGCTTTGACATCAGCTCATCTTTTTATGCATCATTTGAAATGGATGTGGAGCCCTGCTACAGATTTAGGGCCTCATTTACGAGGCATTGGCGTAGGGCATCACTGCTAGTCTTCTTGCTGCGCTGCCCTATGCCAATGTGAGAGGGCAGGAATGCACCGTATTTATAAAATGCAGTGCATTTATGTCACTACCCCCTGCACTGGTACACAATGTGCTGCCTAGCGCCAACGCAGGCACCCTTGCATCATGGTGCAAGGGTGTCTGCGTTGCATGCAGGATTGTTTTTGTTCAAGAAGGGACACCTTCCTGCACAAATCAATCCCAAGAGGTGTTTTTCTCTTTCTATGTGTGCTGCAGAATGCAGTACACATGGAAAGAGGAAAAAACTAGGAGAAATTAAAGCATTTCTCCTCGTTATGCCTGCTCTGGGGAGGCGTAAGGATTTAGCGCTTCCCCAGGTTTACATGCTGTTGTAAATCTGGGGAAGGGTTACAATCAATGGGTGTTGCGTGGGAACACCCACCTCAGCGCCCATGGAATGCCTCCCTAATGCAGACTGAAACAACGCAGCGACTTGCGCTGCTTTGTCTTACTCCATATTTATGAGGCCTTTAAAAGCCACGCAAAGTGGCTTTGCGTGGCCTCATAGATATGGTTGAGAGGCTTGCGCCGCCCAAGCATCAGAAAAAATGACGCTCGGGCGGCGCAGGCCGCTTGTAAATAAGCCCTTTAAGGCCTCATTTACAAGCCCATTGCGCTGCCAGTGCATCACTTTTTTAGATGCACCGGTGGCGCAGTGTGCCTGCCCATATTTACAAGGTGACGTAAAGTCACCCTGCATAATTTTTCATGACCTTGTAAATATGAGCCTATTTCACGGATTACTCTGCGTGAAAGGGGCGTTTCATGGGTGTTGCTAGATTTATAAAGTGTCGTAAACCTGGGAATGCATCAGAATCCTCCCCAGGGGAGGCGTTGGAGTGGCGCAATGAAGAGAAATACTTTTATTTCTCTTCGTTTTTTTGCTCTTTCTATGTGTGCTGCATTCTGCAGCACACATGGAAGGAGCACAACACCATTAATGATTTTCTTTGTGCAGGAAGGTACAACAACAAACATCCCTGCAATTGCAGGCACCCATGCACCATGGCTCAAGGGTGTCTGCGTTGGCGCAGGGGAGAAGGACAGGAATGCTCCATATCTTGTAGATATGGCGCATTCCTGCCCTTTTATTTTGACCCACGACAGCACAGCAGGAAGGCTTGCTGCGCTGCTGTGCGTCAAAATATAGTAAATGATGCCCTTAGTCTCTTGCACTTTTTCTCTAAAGACTTTTCAAACAGTGTCCTAGGGATGTCTCCCCCAAAGACTACCGGCAATGCTGCGACTGCTAGAAGCCGTTGTTGGCAGTGGCGTAGCTAGGCCTTTTGCCGCCCGTGGGGGTCCCAGCCTATGCTGCCCAGCGATGGTCGTAAGAGGGGGAGGGTTTGCTGGCGATCAAATCCTACGTTTGCCGCCCCTCGCGGCGGCAGGTAAGAGCGCCCGAGTTTCCGGGGCTGTTGTTGACTCTGCAGCAAATTGAGGCCTTCAAACAAGCGGTTCTGTTTTCCTCTGGCACTTCTTTCGACCTCATGGATATGCTGGCGCTCCAGTTGAAATCCCGCCATTTGGTCCCTTTTCAGTGCTGTCTGACTCCTTCTGACCTCAGTCCGCACTGCCGCCAGCCCGTGCCTTGATACCTCTGCTGAAGGCTTTGCTGTTTGTCCCCAGTTTGCTCTGGCCTCAGTTCTGTGGTGCCGGACCGGTTCCAATGTTGGATCAAGAGCTGAATTCACTCGATCCCGTCCAATGTCGCACTCTGAAATAATGAAAGCGCACCCTTAGTTTTGAATAACTCCCCTCTTGCCCCGATGCCAATATTACTAGAGGTTAAAGGCCTTATTTGGATCTGATTCTGAGGAATGAATGAAAGAATGAACGAATGAGTGAATAAGGAGTATTGTAGAGTGCGCAAATACCCAAAACACGTGTCCTAGTTGTGGTGATATCCATGGCTTGGAATTGACTGCCTCTGTCCCTTCAGGCTGAACCCAACCTCATCATATTCAGAAAACAGTTAAACACATACTTATTTACAACTCCTACATAGTGTTTGTTTTCCACTGCTTTTAGTTACCTCTTTAGCTCCAGAACACTTCTTTCTGATGTATTTTTGAGCACCAAAAAAAAAGATGTTTTAAGAGCTTTACAATAAAGCAAAACAGGTGATTGCAAGCGAACAGAGAAAGGAAGAGAATTCCACTGTTTGGGCCCAAGACAGGAGAATCCAGCCCTGCCTGACAAATCTTAGGAACTGTCAAAGGATGAAGAGAAATGAATTGCAATAAGAAAGTGGGATAATAGCATAGGATTCTGTCCTGAAGATAGTGAGGGCCCAAAGAGCGGGCTGCACGATGACAAAGACAAAAAGACTGACAAGAAGAAAAGGACCGGTGTTTAGTACAAGTTGAGGTTGGGAAAACAAGCTGTGAGGAAGACCAAGGAAGAGAGAATTCCTATAGTTCTGGCAGTAAAGAGCTACTGCCCGGATTACAGTTTTCTTCTGCTGTGTGGGGAGAAGAGGTAGGATTTTCTCCTAAGGCGAATGTAGTAGAAACACGTAACTGAGACATGAGAGATATGAGCTGCAAAAGAGAGAGATGAGTCAACTATAACTGAGACGTGAGAGATTGAGCTACAAATGAGAGAGGTGAGTCAAGATTGGGGACAGAAGGGGAAGGAGTGAGAGTGGGGCCAAGAAGGTGAGCCAGCTTCTCCCTCCTCACTACACTGATGAAGGACTAGTATTTTCATTTGTGGATGTATTAGTAGCTCCAACATTTCTGAAACCGATCTTAATTCCCCTTTGGGACCACCCACTGAAGAGAGTGTCTCCTTTGCAGTGGTTTCTATGCAGGGCCACTGTGGTCTTGGATTTGTAGTTATCTATTGTGGATACTAAGGATGATTTACTAATGGGAATTCTACAACCCGGGCCATTTACCTTGTGCCTTGGTTGCCGTTTAATGGGCCATCACGGTATGCCTTTTGCACTTTGGCCCAGTCCCTCTTCTGATCCCCCAGTGAGCCACCTTAGGCCTGTTCCATGGGACACCAAATTTTTGACCAACCACCTCACACTGGAAAGCCTTGTGATGCAGTCTTCCACTTGCATGGTGAAACCGAATGTCTTTCTCATGGCTCCTCTAGACAGGGAGTCCAAATTAATTGATTCTTTGGGCAAACTGATGTTTTTGTCAGCCATTGTCGACCTCCTGTCATTGAACACAATGTGCCTCTTGGGCCATTACACTCATGCTCTTTGTGACACGGCGAGTGAGATTTTACCTATCCTTCCAGAGGAATTCTAGAATTCTTTAGAACAGATGCTGCACAACAACCTTGGTTTGACCAGATATGTACTTTGGGTGCCTGGACACCACAAATTGGGTTGTGTGAGCCATGGGCACAAGTGTGGGTATGCATTGCCCCTCCTAGATGCATGCCAATGGCTTTTCCTGTGATTACCAAGCCTTGATGGTGGATATGCCATTCGAAGAACCTAGGCTCCTTGGTAAAATGTGTACTTGACTACCGGGTTATTGCATGCTCTTCGCGGTTGCTTTACTCTGCTCACCAGTTTGAACATCAGAGCCAGAAGTTCCAGGGCTACCTCAGAAGGTTTGTCTACTGACAAAAGCAGCCCTTGCAACCTGTCCAGCAGGTTTGCCAGTTTTTTCATGGCCTCAAAAGGCAGGTTGGTGGCATAGACTATGCCCACCCATAAGCCCAGCATTTCTTTTCCTGATGCTCACTTCTGCTGTGATCGCTGCCAAGCAGCTTTAGTTCTCCCCTGTCTATCTTCAGTTGCTATTGGGATACCAGCGGTCGATCCCGCCACCCGCTCCAGGGAAGTTCAGCCTCTCCTTGCCAAGGGTGCTGACGAGGTGTTAACCAATGCAGAAAGGAGCAGAGGATGGTACTCACAAATCTTACTTGTTCACAAGAAGGATTGGGGTGCTGACATTGTCCCATGTTCGGTCAACCTTGGATCCCGAAGATATTTTCATATACCGATGCTGAAGTCCCAAAGGCATTACCTCCAGTTTGTGGTTGGGATGGAACATTATCAGTTCACTGCCTTGTTTTTTGCTTTTCCTCCGTCCCCTGGGTGCTCACGAAAGTAATATCGGTGGTGATGGCCAATCTTCACAAGTAAATTTATTCCTGTACATCAACGACTGGCTCCTGAAGGCGACATCACCTCAGCTAGTCTCGGGCCATCTGGTTGGACAATTTTGTTGGTGTCTGCCATGGGGTTCCATATCAACAAACAAAATCCCTTCTTCAGCCCATGCAGAAGAAGTCCTTCATTGAAGCATGTTGGCTTTAAAGGCCTTTGCACCCACACAGTGAGTCTGGGACATTTAGGCTATAATCCATTCAAATGTTTCGAGTATAAGCCTTTGTTCCGGGCCCTCACAGGTTTTAAAGCTTTTTGGTCTTCTGGCCTTGTGCATCCCGCTAGTGCCTCCTGCCCATTGGCAAATTCGGGCTCTGCAATAGAATCTTTGGTTACAGTGGGCCCAGCACTGGAGGTGCCTGTCAGACAACAGCCACATCTCAGACGAGCAGGCCAGGAACCTTCAGTGGTGGATAACTGATGCCAGTCTGACACCCATCTAGTGCTCATAGCATGCAAAGTATGTGTAACGTTAGGGGGGCAACCTGGACAACATGGAGATTATAGGACTCTGGTCTCCAGTGAAGCAACATCATCATATCAGTATTTTGAAATTGGATGCTTTCTGGCTGGCCATCAAGGCCTTTCTGTCTTCCATCAAGGACAGGTCTGTCGAGGTCTGGATAAACAACATGACCACCATGTGGAACTACAATGAGTAGGGTGGTGTGGAGTCTTTTTCGCTCTATCTGAAGACTTAGCGGCTAGTTCCTCATGAGATTTTTCTGACGGTCATCTGTATCCTGAGCTGGCGTAGGATGTCTTTGCCAAGTGGGTCATGGCAATGGTAGATCTGTTCGCTTCCTCCGAGACGGCACAGTGTCTGGTCTTTTGGTCCTTGGAGTCTGTTCCACAAGGTTCCTTAAGAGAAATGTTTAATCTTCTGTGGGACTTTTTGTGTTTCTTCCTCTATTGCACATCCCTTGCGTCCTGAGGAAGGTGAAGAGGTAATTAGCCCAGTTCATCCTTATAGACGTGGATTGGTTCAGAGAGTCTGGTGTTCTGACCTACTGAATCTGAGCACATGCCCTTCACTTCAGCTAGCTTTTGTGGAGGCTCTACTGTTTCAGTAGCAGGGCATGTTCCTGTACCTGAACCGCCGCAATCTACACCATCATGCAGAGAGATAATACAGAACCAGTTCAGTGGTTTTGATATGCCAATGGAGATGGTGGACATGATTCCAGCTGCTCGCCACCAGACCATCAAGTCTGTTTATGCCGCTGGGCTAAATACATGACATATTATGAGAGAATCGAAAGTTCGACCCTCTTCAGGCCAAATAGTCTGAGTCCTTTTGTTCATTTTATTTTTGAGCGAGTGAGATTTGCGTAGGGACTTTACCCTTACCTAGTTTATCCAGCAGAAAAGTGTTAAGAGGGGTAAGTACATTAGCAATTTTTATATAGAAAGAAAGTACCAACCTTCAATTAAAAATAATAGAATACAGATATGTATGCATTACCTAGTGGCGGTCGCCACTAGGTAGTTATAGTTAGGTCAGCTGTTCCACAGAAAAAGCGTTTTTTATGTTGCTAATAACTTTGGCACCATTTGACAAATCTCAACTAAACTTTTCAAAAAGGTGCTACTTTTTGAGTAGTTTGTGCATGGAAAGTTTCGGGGTTATCTGCCAAACCAGAGCCAAGTAAAAGGGGGGGGTCCCAAAACACAAAATCCCCATGCATTTTCCATAGACTTCTTTAGACAAGGCAACAGCAAAAACAGCTTAAAGGAATTACACCAAATTTGGCAGGAAGCTGGATGTTGGTCCTCAGATTGGACTTTTTGTGATTCGGTGTATATCCGTTCAGTAGGTTTTGAGAAATTAAGGTTGAAATATAATTGAATCTCTGGACGGTTGGGTCCGCGAAAGTCTCAAGAGATTCTTAAATAGAGCGTCAGTCTAAAAATTGAGCATTTTGATTGACCCAGGGAGCTTTATTTCCCTTGGGCCATCTTGTTCCTGTGGGTGTCAGACTTCCACAAGAGTGAGCGCTCTGCTTGGCTGCCAGCAACAATGGGAACATTTTGCTAGCAGCCATTACAGGACTATGGGACCTGGAACCACATGTACAAAGGCTTTTTGTGGTCGCCAATGGGCCGATTGGCAGAATCGGCCCATTTGCAAACACAAAAAGGCTTTTTCACATGAGCAAAGCCCTATTTGCGATTCAGGAAGCTATTACCGAATCGTAAATTGAGTTTGCGATTCGGTATTAAGAAGGGTGGTATTTAGGGTGTCCCTTCCTAATACCAAATCGCAGTGGGATGTGTGAATGTTGTGCGACCGACATGCGGTTGCAAAACATTATATATATATATATATATATATATATATATATATATATATATATATATATAAAACTACTTATCTCCTCTAAAAGAGAAAGCCTACACTCGAATTCAAGGGATTACCATTTTATTAGCTGGCAGCACATGTTGGTAGGAACACGTTTCGGCTGTCTTTAAGCCTTTAGCAACCATTTTGTTACACATTTAAATACTCCCCACATGTGTTACTCATTTCATCAACATAGAAAAGTTACTCCAGTTTACGTAATCTTCCCAATTTTAAAAGACACTGAATTATTGTTAATCCCCCATGGTAAAGTGTATTAAAACCATCTGCATTGTGCTCTGCAGTTGAATTTAAAAACGTAAATGTCATATTGTCAATTCCATTGCTGGCAACGTGTGTGCTGCATTTTCTGTGTGAAATCTTCATTTTTGTTCACATAACTGTTTGCTAGGGTGCTGGCAGTCTATTTTGTTCATTTGTTTGCAAACTTCCAAGTAAGTACTCATTAACATGCAAATGTCTGCTGCCGGTCCCAAACTTTGTTCAGATGCAGATGGTTTTAATACACTTTACCATGGGGGATTAACAATAATTCAGTGTCTTTTAAAATTGGGAAGATTACGTAAACTGGAGTAACTTTTCTATGTTGATGAAATGAGTAACACCTGTGGGGAGTATTTAAATGTGTAACAAAATGGTGCACTTCAAGGTTGATAAAGGCTGCAAGGACAGCCGAAACGCGTTCGTACCAACATGTGCTGCCAGCTAATAAAATGGTAACACCTTGAATTGGAGATCAGGCTTTCTCTGATAGAGGAGATAAGTGGTTTTTGAATTATAAGAGGCATGCGTGGTATTCGCCTCCTACTTGCACCACCTGCGGTCAGGATGCACGCCAGCAAAGCCACCGAGAAAGAACGAGAGTGGACCCAAGTTGAGTGCAATATTTGTTGTTTTTATTCCACGCTCAAAAACATTCCGCCACTACGCGTTTCAGCTGATCCCAGCACGAATCTCCGGTCGAGCCTCTGATGAGAGCGGAAGCTCAGAAACGCGTCAGGCTATAACTATCGACACGAGAACTGCAATCATATTGAAATGCGGAGTTTAGCCTTACCTGAATAAACGCTTGTAGCGAGCTGCTGGTCGAGTGCGACCTTGCCTGCGGGTAATTTGGAGCTTTGAGGTAACACGCGGCAGCCCGGCCGCGAAGGATCGCACCACCCCGTGATAATTGGGGGTCACGGGGCCCGGAATCATTCTGTGCCTGGAAAGTGAACCAGTGACTAATGGGATTTATGGCTTACACGCATCTCAAGGCCCATTGGAGGGCTTTAAAAATGGACAGTATCAATTATCGTGCATCCATCAGTGGAGGAACAATTATGACACAGACCACAAGGCCCAGCAGGCACTGCGTTGAACTCATTTGAGTAGCCCATCTGAGGGCAGTTAATTATCAATAAATACGTGGGTGTGTCAAACAGCACGAATCTCCGGTCGAGCCTCTGATGAGAGCGGAAGCTCAGAAACGCATCAGGCTATAACTATCGACACGAGAACTGCGATCATATTGAAATGCGGAGTTTAGCCTTACCTGAATAAACGCTTGTAGCGAGCTGCTGGTCGAGTGTGACCTTGCCTACGGGTAATTTGGATCTTTGATGTAACACGCGGCAGCCCGGACGCGAAGGATCGCACCACCCCGTGATAATTGGGGGTCACGGGGCCCGGAATCATTCCGTGCCTGAAAGGTGAACCAGTGACTAGTGAGATTTATGGCTTACACGCATCTCAAGGCCCAATGGAGGGCTTTAAAAATGGACAGTATCAATTATTGTGCATCCATCAGTGGAGGAACAATTTTGACACAGACCACAAGGCCCAGCAGGCACTGCGTTGAACTCATTTGAGTAGCACATCTGAGGGCGGTTAATTATCAATAAATACGTGGGTGTGTCAAACAGCACAAATCTCCGGTCGAGCCTCTGATGAGAGCGGAAGCTCAGAAACGTGTCAGGCTATAACTATCGACACGGGAACTGCGATCATACTGAAATGCGGAGTTTAGCCTTACCTGAATAAACGCTTGTAGCGAGCTGCTGGTCGAGTGCGACCTTGCCTGGGGGTAATTTGGAGCTTTGATGTAACACGCGGCAGCCTGGCCGCGAAGGATCGCACCACCCCATGATAATTGGGGGTCACGGGGCCCGGAAGCATTCCGTGCCTGGAAGGTGAACCAGTGACTAATGGGATTTATGGCTTACATGCATCTCAAGGCCCATTGGGGGGCTTTAAAAATGGACAGTATCAATTATCGTGCATCCATCAGTGGAGGAACAATTATGACACAGACCACAAGGCCCAGCAGGCACTGCGTTGAACTCATTTGAGTAGCCCATCTGAGGGCGGTTAATTATCAATAAATACGTGGGTGTGTCAAACAGCACGAATCTCCGGTCGAGCCTCTGATGAGAGCGGAAGCTCAAAAACCCGTCAGGCTATAACTATCGACACGAGAACTGCGATCATATTGAAATGCGGAGTTTAGCCTTACCTGAATAAACGCTTGTAGCGAGCTGCTGGTCGAGTGCGACCTTGCCTGCGGGTAATTTGGAGCTTTGATATATGTGTATATATATATCTGACAGAGACTATTAGTTATAGATTCCTTACCTTAGAATTATCCCCAGGCGTCAGACTGGATCCGGAGAAATGTTTTCGTAGCAGTACCCCTGCGCGTCGGTAGGTGGCATTGTGATCGCCGGGATGACGTCACAGTATCTACTTAGACGCCGCCCCTGCGCGCTGACGTCAATTCTTTCTTTTTCCGCGCCAGCCAGCACAGATCCGGAGAGAGCAGTACCGTTAGTCATTTTTTGACTAATACTTTTCGACTTTTTGTCGACATCTTTTTCAAGTCGTTTGACTCCTGGTGCATGCAGGGATGTCACATCGTCGGACCGGCTTCAAACCTTGTGACCCCTGTCACAAGTTGATGTCGGTCACGGACCCACACCTCGTGTGCCTGTGGTGCCTGGAGAACGACCACGACCCGAAGTCGTGCTCCGACTGTCTGGCCATGAACCTGAAGTCTTTGCAGGAGCGGTCCCAAAAGCTTCTGGAGGCCCGGCAGTCAGCTCCGCGCCGCTCGAGGTCCCGGTCGAGAGGGAGGCCGCCGGACCGGTCGTGGGGTCACCACCATCATTCCTCCTCGAAGTCTTCGTCATCGGGTAAGTCGAAGCACAAGAAGAAGGCGAAGAAGCACAGTCGCTCTTCGCATTCTCCCCGTCCGTCGGCTGACGCAACGCGGAAGGTCATCGTTCTTCGGCTCCGCCCGTGGAGCCTGTTGGGTCGGCTCCGAGCTTCCCTCCCTTCTGGGGGGCCAGAGTGACCCCTGCCCAACTTCATACATTTTACGAAGCCCTCCACTCCATCTTTGGGCAGCCCGACTCCGCTGGCGTGCCTTCAGGCAGCGCGGACTCGGCTGGGGGTTCTAGGCCTTCGATGCCGGCGGCTCCGGCCCCGGCGCCCAGGGCCCCCAGGGATCCATGCCTGGATCCGGATCGGTGCCGGTCGACCTCACGACACCTCCTCCAGCACCGACTCCATTGACGACGCCTCCGCAGCCTCCGATGCCGGTTGTGTCCCCAGCCGGCGTCGACCTCGGCCTCCCCCTCGACTTGGGGCCGGACCGGCGTCGACCGACGCAGGTACCGGCTCCGATGGGTAATTTTGTACCACTGTTCTACCCTGGTGTTCCCTATCGCCCTGAGTGGCAGCCAGAGGAGGGTGAGGAGGACTGGGAAGGGTCTGTTGACCCTTTGGCAGACCAGCTTGAAGGGCCGGGCTGGAGAGAGGAGTTGGGTGATGCCAGTGGTCTGGATACCTCCACAGACCTTGGTATGCTTTCTTCCCTACCATGGCCACAGTGGAGGGAGCCTCCTACGCTGTGGTGTTGCGTAGGGCGGCTGAGGCCTTGGGCCTTGAGCTTCCTACGGTGGCAGTCAGGACTAACCTCCTGACTGAGGTGCTTCAGCCGGCAGTGGCCTCTTCGGAGCACCTGCTGGCTTTCAATGAGGCCCTCACAGACATCCTTCTGGTCACTTGATCCAAGCCCAGCACAGGGGTTTCTGTGGAGAGGATGATTGCCCGACACCACCGCCCGGCTCTGGGTGACCCATTTTCCTCTCCCAATGCCCTACCCCAGAGAGCTTGGTGGTCCAAGCTTCGACGCCCAAAGGCGTGTTCCCTACTGCTCCCCCAGATAGGGAATCCAAGAAGCTGGATGATCTTGGGAAGAGATGTTTTCTTCCGCCAGCTTAGGACTGCGGTTGGTGAACACTGCATGTCTCTTGGGCCGTTACACCCACCCCGTGTGGGACATGGATGCGCAGGTGCTACCACAGTACCCGGAGGAGGCCCGGGTCACACCTTCCCGTGCAGTCGCAGAAGGAAGAGATGCAGCCAAGTTCGCCATTTGATGTGGGCTGGACACCGCCGACTCGCTGGGTAGAACGATTTCTACGTCAGTAGCCCTGAGGCGCTATGCCTGGCTGAGATCCACTGGCTTTTTTGGGGATGTCCAATCGACCCTTTTGAACATTCCCTTTGATGGCCGTCGCCTATTTGGCGACAAGGCGGACAATGCGCTCGAGAGCTTTAAGGACTCCAGGGCTACAGCCAGGTCCTCGGGCCTTGCAGCTACTTCTTGTCCCACGCAGTCTGCCTTTCGCCCCTTTTGTGGCTACAGAAGGGGTGCTCCGCCACGTTCCACCCAGGGTCACAGGCCGGCACAAGCTACCCAGCCTCTGTGTGGCCGGGTACGTGAGACCCAGCGCCGTGGGTCTGAGGGCCAGCGGGTGGGCCAGTCCACCAGTGCCCCCTATGCAGCAGCCTCCAAACCTTCCTGGTCCGACCTTTCAGGGCCACCAGTTGGCAGTGGGCGGCAGGATTTGCCATCACCTCCCCCACTGGCACAACATCACGTCGGACAGGTGGGTTTTGTAGATAGTCCGAAGGGGCTACTCCCTCCCCTTCGAGGCTACCCCTCCCTCCATGCCACCAGCATTCAATCGCATGTCGGAGGATCATTTGGCCCTTCTCCGTCAGGAAGTTACAGCCCTTTTGGCCAAAGGGGCTATCAAATGCGTCCCTCTTCCAGAAGTAGGTCATGGTTGCTACTCCCACTACTTCCTGGTACCCAAGAAGGACAAAGTCCTGCATCCTATCTTAGACATTAGGGACGTCAACCGCTTCCTCCGCAAGTAGAAGTTCAAAATATTGACATTGGCTCAGGTTCTGTTTGCTCTCGACCCTCGAGACTGGATGGTAGCGTTGGACTTGCAGGACGCCTATTTCCACATCCCAGTCCTGCCAGCCCACAGGCGTTACCTACAGTTCACGGTAGGCCACGAGCATTTTCATTTTACTGTGCTTCCCTTTGGCCTTACCAACGCCCCTCGGGTGTTCACGAAAGTGATGGCGGTGGTCGCAGCTCATCTGCGCAGATCAGGGGTTCCAGTCTTCCCCTATCTCGACGACTGGCTGTTGAAGGCGAGCTCGCCCCAGGCTGTCGTCTCCCACCTCCAGACTACGGCGGACGTCCTGCATTCGCTGGGGTTCACTATCAACGTGCCAAAGTCACACCTGATTCCCTCTCAGAAGCTCCTTTTCATCGGAGCGGTTCTGGACGCGACGCGGTTTCGGATTTAACCTCCTGAACAGCGAGTCTGGGATATTCGGGCTATGATTACGATGTTTCAGCCCCTATCCCGGGTTTTGGTCCGGATGACTCGGAGGCTGCTGGGCCTCATGGCCTCCTGCATCCTGATGGTCGATCATGCCAGGTGGCATATGCGGGCTCTGCAGTGGGACCTGAAGTTCCAGTGGGCGCAGCATCAGGGGAATCTGTCCGATTACGTCCAGATCTCGGAGGGCACTGCACGACAATTGCAGTGGTGGCTCACGAACCAGGATTGGGTCAACGGCATATCCCTCTCCCTTCCCCAACCAGATCTTACAGTGGTGACAAACGCATCCCTTCTGGGATGGGGCGGCAACATGGGAGAGGCGGAGATCAGAGGCCTCTGGTCTCCGGCGGAGTGTAGGCTCCACATCAACCTTCTGAAGCTTCGGGCGATCTGTCTTGCACTCAAGGCATTCCTTCCCTCTGTACGGGGAAGAGTAGTGCAGGTGTCCACGGACAACACCACGCCATGTGGTACTACAGTAAACAAGGTGGGGTGGGGTTGTGGACCCTATGTCAGGAGGCCCTCCGCCTCTGGACATGGCTGGAACATCAGGGCATATCTCTGGTGGTTCAACACCTGGCAGGTTCACTGAACGCCAGGGCGGACGAACTCAGCCGCAGGTGCATGATGGATCACGAATGGCTTCTTCACTCGGAGGTGGTGCAAGGACTCTTTCGGCAGTGGGGAGAGCCTTGGTTAGATCTATTCGCCACCGAAAAGAACGCACAATGTCAGCAGTTCTGCGTGTTGGAATTTCCAAGGCGGCACTCGCTAGGCTACGCTTTTCGTCGCAAGTGGAGTTGCGGTCTTCTATACGCCTTTCCACCTATACCACTTCTGCCCAGAGTGCTGAAGAAGATCAAGCACGACCGGGCCCAAGTCATTCTTGTGGCTCCGGATTGGGCACGAAGAGTCTGGTATCCCGAGCTGCTCAACATGGCCATCGATCCTCCGATCAGACTGCCTCTTCGGGAGGATCTTTGTCGCAGCAGCAGGGGTCGGTCCTCCACCCGAACCTGTCCAGCCTCCACCTCCTTGCGTGGAGATTGAGCGGCGGCAGTTGACGTCGTTTGACCTGCCCCTGAAATCTGTGATGTAATCTTGGCAGCCTGGTGTCCCTCCACTAAGACGGTATACGCCTGCAGATGGAATAAATTTGTGGCATGGTGCACAGCAAAGGCTGTGTATCCCATTTCTGCCCCTCTTTCTGAGTTTCTCTAGTTCCTCCTCTCTTTAGCCCAGCAGGGCTCTGCTCTGGGCACTATTAAGGGCTACCTCTCGGCCATTTCAGCCTTCCTTAGGCTTCCTGATTAGCCTTCTCTTTTCAGGTCCCCTGTTGTAAATAGATTACTTAAGGGCATTACTCATCTCTTTCCTCCTGTTCCCTTCGTAATGCCCCAGTGGGACTTGAACTTGTGCGCTCCCTTTGAGCCGCTTCATAATTGCCCTCTCCGGCTTTTAACTCTGAAAACTGCCTTTCTGGTGGCCATCACCTCTGCTCGCAGGGTGAGTGATCTCCAAGCTCTTTCCTCTAAGCCTCCCTTTCTGGCTATCCATCCGGACAAGGTCGTCCTGCGAACTAGACCTTCCTTCCTTCCCAAGGAGGCTCCACCGTCTGGATCCAGAATGTGCGCTTTCTTTCTACTTTGATCGCACAAAACAATTCCGGGTGGATGACCAGCTCTTTGTTGGGTACGTGGGCACTAAGAAAGGTCGGGCCGTGCACAAACGGACCATCTCCAGATGGGTTGTTCTGTGCATCAAAGCCTGCTATTCTTTGGTTAAGAAGGAGCCTCCAGTGGGGCTGCGCGCCCATTCCACCAGGGTGATAGCAGCTACTACTGCTTTGGGACGAGGAGTCCCCCTGCATGACATCTGTCAGGCAGCTACGTGGGCATCGTTGCACACGTTTACGAGACACTACTGCCTGGACACTCAAGTCCGGAGAGACGGCTTCTTTGGCCGTTCTGTTCTCCAGGACTTTCTGGTGTGAACTTGGTTCGCAGACCCACCACCGGGGTTGGTATTGCTGGGGTATCTATTCTAAGGTAAGGAATCTATAACTAACTGTTTCTTTCAGATGAAGAAGTTACTTACCTTCGGTAACGATATATCTGTAAGAAACATAGGTTAGTTATAGATTCCTTACCGCCCCACCCATCCTCCCCGTTTTGCGAACTGACTGCTAGGGTTAAGGACATCCTTTCAGGGCCCTAGTTTTATGCACCAGTGGTCAGTGTCTTGCATGGCTCTGTGCTTCTGGCGTGGAAAGTCGTGTACAGAACTGACGTCAGCGTGCGAGGGCGGCGTCTAAGTAACTTCCGCGACGTCATCTCGGCGACCACGACGCCACCTTCAGACGCGCAGGGGTACTGCTGACGAAAAAACTTTCCTGATCCAGTCTGACGCCTGGGGGAGATTCTAAGGTAAGGAATCTATAACTAACCTATGTTTCTTACAGATATATCGTTACCGAAGGTAAGTAACTTGTTCGTTCCTTACCGCTCCACCCATCCTCCCCATTCTCCGAACTGACTACTAGAGTAAGGGACTCCCTTTCAAGGCCCTAGTTTTGTGCACCAGTGGTCAGTGTCTTGCATGGCTCTGCACTTCTGGCGTGGAATGTCGTGTAAAGAACTGACGTCAGCGCGCAGGGGCGGCGTCTAAGTAGATACCGCGACGTCATCTTGGCGATCACAACGCCGACAACGAACGCAGAGTCGACCGTCGCCACCTACTGACGCGCAGGGGTACTGCTACGAAAAAATTTCTCCGGATCTAGTCTGACGCCTGGGGGTAATTCTAAGGTAAGGAATCTATAACTAATATATGTCTCTTACAGATATATCGTTACCGATGCACATGCACACACATATATATATTTTATATTTATATATATTTTCTCTGAAAAAGGAAGGTTAAAGTGATATAATTGGTAGGTGAAAATGTCAGTGACTATACGTAACTTTTAAACTAAAAAACACTGAAATTCACCAATTATAGTTATCTCTAGTCACTACAACTCGAGCCTTAAGATAACTGTAACTCGTTCCCCCACCATGCGCAGTCTTGTCATCAATTATGTCATTTCAAATGTTGCAGGTTGCAGTGATGTTTTAAATTATGTTATAGAACATGTCATGAGTGATATAAAATGTGGGATAATTTGCTGTGCATGGCGAGTGCGTGAGTTATAGTTATCTTAAAGCACGAGTTATATTTACTAGAGATTACTATAACTGGTGAAATTCTTTTTTCTTGTTTAGTTTAAAACGTTACATTGTCACCACTGAAATTTTCACCTAACTATAACATCACTTTAATCTTTTTTCCAGTGACTTTATAGGGTTTTGTTTAACGTAAAGTAATATTTTATTACCTTACAAAAAGCCAACCTCCTGCTGCGCATCGGAAGCGCAGAGCTGGGTTTGATGAAGGGCCTGTTCTTCAGTCAAGCCTTGCGGCCAATACCCTGCATGCAGCCATCTCAGAGTTGGCCGCAGGCTCTGGCCTCTGAGCAGCCAACCCTACGCCATACAGAGCCTTCTGCAACACCAAAATATAAATAGTGAGTCTATTGGCTTTATCAAGGAGTGAGCATATCTATATATAAAGCAGACCTACCATTTTTCTCCAAAAATCACAAATATTTTTATTCAAATGTATATTTCAATATTCCACACAATGAAATGTTTATTAATATTGTTTATTATAAAATTGTTTAATAACGTTTTAATAAAAAAAACACATCTGCGACTCTTTCTTTTTACACATAGTTTTATTATTACATTTTGTGGGTGAAAAATGTCAAAATAAATAGTCATTTATATTGTCTTAAAAAAATGTCTCTGAGCCTTTCACATTTTTCGGCCCAGAAAAGGCAATCATAGAAACAAGCACAACATCGCCTTGCACTGAAGCTGAAGAGTTTAGAGCTAGGTGTGCTTTAAGAAAATATGGTAAGTTCTCCTGGGGTCATGGATTCAATGATCAAGGAGACCTATTGTGTGTTTTCTAATGGTGCTGGGGGGCTGCTGGGCTCCCTGCAGCCCCCATCAACATTAAAAAGGCTTGGTGGTGCCCCTCCCTGTTCTGAGGGTACCATCAAGCTAAACGAATATAAGGAATATAGCCCTTGAAGCATGCTCCTTCAAATAAGCAGTGAATAATAAAGAGCGTCTCCTTCCGCTAATTTATTATTCATTTAAAAAAAAAAAAAATTACTGTGGGTGTCCCGGTGTCCTCCCAGGAACCCATATTTTATTTTTATTAGAGGAAGGGGCATGCAGCCCTCCTCCCCAAGCCTTTCCAAGTTTTGGGGGACCCCATCCCAGGGGGTGGCATTTTTTTTGTAAAGGAAGGGGGCACGTAGTCCCCTTCCAGAGCCACCAGTGGCTCCAAGTACTCCATCCCCTGGGGCCTTTGTTTTAAAATAAGTGGTGGGGGGCATGGCCCCTCTCCCAAAGCCAGCAAGAGCCCGTAGACCCCATCCGCAGGGGTCTTTTTTTTTTAAGTTGGAGGAAGGGGGCACGCACCCCCCTCCCGAGCTTTCATGGCCCCGGGCTCCAACAAACTAGTTGTAGGGAAATGTCTCTTTTTGTATGGTCACCCCCAGGTTTTTTTGACTGCTGATACTGGTTTTTCGAATCTGAGAGTGCACTGAGACTTGCTAACTAGACCTCGATGCCAGTGTCTTGTCCCAAACTTGTGTATGTTACATTGGCTATATCCAATTGGCATAGGCTAACTTATCTTTAAGTCCCCATTATATGGTACCCAGGGCATTCAAGTTAGAGAGTCACCCCAGGGATTACAGCACTGGCTGTGCCACCCTGGGTGTGAGACAGGTAAAATGAGTCTCCCAGACCCCCACTTCATACTGGAAGAGCAGTTTTGAACTGCTTGCCCAGCTTTGTAATTTAAACCAATAGCAAAGCCAACCTCCCTCTATAATATGTGTAAGCCCTATGGCAGGCCTACCGAGCCCTAAGGCAGGGGGCAACATATTTCGCGGGTAGAACATGTGTTTTACATGCTCTGGCAGTAAAAACGCTTAATTGTAGTTTTTACTTTGGAATGGCTTGGTTGCCTCATTAACTAGTCCAGAGTTACACACTGACAACTCAGCTGTGCTAAGTCCTGAACGGCGCGACTCATTACAGTAAGCCTGACTTGGTTCTCAAGTCAAAATTATAGTATCAAGTTACAGTGTGCAGCTTTTACAAAGTTGCCACTTTGTTGCCTTCAGTCTCCTGTGCCCTTATCAGTTATATGTGGAGCTTGAACCCGAGACTGCTTTCTGCCCTCCTAGGGAGATGTGCTAACAACTCCCATGAAAGGAGACAATAGGGCTTGCATTTGAGAGAGTGTTACCTCCCTTCTGTTGGAAGCTATACAGGTGCTGGCCCAAAAGGCAAACTTCAGAGCTGAAGTTGCCTTTGACGAGAAAATGGGGAACACTTGGGAGAGTGGCAGCCCCATTGTTTAGGCAGACTAGCTGGCACCCAGGGTTGAGAGGGGAAACCTGTTGTCAAACCGGTTTTTCAGGGGCATGTAGCCCCCTTGGTAGTCACATCTCTGGGTTGGTCTAGGGAGCTCTGGATGCTGAGAGAGGGGTTCTGTCATGTTGGGTGGGTAGAATGGTACATCTTTTGATAGCCAGATGCCACACGTCTTGTGAAGTGGTCATCAGGATGGAGGGTGCCTGGTAGCCCATTGGCTACTAACCGCATCCTACCCTGAGGGCATTTTCTGAGCATAAATAGGGCACCCCTGGTACCCAGAACACAGATACTGGAAGAAGGACTACCCTGCTGCACTGTGGAACCCGCAAAGAGAGTCTGCACCAGCGAATCCTGCACCTGCTGACTCTGGTGGCTAGCAAAGAAGAGGGACTCTGCCTGCTGTATCCTGCTCGTGGCGAGGTCGCCTTTAGAGCTCAGCTAAAGCAAAGAGATTCTAAGGGTCAGTTTGTTAACCCTCCTGTTCACAGCACAGGGCTACAAGGACAGAGAAGCCTACTGGGGTAAGTTGGTAGCCAAGAATCTTCAACCGCCACCGTGCAGCACCAGAGACCAGGATCCGATCTCAAAGTTGCACCGAAGTTCGCTGAGCCCAAAAGAGTTGTTGGAGTGCAGATTGGTCACCCAAAAGCAAAGTTATTGCCCAGGGAAGGATTTGGCTGTGACAACAATACTGGGCGACCGGTAGTGCAGTGGCGACTGGACTTTTACCAGCACCGAGAGACTTCGAGGGACGTCGACCCTGTGACCAGGACCATCTTAACCCCTTCGTGGTCCAAGGAGTAGCCGCAGAAAGACCTGTATCGACAGCATCGCATCCACAACATCCTTGAGCATCTTCAGCACCCTTCTTTCCTTACATCAAGCCCACTTCCATAGGAAACCACTGCAACGGATAAAAGTGCCTAGAAGTAACTGAGGATTGCTTCTACCCTTGAGGTAACTGTTTCTGAGTACATTGCTGATCCCCCTAACTGGCTCCCTACTGGAGTTGGTCGCCTAAAGTGACTCTAAAGTGACCTCATTGCAACTAGTCCAACGTTTTAGTGAAAACATTTCTAAGTGTCAAATTTGTTGAATTTGCCTGTGCATGTTTGTGGTTTGTGTAAATGCTTTGATTTACTATACCTTGTAAATTCTATATCTCCGGAACCCTCCGGAGGATCTTTTTGTTGTGGTGTCTGAAAAAACAGTCTATATTTTTAATTGTTGTCGGATTTCCTTGGTGTCGTGTCAATTTATCCTTCAGATGTTTTGGTGCTGTTTGAATGCTTTATGATTGTTCCTTTGCTCAGAGCCACAGCTATCCAGGGTTGAGCTGAAGGTTTGACAAATGAAATCTACTGGTCCCAAAGTGGTTGGTCAGTGTATTCCACGGTGAGGATGCCCAACCATACCATATAATACACCCCATTTCATCACAGGAGTACACAAGGGCTGCGGGGGGAGACTCAGAGCCCCTCTCAGCCACAGCCAGCTCTCCACCCAGCACCATAGACAGTGCTGGCGGGAGCCGGTACTTTGTTTTTGCTCCTGCCGGGTGTGAGCAGCTGTTTCTTAAATGCTCCCACCGGGTGGGAGCATAGTGGAGTTTCCTGCTGCCGAACTCTGGACGTGTGCTATCTCCTGATAGCGTGAGGGTGAGTCACGTAGAAAATATGAGGCTCCAAAACAGGCACTAAACACTCATGGGAGTTTTCGCTCTGAATAAATCAAAGAACGTCCAGTGAGTGCTTAGTGCCTGTTTTGGAGCCTCATATTTTCTACGTGACTCACCCTCACGCTATCAGGAGATAGCACCCGTCCAGAGTTCGGCAGTTGGGTGAAACCTGGAGCTTGAATTTAATTTCTGCCAGAACTGCTGTGGCTGAAATGTGACACCATCCCATCAACCTGAAGAGTTGCCAATTATTTAATTGTGGGAATGCAGTCATACAGACAAAAACCTGTGGGATTGGACACTATTCAGAAAACCACGGCAGCGGCGAGGGCCAGACAGACTGATGATAAGGCACCTCTATTTGGGGGCACAATGGCTGTCATCTTACAAAGGACTGTGTGAATTTAGCCTGCATGTGAGGTACATCATGAACATTTCGTTTTTACATTTTGTGCAAGAATAAATGCTGCATTTTCTATGAGAGACTTCATAAGGAAGAAAAAAACGAAATAATTACCATCTGGTTAAAGCAAAGGAAATACATGCTGACATGGCGGCCAGAAACACTGGTATTTGCACTAAAAAGTTTATCTGAAAGAGACACGTTAGTGATAGATTCCTTACCTTAGAATATCCCCAGGCGTCAGGCTGGATCCGGAAAGTTTTGCGTAGCAGTACCCTTGCGCGTCGGTAGGCGGCGTCGTGCGGCTCCGCGTCCGTCGTCGGCGTCGTGATCGCCGGGATGACGTCGCGGGCAGTACTTAGACGCCGCCCCTGCGCGCTGACGTCAGTTCTTCTTTTCCGCGCCAGCAAGCGCAGATCCGGGAAGAGCAGTGCCCTGGTCAATTTTTGACCATACTTTTTGGTGATTTTTTCACTGTTTTTTTTCCAACTTTAAGGTGTCGTAGGGATGCCCGGCTTCAAGCGATGCGGCGCCTGTGCGCGGATGATGTCCGTCACCGACCCGCATTGGGAGTGTCTCTTCTGCCTCGGCCGAGGCCACGACACCGAGTCTTGTCCCGAATGCCAGGCCCTCAACCCGAAAGCTTTGCGAGAGCGGTCTCGAAAGCTCCTCGAGGCCCGGCATTCGGCTCCGCGGAAGCCCCGGTCGCGTGAGAGGTCCAGGGGTCGCTCGCGGAGTGCACACCGGTCGTCGACTTCTTCGTCCGGTAAGTCTAAGCACAAGAAGTCCAAGAAGCATCGTCGCTCTCGGACTTCGCCTCGCCGGTCTCGCGACTCGGCTGAGGCCCCTCCCGGCACCGTCCCCGCACCCGCGGCCCCGGACTTGCCTGTGAAGTCGCCCCCGTCATACCCGCCCTTCCCGGGTTCGGGGCGGATCCGGCCAAGGTACAGGAGTTCCTGTCGGCCATGGCCCGCCTCTTCGGGCCTTCAGGCCCCTCCGGTGCGCCTTCGGGCCCCGCGGGCCCTGATGGGGTTGCTCCGGCGCCGCCGGCGGCTCCGGCCCCGGCGTCGCCCGAGCCTCCAGCCTCGATCCCGGCTCCGGCTTCGGCCCCGGCCTCGATCCCGGCTCCACAACCCCCATCGACGCCGGTCGACCTCACGACACCTCCGCCGGCGCCGATGTCTCCGGTGCCGTTCTCGACGCCGCCCTGGGCTCCGGGCGGCGTCGTCCCCAGTTCCTTCCGGCTCCGGACATGGACCCGGAGCGACGTCGCTCGACGCCGTCTCCGGCGCCGATGGGACCTTGGGTCCCAAATGTCCCTCCTCCTCCTTATTTTGAACCAGAGGAGGACCAGGAGGACTGGGAGGGGTCTGATGACCCTCTGACACGCAACTGTCAGTATGATGAGGACTGGACAGAGAGTCTAGGGAGGCCAGTGGTCTGGATACTTCTCCTGACACTGGCATGCTGTCTCCTCCCGTGGCTACGGAGGAGGGGGCCAATTTTGGTACGGTGTTGCGTAGGGCTGCTGGGGCCTTACGTCTCCAGCTCCCTACTTTGACGGTCAAGACTAACATCTTGACAGAGGTGCTTCAGCCGGCAGCCTCCTCTGCGGAGACTGTGCTGCCGTTTAACGACGCCCTCACTGACGTTCTTTTGGGCGCCTGGTCCAAGCCCAACACAGGGGCTCCTGTGGATCGGAACGTGTCACGACGCCATCGCCCCGCTCCGGGCGACCCCCTGTTTCTTTCTGTCCACCCCACTCCTGAGAGCTTGGTTGTCCAAGCCTCCGCTTCCCAAACCGCCTTCCCTACCGCTCCTCCGGATAGGGAATCCAAACGCCTGGATCAGTTTGGGAAGAAAGGTTTTTCTTCCTCCAGTGCTGGCTTGCGGTCCGTTAACACCGCTTGTCTTTTGGGCCGATATACCCACTCCCTGTGGGATTCGGTGGCGGATGTTTTGCCCCAGTGCCCTGAGGAGGTCCAGGCACTGCTTTCCCGCGCCATTGCGGAAGGAAGGGATGCGGCCAAATACACTATCCGTTGTGGCCTTGACACCGCCGACTCGCTGGGCAGGTCGATTGCAACGACGGTGGCGCTCCGGCGCCACGCCTGGCTGAGAACCACTGGTTTTTCAGGGGATGTCCAGAATACTCTCATGGACATGCCCTTTGATGGAGTCGGTCTTTGGGTCCAAAGCAGACCATGCGTTGGAGCGCTTTAAGGACTCACGGGCTACTGCAAAGTCCCTGGGCCTTTCTGCTACACGCCCTCCGCTACCTTCTGCTTTTCGCCCCTATCGTGGCCACGGTAGGGCGCCCTTCACGTCAGCAGCCCAGCCACCGGCCCGCGCAGCAGGCGTCTTCGCGTGGCCGAGGACGTGGATTCCGCCGTGGCGGATCGGGCAACCAGCGTGCGGGTCAGGCCACCACCTCCAACCCGTCCGCGGCCTCCAAGCCCTCCTAGTCCCTCCTTTCAGGTGCACGGCACGCCAGTAGGGGCAGGGTCCGCCATCACCTTCCCCACTGGCGCACCATCACCTCGGACAGGTGGGTCTTGGACATTGTCCGAAGGGGCTACTCCCTCCCCTTCGAGACCACCCCCAGCCATGCCACCTCAATTCCACCGCATGTCAGGGGATCACTTGGTGCTTCTACGGAAGGAAGTCACGGCCCTCTTCACCAAGAGGGCCATCGAGCATGTTCCGACCCCAGAAGTAGGGCGTGGTTGCTACTCCCACTACTTTCTGGTGCCCAAAAGGACAAGGAGGACATGCGTCCTATCTTGGACCTCCGGAACGTCAATCGCTTCCTCCGGAAGGAGAAGTTCAAGATGCTCACCCTAGCTCAGGTCTTGACTGCCCTCGACCCTGGAGACTGGTTGGTAGCGTTGGACTTGCAGGACGCATATTTCCACATCCCCGTCCTGCCGGCCCACCGGCGTTACCTTCGGTTCACGGTAGGCCACGAGCATTTTCAGTTCACCGTGCTCCCCTTTGGCCTTACAAGTGCCCCTCGGGTGTTCACGAAAGTGATGGCGGTGGTCGCGGCTCATCTGCGCCGGGCAGGGGTTTCAGTCTTCCCCTACCTCGACGACTGGCTGCTGAAGGCGGGCTCGTCCCAGGCAGTCGTCTCCCACCTCCAGACTACGGCCGAACTCCTGCACTCGCTGGGGTTCTCCATCAATGTGCCGAAGTCGCATCTCATTCCTTCTCCACAGCTCCTTTTCATCGGAGCAGTTCTGGACACGACGCAGTTTCGGGCCTATCCTCCCGAACGGCGAGTCCGGGATATTCAGGCTATCATTCCGATCTTTCGGCCTTTATCCTGGGTTTCGGTAAGGATGACCCTGAGGCTGCTGGGCCTCATGGCCTCCTGCATCCTGCTGGTCAATCATGCCAGATGGCATATGCGGGCTCTGCAGTGGGACCTGAAGTTCCAGTGGGCGCAGCACCAGGGCAACCTGTCCGATCACGTCCAGATCTCGGAGGGGACTGCAAAACAGTTGCAGTGGTGGCTCTCGAACCGGCAATGGGTCATGGGCAGATCCCTCTCCCTTCCCCAGCCAGAGCATACAGTTGTGACGGACGCGTCCCTTCTGGGATGGGGCGGTCACTTGGGAGAGAGCGGAGATCAGAGGCCTCTGGTCTCCGGCGGAGTCCCGGCTCCATATCAACCTTCTGGAGCTCCGGGCGATCCGGCTTGCACTCAAGGCATTCCTTCCCTCTGTCAAAGGGAAGGTAGTGCAGGTGTTCACAGACAACACCACCGCCATGTGGTACTGCAACAAACAGGGCGGGGTGGGGTCTTGGACCCTTTGTCAGGAGGCTCTGCGCCTCTGGACATGGCTGGAACATCAGGGCATGTTCCTGATGGTTCAACACCTGGCAGGTTCTCTGAACGCCAGGGCGGACGAACTCAGCCGCAGGTGCATGATGGATCACGAATGGCGTCTTCACTCGGAAGTGGCGCAAGGACTCTTTCTACAGTGGGGAGAGCCTTGGTTAGATCTATTCGCCACCGAAGAGAACGCGCAATGTCATCAGTTCTGCGCGTTGGAATTTCCAAGGCGGCACTCGCTCGGCGACGCTTTTCGTCGCGAGTGGAGTTGCGGTCTGTTGTACGCCTTTCCGCCTATACCACTTCTACCCAGAGTGTTGAAGAAGATTCGGCACGACCGGGCCCAAGTCATTCTTGTGGCTCCGGACTGGGCTCGAAGAGTTTGGTATCCCGAGCTACTCAATATGAGCATAGATCCCCCGATCCGTCTGCCTCTTCGGGAGGATCTTCTGTCGCAGCAGCAGGGGACGGTCCTCCACCCGAACCTGTCCAGTCTACACCTGCTTGCGTGGAGATTGAGCGGCGGCAGTTGATTCCTTTCGACTTGCCTCCCGAAGTTTGTGATGTGATTCTGGCAGCCAGGCGTCCCTCCACTAAGGTGGTATACGCCTGCAGGTGGAACAAATTTGTGGCATGGTGCACAGCAAAGGCTGTGGATCCCCTTTCTGCCCCTCTTTCTGAGGTCCTTCTGTTCCTTCTCTCTCTGGCCCAACAGGGTTCTGCCCTGGGTACCATCAAGGGTTATCTTTGTGCTATCTCGGCCTTCCTCAGGCTCCCTGATCAGCCCTCCCTTTTCAAGTCCCCTGTTGTTAACAGGTTCTTAAAAGGCATTACTCACCTCTTCCCTCCTGTTCCGTTTGTAATGCCTCAGTGGGACTTGAACTTGGTTCTTACCTTTTTAATATGCGCTCCCTTTGAGCCTCTACATAACTGTCCTCTTCGTCTTCTGACTCTAAAGGCAGCCTTTCTGGTGGCCATCACCTCCGCTCGGCGGCTGAGTGAGCTCCAGGCTCTTTCTTGCAAACCTCCCTTTCTGTCTGTTCATCCAGACAAGGTTGTTCTTCGGACGCGTCCGTCCTTCTTGCCAAAGGTGGTTACTGCTTTCCACATTGGGCAGACCATCACTTTGCCCACCTTCTTTCCGCCGCCTCCGCATCCTTCCAGAGAGGAAGAGAGGCTCCACCGTCTGGACCCAAAACGTGCGCTCTCCTTCTATATCGACCGCACAAAACACTTCCGGGTGGATGACCAGCTCTTTGTTGGCTACGTGGGCGCCAAAAAGGTCGGGCGGTGCACAAGAGGACCATCTCCCGCTGGGTTACCTTGTGCATCAAGACCTGCTATTCTTTGGCTAAGAAGGAGCCTCCTGTTGGGCTGCGTGCCCATTCCACCAGGGCAACGGCTGCTACCACGGCCTTGGGCCGCGGTGTTCCGCTGCCGGTTATCTGTCAGGCAGCTACGTGGGCCTCGCTGCACACGTTTACTAAGCATTACTGCCTTGACAGTCAGGTCCGGAGGGACGGCTTCTTTGGCCGTTCTGTCCTCCAGGACTTCCTTGTCTGATCTTTGTTCGCAGACCCACCACCGGGGTTGGTATTGCTGGGGTATCTATTCTAAGGTAAGGAATCTATCACTAACGTGTCTCTTTCAGATGCACAAGTTACTAACTTGTGTAACGATATATCTGTAAGAGACAGTAGTTAGTGATAGATTCCTTACCGCCCACCCATCCTCCCCGTTCTGCGAACTGATTTCTAGGGTTAAGGACATCCCTTTCAGGGCCCTAGTATTTTTCAGACACCTGTGTCAGCTTCTTGCATGGCTCTGCGTTCCTGGCGCGGAAAGTCGTGTACAGAACTGACGTCAGCGCGCAGGGGCGGCGTCTAAGTACTGCCCGCGACGTCATCCCGGCGATCACGACGCCGACGACGGACGCGGAGCCGCACGACGCCGCCTACCGACGCGCAAGGGTACTGCTACGCAAAACTTTCCGGATCCAGCCTGACGCCTGGGGATATTCTAAGGTAAGGAATCTATCACTAACTACTGTCTCTTACAGATATATCGTTACACAAGTTAGTAACTTGTGCGACAGTCCTTTGTCACTTGCCATTTTTCAAGTTTCCACCAATGAAATTACCCTTTCAGTAATTTAAACACACGTTACCTTTGATGAAGTTGTAATGAGCACTGAGGAAGGCTGTGTGCTGAAATGCAGTTGCTCTGAATAAAACAAAGAATGTCCAGTGAGTGCTTAGTGCCAAATATATATACATATATATATATACATGTGAACAAGGCAGGGGATCCTGCCGAAACGCGTCATAGCCCGACAAAAAATCATGAAATAAACATTGTGGACTCAACTTTGCTGGTGTCACCGTGTCTCTGTTCGGTGCGGCGGAAGGAGGTGCCGATTTGTGTGGATATATATATATATATATATATATATATATGCTTTATACTTACCGTCAAAATACTTACATTTACGTTGTAAAGGCATGCGTGGTCCACAAGATATATAAGGGGAGAGGAAAAGCTTACTGACAAAGCAGAAGAAAGGAAGCTACAGAACAGACCGACTAATACAGACAGTTTGAAGTCAAGTACAGGAACTTGAAATTTAGAACATAAGAAATAGGATAATGCAGGGATAAGAAGAATTTAGGAAACAGTACAACGGGGAGTTGGAAAACATTAGGATACAGGCACAGCAAAAAGGAAAGATAATTTTAAATGTGGAGTGATAGAAGTTAGGGAAATAATATTAACAAAAGGAGGTCTTACTGGGGCCACCAGAGGCATATGCCGAGGCACCTGTGGAGGCACCTCCAGCTCCCTCGCCTGCCTCGTTGGATCCAGGCCCATCCTCCTTCTTGCCCCTGAATGCTAATGTAAGAAATAAATAAAATAAAATAAGAGTAGTGGTACAGTTAATAATAATCTCCACAAAAATATTTTGACAGGGGAAGGTAAACACAGTAACATTGAAATTTTCGAAATCAGATTTCCTATAGTACTACAAGTATCTTGGACCTATTCCTAATTTCCTAAACCTAACCCTAGTCCAAATTTCCTAAACTACATTTTGGAACTACTAAAAAATTGCAACAATGGTCGTTGCTTCTCATCTCATCATAATTTCTCAATCTCTCATTCTCAAATTAAACCCCCTTGACGGGACAACTCAGTCTGCATTTTCAATGCATAGATGCATGCATATACTACACATCACTGGGAAATTGCTTGGGGTTGGGATTGGGACTTTAAGAGCTATAACAACAGCGAAAGGCACAGAGAAGTGAGAGAATACACTAACTCACTAATATCTACTACCTTAGTGACAGGACAGAGGAGTCTCTGCATGACTTCTTAAATAAACAGCCCAAGCGAGTGCCGAGTAGGATTAGGTAGTGCCGCCGAGCACCTCTCTAGATGATGAGCACATAATATTTATAACATAAACTTAACTTACTGAGTGTGAGCAGCATGCTTGCTATTTGGGAAAAACATATTAGCATAGATAGAACACAACAAATAAATAATTATTACTCACCAAGCCCCGCAACCTCCACACCCAGCAGGTCGAGCAGGGCCTGGTCCCTATCCAGGATGTCGTTCCACCGGTGCATTAGCTGCTACTGGGTGCGCCGGACCCCAGAGCTGCGGCCCACAGCCCGGCGGACCCTCTTCCATCGCTGCTGACACTCTCGGAGGCTCTATTCGCTGCCAGGCCTGCCGCCTACTGCCAGGGAGGAGAGGACGTGGAGCTGCACATAAAAAAACGAGCGCTGCCACCTCCACCGCAGAAAAAATGGCGCGGGCTGTCCCTGCGCTGCGCCGCCGACCACAAGGTAAGCGGCTGGTGCTATCATGGGTGGTTCGGGAGGGACTGGCGCTGCCACTCCCCTGCTCTGCCATGGCACTGGGCGGGAGGAAGTGAAGATAAGAATAGAAAGAGGAAAAGGAAGGAAGGGCATAAAAATGAGAAAGTAAAGCAAAAAATGAAAAAAGTACAAAAGTAAAGAAAAAAAAATGTTTTAGAATAAACATAAAATACACAAAGACACACAGTAAGATAATAAATAAAAATGATTGGTAGATATGTTAGAGAGGGGTAGGATTAAACAGATTAAAGAGGGATTCAAAAGTAGGCCCCAGTACCAAACACAGAGCAAAAAACAAGATAGCGCCCATGCGAACCGCGTAGTGCTGTTCGCGTGTGATTTCCAGCATGAGAACGCACTTCACGTTGCGTATGTCACACGAACGAGCACGACGACCAACTCTGCCCGTTCGTGGAACTCCATGTAGCGCTGCATAGTTTTTTTTGGCACTTCACTGAGTTCTGTGTAGTGTGACTAGGCGAACTCCGACCGGGTCTAGTGTTCACAAAAGTAATGGTGGTGGTTGCAGCTCATGTGCGGAGATCAAGGGTGTAAGTCTTCTCCTATCTCGATGACTGGCTGTTGAAGGTGGGCTCCCACCAGACTGTCGTCTCCCATCTCCAGGCTACGGCAGACCTCCTGCATTTGCTGGGGTTCACTATCAACATGCCGAAGTCACACCTGACTCCCTCTCAGATGCTCCCTTTCATTGGAGCTGTTTTGGACACAGTGCAGTTTCTGGCAATCCGCGTGTCCAGGATATTCAGGCTATGATACTAATGTTTCAGCCTCTGGGCTAGATTTTGGTGAGACTGACTCTGAGGCTGCTGGGCTTCATGGCCTCCTGCATCCTGCTAGTCACACATGCTAGATGCCATATGTGGGCTCTGCAGTTGGACCTGAAGTTCCAGTGGGCGCAGCATCAGGGGAATCTCTCTGACCTGGTCCAGATCATGGAGAGGACTGCAAAGGATTTGCAGTGGTGGCTAAGGAACCGTGATTGGGTCAGAGGCAGACACCTCTCCTTTCCCCAGCCATATCTCACGGTAGTGACAGATGTGTCACTCCTGGCATGGGACAGCCATCTGGGAGAGGTGGGGATCAGAGGACTATAGTCTCTGGTGAAATCCAGACTCCACATCAATCTGTTGGAGTTTTGAACGATCCGATTGGCATTGAAAGCCTTTCTACCCTCCATCAAGGGAAGGCTGATACTAGTGTTCCCGGACAACACCACCGTCATGTGGTACTGCAGCAAAGGTGAGGGTGGAGTCGTGGACCCTTTTTCATTAGGCCCTGCGTCTCTGGACATGGCTGGAACAGCAGGGCATTTCCCTGGTGGTTCCACACCTGGCAGGTTCCCTAAATGCCAGGGCGGACAAACTCAGCCATCAATGCCTAGTGGATCACGAATGGCATCTCCAACTGGAGGTGGCGCAAGGTCTCTTTCAGCAGTGGGGAGAGCCTGGGTTAGATCTGTTTGCCTCCACCGAGAATGCGCAATGTCAGCAGTATTGCACGCTGGAGTTTCCAAGGCGGCTCACGCTCGGAGATGCTTTTCATCTCGAATGGAGCTCAGGCCTCCTGTACGCCTTTCTGCATATCTTCCATCATCTTATTGTGTTTGCTATGTTCGCCCTAAGTGGCCAGGGTATGCCCGGACGTGGGTCCCTTGCTCACTTTGCCACTGGATTCAAGCTAGCCTGGCTGATGAGGAGTGAAACCCTGAAACCGGTCCCAGGATGCTTGTTTCCGGCCCAGGGAGGACCTGGCCTGGCAGTTCGGGCTGGACTGTTCTCATGAGACACAGGGTCAAGACTGGTTTGCATAGGGCTGGGTCTAAACTGGGGTGGCTTAGTGAGAAGAAGAATGATGATGGATTAAACCCAGATCTGTGACTGGGGGTGAGAGTCTGAAAAGTTTCTGCATTCCATCCATCATCTTATTGTGTTTGCTATGTTCGCCCTAAGTGGCGCCTTTCCGCATATATCACTCCTGCCCAGAGTTCTCAAGAAGATCAGGAACAACCGGGCCCAAGTCATCCTTGTGGCTCCAGACTGGGCACGGAGAGTCTGGTATCCCGCGCTACTGAGCATGGCCATCGATCCTACGATCAGGCTGCCCCTTTGGGTATTCTGTCGCAGCAGCAGGGGAGGGTCCTCCACCCAGAACTGTCAACTCTTTGCCTTCTTGCGTGGCGATTGAGCGGCGGCAATTGATAGCTTTCAGCCTTCCTCCCGAAGTCTGCAATGTTATTCTGGCAGCCAAGCGTCCCTCTACCAAGATGGTGTCTGCCTGCTGCTGGAAGCGATTTGTATCTTATTGTACAGAAAAGTTCATTGACCCACTTTCTGCCTCCCTTTCTGATATTCTTCTCTTCAGTCTTACCCTTGCCCAGCAGGGCTTTGATTTCGGCTCTCTGAAGGGTTATCTTTCTGCTCTGGCTGCCTGACCAACCCTCTTTATTTAAGACCCCTATTGTAAATAGATTTTTGAAGGGCCTTGTACATATGTTTCTCCCTTCTCCTTTTATTATGCCTCAGTGGGACCTTAATTTGGTGCTCACATTCTTTGTGTGCTTTTTTCGAGCCCCTTTACAATTGTCCCCTCCGGCTGCTCACGGCCTTCCTTATGGCAATTACATCTACATGGAGGGTGAGTGAGCTGCAGGCTTTGTCATCCAAGACTCCCTTTTTCTCAGTTTACCCTGACAAACTGGTGCTTCGCACTAGTGCCTCTTTCTTGCCAAAAGTGGTCACACCATTTCATGTTGGCTGATCTTTCACCTTGCCCACCTTCTATGCTCCTCCACATAATTCCAAAGAAGAGGAGCAACTCCACTTTCTGGACCCAAAAAGAGTGTTGTCATTCTACCTTGACCGCATATGAGAGTTCTGGGTGGACGACCAACTCTTTGTGGTGTATGTTGGCACAAAGAAAGGTCGGGTGGTGCAGAAGTGCACCATCTCTCAATGGGTCGTAATCTGCATCAAGATCTGCTACGCACTGTCAAAGAAGCATCCTCCTGAAGGTCTACGAGCTCATTCCACCAGAGCTAAAGCTGCGACCACTGCGTTAGCATGCGGAGTTCCGGTCCGGGATATTTGCCAGGCAGCAATGTAGACATCCCTGCAGACATTTACTAAACATTATTGCCTGGACCACTTAGGTTTGTAGGGATGGGCACTTCGCCCGTTCGGTGGCGCAGGGCTTCCTAGTTTAAATTTGTCCACAGACCCTCCTCCGTGGATAGTATTTCTTGGGTATCTATTCAAAGGTAAGGAATCTGCGGGTAGAAGTCTCTATCAGATGAATAAGTTGCTTACCTTCTGTAATACCTTGTCTGGTAAAGTCTATATCTAGCTGCAGATTCCTTACCGACCCACCCATCCTGTTCTCCGGACAGTTTCTAAGGTCAGGGTTGATCCCTTTCAGGCCCCAAGTTTGGACACACCAGAGTCAGCATACCTTATGGTTCCACGCTTCTGGTGTGGAAAGTTGTGAAAAATTAACTGACATCATCGCGCCTGGACGGCGCCTGTATAGTTATGGCGATGTCACACCGGCACGGATGACGCCGATGACGGAAGAGGAGCCAATTGATGCCACCTACCGGCGCGCAGGAGTACTGCTCGAAAAATCTGCCGGATCCAGCCAACGCATTTCGTCCCTACCCTGGGACTTCATCAGAGCAATAATTACTCTTGAGATTTCCATGAGAGAACAAAGCTTCAAACATTCCTATGGTGTACATTCAAATTCAAACTGTTGTAGGCGGTACTACATGCTCACTCGTTTAACCGTAAAAGAGTAATTATTGTCCTGATGAAGTCTTATGGTAGGGACAAAACGCGTTGGCTGGGCCATTGAAATGTTTCGGAAATGGAATAAATAAAGAAGTTGAAAATTTCTTGAGTTCAGACTTTTCATTAATTTCGATGAACTGATTGTGGAATGACTGCTGACCATCAGCATATGATTCATGGATAGACTTTTGCTTAAAAGGAAATGCTATTTTAACATTTATGTTGCCTTACCTTAATTTGGATTTGGTACAGTCGTGTTAATTGAGGTTTGATGGCAGTCAGACCTCAGGGAATGTGCACCCTTTTCAAATAATAAGGGGCCCGATTCACAGAACGAACTTAAGACAAAATCCTAAACTTACTACCATTTTGGTATTCACAGAAGGCACTTACTCATTTTGGTATTCACAGAAGGCACTTACTTACTCATTTTGAGTAACTTACTCATTTTGTGTAACTTACTCATTTTTGTATTCACAGAAGGCACTTACTCATAAATGAGTAAGTGCCTTCTGTGAATACCAAAATGAGTAAGTTACTCAAAATGAGTAGTTACTCATTTTAGTATTCACAGAAGGCACTTACTCATTTATGAGTAAGTGCCTTCTGTGAATACCAAAATGAGTAAGTTACACAAAATGAGTAAGTTACACAAAATGAGTAAGTTACTCATTTTGCTATTCACAGAAGGCACTTACTCATTTATGAGTAAGTGCCTTCTGTGAATATCAAAATGAGTAAGTTACTCAAAATGAGTAAGTTACTCAAAATGAGTAAGTAAGGGCCTTCTGTGAATACCAAAATGAGTAAGTGCCTTCTGTGAATACCAAAATGGTAGTAAGTTTAGGATTTTGTCTTAAGTTAGTTCTGTGAATCGGGCCCAAGGTATAGACTTATGCAGTGTACTGGTGCCACAACTGCCACTGAGTCTGAATATTTGTTGTAAGAAAAGCACTTTGCATTTCTCCTAAATATAAAGCACTCTCTTACCTTGAAGCGGCCACAAGGCAACATGTCTGGTGCTACTTTAGGCAAGTGAAATAAACAAGAATTGTCAAAGCCAAGCAGTACAGTCATAGCAAAATGGTGTAATGGTTATTATCTTGTATTGCAAGCCTACTTCCCAAATAACAAGATAAAAACATGCCGCCTAAACAGAGAGGCTGCAATAAATACATTAAATTAAATATATATATATATATATATATTATATATATTTAGTAAAAACAGGTTCATACCAGACATGTGTATTTAGAAACCATTTTCATTTTAATGTATATCACAGGAAAATATGATTCTTATTAGCACAAACAAAAGATTCTATTGGTTTTGAATTGTCACCTGACAGTTTAAACACACAAGTATGACTAAATATATATATACACAGATATATACACACACACACACACACACACATACACACACATACACACATATATAGATAGATAGATAGATAGATAGATAGATAGATAGATAGATAGATAGATAGATAGATAGATAGATAGATAGATAGATAAAGAATAGAAACAAAACAGCATTTGGCAAAGTATAAGTTTTGCCCCTCAGCCCTGGCACTCAAGTGTACTTCTTTTTAGGTGGATGAGCAGATGTGGACAAGCAACATGCTGTCACTCACAATGTAAGAGAGTCAATGAATGAAATTGGCTGCCTATTGCCTCAAGCTGTATACTGTGATGATCAGAAGCAAAATGTGATTGTCAAACGAAGAGACCAATTGGAGGTGCCTGAATGTATGTGTGTATATATGTGTGTATATTTACTTTTTTCTTACATGAGGCTGTTAAAAACATTGAAAGCTCTTTATAGACCTAAAATGAATACATGGAAAGTACCCATGGAAATGCCAGTGATATTCTCTTACCCTACAACAATTCTCAAAATGTGGTCACTTCTGCACTGTAATGTTCCAAAAAAGTTATCTTCCAGATACTGGTTGCCCTTTTAACTACATTTTCGGAAGCACTTTAGTTATCTTATTAATTGCAGTGTAAAATAAGTGAAAAAAATATGAATCAAAGAAGTGTTCCATTATCTTGTTCTGTTGCTGGTGACTTAACAAGCCACTTGTCTCCTTTTATTATTACAGATCCACTTTACATTTTTCAATTGCCACTTTTATTGTCACAATTATTATATGTTGTTTTTTATTTATTTTAGACTACTCTCACACCTCCAACCTTGGACCAATCTGTGGCAAGTGGATTAGACACTGACATCAATATCCCTCAGTTTGTGTCTGAAGGCAAGAAGGATGCCCCTCTGCATACTAGCTGCTATCTTTCAGGGAAAGAACCAATTGAATCTGATCCCAAGAATCTAGGTGTCAATGTGAAAAGTAGGAGACAGGTATATTATTTGGCTACCAGGGATAATGCATACTTTATCACAAACAAATCTGTTGAACACTTCATGCAACAATCCATTAAAATATAAACATTGAAAAATATTCAAAGATGATACTGATTGCTAATTTATGGATCAGAAGTCATGATACAGAATATAAGGGAAAATTTGATTATATAGGTTTAAAAAGCCAAGGTAAAACGATTATATGCAATCCTGCTGTAAAAATCAATACTGAAGTGTAGGCCACTTCTTGTTTTTTCTCTAAGATTGTATGCTATTAAACATACTGCTAGCAAAACCTTGAATAGCACTTGTAAAACTAAGGGGTTGATTTAGAGTTTGCCAGACAGGGTACTCTGTCGCAAATACAAAATGTTTAAATGACGGTCTGCCCACGTTATTTAGAGATGGATGGGCCGTCTGTTTTCCGTCAACATAGTCCCCATTGGCTCAGTCAATGGAAAAATATCTCTGACGGCTCCATGAAGTAGGGGATGTCTGAGTTATGTAATTGCACCATCCATTCTATTAAGAGTGAATGGTATAATGTTTGTTTTCTCTCTGGCACCACCAGGAGAAACCTGGCAGTGACAGACAGAACAAAAATATATGACCCCCCAATCCCAGGATGTGGGGGTCATTAGTTGTCGTTATTCAATAATAAACTCCTGGTTTGGGAGTTTGTTTATGAAAAACAAAAACTTTAAAAGTTTGGTGAACAGCCATCAAAAACGATGCCAGTCATCAACTAAACCTTTTGTACCTTGAAGGGAACCGCCATGACATCGATTTCTTTCAGCGTACAGAGATGACTGATGAGCGTCCGTGCATCTCTAAATAGGACAGACTACCTTCTGTCAGGGGGTGGTGGATGTTAAGTGCCCCGCCACCCGGACGGAAAATACTCCATCCACCAGGGGCTTAACCTGGCCCTATATTCTTCCTCATGGTATCTTAAGCATAATAACTACTAGAATAATTAGTAAGGGTCTAAAATGATCTGTTTTAAAACAATGTTTGAAAATATGATTTTAGTGGATTCTCATTCCACATATTCCTTACATGAATCCTTCCTAGGTGCCAGACTGCATCCAGATATTTTCTTAGCAATATCAGATTACCAGCTTCAGGTGGTGCTGAACCTGCAGTTCCTATAACCGGCTGATGTCGGTTACGTATCCGCATCGCGTGTGCCTCTTTTGCCTGGGGCGTGACCACGACCCCAAGTCGTGCTCCGACTGCCGGTCGATGGCGCCAAAGGCTTTGCGGGAGCAGTCCCGAAAGCTGCTTGAGCGCCGGCAGTCGGCTCCGCGCCTTTCGAGGTCCCGGTCGCGAGGGAGGGAGAGCCATCACCACTCGTCCAAGTCATCGAAGCCTTCGCACTCGGGGTCTGGTGTGATCTTGGTTCGCAGACCCACCTCCGGGGTTGGTATTGCTGGGGTATCTATTCTAAGGTAAGGAATCTATAACTAACGTGTTTCTTTCAGATGAACAAGTTTCTTACCTTCGGTAATGATATATCTGTAAGAAACATTAGTTAGTTATAGATTCCTTACCGCCCCACCCATCCTCCCCGTTCTGCGAACTGATTTCTAGGGTTAAGGATATCCTTTCAGGGCCCTAGTTTTGTGCAGCAGTGGTCAGTGTCTTGCATGGCTCTGCGTACCTGGCGCGGAAAGTCGTGTATAGAACTGACGTCAGCGCGCCAGGGCGGCATCTAAGTAGCTGCCGCGACGTCATCCCGGTGACCACGACGCCGACGACGGACGCGGAGCCGACCAACGCCACCTTCCGACGCGCTGAGGTACTGCAGACGAAAAAACTTTCCGGATTCAGTCTGACGCCTGGGGGTAATTCTAAGGTAAGGAATCTATAACTAACTAATGTTTCTTACAGATATATCGTTACCGAAGGTAAGTAACTTGTTCTTCTGGTGGATAAACACTGTTCCTGCAGAGTCCTCAGCTTATAAATATTAATTCCAGACTGCAGACTAGTTCTGAAAACTTTTTTGCTAGCATTGACTCTTAAGCAGCGCCATACGGAGTCATGCAGTTCCAGCCACAACGCCGCTTCTGAACTTCACATCACTGGAGTATAGAAGGCACCCACCCCGCTCTGCAGTTAGTACCTGTTTTACTGCACCTCATTGATGCAGTCTGTAGCTCTTACTCAAGGTCTCACTGATGAAATTCTCAGATTTCAACAGCGACTAGATCAAATTTCTCCTCAAAGGAACTGAGGCTTCAAGCCTTGCCGACTGAGCAGCAAGATGATGTCTCTTTTGGATCCCCATGACAACTGTAGCGTGTTTTATGCCTATCTGATAGAGACTTCTATCCGCAGATTCCTTACCTTGGAAATTTCCCCAGGTGTCAGACTGGATCTGGAATTTTTAGTGATCATTACCCCTGCGCTCCGATAGACGTCTTCATTCAGCTCTGTGTGGCACCGACAGCATCATCCGTGCCGGAACTGGCGTGCCTACTTAGGTACCACCCCAGTGTGCTGATGTCAGTTTCTTTTTGCGACTTTCCACGCCAGAAGCACGGAGCCATGAAGAACACCACTGACCACTGGTGTGTGAAGGTAGGGCAATTAAAGGGGAACAACCCTGAATTTAAAATCCTTCCCAGTGCGGGGAGGATTGGTGGGTCGGTAAGGAATCTGCAGTTAGCTGAAGTCTACCAGATAAGGCGTTACCGAAAGTAAGTAACTTGTTCTTAATGCCTATTGCAAACCTCTTATACTGTGCATTTGTTCACCTGCTCATTGTGGTCTTAGGCTCAATGTGTTATCATTCCTTTGCAATCACTGTCTTGCTTATATGCATTTATATTTATTATCATGTAACAATGTGTGCTACATTTACTATACATTCCGATGAATGCTTCAAGTTCATTTATTCATTTGAATGTTTGATGTTTAGAGAAGGAGTTGTTGCTTTAACATGAATATGTAAATGAATTCCCATGCTTTTCCTCCTCCGTTTCAATATGAATCACAAAGTTAGTTTTAATTATTTTAAACTGTATGAATTATGTAAAATTTCCATTCACAGCCATCTCAATAACTGCACCAAGGCCTTCGCTTAATAACAAACATTGCCACAGAGGCATAAATCTCTCTGTTCTTGTAGGCAGGCTGGGGACTGGAAAATAAATGCATTTTGAATACGCGACAACAACATCTAAATAATGAACTCTCATAGAGTGGAAGACATTTCATGCTAATATGTTTATTCACTAGGGTTAGATGTGTAGGGACCCTCACAATGTACTATGTATTATGTTTCCTGCTTTCATAATATTACCTTATGTTCATTTATGTTCCCTGCAATTGTCCTGTTATTTGCAATAATACTTTTTTTATGATGTACACTTCTACCTTCAAATTTCTCATCTCTTGAATATTTCCTTGCATCAGACAGTATCCAAAACTTTTCCATAGCTCTTCTGTGTAGGAGGAGGCAATGGTGCTCACTCCTTTTTGCATGGTTACCCCGACTTTTTGCCTGACATCTGATGCAACCTGACTTGATATGCCCTGGGTCCCTGCCAATCAGGTTTCCAGGGCCTGTCTTCTTTCCCAAGACTGTACCTTTGTGTCCATAATTGGCACATCTCTGGCCAGGCACTGTGACCAGGGAGGCCTCTCAGGGATGCAGCACCTATTGTGCCACCCTTAGAGGCCCCGCACCTTAACAAACACACACTGCCACTGCAGGCTGCGAGTTTTGGTGCAGAGAAAAGTGAAGAGTCGACATGGAACACATCCCTATGTGCCATGCTTGCAATCCACTGCCTAAAGCCTAGGTAAGTCACTCCTCTACAGGGTGCACTAGCCCTAAGGTGAGGGTACAGTGGCATGAGCCCTGTACCCCTACAGTGTCTAAGTCCATTCTTAGACATTATAAGTGTAGTAAAGCCATAAAGAGTATATGGTCTGGGAGTTGGTCATTACGATTTCCACAGCTCCATAATGGCTGTACTAAAACCTTGGAAGTTTGGTAGCAAACTTCTCGGCACATTAAACCCACACAGATGCCAGTGTGAGATTTAATGTTAAATGCACTCAGAGGGCATCTTAGAGATGCCCCTGAAAATCGACCAGCCCTGGTGTGGTTCCTGAATGGCTGCCCGCCATTTGCCACCACCAGACAGGTTTCTGGACCCCTGGGTAGAGAGCCTCCACTCTCTGGTTCCAGAGACAAAGCCCACCCTGGGCAGAGGTGTCATGCCTCCTCCCCCAGGAATGGCTGGGTCCACGAAAGGGGAAGCTTCAAAGGCCTGCCACCTTTGGAACCTGTCTCTGCCTTTTGCTTCCCCCAGCAACTGGCTCCCACGGGTTCTGCCCCCCACTTTGGGGGAGAGAATCGGCGGGAAAACCAAACTAGGAAGAGAGGTGGGCCCATCTTTGCCAACCCCACCCCTCAGGTGGGGGATGCGAGGTGAAGTTCACATCTCAGTCCCCTCCATCTTGAAGATGAGGGGACTCAGCCAATTAGGGAGAGTCTCATGCCCCCTCCCACTGGTGGGTGGCATAATAGGGGGTGTACCCACCCCAAGGCAGGGACCCATTGGTCCCGACCTGCACACCCCTTTAACGCCCCTAAATTTAGTATTTAGGGGCAACTCTGAACCTTGCCTCCCCAAATTAGAGGAAGAAAGAAGGACTGAAGAACCATGCTGACCCAGGAAGAAGAAGAGGACACCAACTGCTTTGGCCCCAGCCCTATAGGCCTGTCAATCCACGACCTGCCTTCAGTAAGAACCTGGCGAGTCCAGCAGCCAGCAACCCCCAGAGCCTGGAGGACCAGTCCTGCAACCATCTCACAGACTCTGTCTCCCGTGAGCACCAGATTTACTCAAGCAAAGACTCACCTCCAGAATCCGGATTGCAGCGACTCTGCACCCGATGCCCCCAGCCCGAGTGGCCCAACACCACAAGGAGGTCTCCCCAGCGATCCTGACCTGGGATCTGGTGATCCCCGACCTCCTTCAAGCCTCAAGACGACGCCTGCAGCCTCAATTTGAAGGGCCGACCGTGACCAGAGCTGGTAACAAATCCCGACGCCAGAAGACACCTCTGCCCCCTGGCCGAACCGACGGTGTCCAGGCATCCCCAAGATCCCAACTTACCTCTCCAGCCAGTGGTTACCTTTAGAAAGTCTCCCTGCCCGAGCCTGCAGCAACTTTGCAAAACTGAAGGTCTCTATTGAGAAGCACAGGGCTCCCGACGTCCTTTTTGCACCCTGCACCCGGCGCCTCAGTGCCGCTGGTTGTGCAGCTCCTGTGCTGGTCATTGGCCCCTGCAGTGCTGACCTTAACCCTAGGAGATTTGCTTCCACACCCAAGTGACCTGCTTGTCAGTAGTCCGTAACCAAAGGCCCCCTTAGCCCCATTGGATAACATTGGGCCCCTGCACTCTGCACCCAGCCGACCCAGTGCCGCTGGTGGTGCACCTCGAGTGCCCATCTAGACCTTGGGTAACCTTGGTCCTGACCCCTAAAACTCACCCTCGTAAGTCATGTACTTACCCTAGAAACCGCTAACACTTTTCCCCCATAGGAACCAATGTTAAAAGATTTTGGGCCTAAAAATGTGTTAGACTGTTGTATGGAGAAAAGAGAACTCATTTGCAAAGTATAAAAAGTCGTACTTACGTTGTATTGAGTGATCCTAATGTGTGGTAGCTAGGCATACCACCCCAGTACTCAAAGTAATCCAAAAGAAACTGAAAAGTAATCTGAAAGTAATTACTGTGTAATTTAAACTGTTTTCAAAGCATATACAAACCTATAACAATTGCAATTTCAACCACAACTGCATTTCCTTGAACAGTCTTGCATTTGAGAGTATATTTTACTTACCTGTGCCAAGTCCTGCTTGGTTCTAAAAATAAAACATAAGTGTACCTTTTTTATACTTATCTAATTGGTCTGGATTCTATCTCTGAGTGTGTGCCACCAGCCTTGATTGAGTGAATACAATAAATGCTTAACACACTCTCTGGATAGGCCTAACTGCTCGCCCACACTATCACAAAGAGAGCTGTAAGTACTTACCTAATTTAGCCTCTGCTATATCTCTGAGGACTCCCTGGACTCTGTGCACACTATACCTTACTTTGGTATAGTCTATACAGAGCCAGCTTCCTACAGGGTTGATGGAGAATTCATGACGGGCGAATTTGTTAACAGTGAGGCAATTTCGTTCGTATATGCGTGTGTTTTGTTATAAACATTGGCATTGATGTTATCAATACTAACACTTTGTAGTTATTTTATAATTTGTTGCATCATCACCTCAGTGCATTTATTTTGCACTTATTATTAGTTCTGATCCAACGACATTGGATGGTTGACATTGTATCCAACCTTGGCTTAAAACAGGTAAGTGTATGGTCATGGATGGGTGGTGTTTAGGATTAGATAGTGGTTTCTAGGCTTCTTGGATGGGAGGAAGTTTAGAGATGGTGAGAGGGGTTTTATGGGTCAGGGATGGGTGGAGTTTTGGGGTGTTGAAGAGATTTTAGGGGTCAGGGTTGGGTGAAGTTTAGGTTCATTGAGTGTTTTTTCACGGTTCAGGGATGGGAGGAGTTTAGGGATGGTGAGGTGTCTTAGGGGTCAGGGGTGAAAATGTTGTGTGGCGTTGGGTTTTGAGAGTTCAGGGATGGGTGGAGCTTAAGGGTAGTGCGGGTTTTAGGAATGGAATAGACAGAGTTTAAGATGGTAGAGGTTTTTAGGGCTGAGAGATGGATTTGGTAAGGGGTAGCGAGGGCTTTTTAGGGTCAGGGATGGGTGGAGTTTAGGGGTAGTGAGGGGGTTTTGGTTCAGGGATGGTTGGAGTTCAGCAGTGGTAAAGGGTTTTTTAAGGTTCAGGGATTGGCGAAGTATAGGGGGGATAAGAAGGAATTTTATGGGTCAGGGTTGGGTGGCTTTTGGTAGTATTGAATGGTTTTTAGGTTTCAGGGATGGCTGAGGTTAGGAATAGTGAGAGGTTTTAAGGGTCAGGAATGGGTGGAGTTTTGGGATAGAGAGGGGTAATTAAGGGATCAGGAATGTGATTTAAAAGTACCGAAGTAATTGTTTTTCAGTTCTGCATATCTAAATTCAAAATAATGTCCCCAGAGAAAAAGTTCTGATTAAAAAGCTACTGGAAAAAAAAAATTTGATAAAACAACATACAGCTAAGTGCCTTGCTGATATTGCTGGAAACAGCGACCATTCGTCACATTGCCTAAGCCAGTAAAAATCGAGAGTCGTCAGAATCACCAGCCCATAAAAGACCATCATGCCAACAGCTGCCAGGCTGAGATAAAAATAAAGGCGGAGAGATAACATCAGTCAAGTGATCTACCAACGGGGTGGTGTTTATGCCAATCTTCCCAAATCTCTCAAAATGTTGTTCTTTTAGAATGAGGGGTTCCCCGATCAAGTTTGGATACTCTTTGCACTGCATATAACCATTCCCACACCAGGGGGGCAGGGAAGAATCCACTTTAGAAATAATTCTCTTTGTGCTGTTGTGTAGTTCCTATAAACCTATATAGGATCTGCGCATTTAGACAACATACACTGCGGGCTTGGTGTCCAAACTGATTCCGAACACCCCCACCGAGTATGTCAGCCTGTATACCAGCTATCTCACTGTGCCACAAGAAACCCCTCTTACCAAGGAGAGAATAGTTCTTGGCAACTATCGAACATGACAACCCTGATCCCTCAGAATCGTGGAAACAGTGCTACTAGTCGCTCAGTCACTCGTGCTCACTTTGTCTTGAAGAGAGATACACAGAATAAACGGTGGGGACGTTTCTCAATAAGTATTTATTGAACCAGCATCATTCTAGTGTAAAATAGGTGTGCTGAAACAACCATTAGACAGTAACAGATATAAATGATTATAAGCACTAACAGAGTAAAAGGATGGTAGATTTTTACCATAGTGCTAAAACGATAAATACAGGCAAGTATAAAAATACATGACAGTAATAAAAGCGTACTCCTACGATGCGTCCCTAACTAGATGTACCTGAATGTACCTAGCATGGATGCTGGGTGTAAAGCCAAGAATCCCTCTAGGATAAAGTCGACCCCATTACCTGAAGTGAGAGACTGTGGGACCCCGTTCTGGTCTCGAGGTGGACAGCCCGCAAGGGATGTCAGACCACTGCGAGCTGGAGTGTCTGCGTGCAGGAGCCTCAGCGTCTCGCGTCAGTGTGTCGGCATAGAAGTCCTTTTCTCCTCTCTCTACCTTAGCAAGAGATGGTGTATATATACCCAAAGTGATACCCCCTGGGAATATAACTTGCTGTGTCATGTCGAACTAGGATGACGGAAGGAATGACCCTTGTACATAGTTTTCATGCAGGAGATGTTCGGCCTGCTGTCCAGCTGTGATTCCAAGAATCCTCATGCATAATGAATGAGGCTTAGGCCTTTCGGAGAAATCCCCAGATCCTCTAGTCATTACCTCAACTATGTAAAAGGTCAGTCCTAAAAACTGTTATGTAGTGCAATATGAGGTCAATGTAGGTTAAAGGTGCATGTAGTACCTGAGCCGATATTGGGGTACCTATATGGAATATAACACCCACTCCTCATCCGATTGGACGACATACTAAAAATCTAACGTACTGCTAAATATAGTACGGAAATAAGTCTATAAAAATATTCCTTGAAAAATGTAAAAAGTCCAAGAAATGTTTAAAAAACATGTATAGCAGGCGATAGAAATCTAGAGTATGTTCGAGGATATTGCTTGAAAGCCATGCAGCTTAGACTAAGTGTCTTGTTTAAAATTCCAAATTTGGTTGTTTTGGAAAAAAGACCGAATTTTCCCAGCACACGATGAGCCAAATGTTTATGTGTCCTGGCTGGAAGACGCAACATTACTGTTGCCTGCAATCGCAGACGGCGATCCCTGCAACACCTCGTAGATCAGGTCAATCGAGCACAGATGTTCCTCCGTATTCACCACAGCTGTTGCTGGTGAGGCGCTGGTGTCATCCGAGGCCTGAGTGTTTGTTGAAGAGCCGGTATCCTTCCCAACAGGAGCTGAAGCATCCCTGGTGGCTCTAAGAATGCAGACATCAACATTGGAATACGCTGAGGACACTGCAGAACTTGGGCCGCTATCGGGTCCAGTAAAACATCAACGTCCGGTGGCGCAATTGTTGGAAGTGTTAGACAGAGATCCAACACGCATTCTTGTTCGCAGAACAGGCGTCGGAGGACAGGCAGAATACAGTCGATCCAGACTGGTCTAAATGACAAGAACCAAGACTCGCTTAGTTCTCGAAGACGAGGTGTGCCCAGATGGATTACCATGCGATCACGGTATCGGTGCTCCAAGAGCGTGCGTTCCATCTCCTTGGTGACTGGGACGTCCATTGCGTAGCAGAAAAAGGACAATCAGGATACCTGCTATTAGAAACAGGATCACCGGAAACCCTCCAAAAATGCTTCCGAAGACGGAGTGTATGAAGTTGGGAACAACTCCGAGGATTGTCTGAAAGGTGCTTAACAGTCCAGAACCTATGATCTTAAATAGGTGGACAATACCCATCGTATCAGACATGTTAAAGATACGTTGTACCATTTCTGTGAAATGGAAAGGGCAGTTTGTTCGTAACAGTGCCTGTATCTCGGCCGAGGACCTTTCAACCTGACGATCATAAGTTTCTCGGGTGGAGGTTAAGGGCACGGTTTGCTGTATTAGCATGACTTTCATTCGGCTCAGAGTATCAAACCGTATAAAGGAAAAATTCAACGAAGGCCATAACAGCGCCTCCCTGATTGTGTGGGTCGGTGGAAACAATACTTGCATACAGCAAGTAACCCTGGAGTTTACAGTGACAAGATAGGCGATGCCCGGGAGCATCCCACACCAACCTTGATCATTCAGCATCAAGTAACTCCCATTAGAAAGTAACTCGAATACCAGATTAATCACGGCAGCTGGGGTCCCTTTCAAGTGACAGGATAAGTTTGCAACTGAACCATTACAGGCCCCATGAAGCATGATATCCTGGATATGAAAGAACCGCTTAAAGCGCTCTTACAGTTAGTACCGCTAAGAAACACTTCTGTGTCCCCATTCGCATCGAAATCTGTACGGCAATTCCCAAGATTCCTTGATGAATTCCCTACCCATCGCTTCATATCTGCCTGCCTGTCGTTGTTCTAGACAATATTGAAACTGGAAAGTATTGACCGGTAGTGTTATATGGCCATGAATTAACCATTCTGTGGACGGTGACTCTGCCACAGTAAAAGGTAACCTGTCAAGTTTTTCATTACGGAGCATTGTATATTTTGCTCCCCTTTGTGCCATTGTAATCTGTTTTTCAGTCAGATTGTATGCTGAAAATAGAGACGTACTGTTGATAAATCGCCAAGGCACATAATCAGTGCGCAATGATTGCAGCATCCAGCTTAACAACATAATAGAACATAGCTGTGATTGTCCGTGCTGTAGAATGTACAAGTCTTGTTCTAGTATATCAATAGCAGAAGATACGATGCTGCCCAGTGAATAAATCCTGGATGTTAACCCCTTCGCTGCTAGGCCTTTTCCCCCCCTGTGCTAAGCCCTTTTTTGGCTATTTGGGGTAGTTCGCGCTTAGGCCCCTGGAACTTTTTGACCACATAAGGTATCCACGCCAAATTTGCGTCCTTTTCTTCCAACATCATGAGGATTCTAAAGGTACCCAGGGTTTGTGGATTTCCCTGGAGGGGACTCAGAAATTAGTCAAAATACAGCAAAATGTTGTGGTTTTTTGTAAAAATGGGGAAAAAGGGCTACAGATGAAAGCGTCTGGTTTTTCCCCTGCAAATGGTATCAAAAAAGGGGTTGTGGTGCTGAAATCACCATCTTCACAGCTTTCAGGGACAAGCAGACTTTTGTCAGAAAACCAAAACTTTTTACACAGTTTTGGCATTTTTCTGGTACATAGCCTATTTTTGCTAATTTTTGTGCTGTCAACCTTCTTCCAGTTAATGGTAGAAATGGGAATGAAAGCAATAATGGATCCTGGAAAGCTATACATTTTTGAAACGTAGATAAAATTCTGAATTCAGCAAGGGGTCATTTGTGTAGATCCTTCAAGGGTTCTTTATAGAAACTAACAGTTGAATATAGGAAAAATTGAAAATTAGTTGAAAAAAGCAGCCATTTGTGCCAACGTTTTCACCTATAACTTCTTCAAATTATGAGAGCTGTTTAAAAGCAATATACCGTTACATCCGATGGACCTTTCTGGTTGTGTGGATATATAGGACTTGTAGGTTCACCAAGACCCCGACGAACCCTGAGCCAATAACTGAGCAGCGTCTTGCAATGGTTTTTTATTATGTACCGGGTATAGAGCAATTCATTTGGGAAAATATATACATGGAAAAATCAGTATGAAAGACACCTATGTATTTCTGAAATAGGAACAAAATATAGAATTTAGAAACAGTAGATATTTGCACATTTCCGAAATTGTGAGTACCCATACTAGCATGAGATTTATAGGTCATTTTTCAAAATGACTTCTTTTTTACACATTGTCTTTCATTTGGAAGGCAGAAACGCATCGAAAGTCAAAAGGTAATAACAGTTGCTATACAATTCTGTGTTACCCTAAGTCTCCCGATAAAAATGGTACCTCACTTGTGTGGGTAGGCCTAGTGCCCGCGACAGGAAACGGCTCAAAACGCAACGTGGACACACTTTTATTTTTACAGTGAAAACTGACCCTTTTTTTGCAAAGTGCCAAGCTGTAGATTTTGAACCCTAGCTCTGCCGGCACCTAGGGAAACCTAGCAAACCTATACATTTTTGAAAACTAGACACCCTGGGGAATCCAGGATGGGGTGACTTGACTGGCTCTCACCAGGTTCTGTTACCCAGAATCCCTTGCAAACCTAAAAATTTGTCCAAAAAAACACATTTTCCTCACATTTCTGTGGTGGAAAGTTCTGGAATCTGCGTGGATCCACAAATTTCCACCCACCCCGCGTTCCCCAAAGTCTTCTGAGAAAAATGGTAATTCACTTGTGTAGGTAGGCCTAGTGCCCGCGACAGGAAACGGCCCAAAACGCAACGTGGACACACCACATTTTCACAGTGAAAACTGACCCTTTTTTTGCAAAGTGCCTAGCTGTAGATTTTGAACCCTAGCTCTGCTGGCACCTTGGGAAACCTAGCAAACCTATAAATTTTTGAAAACTAGACACCCAGGGGAATCCAGGATGGGGTGACTTGACTGGCTCTCACCAGGTTCTGTTACCCAGAATCCCTTGCAAACCTAAACATTTGTCAAAAAAACACATTTTCCTCACATTTCTGTGGTGGAAAGTTCTGGAATCTGTGTGGATCCACAAATTTCCACCCACCCCGCGTTCCCCAAAGTCTTCTGAGAAAAATGGTAACTCACTTGTGTGGGTAGCACTAGTGCCCGCAACAGGAAACGGCCCAAAACGCAACGTGGGCACACCACATTTTCAGAGTGAAAACTGACCCTTTTTTTCCAAAGTGCCTAGCTGTAGATTTTGAACCTTAGCTCTGCTGGCACCTTGGGAAACCTAGCAAACCTATACATTTTTGAAAACTAGACACCCAGGGGAATCCAGGATGGTGGAACTTGACTGGCTCTCACCAGGTTCTGTTACCCAGAATCCCTTGCAAACCTAACCTTTTGTCCAAAAAAACACATTTTCCTCATATTTCTGTGGTGGAAAGTTCTGGAATCTGCGTGGATCCTCAAATTTCCACCCACCCCGCGTTCCCCAATGTCTTCCGAGAAAAATGGTACCTCACTTGTGTGGGTAGGCCTAGTGCCCGCGACAGGAAACGGCCCAAAACGCAACGTGGACACATCACATTTTCAGAGTGAAAACTGACCCTTTTTTTCCAAAGTGCCTAGCTGTAGATTTTGAACCCTAGCTCTGCTGGCACCTAGGGAAACCTGGCAAACCTATACATTTTTTAAAACTAGACACCCAGGGGAATCCAGGATGGGGTGACTTGACTGGCTCTCACCAGGTTCTGTTACCCAGAATGCCTTGCAAACCTAAAAATCTGTCCAAAAAACACATTTTCCTCACATTTCTGTGGTGGAAAGTTCTGGAATATGTGTGGATCCACAAATTTCCACCCACCCCGCGTTCCCCAAAGTCTTCCGAGAAAAATGGTACCTCACTTGTGTGGGTAGGCCTAGTGCCCGCGACAGGAAACGGCCCAAAACGCAACGTGGACGCACCACATTTTCACAGTGAAAACAGACCCTTTTTTTGCAAAGTGCCTAGCTGTAGATTTTGAACCCTAGCTCTGCCGGCACCTAGGGAAACCTAGTAAACCTATACATTTTTGAAAACTAGACACCCAGGGTAATCCAGGATGGGGTGACTTGACTGGCTCTCACCAGGTTCTGTTACCCAGAATCCCTTGCAAACCTAAACATTTGTCAAAAAAACACATTTTCCTCACATTTCTGTGGTGGAAAGTTCTGGAATCTGCGTGGATCCACAAATTTCCACTAACCCCGCGTTCCCCAATGTCTTCCGAGAAAAATGGTAACTCACTTGTGTGGGTAGGCCTAGTGCCCGCGACAGGAAACGGCCCAAAACGCAACGTGGACACACCACATTTTCAGAGTGAAAACTGACCCTTTTTTTCCAAAGTGCCTAGCTGTAGATTTTGAACCCTAGCTCTGCCGGCACCTAGGGAAACCTGGCAAACCTATACATTTTTGAAAACTAGACACCCAGGGGAATCCAGGATGGGGTGACTTGACTGGCTCTCACCAGGTTCTGTTACCCAGAATCCCTTGCAAACCTAAAAATTTGTCCAAAAAACCAGATTTTCCTCACATTTCTGTGGTGGAAAGTTCTGGAATCTGCGTGGATCCACAAATTTCCACCCACCCCGCGTTCCCCAATGTCTTCCGAGAAAAATGATACCTCACTTGTGTGGGTAGGCCTAGTGCCCGCGACAGGAAACGGCCCAAAACGCAACGTGGACACACCACATTTTCAGAGTGAAAACTGACCCTTTTTTTGCAAAGTGCCTAGCTGTAGATTTTGAACCCTAGCTCTGCCGGCACCTAGGGAAACCTAGTAAACCTATACATTTTTGAAAACTAGACACCCAGGGGAATCCAGGATAGGGTGACTTGACTGGCTCTCACCAGGTTCTGTTACCCAGAATCCCTTGCAAACCTAAACATTTGTCAAAAAAACACATTTTCCTCACATTTCTGTGGTGGAAAGTTCTGGAATCTGCGTGGATCCACAAATTTCCACTAACCCCGCGTTCCCCAATGTCTTCCGAGAAAAATGGTAACTCACTTGTGTGGGAAGGCCTAGTGCCCGTGACAGGAAACGGCCCAAAACGCAACGTGGACACACCACATTTTCAGAGTGAAAACTGACCCTTTTTTTCCAAAGTGCCTAGCTGTAGATTTTGAACCCTAGCTCTGCCGGCACCTAGGGAAACCTGGCAAACCTATACATTTTTGAAAACTAGACACCCAGGGGAATCCAGGATGGGGTGACTTGACTGGCTCTCACCAGGTTCTGTTACCCAGAATCCCTTGCAAACCTAAAAATTTGTCCAAAAAAACAGATTTTCCTCACATTTCAGTGGTGGAAAGTTCTGGAATCTGCGTGGATCCACAAATTTCCACCCACCCCGCGTTCCCCAATGTCTTCCGAGAAAAATGATACTTCACTTGTGTGGGTAGGCCTAGTGCCCGCAACAGGAAACGGCCCAAAACGCAACGTGGATACACCACATTTTCAGAGTGAAAACTGACCTTTTTTTTCCAAAGTGCCTAGCTGTAGATTTTGAACCCTAGCTCTGCTGGCACCTAGGGAAACCTGGCAAACCTATACATTTTTTAAAACTAGACACCCAGGGGAATCCAGGATGGGGTGACTTAACTGGCTCTCACCAGGTTCTGTTACCCAGAATGCCTTGCAAACCTAAAAATGTGTCCAAAAGAACACATTTTCCTCACATTTCTGTGGTGGAAAGTTCTGGAATATGCGTGGATCCACAAATTTCCACCCACCCCGCGTTCCCCAAAGTCTTCCGAGAAAAATGGTACCTCACTTGTGTGGGTAGGCCTAGTGCCCGCGACAGGAAACAGCCCAAAACGCAACGTGGACACACCACATTTTCAGAGTGAAAACTGACCCTTTTTTTTGCAAAGAGCCTAGCTGTAGATTTTGAACCCTAGCTCTGCCGGCACCTAGGGAAACCTAGCAAACCTATACATTTTTGAAAACTAGACACCCAGGGGAATCCAGGATGGGGTGACTTGACTGGCTCTCACCAGGTTCTGTTACCCAGAATCCCTTGCAAACCTAAACATTTGTCCAAAAAACACATTTTCCTCACATTTCTGTGGTGGAAAGTTCTGGAATCTGCGTGGATCCACAAATTTCCACCCACCCCGCGTTCCCCAATGTCTTCCGAGAAAAATGGTACCTCACTTGTGTGGGTAGGCCTAGTGCCCGCGACAGGAAACGGCCCAAAACGCAACGTGGACACACCACATTTTCAGAGTGAAAACTGACCCTTTTTTTCCAAAGTACCTAGCTGTAGATTTTGAACCCTAGCTCTGCCGGCACCTAGGGAAACCTAGCAAACCTATACATTTTTGAAAACTAGACACCCAGGGGAATTCAGGATGGGGTGACTTGACTGGCTCTCATCAGGTTCTGTTACCCAGAATGCCTTGGAAACCTAAAAATTTGTCCAAAAAAACACACTTTCCTCACATTTCTGTGGTGGAAAGTTCTGGAATCTGCGTGGATCCACAAATTTCCACCCACCCTGCGTTCCCCAAAGTCTTCTGAGAAAAATGGTACCTCACTTGTGTGGGTAGGCCTAGTGCCCGCGACAGGAAACGGCCCAAAACGCAACGTGGACACACCACATTTTCAGAGTGAAAACTGACCCTTTTTTTGCAAAGTGCCTAGCTGTAGATTTTGAACCCTAGCTCTGCCGGCACCTAGGGAAACCTAGTAAACCTATACATTTTTGAAAACTAGACACCCAGGGGAATCCAGGATGGGGTGACTTGACTGGCTCTCACCAGGTTCTGTTACCCAGAATCCCTTGCAAACCTAAACATTTGTCAAAAAAACACATTTTCCTCACATTTCTGTGGTGGAAAGTTCTGGAATCTGCGTGGATCCACAAATTTCCACTAACCCCGCGTTCCCCAATGTCTTCCGAGAAAAATGGTAACTCACTTGTGTGGGTAGGCCTAGTGCCCGCGACAGGAAACGGCCCAAAACGCAACGTGGACACACCACATTTTCAGAGTGAAAACTGACCCTTTTTTTCCAAAGTGCCTAGCTGTAGATTTTGAACCCTAGCTCTGCCGGCACCTAGGGAAACCTGGCAAACCTATACATTTTTGAAAACTAGACACCCAGGGGAATCCAGGATGGGGTGACTTGACTGGCTCTCACCAGGTTCTGTTACCCAGAATCCCTTGCAAACCTAAAAATTTGTCCAAAAAACCATATTTTCCTCACATTTCTGTGGTGGAAAGTTCTGGAATCTGCGTGGATCCACAAATTTCCACCCACCCTGCGTTCCCCAAAGTCTTCCGAGAAAAATGGTACCTCACTTGTGTGGGTAGGCCTAGTGCCCGCGACAGGAAACGGCCCAAAACGCAACGTGGACACACCACATTTTCAGAGTGAAAACTGACCCTTTTTTTGCAAAGTGCCTAGCTGTAGATTTTGAACCCTAGCTCTGCCGGCACCTAGGGAAACCTAGCAAACCTATATATTTTTGAAAACTAGACACCCAGGGGAATCCAGGATGGGGTGATTTGACTGGCTCTCACCAGGTTCTGTTACCCAGAATCCCTTGCAAACCTAAAAATGTGTCCAAAAAAACACATTTTCCTCACATTTCTGTGGTGGAAAGTTCTGGAATCTGCGTGGATCCACAAATTTCCACTAACCCCGCGTTCCCCAATGTCTTCCGAGAAAAATGGTAACTCACTTGTGTGGGAAGGCCTAGTGCCCGCGACAGGAAACGGCCCAAAACGCAACGTGGACACACCACATTTTCAGAGTGAAAACTGACCCTTTTTTTCCAAAGTGCCTAGCTGTAGATTTTGAACCCTAGCTCTGCCGGCACCTAGGGAAACCTGGCAAACCTATACATTTTTGAAAACTAGACACCCAGGGGAATCCAGGATGGGGTGACTTGACTGGCTCTCACCAGGTTCTGTTACCCAGAATCCCTTGCAAACCTAAATATTTGTCCAAAAAAACAGATTTTCCTCACATTTCAGTGGTGGAAAGTTCTGGAATCTGCGTGGATCCACAAATTTCCACCCACCCCGCGTTCCCCAAAGTCTTCCGAGAAAAATGGTACCTCACTTGTGTGGGTAGGCCTAGTGCCCGCGACAGGAAACGGCCCAAAACGCAACGTGGACACACCACATTTTCAGAGTGAAAACTGACCCTTTTTTTTGCAAAGAGCCTAGCTGTAGATTTTGAACCCTAGCTCTGCCGGCACCTAGGGAAACATAGCAAACCTATACATTTTTGAAAACTAGACACCCAGGGGAATCCAGGATGGGGTGACTTGACTGGCTCTCACCAGGTTCTGTTACCCAGAATCCCTTGCAAACCTAAAAATTGGTCCAAAAAAACAGATTTTCCTCACATTTCTGTGGTGGAAAGTTCTGGAATCTGCGTGGATCCACAAATTTCCACCCACCCCGCGTTCCCCAATGTCTTCCGAGAAAAATGATACCTCACTTGTGTGGGTAGGCCTAGTGCCCGCGACAGGAAACGGCCCAAAACGCAACGTGGACACACCACATTTTCAGAGTGAAAACTGACCCTTTTTTTGCAAAGTGCCTAGCTGTAGATTTTGAACCCTAGCTCTGCCGGCACCTAGGGAAACCTAGTAAACCTATACATTTTTGAAAACTAGACACCCAGGGGAATCCAGGATGGGGTGACTTGACTGGCTCTCACCAGGTTCTGTTACCCAGAATCCCTTGCAAACCTAAACATTTGTCAAAAAAACACATTTTCCTCACATTTCTGTGGTGGAAAGTTCTGGAATCTGCGTGGATCCACAAATTTCCACTAACCCCGCGTTCCCCAATGTCTTCCGAGAAAAATGGTAACTCACTTGTGTGGGAAGGCCTAGTGCCCGCGACAGGAAACGGCCCAAAACGCAACGTGGACACACCACATTTTCAGAGTGAAAACTGACCCTTTTTTTCCAAAGTGCCTAGCTGTAGATTTTGAACCCTAGCTCTGCCGGCACCTAGGGAAACCTGGCAAACCTATACATTTTTGAAAACTAGACACCCAGGGGAATCCAGGATGGGGTGACTTGACTGGCTCTCACCAGGTTCTGTTACCCAGAATCCCTTGCAAACCTAAAAATTGGTCCAAAAAAACAGATTTTCCTCACATTTCTGTGGTGGAAAGTTCTGGAATCTGCGTGGATCCACAAATTTCCACCCACCCCGCGTTCCCCAATGTCTTCCGAGAAAAATGATACCTCACTTGTGTGGGTAGGCCTAGTGCCCGCAACAGGAAACGGCCCAAAACGCAACGTGGATACACCACATTTTCAGAGTGAAAACTGACCCTTTTTTTCCAAAGTGCCTAGCTGTAGATTTTGAACCCTAGCTCTGCTGGCACCTAGGGAAACCTGGCAAACCTATACATTTTTTAAAACTAGACACCCAGGGGAATCCAGGATGGGGTGACTTGACTGGCTCTCACCAGGTTCTGTTACCCAGAATCCCTTGCAAACCTAAACATTTGTCCAAAAAAACACATTTTCCTCACATTTCTGTGGTGGAAAGTTCTGGAATCTGCGTGGATCCACAAATTTCCACCCACCCCGCGTTCCCCAATGTCTTCCGAGAAAAATGGTACCTCACTTGTGTGGGTAGGCCTAGTGCCTGCGACAGGAAACGGCCCAAAACGCAACGTGGACACACCACATTTTCAGAGTGAAAACTGACCCTTTTTTTCCAAAGTGCCTAGCTGTAGATTTTGAACCCTAGCTCTGCTGGCACCTAGGGAAACCTGGCAAACCTATACATTTTTGAAAACTAGACATCCAGGATGGGGTGACTTGACTGGCTCTCATCAGGTTCTGTTACCCAGAATGCCTTGGAAACCTAAAAATGTGTCCAAAAAAACACATTTTCCTCACATTTCTGTGGTGGAAAGTTCTGGAATCTGCGTGGATCCACAAATTTCCACCCACCCTGCGTTCCCCAAAGTCTTCCGAGAAAAATGGTACCTCACTTGTGTGGGTAGGCCTAGTGCCCGCGACAGGAAACGGCCCAAAACGCAACGTGGACACACCACATTTTCAGAGTGAAAACTGACCCTTTTTTTGCAAAGTGCCTAGCTGTAGATTTTGAACCCTAGCTCTGCCGGCACCTAGGGAAACCTAGTAAACCTATACATTTTTGAAAACTAGACACCCAGGGGAATCCAGGATGGGGTGACTTGACTGGCTCTCACCAGGTTCTGTTACCCAGAATCCCTTGCAAACCTAAACATTTGTCAAAAAAACACATTTTCCTCACATTTCTGTGGTGGAAAGTTCTGGAATCTGCGTGGATCCACAAATTTCCACTAACCCCGCGTTCCCCAATGTCTTCCGAGAAAAATGGTAACTCACTTGTGTGGGTAGGCCTAGTGCCCGCGACAGGAAACGGCCCAAAACGCAACGTGGACACACCACATTTTCAGAGTGAAAACTGACCCTTTTTTTCCAAAGTGCCTAGCTGTAGATTTTGAACCCTAGCTCTGCCGGCACCTAGGGAAACCTGGCAAACCTATACATTTTTGAAAACTAGACACCCAGGGGAATCCAGGATGGGGTGACTTGACTGGCTCTCACCAGGTTCTGTTACCCAGAATCCCTTGCAAACCTAAAAATTTGTCCAAAAAACCATATTTTCCTCACATTTCTGTGGTGGAAAGTTCTGGAATCTGCGTGGATCCACAAATTTCCACCCACCCTGCGTTCCCCAAAGTCTTCCGAGAAAAATGGTACCTCACTTGTGTGGGTAGGCCTAGTGCCCGCGACAGGAAACGGCCCAAAACGCAACGTGGACACACCACATTTTCAGAGTGAAAACTGACCCTTTTTTTGCAAAGTGCCTAGCTGTAGATTTTGAACCCTAGCTCTGCCGGCACCTAGGGAAACCTAGTAAACCTATACATTTTTGAAAACTAGACACCCAGGGGAATCCAGGATGGGGTGACTTGACTGGCTCTCACCAGGTTCTGTTACCCAGAATCCCTTGCAAACCTAAACATTTGTCAAAAAAACACATTTTCCTCACATTTCTGTGGTGGAAAGTTCTGGAATCTGCGTGGATCCACAAATTTCCACTCACCCCGCGTTCCCCAATGTCTTCCGAGAAAAATGGTAACTCACTTGTGTGGGTAGGCCTAGTGCCCGCGACAGGAAACGGCCCAAAACGCAACGTGGACACACCACATTTTCAGAGTGAAAACTGACCCTTTTTTTCCAAAGTGCCTAGCTGTAGATTTTGAACCCTAGCTCTGCCGGCACCTAGGGAAACCTGGCAAACCTATACATTTTTGAAAACTAGACACCCAGGGGAATCCAGGATGGGGTGACTTGACTGGCTCTCACCAGGTTCTGTTACCCAGAATCCCTTGCAAACCTAAAAATTTGTCCAAAAAACCAGATTTTCCTCACATTTCTGTGGTGGAAAGTTCTGGAATCTGCGTGGATCCACAAATTTCCACCCACCCCGCGTTCCCCAATGTCTTCCGAGAAAAATGATACCTCACTTGTGTGGGTAGGCCTAGTGCCCGCGACAGGAAACGGCCCAAAACGCAACGTGGACACACCACATTTTCAGAGTGAAAACTGACCCTTTTTTTGCAAAGTGCCTAGCTGTAGATTTTGAACCCTAGCTCTGCCGGCACCTAGGGAAACCTAGTAAACCTATACATTTTTGAAAACTAGACACCCAGGGGAATCCAGGATGGGGTGACTTGACTGGCTCTCACCAGGTTCTGTTACCCAGAATCCCTTGCAAACCTAAACATTTGTCCAAAAAACACATTTTCCTCACATTTCTGTGGTGGAAAGTTCTGGAATCTGCGTGGATCCACAAATTTCCACCAACCCCGCGTTCCCCAATGTCTTCCGAGAAAAATGGTAACTCACTTGTGTGGGTAGGCCTAGTGCCCGCGACAGGAAACGGCCCAAAACGCAACGTGGACACACCACATTTTCAGAGTGAAAACTGACCCTTTTTTTCCAAAGTGCCTAGCTGTAGATTTTGAACCCTAGCTCTGCCGGCACCTAGGGAAACCTGGCAAACCTATACATTTTTGAAAACTAGACACCCAGGGGAATCCAGGATGGGGTGACTTGACTGGCTCTCACCAGGTTCTGTTACCCAGAATCCCTTGCAAACCTAAAAATTTGTCCAAAAAAACAGATTTTCCTCACATTTCTGTGGTGGAAAGTTCTGGAATCTGCGTGGATCCACAAATTTCCACCCACCCCGCGTTCCCCAATGTCTTCCGAGAAAAATGATACCTCACTTGTGTGGGTAGGCCTAGTGCCCGCGACAGGAAACGGCCCAAAACGCAACGTGGACACACCACATTTTCAGAGTGAAAACTTACCCTTTTTTTCCAAAGTGCCTAGCTGTAGATTTTGAACCCTAGCTCTGCTGGCACCTAGGGAAACCTGGCAAACCTATACATTTTTTAAAACTAGACACCCAGGGGAATCCAGGATGGGGTGACTTGACTGGCTCTCACCAGGTTATGTTACCCAGAATGCCTTGCAAACCTAAAAATGTGTCCAAAAGAACACATTTTCCTCACATTTCTGTGGTGGAAAGTTCTGGAATCTGCGTGGATCCACAAATTTCCACCCACCCCGCGTTCCCCAATGTCTTCCGAGAAAAATGGTACCTCACTTGTGTGGGTAGGCCTAGTGCCCGCGACAGGAAACGGCCCAAAACGCAACGTGGACACACCACATTTTCAGAGTGAAAACTGACCCTTTTTTTGCAAAGTGCCTAGCTGTAGATTTTGAACCCTAGCTCTGCCGGCACCTAGGGAAACCTAGCAAACCTATACATTTTTGAAAACTAGACACCCAGGGGAATCCAGGATGGGGTGACTTGACTGGCTCTCACCAGGTTCTGTTACCCAGAATCCCTTGCAAACCTAAACTTTTGTCCAAAAAAACACATTTTCCTCACATTTCTGTGGTGGAAAGTTCTGGAATCTGCGTGGATCCACAAATTTCCACTAACCCCGCGTTCCCCAATGTCTTCCGAGAAAAATGGTACCTCACTTGTGTGGGTAGGCCTAGTGCCCGCGACAGGAAACGGCCCAAAACGCAACGTGGACACACCACATTTTCAGAGTGAAAACTGACCCTTTTTTTCCAAAGTGCCTAGCTGTAGATTTTGAACCCTAGCTCTGCCGGCACCTAGGGAAACCTAGTAAACCTATACATTTTTGAAAACTAGACACCCAGGGGAATCCAGGATGGGGTGACTTGACTGGCTCTCACCAGGTTCTGTTACCCAGAATCCCTTGCAAACCTAAAAATTTGTCAAAAAAACACATTTTCCTCACATTTCTGTGGTGGAAAGTTCTGGAATCTGCGTGGATCCACAAATTTCCACCAACCCCGCGTTCCCCAATGTCTTCCGAGAAAAATGGTACCTCACTTGTGTGGGTAGGCCTAGTGCCCGCGACAGGAAACGGCCCAAAACGCAACGTGGACACACCACATTTTCAGAGTGAAAACTGACCCTTTTTTTCCAAAGTGCCTAGCTGTAGATTTTGAACCCTAGCTCTGCCGGCACCTAGGGAAACCTGGCAAACCTATACATTTTTGAAAACTAGACACCCAGGGGAATCCAGGATGGGGTGACTTGACTGGCTCTCACCAGGTTCTGTTACCCAGAATCCCTTGCAAACCTAAAAATTTGTCCAAAAAAACAGATTTTCCTCACATTTCTGTGGTGGAAAGTTCTGGAATCTGCGTGGATCCACAAATTTCCACCCACCCCGCGTTCCCCAAAGTCTTCCGAGAAAAATGGTACCTCACTTGTGTGGGTAGGCCTAGTGCCCGCGACAGGAAACGGCCCAAAACGCAACGTGGACACACCACATTTTCAGAGTGAAAACTGACCCTTTTTTTGCAAAGTGCCTAGCTGTAGATTTTGAACCCTAGCTCTGCCGGCACCTAGGGAAACCTAGCAAACCTATACATTTTTGAAAACTAGACACCCAGGGGAATCCAGGATGGGGTGACTTGTCTGGCTCTCACCAGGTTCTGTTACCCAGAATCCCTTGCAAACCTAAAAACTTGTCCAAAAAACACATTTTCCTCACATTTCTGTGGTGGAAAGTTCTGGAATCTGCGTGGATCCACAAATTTCCACCCACCCCGCGTTCCCCAATGTCTTCCGAGAAAAATGGTACCTCACTTGTGTGGGTAGGCCTAGTGCCCGCGACAGGAAACGGCCCAAAACGCAACGTGGACACACCACATTTTCAGAGTGAAAACTGACCCTTTTTTTGCAAAGTGCCTAGCTGTAGATTTTGAACCCTAGCTCTGCCGGCACCTAGGGAAACCTAGTAAACCTATACATTTTTGAAAACTAGACACCCAGGGGAATCCAGGATGGGGTGACTTGACTGGCTCTCACCAGGTTCTGTTACCCAGAATCCCTTGCAAACCTAAAAATTGGTCCAAAAAAACAGATTTTCCTCACATTTCAGTGGTGGAAAGTTCTGGAATCTGCGTGGATCCACAAATTTCCACCCACCCCGCGTTCCCCAATGTCTTCCGAGAAAAATGATACCTCACTTGTGTGGGTAGGCCTAGTGCCCGCGACAGGAAACGGCCCAAAACGCAACGTGGACACACCACATTTTCAGAGTGAAAACTGACCCTTTTTTTCCAAAGTGCCTAGCTGTAGATTTTGAACCCTAGCTCTGCCGGCACCTAGGGAAACCTAGCAAACCTATACATTTTTGAAAACTAGACACCCAGGGGAATCCAGGATGGGGTGACTTGACTGGCTCTCACCAGGTTCTGTTACCCAGAATCCCTTGCAAACCTAAACATTTGTCCAAAAAAACACATTTTCCTCACATTTCTGTGGTGGAAAGTTCTGGAATCTGCGTGGATCCACAAATTTCCACCCACCCCGCGTTCCCCAATGTCTTCCGAGAAAAATGGTACCTCACTTGTGTGGGTAGGCCTAGTGCCCGCGACAGGAAACGGCCCAAAACGCAACGTGGACACACCACATTTTCAGAGTGAAAACTGACCCTTTTTTTCCAAAGTGCCTAGCTGTAGATTTTGAACCCTAGCTCTGCCGGCACCTAGGGAAACCTGGCAAACCTATACATTTTTGAAAACTAGACACCCAGGGGAATCCAGGATGGGGTGACTTGACTGGCTCTCACCAGGTTCTGTTACCCAGAATCCCTTGCAAACCTAAACATTTGTCCAAAAAAACACATTTTCCTCACATTTCTGTGGTGGAAAGTTCTGGAATCTGCGTGGATCCACAAATTTCCACCCACCCCGCGTTCCCCAAAGTCTTCTGAGAAAAATGGTACCTCACTTGTGTGGGTAGGCCTAGTGCCCGCGACAGGAAACGGCCCAAAACGCAACGTGGACACACCACATTTTCAGAGTGAAAACTGACCCTTTTTTTCCAAAGTGCCTAGCTGTAGATTTTGAACCCTAGCTCTGCCGGCACCTAGGGAAACCTAGCAAACCTATACATTTTTGAAAACTAGACACCCAGGGGAATCCAGGATGGGGTGACTTGACTGGCTCTCACCAGGTTCTGTTACCCAGAATCCCTTGCAAACCTAAACTTTTGTCCAAAAAAACACATTTTCCTCACATTTCTGTGGTGGAAAGTTCTGGAATCTGCGTGGATCCACAAATTTCCACCCACCCCGCGTTCCCCAATGTCTTCCGAGAAAAATGGTACCTCACTTGTGTGGGTAGGCCTAGTGCCCGCGACAGGAAACGGCCCAAAACGCAACGTGGACACACCACATTTTCAGAGTGAAAACTGACCCTTTTTTTCCAAAGTGCCTAGCTGTAGATTTTGAACCCTAGCTCTGCCGGCACCTAGGGAAACCTGGCAAACCTATACATTTTTTAAAACTAGACACCCAGGGGAATCCAGGATGGGGTGACTTGACTGGCTCCCACCAGGTTCTGTTACCCAGAATCCCTTGCAAACCTAAAAATTTGTCCAAAAAACCACATTTTCCTCACATTTCTGTGGTGGAAAGTTCTGGAATCTGCGTGGATCCACAAAATTCCACCCACCCCGCGTTCCCCAAAGTCTTCCGAGAAAAATGGTACCTCACTTGTGTGGGTAGGCCTAGTGCCCGCGACAGGAAACGGCCCAAAACGCAACGTGGATACACCACATTTTCAGAGTGAAAACTGACCCTTTTTTTCCAAAGTGCCTAGCTGTAGATTTTGAACCCTAGCTCTGCTGGCACCTAGGGAAACCTAGTAAACCTATACATTTTTGAAAACTAGACACCCAGGGGAATCCAGGATGGGGTGACTTGACTGGCTCTCACCAGGTTCTGTTACCCAGAATCCCTTGCAAACCTAAACATTTGTCAAAAAAACACATTTTCCTCACATTTCTGTGGTGGAAAGTTCTGGAATCTGCGTGGATCCACAAATTTCCACCCACCCCGCGTTCCCCAATGTCTTCCGAGAAAAATGGTACCTCACTTGTGTGGGTAGGCCTAGTGCCCGCGACAGGAAACGGCCCAAAACGCAACGTGGACACACCACATTTTCAGAGTGAAAACTGACCCTTTTTTTCCAAAGTGCCTAGCTGTAGATTTTGAACCCTAGCTCTGCCGGCACCTAGGGAAACCTGGCAAACCTATACATTTTTGAAAACTAGACACCCAGGGGAATCCAGGATGGGGTGACTTGACTGGCTCTCACCAGGTTCTGTTACCCAGAATCCCTTGGAAACCTAAAAATTTGTCCAAAAAAACAGATTTTCCTCACATTTCTGTGGTGGAAAGTTCTGGAATCTGCGTGGATCCACAAATTTCCACCCACCCCGCGTTCCCCAATGTCTTCTGAGAAAAATGATACCTCACTTGTGTGGGTAGGCCTAGTGCCCGCGACAGGAAACGGCCCAAAACGCAACGTGGACACACCACATTTTCAGAGTGAAAACTGACCCTTTTTTTGCAAAGTGCCTAGCTGTAGATTTTGAACCCTAGCTCTGCCGGCACCTAGGGAAACCTAGTAAACCTATACATTTTTGAAAACTAGACACCCAGGGGAATCCAGGATGGGGTGACTTGACTGGCTCTCACCAGGTTCTGTTACCCAGAATCCCTTGCAAACCTAAACATTTGTCAAAAAAACACATTTTCCTCACATTTCTGTGGTGGAAAGTTCTGGAATCTGCGTGGATCCACAAATTTCCACTAACCCCGCGTTCCCCAATGTCTTCCGAGAAAAATGGTACCTCACTTGTGTGGGTAGGCCTAGTGCCCGCGACAGGAAACGGCCCAAAACGCAACGTGGACACACCACATTTTCAGAGTGAAAACTGACCCTTTTTTTCCAAAGTGCCTAGCTGTAGATTTTGAACCCTAGCTCTGCCGGCACCTAGGGAAACCTGGCAAACCTATACATTTTTGAAAACTAGACACCCAGGGGAATCCAGGATGGGGTGACTTGACTGGCTCTCACCAGGTTCTGTTACCCAGAATCCCTTGCAAACCTAAAAATTTGTCCAAAAAAACACATTTTCCTCACATTTCTGTGGTGGAAAGTTCTGGAATCTGCGTGGATCCACAAATTTCCACCCACCCCGCGTTCCCCAATGTCTTCCGAGAAAAATGATACCTCACTTGTGTGGGTAGGCCTAGTGCCCGCGACAGGAAACGGCCCAAAACGCAACGTGGACACACCACATTTTCAGAGTGAAAACTGACCCTTTTTTTCCAAAGTGCCTAGCTGTAGATTTTGAACCCTAGCTCTGCCGGCACCTAGGGAAACCTAGCAAACCTATACATTTTTGAAAACTAGACACCCAGGGGAATCCAGGATGGGGTGACTTGACTGGCTCTCACCAGGTTCTGTTACCCAGAATCCCTTGCAAACCTAAAAATGTGTCCAAAAAAACACATTTTCCTCACATTTCTGTGGTGGAAAGTTCTGGAATCTGCGTGGATCCACAAATTTCCACCCACCCCGCGTTCCCCAATGTCTTCCGAGAAAAATGGTACCTCACTTGTGTGGGTAGGCCTAGTGCCCGCGACAGGAAACAGCCCAAAACGCAACGTGGACACACCACATTTTCAGAGTGAAAACTGACCCTTTTTTTCCAAAGTGCCTAGCTGTAGATTTTGAACCCTAGCTCTGCCGGCACCTAGGGAAACCTAGCAAACCTATACATTTTTGAAAACTAGACAGCCAGGGGAATCCAGGATGGGGTGACTTGACTGGCTCTCACCAGGTTCTGTTACCCAGAATCCCTTGCAAACCTAAACATTTGTCAAAAAAACACATTTTCCTCACATTTCTGTGGTGGAAAGTTCTGGAATCTGCGTGGATCCACAAATTTCCACCAACCCCGCGTTCCCCAATGTCTTCCGAGAAAAATGGTACCTCACTTGTGTGGGTAGGCCTAGTGCCCGCGACAGGAAACGGCCCAAAACGCAACGTGGACACACCACATTTTCAGAGTGAAAACTGACCCTTTTTTTCCAAAGTGCCTAGCTGTAGATTTTGAACCCTAGCTCTGCCGGCACCTAGGGAAACCTGGCAAACCTATACATTTTTGAAAACTAGACACCCAGGGGAATCCAGGATGGGGTGACTTGACTGGCTCTCACCAGGTTCTGTTACCCAGAATCCATTGCAAACCTAAAAATCTGTCCAAAAAAACACATTTTCCTCACATTTCTGTGGAGGAAAGTGTTGGAATCTGCGTGGATCCACAAATTTCCACCCACCCCGCGTTCCCCAATGTCTTCCGAGAAAAATGGTACCTCACTTGTGTGGGTAGGCCTAGTGCCCGCGACAGGAAACGGCCCAAAACGCAACGTGGACTCACCACATTTTCAGAGTGAAAACTGACCCTTTTTTTCCAAAGTGCCTAGCTGTAGATTTTGAACCCTAGCTCTGCTGGCACCTAGGGAAACCTGGCAAACCTATACATTTTTGAAAACTAGACACCCAGGGTAATCCAGGATGGGGTGACTTGACTGGCTCTCACCAGGTTCTGTTACCCAGAATGCCTTGCAAACCTAAAAATGTGTCCAAAAAAACACATTTTCCTCACATTTCTGTGGTGGAAAGTTCTGGAATCTGCGTGGATCCACAAATTTCCACCCACCCCGCGTTCCCCAAAGTCTTCCGAGAAAAATGGTACCTCACTTGTGTGGGTAGGCCTAGTGCCCGCGACAGGAAACGGCCCAAAACGCAACGTGGACACACCACATTTTCAGAGTGAAAACTGACCCTTTTTTTGCAAAGTGCCTAGCTGTAGATTTTGAACCCTAGCTCTGCCGGCACCTAGGGAAACCTAGCAAACCTATACATTTTTGAAAACTAGACACCCAGGGGAATCCAGGATGGGGTGACTTGACTGGCTCTCACCAGGTTCTGTTACCCAGAATCCCTTGCAAACCTAAACATTTGTCAAAAAAACACATTTTCCTCACATTTCTGTGGTGGAAAGTTCTGGAATCTGCGTGGATCCACAAATTTCCACTAACCCCGCGTTCCCCAATGTCTTCCGAGAAAAATGGTAACTCACTTGTGTGGGTAGGCCTAGTGCCCGCGACAGGAAACGGCCCAAAACGCAACGTGGACACACCACATTTTCAGAGTGAAAACTGACCCTTTTTTTCCAAAGTGCCTAGCTGTAGATTTTGAACCCTAGCTCTGCCGGCACCTAGGGAAACCTGGCAAACCTATACATTTTTGAAAACTAGACACCCAGGGGAATCCAGGATGGGGTGACTTGACTGGCTCTCACCAGGTTCTGTTACCCAGAATCCCTTGCAAACCTAAACATTTGTCCAAAAAACAGATTTTCCTCACATTTCTGTGGTGGAAAGTTCTGGAATCTGCGTGGATCCACAAAATTCCACCCACCCAGCGTTTCCCAAAGTCTTCCCAGAAAAATGGTACCTCACTTGTGTGGGTAGGCCTAGTGCCCGCGACAGGAAACGGCCCAAAACGCAACGTGGACACACCACATTTTCAGAGTGAAAACTGACCCTTTTTTTGCAAAGTGCCTAGCTGTAGATTTTGAACCCTAGCTCTGCCGGCACCTAGGGAAACCTAGCAAACCTATACATTTTTGAAAACTAGACACCCAGGGGAATCCAGGATGGGGTGACTTGACTGGCTCGCACCAGGTTCTGTTACCCAGAATACCTTGCAAACCTAAACATTTGTCCAAAAAACACATTTTCCTCACATTTCTGTGGTGGAAAGTTCTGGAATCTGCGTGGATCCACAAATTTCCACCCACCCCGCGTTCCCCAAAGTCTTCTGAGAAAAATGGCACCTCACTTGTGTGGGTAGGCCTAGTGCCCACGACAGGAAACGGCCCAAAACGCAACGTGGGCACACCACATTTTCAGAGTGAAAACTGACCTTTTTTTTCCAAAGTGCCTAGCTGTAGATTTTGAACCCTAGCTCTGCCGGCACCTAGGGAAACCTAGCAAACCTATACATTTTTGAAAACTAGACACCCAGGGGAATCCAGGATGGGGTGACTTGACTGGCTCTCACCAGGTTCTGTTACCCAGAATCCCTTGCAAACCTAAACATTTGTCCAAAAAACCAGATTTTCCTCACATTTCTGTGGTGGAAAGTTCTGGAATCTGCGTGGATCCACAAATTTCCACCCACCCCGCGTTCCCCAAAGTCTTCCGAGAAAAATGGTACCTCACTTGTGTGGGTAGGCCTAGTGCCCGCGACAGGAAACGGCCCAAAACGCAACGTGGACACACCACATTTTCAGAGTGAAAACTGACCCTTTTTTTGCAAAGTGCCTAGCTGTAGATTTTGAACCCTAGCTCTGCCGGCACCTAGGGAAACCTAGTAACCTATACATTTTTGAAAACTAGACACCCAGGGGAATGCAGGATGGGGTGACTTGACTGGCTCTCACCAGGTTCTGTTACCCAGAATCCTTTGCAAACCTAAACATTTATCTAAAAACACATTTTCCTCACACTTCTGTGGTGGAAAGTTCTGGAATCTGCGTGGATCCACAAATTTCCACTAACCCCGCGTTCCCCAATGTCTTCCGAGAAAAATGGTACCTCACTTGTGTGGGTAGGCCTAGTGCCCGCGACAGGAAACGGCCCAAAACGCAACGTGGACACACCACATTTTCAGAGTGAAAACTGACCCTTTTTTTCCAAAGTGCCTAGCTGTAGATTTTGAACCCTAGCTCTGCCGGCACCTAGGGAAACCTGGCAAACCTATACATTTTTGAAAACTAGACACCCAGGGGAATCCAGGATGGGGTGACTTGACTGGCTCTCACCAGGTTCTGTTACCCAGAATCCCTTGCAAACCTAAAAATTTGTCCAAAAAAACACATTTTCCTCACATTTCTGTGGTGGAAAGTTCTGGAATCTGCGTGGATCCACAAATTTCCACCCACCCCGCGTTCCCCAATGTCTTCCGAGAAAAATGGTACCTCACTTGTGTGGGTAGGCCTAGTGCCCGCGACAGGAAACGGCCCAAAACGCAACGTGGACACACCACATTTTCAGAGTGAAAACTGACCCTTTTTTTCCAAAGTGCCTAGCTGTAGATTTTGAACCCTAGCTCTGCTGGCACCTAGGGAAACCTGGCAAACCTATACATTTTTTAAAACTAGACACCCAGGGGAATCCAGGATGGGGTGACTTGACTGGCTCTCACCAGGTTCTGTTACCTAGAATGCCTTGCAAACCTAAAAATGTGTCCAAAAAAACACATTTTCCTCACATTTCTGTGGTGGAAAGTTCTGGAATCTGCGTGGATCCACAAATTTCCACCCACCCCGCGTTCCCCAAAGTCTTCCGAGAAAAATGGTACCTCACTTGTGTGGGTAGGCCTAGTGCCCGCGACAGGAAACGGCCCAAAACGCAACGTGGACACACCACATTTTCAGAGTGAAAACTGACCCTTTTTTTGCAAAGAGCCTAGCTGTAGATTTTGAACCCTAGCTCTGCCGGCACCTAGGGAAACATAGCAAACCTATACATTTTTGAAAACTAGACACCCAGGGGAATCCAGGATGGGGTGACTTGACTGGCTCTCACCAGGTTCTGTTACCCAGAATCCCTTGCAAACCTAAACATTTGTCAAAAAAACACATTTTCCTCACATTTCTGTGGTGGAAAGTTCTGGAATCTGCGTGGATCCACAAATTTCCACCCACCCCGCGTTCCCCAAAGTCTTCTGAGAAAAATTGCACCTCACTTGTGTGGGTAGGCCTAGTGCCCACGACAGGAAACGGCCCAAAACGCAACGTGGACACACCACATTTTCAGAGTGAAAACTGACCCTTTTTTTCCAAAGTGC